>JAREYC010000006.1:30840000-31487500 GCA_030015325.1 Cryptoblepharus egeriae | reverse complement strand
CTTGGTTTATAATGAGCATGCCATCTGATTCAAGGATGCACCAAGTTAAAGACCTGAAAGCCTATCAGAGCCAATTCCAAAGTGTCAAGGTAGCTGGAGAGCCAAGCATCTGGTACCTTTGCATACTCCAACACAGTGGTTTGCCAACCAGCCAACCAGCCTCATTGATCTGGACCATATAGACTATATAGAATGGAGGTCAGAGTGCCTCTACCTTTAACCATTGAATAGAAGAGGGAATTTGGGCACGTGTAGCTCAACATAGAAGGGTTTAGAAAGCAGCACCTACCCGAATACCCTTTTCTATGCAATCGTTAAAGGTAGAGACACTCTGTCCTCCATTCTATATGGTCACCCTGATCTGGACAAGCTTCATCTGAGCAGTACTTGCTAACCTCCAGGCCCTGCTAACCTCCTCAGAATGGACACCAGATATTAACACCTGCTTTCTCAGCCCACATAACCACATAAAGCACTATCTGCAACAGCTTTAAGGAAATAAGAAAAGCCTCCACTGGATCAGGCCAAATGATCAGTTGGATCAGCCCATCTAGCCCAGCTTCCTGTATCACACAGTGGCCCATCAGCTTTGTTGCAGTGCCAGATTGTTGGTTTGCTCTAATAAGTTGAATTTATTTCAGTGGTTCCCAGACATTTTAGTATTGGGACCCACTAGAAGAAACATTCTTATCAGGACCCACCTAGCTTTATGAGGCTTTAAAAAGAATCTTAAAAAGTTAGTTAATTGCAAGTAAAGAAACCATCTAAAATTTGCTCAAACCTTGATCTCTCTGTATTTATCCTGCCTGTATACTGCAGGAACTGAGCTATGTGATTTTTGAACAGTTTTAGGGCTTGAGGCAGTTAACATTGGGCATGACCCACCAGTGAGTCCCAACCCATAGTTTGGGAATTACTGATTCATACCTTTGCCTGGTTGGTCAAACTGCTTATCACTTTATGATCATCCTCCTCATGAGAGTGTAAGCACAAGAAAAAGAGATACAAGGCCAACATCTTCATTAGTATTTTTACTTATTAATATTACGATGATTTATATACCACTTTTCATAAAAAGGTCCCACTCCAATTTACATAGCAAATCAAATTATTCAATGGCACTCTATCCCGGGGACTCACAAACTTAAATTATGCAGAATAACACTACCAACAGCTTGGGGATTCATATTTCATTTTCTATTGTGGTATCAGTTGGTGATTCCAATTACTTTTAATAGTCACCTGAAGACTGAAGGAAACATGACTACTCTTGGTCCATGGGCTTGCACAGAAATAGTCTAAAGAGGGTCTGTATGTGTATGCTTGGTAACTACGGTAGTGGTCTGTGAGTAAAAATGAATTAATATAGTTTTTGTTTCCAGATTCAAATTTCAAATTTGAATTGGAAATTCGAGTGTTATATAAGATCAGATATTTATCAGCAGTGAAATGAATTTTTATTTACTAGTATTTGTAGTAGATTTGAGGTGGGCCTGGCCTGGCCCAACATCCGGTTCTCCAAAAGTGGGCGGGGCCAGGCTGGGGTCAGGGGCAGGGCCGGGGTCAGGGGTCAGGGAGGGTCAGGGGCGGGGGAGGGGAGAGCCAGGGGCAGGGCCAGGGCGGGCATGCCACCCACCCCAGCATGCTGCAGGTGCGGGTGGGCGGGGTGAGGGGTGGGCCCCAACCATTGTTGGTGCACGCACAGTGCGTTCTGAAGCTCGCCAGCTTCAGGATGCACTGTGCCTGCCGGGAACTGGTAAGGCTGGTTTCCTGGCTCCCCCCTTTCTACTGGATCGGTAGCGGGGGGGGGGATTTAAACATCTGGTTTGGGCAATCTGGCCCAAACCGGTCAGTGCCCACCACTGGATTTGATACTGTTTTTCTACACAATTTGAAGAAGCATGCATGAAAGATTTTAGCAACACAATGTCTGTGCTTTAAAAAAAATTCTTAGATATCCCAGTTCGGAAACCACACAGAGCTAATGATAATTGAGATCATATGTTCTTTATCAAAGCATCCTCAAGAAAGCAGCTTAAGAGCATAATCCATAAATCCTTGTCTTGACCACAGTCTACCAGTCTTCTTACATACTGAAGCCTTTAGTGTATCTGTTTTTTTTAAATTATGATAGGAACAGAACTATTATTATGGGGCATTGTACAAGAAGCAAATTGTTATATAAAAATAGGTTTGAAGCAGTGGCAAATGAAAAGGAAAAAGAAAATTTTGTGGATGACGATATTGAACTTGAGATTGGATTTGAGATGAAAAAATACAACCTTTCTTAAAGTGAAGTCAGTAAAAACCTTTGTGGACAATTTGAAACCATTTCTATATGTGGGAATATTAATGAATTATGAATCTGACTAGAAGATAATTGATATATAACTTATTTCCCTCTTTTTTCTTTCTGTTGAAATGTTGAAATTCTGTTTAAATTTTTAAGGTATCTTAATAGGTTGTAGGTTGATACCTGCTGTTTAAGGTATCTTAATAGATTGTAGGGATTTGTATGATAGCAAAGAAATGGAAATTTAGAATTGTTCACTTGCCACACTGTTTTTAATTTTAAATTTTTTTTACTCCCAATACTGTTTACTTTTGATACTCCAATACTTTACTTTTCATAAAAATTAATAAAAAATTATTTTAAAAATAGATTAGTTAATTTTTTTTGATAAAAGGTTTCATGTGCAATACAAGAGCAGTCAGACATGGCAAGCTCCAGCAAAAGTGAAGGAGTTGCTAACCTCCTTGGGCTCTAGTGGCATGAGGGCTTTGTCCAAGGCTGGGATGGAGAACAAGGTTGTTTAAAAAATCCTTGCTATGTGGTGGCAACTGGGGGGGGGGGGGCTTTAGGAGAGAAAAACCATCCAACATCTGTCTAACCACCCAAGTTCTTACAGGGGAGGGAGAGAAAAGTGGGACTCCCAAATGATTCACCCAGCTTCACCAACACCTTTCCAAATGCAGTGCTCGACTATGCGTCAGAGGATGTGGCCTGTACTGCTGCCAGAGCAACTAGAGCTAAGGTAAGCTGTGAAATCAGCTAAGGACACTAATGGCTCAGTCTTAACCTCCACTGGATACCTGGCTGCTCCGTCACAAAAATCCTAAGCATATCCAAAGTAAGTCCCATTGTGTTTAATAGCACTTATCCTCAGGAAAGTGTGGTTAGGATTGCAGCCATAAAAGATAGTTTGGTGTTTGGTGTTTGGTGACAGTGACAGTGACTGTTTGGTGACAGTGTGGACACAATCCTAAACAATTTTCCAGCTCCAAGGTAAGGGCAATGCAACTTGGAGGTAAGGGAACAAACATTGCCTTACCTTGAGGAAGCCTTAGTGACTGCAAGGATACAGCACATACCCCACTGGCAGTCATGCCAGTGCTGGAAAGTTAAGAACGTAAGAAGAGCCTCCAGTGGATCAGGCCAATGGCCCATCTAGTCCAGCTTCCTGTATCACACAGTGGCCCACCAGATGCCTCAGGGAACATATGCTCTCCTCTGCCCCTGGCATTTTGAAGTTGTTCACTTCTACACAGACCCATCATGCTTGTAACCTGTGATGGTCCTTTTCTCTAGAAATTTGTCTAATCCTTCCTTGAAGTTGATTAGGATTGTGCCCTAAGCCTGGCAGGTGCACTAGTGGGGAAGCCAGAGCTTTCCCACTGGCAACAATGGTAACACAGGTACCTGAAGAAACAGATAAGTCCAAACTAAGGGCAAGGAAAGGTGAGAGGAGGTGTAATAGGGCAGGGAGAGGGCAGTAATGGGGGGTTGGGCTGATGAAGTCCAGGATGGAGGGATGGGTAGTACAGTGCGACTCTGGGCACAATCCAGAGTGAGGGCACTGAGGAGAGCCCTAGCTGGGCTGCCCCAACTATTCTGAATCCAGAGCAGAACGTTAAGCTGCATCCAGAGAGTCAGGAAGCCCTAACTGCTCCAGAGCATGCTCAGTAGGCACCATCAGTGACACCTGGGGAGGGCTTGCTCCCGAGGAAACCCCCCTCAGATCACATTGAACAAGGAACAGCTGTGGTGCCTGCCTTATAAGGAGTCCCTGATGAGATGCCAGTACAGTCTACAGTGAATACAAGGGGCTTCTTGGGGTGGCCTGCTGTATGTACGGTAAGTAGCAGCTTAGGGCGCAATCCAGAGCAACTACGGGGAGGCCTTGCTCCGGTGTAAGAACAATTTACTCTGGATTGCAATATGAATTTCTCATAGGTTTTCACTAGGTGGTGCAGTAACTACGGGTGCACGTAATGTCTCTTACGTGCTCCCGTAGTTACTCTGGATTGTAGAGTTAGTGAGCTACCGTATTTGTGCCATATCCTGAATTTGAGAGGCAGGGGTTGCAGCTAGGCTGGCCAAGAACTCAGATTTTTGGTCAACACTGCCATTCTTGCTCTGCCTTATCATGGACCCCTATGGGTCTACTCATTGTTATACCTGCTCCTGAGGTGGTATAACTCTGAGGAGCTGAAAGAGGGAATTTCTGCCCAGGAAACAGGCTCTGGATATAGAATAACTGCCCTGGGCAATGCTAAACATGCCCTCAACATGCCTCTCCTGAACAGCCTGGGCTGGCCCAACTAGAGCAGCCTAGGTCCACCTGTCTTGGGGCAGCCCATGTTGCCGTAGTCTGCCCCAAGCCTCTTCCAGAGTAACTAGGATGGCCAATCTTACAGTTGGGTCAGCCCAGTGATAGATAGGGTAACCCAAGTGCGCTTCTGAATTGTGCCCTATATCCTATTTCCCAGACCTGATTCACCAATATGGATCAACTCAAATTTGAGGCACTTATTGGGGCAGTTCTGAGTTAACTTATTGTTGTTGCCCCTCTTTACTCCAGGTGCAAGTCCTACACCAAAGAGATTTCCAGAAGCTGAAGTTTTCTCACAGATTGTGGTGTATCTTGTGCTGGGCCCTCTGAATCATCACATGGATATGGGCTGAAAAAACATCCAAGAAACAACAGAAGGAAGGTTATTTACAAAAATTACCTTTTAATCCAAAATTTGTTAGCACTAGAAAAAAACAGTATTGTTTATAACGTTTCAGGAAAGCTTCTCATTAGATGATTCCCATGATAGGGTTGGGTCTTTTTCTGTATAGAGCATTATAAATTACAAATTTACAATTTAGTATTATGGTATCTAGTCAAGTAAAGAATAGAGAGCAATGGAAGTTTTAAGCACAGAAACACTTCATAAACGGTTATGTAACAAACCAGTTTAAGATACACTTAAATTGGTTTCATTTCACTGAAAATTTTCTGTGTGGGCCAGTCTGGCCTTATCTCACTCACTATTAACCCTGTCACTCCTTGGCATCCTTGCCTGGCACCTGAGCGGAGAAGGAGAGACCTTGATCTCTTGCTCTGATGAGACTGCCTGAGTGCAAAATTCCCCCATGGGATATGGTGCAAGCTGCACTGGTTCTGGCTGGTTCACTGGCACAGATTTGGTTCAATAGGATTGACCTGTCTAGAAATAAACTTCTGGTTTGAGTACCTGCATGATTTTTTTTTTTATTATTTGTGGAAAAATGGCAATCAGTATTTGCTGAATTAAACTGTTTTTCCATCTTTGCAATGCTGTCTCTCTGTCTCTGTCTCTGTCTCTCTCTCTCTCTCTCATCAAGAAGTATGGGTTTCTCTCCACTCCTCATTCCCCTTTGCTCTTTAAACTTGGATGCAATTTGAGAGACTTTAGGTCTCATATTAGCTTTAACTGCTAGCACGGTAGACCTGCTGGCACCAACAACAAAAGGGAAGGACTGTCACACACAAAAAAACACACTATTATTTCACTAGCCACCAAAGATTCAATGGTTAGCCTTATTATTAGTGCTTGTGAAACCCAAATTTACTATGTGATTAATTACTTAAGTCAGAATCAAAATTCTGACTGGCTACTGTATTTTTTTCCAAAACCTTCTTAAGTTGTCCACCCACCCCTTAGAAAGAGATGTGTGTTAACCGTTCTATGATACAACTATCCTTGGTTTAATATTTCTGGCCAACAGCTTAGGACATAAAAGTGGAAAGGGGAAACCTTTGCAAGTCTCTTAAAGGAAAGATAATGACAAGAAAATGCTTTTCATCTTTGTTACTAACCTGTATGCTTTTATTTTTACTGTAAAGCAGGGATTTGGGTGCAAAACTGATCTTCCAACAAGATGCAACTTCTACCATATCTTGTTCTTTGACGTTCAACACTTTGCAAATAGGATTAAAGATGTCACCTTTCAAACGTTAGTTTATCAAACATCACAATCAGTCAGCCAAAAGCTGGGTTTTAATCTGGTTTCAACTCAAGTTTTTTTTTTCCTTTGGAAAGGTTATCAAGGAACAAGCCTTTAAATGACAAAACAATGCTTTGAGTAAAATGTTTGAGTTGTCCAGAGGAACTATTATCTCACTAAGCATCTCAAAAATGTTGCCTGTACTAGGATAACTGCACGACTGGTTTTTCATCTGTAAATTAATGAAACTTCTGATGACGTGCAAACCAACTAACCCATTAAAACCTTCAATGGCTTGAAAGCTCTTTTCGCAAACTTCCACGATTCAGTTAAGTCCAGAAATGGGATCTTACCACCCCACCTCTCTAGCAATGAGACTGAGTACATGAAAACCCTGTTCATTTAAGCAGAGACAACACCTCTGGTAAGTTTTCTCTTGTAGTGAGGTTAATAAGCAGATAGGGGAATGACATCCCGGCACTTTTGACTTTGATGGTATGACAAGGGAGGGACAGCAGGAATGTCTCCTCATTGGCGTCAAACAGTCCCCCTGAAGCATGCATGCAATTTAAATTATTACAAGGCAATGTTACAAGTATGGACCCTGGTACAAAATAAAGTAATTACCTTTAATCAGGCAGCCAAAAGGGGACTAGCCAACTACTCACTGCCTTAGAACTCGCCCTTTGTTGACTTAACAGAGGACAGGTACTGAATGAAGCTTCACAATGTAAGTCTCTAAACTGCAGCTTAATTACTGGAGACAAAGTTAGAAAACACAGCAGAGCAACAATAAAATCCTTAATTTTCCTTTGCAGAGAGTTCAGATCAAGAGCATTCTGTCTCCTTTGTGGATGACCTGGCATTAGGATAGTTCTCCTAAGAACTTGATTATGCACTTCTGTTCAAAAGGCAAGATTTTGGATTTAATTAGAGAAGCGCTTCAGAAAGGTGCTGGATTGACAGGCCTAAAGACTCTGGATTTCATAGTATCCCAGGAAAGATTCGGTCTACAAAAACTGGTTTTCCCATATGCCATCTCTGTCTGCTCCAGTGATTAAGTAGAAAAGCTCGTTTCAAAACTAGTCATGGGCAACTACAGATCAATTAGTGAGTTTCATTGGAAACATTCAAATGAGCAAGACTAGATCAGTCCAACAATTTGTCTAATCCAGCACTCTGCTTTCAACAACAGTGAGGCTGATGCCTATGGGAAGTTTACAATTAGGATATGAAAGCAAAATTCCAAGGTAGGAAATGCACTACCTTGGAAAGTAGAGGGTCTGTGTAAATTATTATTATTATTATTATTATTATTATTATTATTATTATTATTATTATTATTATTATTATTAAGGGCTGTGGGTGGCGCAAGCGGTTAAGACGCTGTGCCTGTTAACCAGCAGGCCAGGGTTTGAGACCTGGGTCAGCCCCACAAGACAGGGTGAGCTCCTGTCCTTAGCCCAGCTCTGCGACGCCTGCTGGATCCAATCGTATCGGCTCTGCCTTTCCATTGGACTAATTCAGTGGCATGGAGAGGAGGGATTTGCTGTGTGGGTTACAGCCTACCCTCCATAACAATCCAACCCAGGCTTTTGTGCTTTGCATGCAGCGTATGCAGCACAGAGCACGATACCATAGTCTTTCAAGACTGACGGAGGCCTGCTTTTATTATTATCCATAAATACACAGCAAACAATTTAGTGCTGGTTTCATTCACATCACCAGTAGGACCCTTCCCAAGAGTCTAGGACTGTGTGGTATAGTGGCGTATAATTCGTGCTGATCCCAGAAGAGCAGCTTTCTGCAGTTGGCAGAGTGATATTTTGTCAATGCCAATAGTTTTCAGGTGCCTGTCAAGGTCTTTGGGCACTGCACCCAGTGTGCCAATTACCACTGGAACCACCTGCACTGGCTTACACCAGGTCTTGGTAGCGGGAGATCTTTTCCAGTTGTTTCTCCTCAATTCTGCTGACACCTGGTATGGCGATGTCAACAAGCCACACCTCACTGCTTTCTATGATGGTGATATCTGTATTGTGTTCCAAGACCTTGTCCGTCTGTATCCTGAAGTCCCACAGAAGCTTGACCTGCTCATTTGCAACCACTTTTTCAGGCTTGTGGTCCCACCAGTTTTTTGCCACTGGCAGATGATACTTTTGGCATAGATTCCAGTGGATCATCTGGGCAACAGAGTTGTGCCTCAGTTTGTAGTCAGTCTGCGCGATCTTCTTGCAGCCACTCAGAATGTGGTTGATGGTTTCATCCACTTCTTTGCAGAGCCAGCATTTTGGGTCATGGGCTGATTTTTCAATTCTGACCTTGATGGCATTTGTCCTGATTGCCTGTTCTTGGGCAGCAACTATCAGGCCTTCCGACTCCTTCTTCAGTGTTCCACTCGTGAGCCACAACCAGGTCTTATCCTGATCCACTTTTCCTTCGATCTTGGCAAGGAATTGGCCATGTAATACTTTATTCTGCCAACTGGCAGTCCGAGCCTGAATTGACCTTTTGCGGTATTCATAGTTGGTCTGCTGTACTTTCAACAACTTTCTCTTGCTGACTTCAATCAAAGCAGATTCCTGGCTCTCTCACACATAATCTGCTAGGGCATGTTTTTCTTCTTCCACCGACTGCTTCACTTGCAAAAGTCCTCTGCCCCCTGATCTTCTAGGCAGGTACAGCCTGTCAACATCACTACGTGGATGTAAATCATAGTGAGTGGTCATTAATTTCCTTGTTTTCCTGTCCAAGTCATCCAGTTCCTTTTGTGTCCAGTTCACAATGCCAGCAGTATACCTAACTACAGGTATGGCCCAGGTATTTATAGCCTTTATAATGTTGCTGCCATTCAATTTGCTCTTCAAAATTTTTCTAACCCTTTGTATGTATTCTTTGCTGACCACAGTTTTTACATGCCCGTGCTTGATATTGTCCAGCTGCAGTATGCCCAGATATTTGTAGGCTTCAGACCTACAAATGGCTTCTAATGGTTTGACCATTCGACATTTCGATGCCATCACTTTCCATGATCTTCCCTTTCTTTAGTGCCACTGTGGCACATTTGTCCAGGCCAAACTCCATGTTGATGTCAGTACTAAAGACTCGGACTGTATTGGTGAGTGACTGGATTTCTGCTTCTGACTTTCCGTAGAGCTTCAAATCATCCATGTACAATAGATGTGAAATTTTCTGTGAATTTTTGGCAGTTTGGTAACTTTATTTTGGCAGTTTGGTAAGTTTATTATTATTATTATTATTATTATTATTATTATTATTATTATTATTATTATTATTATTATTATTAAGAATATCATAGCCAACAGTTTTTGATACTTTCCATGAACAAGGCTACCTGACTTCATGAATAGGCCTAAAGCTTTCTTGGGGCCCAATGAGCCTTGCCAGCAGCAGAATGTACAGTCCACTGGTGCCTGCCAAAATATGGAGTCTAAAAGCATGCTCCAGCATCATACTGAGTAGTGTGCTGCCAGGGTTCTGGCAAGAAGGCCAGATTATCAGTAGGGAAATTATCAATAGGGATAGCCACCTGCCAAGGAAGGTAGGGTGGTGGAGAAAGCAGGATCAAGGTTCAAACCAACAGCAAGCAGGAAAGGCAGTGTGTAATATTCAGGGAGAATATATACTAAAAACAAGTATTACAATGATATTTGGCACACAATCTAAAGAAGACCCCACAGACAGCGGCAAACACCAAGATATTACTTGTTTTTAATTGACCATGAGTTTTAAACTGAATAAATATTTATTTAAATCAAAGAGTTGTTTAAATTTATTGATTAAGAACATCCAGTTTGTCATGAATATATAGTTTATTTTCTTTTGTATAAAAATTACTAGGCCATCATTTGGAAGCCTACCAGAAGAAAAACATAATTATGGATTGATAACCGTTGTGTGTGAACCAAGCCCTTACTGCTATGTAAATGATAAGGACGGTTGACAATTTCCAAGGTGGAAAATGGCTGTCAGTCATTCCAAGGGGAAATTGTCACCAAGCATCTCCCATACTAATAGGAAACATGCTCAGTAGATTGTACTTTCTGCTTCCTTGTGAGTACAGAGCCACACAAGAGCAGAGCGTCGCTGCTCGGCTCCAGGCTGTTTGTCTATACTAATACCCATGGAGACAACAGCCTGCTCATATCACAAACCACATCTGTCACCACAAGATTTGTTTCTCTTTAATTGGGTTAATAATATTTAAAAGAGGCACCAGATCACTCTCGCACTCTCTTTCTCTCCCAAGTTTTGATTCTGCATTTATGTCGCGGGGGGTTTCAAAGATCAAAACCATACTTTGGACAGAGCTGTGTGGTCCCCAAGCAGTAAGACTGACAGTACCAACTCTATTATGCTGGGTTATAAAATGAATATCTGTCACATGCAAAGTTCCATGTCTCAAATGTGACTTTCACTGCTATGAAGTTTAGAACTTGGCTTTCTGAACTTTCTGCTTTACTAAAACCGTTTTAAGGATTAGCACAGCCATTTCCCTTCCAACAAAAGAGTTCATTCCTGTCATTGCACTTCTTGATCAATAGCATTTAAAGTCCCCTACTGAACATTTATCCACCACAGGATGCTTCAGGAAGGATTCCATTGAAGGCATCGCTGTAAAGAAAATAAGGTTTTTGTCAGAAAGAGATGATGACATGGAGTTTTACAGCACACAGAAAAAAAGCAGGTCTCCGTCAGTCTTGGAAGACTATGGTATCATGCTTGGCGCTGCATATGCTGCATGCGAAGCACGAAAGCCTGGGTTAGATTGTTATGGAGGATAGGCTATTACCCAAGCAGCAAATCCCCCCTCTCCACGCCACTGAATTAGTCCAATGGAAAGGCAGAGCCAATATGATTGGATCCAGCTGGCGTCGTAGAGCTGGGCTAAGGACAGGAGCTCACCCTGTCTTGTGGGGCCGACCCGGGTCTCGAACCCTGGCCTGCTGGTTAACAAGCACAGTGTCTCAGCCACTTGTGCCACCCACAGCCCTACACAGCAGCACACAGAACAACATCAAGAAACTGTCATGCTTTACTTGGTTATTCTTCCTGATAATCATGCATCAAGATTACGCTCTAGAAATGGGATCTATTCCACACACCTTTCTTTTGTTGCTACTCCAGTTGTAAAGTCCCATCAATAAACGCGTGCTCATAATGGCAATCTTGCAGTACCAGGTATAACATCAACAAAATCAGTTGGTCAGTAAACAATCATATTTTTATACAGTGGTGCCTCACATAAAGAGCTTAATTCGTTCCGGAGGCATGCTCTTTAAGTAAAACACTCTTTAAGTAAAGCAGATTTTCCCATAGAAAATAATGGAAACTCACTTGGGATGGGGTGCCAGGTATAAATGTTAGAACACTGACCAGTTGTATTCCAGCCCTGTCAAGAGTTGAGACATTCTTTATTGTGACACCATGTTCAAGTGCTTTTATTTTAAAAAATGCAAGTTTGGAAGAGCATACATGATAAAACTTTATATGAAATTGGGTAAAAGTGCATCAGAAACTTTGGTGAGGATAGCTTATGGAGAAGCTGTGCTATCATCTCCACAAGGGTACTGATGGCACAATGCCTTCAAGGAAGAAGAATTTGTTTTGTATGGACAATGAGAATTCAGTTACTCAAACCTCCATATGGAATAGCATCCACTTGCAGGTTCATCAGCTAAGGGAGAACTAAGCTAATGCAACTAGTACATTCAACATGAGTAGCATGGCTTTCTGATGTGATGATTATATTGTAAAGTGGTGCCTCACATAAAGAACTTAATTCGTTCCGGAGGCATGCTCTTTAAGTGAAATGCTCTTTAAGTGAAATAGATTTTCCCATAGGAAATAATGGAAACTCAGACAATCGGTTCCACAACCCAAAAAATATTCATATAAAAATATTAGCTGGATGTTAAAATGATGACAAAACACTGGGATTGAATTCAAAACATGCATTCAATGTGCATGATCCTATGAAGTCTACTTAGGCTGCAATCCTAAAGACACTTTCCTAGGAGTCAGCCCCATTGAACACAATGGGGCTTACGTCTGGGTAGACATGGTTAGGAGGCTGCAATCAAAGACACTTTCCTGGGAGTAAGCCCCATTTAACCAGGGTGACCATATAGATTGGAGGACGGAGTGTCTCTGCCTTTAAACCATTGCATTGAAGAGGGAATTGAGGCAGTTGCTGCATTGAGTCAGGTGCTACTTTTGAAACCCTTCTATGATGATCTACACCTGCCTCAATTTCCTCTTTTATACAATGGTTAAAGATGATATAGTCACCCTGCATTTAACACAATGGGGCTTTCTTTTGAGTAGACATGGTTAGGAGGCTGCAATAAAAACCACTTTCCTGGGAGGCTTACCTGGGCTGCTGCTGGAGGTTCAAGGTGGTTGGTGGCACCTCCAGGCAACTGCTCCCAAGTTGGGAGCAGTTAGAGGCAGCAGTGCTGGCTGGCAGCCCTTTTAAAGAGCCTCCATGTGGAGCGTCAGGACTGCATAGCACGCATGCCCATAGCACGCTTGCTTGTTAAGTGAAGCAGAACTTGTTACATGAAGCAAGATTTCTTGGAAATGTATACTTGTTTTCTGAAACGCTTGTTATGTGAGGCACTTGTTATGTGTACAGAGGTACAGAGGTACCACTGTATCTTCAACTGCAATTGAAGTTTTCTTCTGGTTCTCAGTCTCAATTATTTACTGATATGATACTAGCACCTTAAATTATACTGTAAATTGCATAAAACAGTATTTGCTCTTGTGGATAACAACTTTTCTCTCTTGGTATGGTGAATTCCAGTGCTTAATTCAGTCTGAGGAACCAACAGTATAGTGTTGCGTAACTACAGAATACTTCAGCCAATCTTTCATAGAAGAGGAAAGCACATTTTGTTACCCTAGTTGGCTAGAATCCAGATGCCTGAGTTTGTGAGTCATTGACTGAGACCCAGGATGATAAGAAAAGCTTTCAGAGAATCCCAACAATGCAAGGACTACAAAGGTATTACAACATGCTGTTTTCTTTTGGGATTCCATTAGATCAACTCTTTTCATCTCTTAATCAATCAGTTTAGATCCTACATGTATTCAGTCTGTCTTTTCCAAGTTGAAAGACTTTAAAGAATGTTGTCCAGTGGAAAACAGCATCACAATATGTTCCAAAGTATTCCTGTTATTAAATGCCACTTTTTATATTTCTTAAGATATTTATATACCATAAATAAATAAATTTATAACTTATTTATAACTAGAGCAACATTATATTTATTCTTATTTATAACTAGACCAATGTTATATTACAGTTCATTGTGTTCTCACACCCCAATAAGGCACAAGACCAGAAGGTTTTGTTTTTAAATCAGCCACAATTTTATTGAAAACATAAACATCAAACTTGCAGTGGTCCTGTGCGACGACATTAGTCTCTCTTGAAACAAGTTTCCTTCCTTGGGGGACACAGCAGCTGCTTCATGTACCCCTAAGAACCTTCTCACATTGGCTCAGAGCAGCTACTATTTCCCTCAAGGAAAGGAACTCGCTCTATGAGACAATAGGACCATTGCATAGGACCATTGCAAGTCTGATTTTTATGTTTTCAATAAAAGTGTGACCCTTTTAAAAACAAAAACTTCTGGTCTTGTGCCTTTTTGGCATCACAATCACAGTTCATCCACACCAATCCCAGAGGATCAGAAAAGAATTGGATTCCATCTTTCTCTTAAAGCAAGAAACCTCTGAAGATATCTTGGCGCCCATGGGCAAGAAGTCCCAAATTTAAATTTCTTTAGGTACACGTTCTGGCCCCTGATTGCTCTAGTTTGTACTGGCTAATATTATCTTTCTGATCTGCAGTGATTCTCAAGCCTTATCAACTGGTGGTTCCTTTGACCCACTGGGCCATTGGCCACAGCTCCCATTAGGGTTACAATTATATATTGTATAGAGTGGTGGATTTATTGAGAGGATTCTGCGTACCCTTGGTTGGTTTGTGCAGCTCTCCAGGGAGAACCAGCTCTCTCTGCTAATGAGGAGTGGATCTCAGGTGTTGTCAGACGTATTACTATAATAACTACCTTTTCTGCCTAACTCCATATATAATGGCACTGGGATGGTACTGCAAGAATTATGCTGTGTGCTTCACTTGGATGGCAGCTGGGGTTGCGAGAAACAGCAGCCATTTCCAGATCTAGTGATATAGCATCAGAGAGGCTACATCACACAGAAGATTTGGTATGCCACACACTCCTCTTCTTTTTTGCATATATCTGTGGCAGATAGTTTTCCTGTTCTCTCGCCTCTCTTGACAGTAAAACAGAAGATCCGTTGTGGAGCAGAAGTCATAACTAATTCATTTGGGACGGGGCACTCTTGACTTCTTTTACATATCAGTAGAAGTCAAAGCATTCTTCATTTGCCATCTTTAGAATAAGATGATTTGAGTACTAGGAGGATGTCTAATCCTTCATCTTTATTTCATCAGAGTGTTTTAGCTGCCAATTCTATGTATGTAACATATATCAGAATTATAAATACATGCACAACCTTCATAATTCAGTGAAAAAGAAGTAGTGAAAATATATTCTAAAAAGCCCTCCAGTTACAAATGGTAATATGTATTTATGTGGAGTAACTACTGCACATTAAAAAAATAATAATTCTTCCTAGACCCCTTAACTGCATTTAAATGGAGAGCATTGCATACTTATACATGTTCCATAGGCAATTGGTGTTTTCATAACTTTTGATAGAATTTAAATATTTCAGTGCTGTTTCTTTAATTGCATTCTGCAATTAAATTACCTTTCCAATGATATATAACATGATATTATTATTAGTCATACATACCCAATTTTTCACAATTTTCCCCACTATTATCAAACTTAGCTTGTTGCCCCCTAAAACCAGCTGTACTCCCCTAGCTATGCCACTGCCTGTGTTACCCCTGTACCTCCCCCTGTACTCCCCTAGCTATGCCACTGCCTGTGTTACCCCCTGTACCCTCTGTACTCCCCCCTGTACTCCCCTGTACTCCTGTACTCCCCTAGCTATGCCACTGCCTGTGTTATTGTGAAAGCCATGCTATTCTGTTATCCAGGCCAAGGCACTTTGCAATTGGATTAATAGAGAATGTTGCTTTAGTGCATGATGATCAGGAGAATGAATCACCTTAGCCTTTTGACTGTGGTGTGGGAAGAGGGTAGCTTTGGCTAGCAATAGCAATAGTACATCCTGCCACTGAGGTAAGGGAGGTGGGAATGCAGAGATTAAGTCACCTCTCCGATGACTCAAAAATGCTACTGCTAACTTGTTATCACATCAGTTGCTGCTGTCATCAGCAAGTTCACAACCATATACCGTACTTTTCTAGTGCTCCCTGAAGCCGCTCTCTGGCACCTTCCAGTGGTTCTTTGGAAAAGAGTTGTAGTCCTTTTCCACTCAAACAACCTGCAAGATCTTCAGAGGACACATCCAACAGAAACCACTGGGTGTTGGCCAAGAAACCATGTCAAGAAGTTCTTTGAACTTGGCCAAATGCCAAAAAGTTGCTTTTTAAAAAAGTCCCTAAGCAGTTTAACTTTGTTTATTTAATGAGCATTTAAATAAATGCTAATTAATTTAATTAATTATTAATTTATTAATTAATTTGTATTTAATTAGCATTTAATAAGCTAAGTTTGGTATAACTATTATACCAAAGACATTCGCAACTTTAGATTAATTTTACAGTATTTGTTTCATTTAACAAATACTATACTGTATGATTTGACAAACAGTTGTTTATGCAAGATGTATAAAATAAAGATCTAAGAAATAGGGGAGGGAAAAGCAGAGAGGACTTTAAAAAAAATCAGTACACCCTGTACATTGAACACAATGATATGGAATTACATGTATTTTTGCAAGAAAGCAGGTCAACGTTTTTGTTGAGCAGGAAATGTTATTTCTGTTGGAGTCTGCTGGCAGTTTAGGCTGAGCACTGTATACCTTAGTTTTCAACTTGTATATGTGTTGACAAAAAGATATTACAGGAAAATATGAGTCTCCACTACTCTCTCCCCCCACATCAAAGGAAGCTCAGTTTATAAAGCTGTGCTAGATCTTCCCACCACTCAGAAAATGGGAGCAAAAAACATTATAAAATAATAAAACTAGGAAATAATACACTAGGAAATAATAAAAAATACAGACAACAACCATGGACTAGTTACTATGAGGGGGATAACTCCGTGACAGTATGTTTCTTTATATCCTGATACCATTTCAGTTTTAGGAAGAGGACTAGGCAATCATACCACATTGTGTTGCATTGTGAATTGTATGTCTTCCTTTATTACAAAACACGCAAAAATAAGCACAAGAAATACATTTTAGTTTTTTGTATTAAACACAGGAAATATTGGTGTGGAATGTGACTTTTACCACCTTGCCCACGAGAAGCACATGGTAGCATCACACCACAACCACCTTCCAAATGAGTAAGACAGTGAAGAAAGTGAGTTGGCCTATAATGCTGAATATCCACAATAAGAGATTATCCCTACAATCCAGAGTAACTACGTGAGCATGTAAGAGACATTACATGCACCCGTAGTTATTGCATCACCTAGTGAAAACCTATGGGAAATTCATATTGAAATCCAGAGTAAATTGTTCTTACACCGGAGCAAGGACTCCCTGTAGTTACTCTGGATTTCGCCCTATGTTGATTTATGATGGGTATTGCAACCCAAGTAACTCCAACAGTCCAAACTCTCTTTGGTAGTTTGTTTATCTTTAGCCGTTCCAAAAAAGGCAACTTCTTCAGCATTTGTACCATGTGGTGATGGTGTCCACTTGTTATGGATTGGAGTTTGATGGTACCAATTTATCTACTTGTATTTGTATGCTTTTTCAAACTTTTTTTGTATCTTTTGCAGTTCTGATTTTGGTTAAGCAAAATTGTGGTTCTCTGTGTCAATATGAATATGTAGTTCCATCCCACCATCCTTTCTTATGCCACCTGGACAGTGGAGCCATCTGTTATAGAGAACATAGGATATCTAATGCTGTTTCTCCCTCATAACATTATGAAGACAAAGATCCATTACCTGCCAGTTTTCCCCTATAAATAGTCCTTAGACATGTTAATTGTTTTTCCCCAGCTGGGAAAAGACCTATTGGACATAATCATAGAATCATAGAATCCTAGAGTTGGAAGGGACCTAGTAGGTCATCTAGTCCAACCCCCTTCCTGCAGCAGGAAATCCTCCTAGAGCAGTATTTCTCAAAGTGAGGGTCGGAACCCCTTTGGGGGTCGCCTAGAGCTTTCCTGGGGGTTGCCTACGCACCCCTGGTGCAGGGGGCCAGGCCAGGCTTGCCAGACCTCCAGCTGCAGCTGCGCGTGCACTGGGGCTAACTGACAGCCTCAGGGCCCAATCCTATGTATGCCTACTCTGAAATAAATCCCATTATAGTCAGGGGGCCTTTACTCCCATGTAAATGTGGATAGGATTGCAGCCTCAGGGCCCAATTCTATGAATGCCTACTCTGAAATAAATCCCATTGTGTTCAGTGTGTGCACAGAACACACATTTCATTTGTAACAGTGAAAATACATCTGCATATCAGATATTTACATTATGATTCATAACAGTAGCAAAATTACAGTTATAAAGTAGCAACGAAAATAATTTTATGGTTTGGGGTCCCCACAACATGAGGAACTTATAAAGGGGTCAAGGCATTAAGAAGATTGAGAACCACTGTCCTAGAGCATCCCCAACAGGTGCTCGTCGAGCCTCTGCTTGAAGATCCCCAGTGAGGGAGAGTCCACCACCTCCCTTGGCAATCTGTTCCACTGCTGAACCACCCTCACCGTCAGGAATTTTTTACTGGATATCCAACTGGGGGACTTACTTATAATGGGACATTACTTATAATGGAATTTACTTCTGAGAAGACATGCTTCCGATTGCACAGTAACTTGGATGTGTAACAGGTAGCTGTGGCCAGCTGTTTATATTCAAAGTGGAGAATAGCTTAATTGCAAACCAATTAATATGATCAGTTAAACACAAATTAACTTAAGAATGACAATAGTTGTAAGAAAAATATTCTTTAGATGTGGAACATATGTTTTGCACTGCTGTGCATTCATTCCTAGGTATTCTAGCCATTTGAAATGTTGATTTTGGAAGCACAATGTTATGCCATTTGTATCTGACAGCATCTTCAGAGGTAAAAAGAAATGTATAGACCGAATGTATATGCAGGAACCTACATATAGGTTCCTACAGGGCAGCTACAAGGCAGACATTATTCGTTTTTGCCTCTGAAGGTGCCTTCGGTCAACTGCATGTTTGACCTGGATTCTGGAGTTAAACCCTGTGTTCATGCTTCTCCCCAACACAACCATTGGATCCGTCCCTGAGATCTGGAAACACAGCTGAACATCACCAGTATGAATCCTGTCTGGTGCCCCATTAAAGGCTGAAAAGCAATACTGAATAGGTTTCCCAAATTCATGTCTGTTAAGAGATTCATTTGGCTTGTTAGATCACAATTTTTGCAGCTACATTTTAAATTCACATATAGATTTCTATTTGACTGCTCAGCCTTTGGTTCCCAAAGCAGCTTACAATTTAAGAAGATAAAAAATCGATTGAATAATTTTAACATTCCACTTTAACAAAACAAAACTAACCTCTTCATCATCAGGGGAGATCACAACTAATACACTTTTCAAACGGTTCTGGATTATGTAATAATTCTGTCATTGTACAATTCCCCAAGCTTTCCCTCCCAGTGCCTTCTCATTTTTAAGCCTCATGGGGATGCCTGTTTATGCCTGAAATATGAATGAAGAGAACTTCGTTCTCGATAGCATAATTGTAAAATAATTCCAATTGTGAAATTCTTAAGGGTATTTGCATTCCTTGTCTTTTGTGTGGTTTCAAATGAGACTTCCAATTACAGCTAAATCACTGCGCAAATTGCCTGTACTACAAAAAGTGTGATTGAAGAAGTCACAAGTAGGACAAACAGAGGGTATAAATGATTAAACAGAACATTTAAATGATCTCTGCCTCAAATTGGTGAGAGTATAATATGGTTTGAAAAGTAGATTTATTAGATCAGCCAGGTAGGTACTGCCCTCTACTGCTAGATTTGGTAATGACATTATGGATAATTACGCTTTCAAGTGATGGTCTTTTATTTATTTAGCAAATGGCAAATACATGAACATGGTAAATCAGATGTTAGTGTCCAGTCCATCCAGCCATTCAAAGACAGAGTGGTATATATATATATTGAAAAATCACACTGGGCTGCTGAAAGCTCATGATGGACATTTGGACACAGTGTGATTATCGAGGAGCACCACAGACACAATGAGGGACCCCATTTAAACAGTGAGTCCTGTCGGACACCATGTTGGATCCTAAGACTGTTCAGAGTTACCCTATGCTGGCAAGGTAGGTCAAAACCTGACACCTTTTGTGCCTATGTAGCTGCCTGTTTCTGGGTGTTCAGCAGCCCAGTGCCTGAACCATACTGTCTGCATGAGCATCCACCAGCATTAGCACTCACCACACTGCCTGACTATGGTTGCAAATGCACAGACAATCCCAACTCCGAATAGGAAATTTTCACCCTATGAAATGGGCATATAGTTCTTGGGATGCCAACCACTGAAGCAGCCTTTCTAAGTGTTTCTTTTGCACTGCTGCATCAGGGTTTGATGATCATTATTGGAACACCAGTGATCAGATTGATTTAGTGCAGTGAAGAGCTTTTCACCTACTGATATTAGCCTACTGAAGTTGTCTGTAAAGGCACAACACCAGGGTAAGCCATGTTTCCCAGTCTGTTATTGGTTTGTGATCACTTCTCCACTTACAGTTGTCACTGTATTACCCTGCTTGCCTAAAAATAAGTTGGGATTTCAAGTGCTCCAATCAATCACCTGAAAAGTCTCAAGAAGCTTTTGGTGTACTCAAAATGAAAATGTAAGCCCAGTGGTGTAACTAGGAGATACCAGGGGTGCCGTTGCACTGGGCTACAAGCTTTAGGGGGGCTACAAGCTGAGCTTAACACTAGTGTCTAAAATTATAAAAAAGGGTATAAATGAATGAATAATACCATCATGTTATATATCATTGGAAAGGTATTTGTATACAGAATGCAATGAAACAAACTGCATTGGAATAGCTATATTCTATCAAAGGTTATGGCCAATCAACTAGAAAATAAAAACACAAAAGACTATGGAACAATAGGTGGATTTTAAAAAACTCAAATGTTCCAGTGATACTGGTTGCTCTGAGAGCCAGAGATGGAATTCTGATACTGTATGGAACAAATAAGGTGTTAATATGAATCAACTCTCATTTTCATATACATATATCATAATACAGTTAACCCATGCTAACTAGGTGTACAGGCACTTCTCAGTGGTGCTTCTCTTATATTTAGCAGGGAAAGAATAACTCTTCGCCCCAGAACAGTTTCCCTAACCAATAAGGGGCACAATTGTCTATTTTTTACTTACCGTAAAATCCTTCTCTTCTCCAAGCTAATATCCTTCTCCAAGCTAATATATCATGACACATCTATGCCACCTGTTCAGCTTTGATTTTTCAGCAGTCTCTCATTCACTGTCTAGTGGTCAGACCTGCCATTGTTCTTTTTAAGACTATAATAGCGGTTTTAGACTACTTGGGTTCTGTAGAGTGGAGAAAAAATAATTTTTTAAAAAGAGAGAACATAGGTTGTATGGTGGCTCTAACTAACCTGCTTTTTCTCCCGCTTAAGTGATGTGAGTGTTGTTTTTTTAGATCTCCCTTTTCACACACCCCATTTTCAAATACCTCACCCCTACTTGTAACATATGCTCAGATTCTAGTGAACTCATTTCTTTCCTAGTGTGAAAATATGTTTCCCTTTAGCAATACCAGGCAGAATAGAGACATACATAAATGTCCACTGTAAGAGCAGTCTTTTGAACAGTGATCTATATTTAGTATTTCTGAGAATAAATTATATTAATAAATGATTCTGAAGGATATCCACTTGAAGTTAGAACTAGGATGTCCTTGCTTAACAAGATTGTTCTTGATAAAATTGTTACAAATGCCAAAACACCATACTGTAATAGATGTGTCTTTTCCAGCATTTCACAGTGCGTTGAATTCTTTCAAATGTGGCTCAATGCCATTATGGTTTTTAAGAGTTATTTCCCCATTCCCATATATGTGTTGATAAATTAATGGGGTTATGATCAGTGCATTATCTCAAACTGAAAGCAACAGAAGACTGGAATGGAGGGTTAGAAAAATTTGAATTTTATATTTGGTATCAGAAGTGGGAGATAGGAAGAAGAGAAATTATGTTAATTTTAATGTCTTGTATTTTATCTGTTTGACAGATATACATTTTAGCTATTTTTACTTTTTGGATTAAACAAATGCAATCTACATGCATTATGACAGAGGTTTCATCCTCCATTCCTTCAGCTACTTTGAAGGAACTGAATAATTTCTTTTCCAATTAGTTTTAATTAACTGGCAATTTATCAGAATTATTGTAGTTTGCATATCAATCCTTCATTTTTTAATATCCATTAAATGTTATTCCAATAAAAACATGTTGATCTTCCAGAGCAGGAAGGGCATTGGACATTCAAAACAGGCAGCTGTACAGTTAAATGGGATTATTATGAAATTATTGTCACAAAGGTCACGTGGGGAAGAAATGTGGCACATCTGATACCCAGGTGATTTCCCAGAATCCACATGATGTTCTGCCACATCAGTTTCTTCCATAAGAAGCTATTATTCTGTGAGCCACAAAGACAGTCATAAATCATGCAATTACTATACTCAATAAGATGATGATGCAGAAGCAGGATGGCAGTATTTTTAAGCAATGGGGCTTGAATACCCAGGTGTTTCCCAAGAAAAGAGAAGATGAAAGGGAAAAGTATGCTTCAGAGATAGGAGAATGTGCATGTGATATTCATGACCTGCATTTTATTTAGTAGTCTGCATTCAAGATAAGGAACTGATGCAGAACTGGTAAGAGAACAAAAGCTGCATCCTATTGAAATCTTCACCTGCCGATGGAGTTGTGCCATTGGAGCTCATTGTGAAGGGAAGAGGCAGCCTCAAAGGTCTAATCCACTTAAGGGAAAATAAAGGTAAAGATGTCCCCTGCAGGGTGCCCTGCCAGTTTCTAAGTGCTCAACCCCATGACAAGGCTGTCCAAATAAAAACATCTCTGTGAACATCTTACTGGCATGACTAAACACCAAAAGCACCAAAGACACTCAGAACACAGTAAACGCCCCACCAAACTGATACCTACCGGTATTTATCTACTTGGATTTCCATGCTTTCAAACTACTCATCGGCATCCTTCAGTCTCAAAAGACTATGGTATCGTGCTCTGATTGGAGGTCCTGAAACAACATCTAGTGTGGCTAAAAAGGCAATTTGAGAGTGGCAATCCCTTCCACACTGAGGACAAATAAATTCCATCCCTTGCCCAGGCTCCAGGTTTCGCTGCTTTTGGGTCTGTCTCTTTGCTTCAGCCTGCCAAACAAGTGTCTCTTCCAGTTGGAGAAGGCCATGCTCGGTCTTTTGCCTCCATGCTGAACAATCGGAGGTCAAGGTTTCCCAGCTGTTGATGTCCATTCCCAAGGCCTTTAGATCCCTCCTGCAGATGTCTTTGTATCGCAGCTGTGTGTATCGCCCTGTAGGGCGCTTTCCCTGCACTAATTCTCCATATAGGAGATCTTTTGGAATCCAACCATCAGCCATTCTCACAACATGCCCAAGCCAGCGTAGACGCCGCTGCTTCAGAAGTGTGAACATGCTAGAGATTCCAGCACGTTCCAAGACTGCGTCATTTGAAACTTTGTCATGCCAGGTGATTCCAAGAATATGTCGGAGACAGCGCATATGGAAGGTGTTCAGCTTTCTCTCCTGCCATGCATAAAGGGTCCAGGACTCGCTGCAGTACAAGAGTGTGCTCAGGACGCAAGCTCTATAGACCTGGATCTTTGTATGTTCCGTCAGCTTCTTATTAAGCCATACTCTCTTTGTAAGCTTGGAGAACGTGGTAGCTGCTTTATCAATACGTTTATTCAGCTTGATATCTAAGGAGAGAGTGTCAGAGATAGTTGAGCCAAGGTACACAAAGTCGTGGACAACCTCCAGTTCATGTTCAGAGATTGTGATACAGGGAGGTGGATCCACACCTTGACCCATGACTTGTGTTTTCCTCAAGCTGATTGTTAGACCAAAGTCTTGGCAGGCTTTGCTAAAACGGTCCATAAGTCTTTGAAGGTCTTCGGCAGAGTGAGCAATAACAGCAGCGTCATCGGCAAAGAGG
The DNA here is from genome assembly GCA_030015325.1 of Cryptoblepharus egeriae. Lineage (NCBI taxonomy): Eukaryota > Metazoa > Chordata > Lepidosauria > Squamata > Scincidae > Cryptoblepharus > Cryptoblepharus egeriae. The sequence goes on along the minus strand of JAREYC010000006.1, from coordinate 31,463,841 downwards.
AACTCCTGCAAGCATTTCAGCTGGACTTTGGACTTTGCTCTTAGTCTGGAAGGATTGTAGAGTTTTCCATCTGATCTGGTCCGGAGATAGATTCCCTCTGTTGCGTTTCCAAAAGCATGCTTCAGCATGACTGCAAAAAAGATCCCAAATAAAGTTGGTGCGAGGACGCAGCCCTGCTTCACTCCACTTCGGATGTGAAAGGAGTCTGATGTTAAGCCATCAAAAACTACAGTGCCCTTCATGTCCTCGTGAAAGGACCTGATGATGTTAAGGAGCTTAGCTGGGCATCCAATCTTGGGGAGGATTTTAAAAAGGCCATCCCTACTAACCATATCAAAAGCCTTTGTAAGGTCTGTGAAGGCTACAAAGAGTGGCTGTCTTTGTTCCCTACATTTCTCTTGCAACTGTCGAAGGGAAAATACCATATCAGTGGTGGACCTGTTGGCTCGAAATCCACACTGTGATTCAGGATAGATTCTCTCTGCAAGCACCTGAAGCCTCTTCAGTATGACACGGGCAAGCAGCTTCCCTACAACACTAAGAAGAGAGATGCCACGGTAGTTGTTGCAGTCACCCCTGTCGCCTTTGTTCTTGTACAGTGTGACAATATTAGCATCCTTCATGTCCTGTGGTACTCCACCTTCCCTCCAACAGAGGCAGAATATCTTGTCCAGTTCAGTGGAAATGGTCCCTCTACAGCACCTCAGAACTTCAGCAGGGATGTTATCTTTCCCGGGTGCCTTGTCAAAAGCAAGGGAATCCAGGGCTTCGTTTAGTTCTTCTAAAGTTGGTTCACTGTCAAGCTCCTCCAAGACAGGCAGGCACTCAGTGTTGTTTAATGCAGGTACTGGACACACACTCTGTCATATGGTACTCAAATCTCAAAATGCCAACCTGCTAACCTTTTGATTGACAAGCACATCAACTTTAATCACTAAGCCACTGTTGCCCTTCTTCTATTGACCAAAACAGGTCTTAATTCTGAGTAGGTGCATCGAAAGACTATGTAGACTATGTAGTAGTAGTCTCGAAAGACTATGGCATCGTGCTCTGATTGGAGGTCCTGAAACAGCATCTAGTGTGGCTAATTGGGACAGGATCCTCTGTCACACTTGCCAGTATGTGAACACAATCCCCCCAAATCAGGACTGTCCCTGTTTTAGGGATATGTGCCAACCTTCTGCATAAGACTGGGCTGTGAATATTGGTAAAATAAGAGGATATATGCAGAGACAGTAAATTCTAATTTTATTTATCAACAAAGTTTGTCTTCAAACACGTCTTTCCAAAAACCTCACACTTTTCTAAATATGATCCAGAGAAGCAGCATAGCTGAAGCTGCTTTGCCTCTCAGACTCACAAGTAGATCCCACAGAAACCATAACATCAAGATTGGAGCCAGGAAAGTCAACACCCAGTTGCCACTGGTGAGAACAGAAGTTCTGGGGCAGGGTATCTGGGCCTTATTAACTTATTAACTTCCTTATTAACTTCCATTAACTTGCTTGCCAGTTGATTAATATAGTCATTCAAGAGTTACCACTACACTATTTAATGAATTGCAGTGAGGAACTTGCAAGGGAAGATGCCTGCTTTTGTACTGTGTATGTACTCCAGATTGAAATTCAGCTGAGGGTAAGGATAAGACACTATTCTGAAGGGAAAATGTGTCTGTGTGGCCTGTCACCAAACCGCAAACTGCTCAGTACAAATGAGAACAAAAGTCAATGCTTTACCTCTGTAAATATTAAACTTCTTAGTAGTATAACATTATGAAGGGTGCAATCCTAACCTAGGCACTACTCATCAGTCTTCCTGTTCTTATGGTGATGTAGGGAGGCAAGCATGTGTTTGCGCATTGGCCTAAACCTCCTCCTGTAGTGGCACAAAAGTGTCTTAGAGCACAATCCTAACCATGACCGCAGTCCAGAGTAACTATGGGGAGTCCTTGCTCTGGTGTAAGAACAATTTGCTCTGGATTGCAATATGCATTTCCCATAGGTTTTCACTAGGAGGTGCAGTAACTATGGGTGCATGTAATGTCTCTTACGAGCTCCCGTAGTTACTCTGGATTGTAGGGATAGGCTGCAATCCTAAAGACACTTTCCTGGGAGTTAGACTCATTGAATACCATGGGGCTTACTTTTGAGTAGACATGGTTAGGATTGTACTCATAGGCTATAATCCTAAAGACACTTTCCAGGGAGTAAGAGCCATTGAAGACAATGGAGCTTACATTTGAGTTGACGTGGTTAGGATTGTGCTCATAGAACGATATGTATAAAATGATGGTATTATTCCTAAAATCTGCTATTTTAACAATTTTAGCCAGAAATGGTGGTCCACACCCTCCTAGCAATGCCACCCCACTGGACAAAGATGATGAGAGATGCTCTGGTCTGATATTTTAACACCAGAGTCTCTGCGTGTCATAGCATACTACAATGGAGCTTCACGTAACATATTTAATTTGTTCCAGAGGCATGTTTGTTACATGAAACATTCTTTAAGTGAAGCGGATTTTCCCATAGGAAATAATGGAAACTCAGATGATTGATTCCACATCCCAAAAAATATTCATATAAAAATATTAACTGTTAATGATGACAAAACACTGGAATTGAATTCAAAACATTCATTCTATGTGCATGATCCTCTAAAGTCTACTTAGGATGAAATCCAGAGTAACTACGGAGAGTCCTTGCTCTGGAGTAAGGACAAGTTACTCTGGATTGCAATATGAATTTCCCATAGATTTTCACTAGGTGGTACAGTAACTATGGGTGAATGTAAAGTATCTTACATGCACCCATAGTTACTCTGGATTGTGCCCTCTGGCTGCAATCCTAAAGACACTTTCCTGGGAGTAAGCCCCATTTAACACAATGGGGCTCACTTCTGGATAGACATGGTTAGGAGGCTGCAATCCAAGACACTTTTCAAAGTGTCTCCCCACTTTCTCCTTCTCTTCATCCTGAGCCTCTCTCTCCCCTGCTCCCTTCTGGCTAGCCCTGAGCTGCTTCCCTCTTCTCCACTGCTCTTCTCTCCCTCTACCCAGTGGATGCCCAGCCACAGGAGGAACAGTGTGGAAGTGATGCTTTTACCATGGGTAGGCACTCTAGGCAGCCCTGACGCTTTTTAAAAGGGCTTTTAAAAGGGCTGCCTGCCAGCGCGTTTGCCCCAACTGGCAACGAGTGTGTTTGTTACACGAACCACAGTTTGTTACGTGAAGCATAATCCTAGAGAAATTTTTGTTTGTTAACATGGAACATACTTTACGTGAGGCACTTGTTACATGAAGCGCCGCTGTAATCAGATTGCAAAGAAACTATTGAAGTAAGACTGCAATCCTAATCTCCATTTAGGCTGACATAAATCCTGGCACAAAGGGTGCAATCCTAACAGGCCAGCGCAACTCATCAGTCTTCCCATTCCCATGATGATGTAAGGAGGCAAATGCATTTCTGTGCACTGGTCTAACCCTTTCCCAGGAGTGGTGCATAAGTGAATTACAGTACTTTTGTGACATCCCCAGGCCAGCACAGGACTTTCTGAGGCTTAGGTTGGCTTAACTGGGAATTAGGATTGCAGCATAGTCCTGTAAAAGTGCCGAAATGCACTTCTGTGCCACTCCTGAGGGTGTTAGGCAGCGTGACCAGATGCCGAACCCCAAATCCCCCTCAAGTTTCACAAAATTCCTATCATCCAAGCCAAAATTCCTACCCGGTTAAAAAATGTAGAACACGCCAAAAATGTAGGACAAGCTAAAATAAAACTAAAAACACTTGTATTGCATTCTTGTACTTAATTTTTGCACAAATCTCATTGCAATAGACCAGACACCAAACAAAAAGGCATGGTACATGTTGGGTATGTGATGAGACAGGCAGACATGCACAGGCTTGGTCTTTCAGCCTCCTTTCCTTTGCCCCCTTACACAACAGTAAGCTCCATTGGCTATAATGCTTTTGAGTGGACACAACTGGGCTTGGAGGCTTAAAACTTAAGAAGTCAGGACTTATCTCCACCATCCTGCCCTGAGAAGGTTGCCAATTTTACACCCAGCTCCTGTTCCTCTGCTTTGACAATAGCTGGATGAAAGACCCCAAACCTGAACAACTCAAAATCCTAGTTGTGAATTACATGCTTTTTGTGCAAAGTATATATTGGTGGCGCCATCTACAAAGGCATAGGAGAAAGGGAAGTTTGGGTTTCTCTGGTCAATTGGTAACCCTGCTTTTAAAAAATTAATTCTTCCTCCTCCTTTCCCTCCAAGCCAAACTCACTGCAAAGTTTTAGAGCAGCAGCAGCTCCACTTCTGTCAGGGAATTTCCTGTCATCTGGCAACCCTGGTATTAGGCCAATGCACAGACATGCACCGGCCTCCACAGACCAACATGGGAATGAAGAGATAGGTAGGTTATGCCATCCTAAATTGGTTAGGACAGCGCCCTAAATGTATATCTCGGTATCCTCCAATAACATCCAGTTATGTCTTTAAAAAACACCTCCAGATCTTTTAAACATGGGTTTTTACAGACTTTATATGGTTTTTAATTTCATTTTATGTTCTGTTTTTTTACTGTATTCATCTAGTTTTTTAAATTGTATTTTATTCTCTGTTATTTTAATTGCAGTTAGCTGCCTTGAGTGTCATTTTAGGAAAAGTGTCGTTTTAGTGTTGTTTAGATGGGATATAAATCGAATAAATAAAAAATAATATTGAAATTAACTTTTCCCCAAATACATTAGTGTACTATTTTAACATGATTCATTTTGTAAGCTCATTTTGCACAGGAAATCATTTTTTAAATACAAAACAATGAAAACCTTGCTCAGAGAACTCCACTGCCTTAGCCTTATTCAGATCTATGGGGCTTATCTTGGGAACACAATGCAAGACTTTGAAAGGCTTATATAAATAAGAAAGCAATGGTTAATCTTGAATAAATAGGAACCATTTTGTTAAATTTAATCTGGGACAGAGGAAGTGCAAGAGAAGGAACATACTTCTTGAAAAGCCAAAAAAAGATTAGGAGTCTGTTTGTTTTTAATTTAAAAAGATGACCAGCTGGTAAGACCTTTTATGGACAAAAATGAAGCTTTCTCATGACCGGTTTCAGCTGTTACATTATATGACTTGTCAATTTTGTTTTGACAGATCAGTTATGAAATCTCTTACAGACGCCAATTCAAAATTATAGTAGAATCTATGAAATCACAGACAGTGACTGCCTCCTCTTTCTCATTCTAGTACATTTTCAGATCCTAGGCACAATAGTTTCAATCGAATGCTAATAGTTACTTTAAAAAAGTAAAAAGTTAAAAATAAAAATAGATACTTTTAAATAGGAATCTAAAATTAGAAATGGTTCAGTCACTGCCCTTGTAGGAACACAATGTTCTTATTACATCTGGTTTCCTTTAATGCAGATTGATTATTCCCTTGTCTTATAGTGACCTCTCCTGGAAATTAGCAGTACTACTGCCAACTACAATAAAAATGCATTTAAAAAGTTTTTGTCCTACATGTAACATTGAAGCAGGCCTCCGTCAGGCTTGAAAGACTATGGTATCATGCTCAGCGCTGCATACGCTGCATGCGAAGCATGAAAGCCTGGGTTAGATTGTTATGGAGGATAGGCTGTTACCCAAGCAGCAAATCCCCCCTCTCCATGCCAATGAATTAGTCCAATGGAAAGGCAGAGCCGATACGATTGGATCCAGCTGGCGTTGCAGAGCTGGGCTAAGGACAGGAGCTCACCCTGTCTTGTGGGGCCGACCCGGGTCTCAAACCTGGCCTGCTGGTTAACAGACACAGTGTCTTAGCCACTTGCGCCACCCACTGACTGACTGATCAACATCAGCCAATTGCCCGGGGCCTGATGCATTGGGAGGGAATGTGCACTGGGGGGAATGGGGCACATGGAGGGATGGTTCTAATGGGGGGGTTGATATGCATAGGAGGTTGATGCGCATGGGGAGGTTGATGACTATGGGGAGTTGATGACCTTGGGAGTGCTGTGCATGGGGGTTTGATGCACATGTGGGGATGTTGTGCATGTGAGGGGTTGATGTGCATGTGGGGGTGTGTGGCACATGGGGGGGTTGATGCGTATTGGGGTTGTTGCACATGAGGGGGTTGATGTTCATGGGGTTTGATGCGCAATGGAGGGATGGTGTACGGGGGTGTACGCGATGGAGGGATGGTGTATTTTACTTCTGCAATGTGGGTACTTTTCTCTAGTTATTGTATAAAAATTATTTCCATGAGAAAGAACGGAAAAAGTGCTAAAGAACAACTGGGATTTTTTTTTCTTGTGAAGTTTGAAGTATGTTTAAAATCTAAAAATCACCAAGCACTATCCAAGCAGCTTGTACTGATTCACTTCTATGAGCGTGTAGAATGGGAGAATGATGATACAGTACATTGGCGTAAGTGGTACAGTACATTAAAAGAGGATGTACAAATCCCTGTGAACACTGCAGGGAACACATTGTATCTTCATTTGTGCACTTTGACTTTCTCCTGTTTCTGGTTACCATTTAGGGAAGAACTGAACTGAGCAATCCTAATTTATGCCAGAGAGAATGACCTAGAATGACCAGGGGAAGGAGGCCTTTAGGCCGGCCTAACTGCTGCTGAGGAGGCAGCAGCACAGGCATGCTCACTGGGGACCAAGTTAAGTGGCACCTGGGGTGGGCTTGCTCCTGAGGAGACCTGTCTCAGATTACACTGAACTAAGGAACAGCTGTGGTGCCTGCCATATGAAGAGTCCCTGGCAACCAGTCACAACTACAGCATGATGGAAAGAAATGGCATGTCTGTCTGAGGGATCAGATGACAGAACTGCAACAGGAAGAGAGCAACACCCCCACCAAGTGGAATATGTCAGTAAACAGAATTAATCACGGATTGCTTTTTCTTAGTGTTCTCCAAAAGTGCAAAAAGCTTCACATGATCTAACTGGATATTATTCTTACCAGGTAAAAAAAGTATCATTATCTCCACATAGCAGGAGGGCAACTGAGATTGAGAAGGATGCACTGCTGAAAGTTTCATGGTAGAAGATAAATTTGACCCAAAGAAGTTCCAAGTTGCAAGCCACTGTGTTGTCTGTTATACAACCTGTTGTTATCTTTTGCCCACTCACACAATAACTTTGGCATCCTTGTTGTGTGTTTACTCAATATGTATGTTATGAATGCTAAATCCAGCCATTGGGCAGCTCTTGTGAAAAGTTCAAACTCTAACAGCTATTTAGTCTTGGCAGTTTTGTTGCAATGCAATAGTTTGTACCAATTCCTACAATTACTCTTCGAACCCCAGCAGCACAAAAATATGCATCACCCTGAGTCTGTATTTTATATCACCTGAATGGAATTTTTGCAGAGGTTGGGAAATAACACATCTTTCTCGGCTGTAAGGACAAGAGAAAAATGGATTGTGAATCATTCATTAGCAAGCAAGTGGATGGTTCGGCATGAAAGAACCACTTTGCTGACTTGTCACTTTTGTTTTCTGATGTAAAATGTAGCCAGACTGGTGTACTCCAGTTTAACTTGTCCAGATTGTCAGCTGGCAACAAACCATTGCCTTGACAGGAGATATCAAGCTGTTCAAGCTCCAAGTCCTCTTCCTAATTCTGCCAAGATTTATGTTCCAAACCTCTGGGTATTCTGTGCTGCCAGAACTTGTGTTGTGGCTGCATGGTGTGCTGTATGACAATCGCAAAAGATAACATGCCATTCAGTGCCGCTGGTTCACCAACATACAGTATATGTCTGCATCCAACATATATGTCTGTAATGAATTGTGGGGTGAAAAGCCCTTCCCCTGAAAAATGCCCTTCCCCTTCCCTTGAAAAATGCCAGGAAAGAGATGTTCGAGATGGCTCCCTTTAGGCCAGCCTGGCTGCAACTTTGGGAGACTTCAGGAATGATGAAAGGACCTCATCTGTCAGAGACCAAGGGAGGACTCCTGGTGGGAAGCTACTGTTTTTGAACTACATGCTACCATCATGGTTCTTATCCACGCTGTGTCTTCCTTGGCTGTTAGTTGACCTGGAAGGAATGTTCCTAGCCATCTGGGTTCAAATTCAGTGCTTGTTTGGTCCCTGGAACAAGTCTGAGTCTACATCGTGTCATCAAAGTGCATGTACATATCTCACACAGTAAGCTCAGACTATATCAGCAGTAACTAGCAGAATGAACCTGCCATTGTGGGAGTAATATTACAAGAATATTTGTGGGCTCTGGGCACTGCTGGGCACCAAGGAACCAGATCTTGGAGGGTGCTAGGGGGCAGCAGTGGGCACCAGAGGGAACTGGGCATCCCTACCAGGCACCACTGGACCAGTGATGGGAGTCATAGAAATTAACAACCGGTTCCATCCCCATCTGGCAGCCACTTTTAAATGGCTATTTTTAAACTTTATATGTCCTATCCCTTGTTAACAACCAGTTCTATAGAGTAGGTGCGAACCTGCTGGAGCTCACCACTGCACTGGACGGTCGACACCACCAGGCATCATCAGGCAGCAGGCAGACTTCAGTGTTAAGTATAGGAAGAAAACATCTTGCACCGCCTTTCACCCCTTTAAGGGTTAAATGTCTAGAAATTGGTCCTTACGGGGTGCCCACATCAAGGAAGGAATACCCTCCCGCAAATTTCATGCTTCTAGGTCCAGGGGGTGAGGGTGGGCATTGATCAGCCAGGGATTTTTCAATGTAAACTATAGGGATGAAAACGTGTTGCACCACTTTTCACCCCCTCTGGTTTGAATTTCTCAAAACTGGTTATTATTGGGTGCCTACTTCACAGAAGGAACACCCTCCCTAAATTTCGTGCTTCTAGGTCCAATGGTTTTGGCTGGGCATTGATGAGTCAGTCAGTCAAGTCAAGTCAAGTCAGTCAGTGACCTTTCAATTTTAGTCTATAGACTAGTGAAATATATAGACTAGTGAAATTTACCCACTATTGCATGTAACCCCCCCCCCCACACCTATGCAAAGAAAACAAACTATGCAAAACCCCACGGTGTGAAAACCCCACTGTGTGAAAAAACCCTTATGCAAAAACCCCTCATGAAAACCTCCTGCAACCCCCCATGCAAAAAAAAAAAAAAACTTGTGAGAACCCTGCAAATCTCACATGCTAAAAATCCCTGTGTAAAACTCCATGCAACCCCCCATGCAAACGCTTCCCCCATGCACACCCTCCATGCAAAACCCTCTGTGCCAAAACCCCCTACACCTACCTAGTAACACTACCCCCATACAACACCCTCATGCACCATCCCCCCCCATACCAGGAAAGTGCAGTGTTTGGGGCAGGGTTTTACCAGTCTTCAGTGTTAAGCAGAGGATGAAAACAGGTTGCACCCCTTTTCACCCTCTTAGGGGTTAAACATCAAAGAACTAAACAACAGTTCTTGATGAGTACTTACATCACACAAGGAATACCCTCCCTGAATTTCATGTTTGTAGGTCTGGGGGATGCAGCAGTGCAGCAATTTTTCAATGTACAGTGGCGCCTCACGAAACAAATTTAATCCGTTCCGGAGGCATGTTCTTTATGTGAAACATTCTTTACGTGAAGTGGATTTTCCCATAGGAAATAATGGAAACTCAGATGATTGGTTCCACAACCCCCAAAATCTATATATATAAAAGAGAAAAGTCACTGACTGACTGACTGACTGACTCACTCACTCACTCATCACCGCCCTTCCAAAATTGCCATCCCTAGAAGCATGAAATTTGGTGTGGGTGTTCCTTTCATGACGCAGGGGTATGCTAGAAACCGGTTTTCGGAAATTCCAACTGGAAGGGGGTGAAAAGGGGCACAATACATTTTCCTCCCTATACTTTGCATTGGAGAATTGCTGACTCCTCAACATTCCTCCCCAACTGCTGGGCCTGAAGCATGGAATTCTGGGAGTTCCTTCTGTCACCTGAACACCCACCTAGAACCATCTGGAGAAATTTAACCCTTCAGGGGCTGAAAAGGGGGCAACGTGTTTTTGTCCTATACTTAACATGGGAGACTGACCAACATCCAGCAGAATCCTAGAGAAATTTTTGTTTGTTACATGAAACATACTTTATGTGAGGCGTTCTTTACGTGAGGCACCACTGAATAGGGAAGAAAACATGATGCACTCCTTTTCACCCCCTTCTGGTTTGAATTTCCCAAAATTAATTCTTAGTGGGTGCCTCCATCATGGAAGAAACACCCTCCCCAAATTTCACACTTCTAAGGTCTAGAGGTTTTGGCAGGGCGTTGATGAGTCAGTCAGTCAATGAGGGAGTCAGTGACTTTTCAGTTTTATATTTATAGATTATAAAAAATTGGGAAAGGGGAATGATCCTTAAAACTGACTGCAAATAGTATCTGTGAATGTAGTTTAAAATCTTCACCAATGCTTCCTTTCGTCCTCAATTTCTGGGTGTGAGAGGTACAGCAAGGGGAAGATCTCCAGAATATCCCAAAGTTGGATTCAGGCTGTTCCTTTCTGGTTATGGGCAGGCATGTGATGCTTCTATTATTGCCTCACACATTCTGGGACTCAGGCTTGGCCCCACAGCTCCTGGTACCCAAGGTGGAGATGCCAGATGCTGCTCCTCTTACCTGATGATGTGCCACCTCTGCAGCTCCTGCTCTCCAAAATCTGACCTTAGCATTCTCCTCCCTTTGACATTTTCTCTACCTTTTCTATTCTGATCATCTTTTTCTAAGCCAGGAAGGAGGGGCAGTAGAGGCAAATAGAGAGACAGAGATGTTTGCACACCCTCCCCCCCCCAACATGCTTCAATTGGCCACATGGTGGGGTTGGCCTCGCTACAACCCTGCCCTAGTATTGCAAACAAATTCTAAGGCATAGATGCAACCATTGCAATCCAGCTCCAGATGATCTTGCTTATGGTCCATGAAAGTGAAGAAGAAGAGGCTGTTTAATAAAGACTCAAACACAACTTAATGACTGAATGACAACAACGGAAAAAACCTGTCCCCATTCCTTCCCTATGCAATTTTCTATCTGAACTGGTTCCAAACATACACCAGGAGTGGGGAAGGTTTCTTAAAGCAACAAAACAACCTTGCCAAATCTAGGGGACTTTCCAGTTTGAATCATGCCTCTGCCATGAATTCACTTAGCGTTTTTAGGGAAGTCAATCTCTTTCAGCCTCAGCCGCAGGATGGAGATAGTAATCATCACCTTGCAAAATTGTAGTAAGGATTATCTTCATAAAATCATGCACATTATTTTATTTGTGCTAAGCATTGTGTTACTTCTCTCATCCATGCACTCATCCACTTCCCTCATCCATGCAGAATTAAAAATAAACTTGCCTTCCCATCTGCTTTTTTCAACGAGGCAGATAAAGGAATAAATAAGCACACCCACGCTTTCAGATCTAGTATTGCCCTGATTACTGTCTAACCTCACAGTGCTTTTGCCATAGCAGTCCTTTGCTCATCTGCAATAGGGTACATGCCCCACCACCCTGCAAAGCGAATGAATTCTTTGAAATTACATTATTTCCACAGAGTATGCTTCATAATTAAAACTTAAATTGCATGGAAGGATTCCTCGGATGCTGGGAAAACAAACATGCTGTACGGTGACAATGAGTCACTCTCATGGGGAGGTTGGGAGAGATAGAGGCTGCGAGCCACAGTCATTCTCAATTATGAAGACCCCAATTTATTTATGTACCAGAAAGTCCCATGCTAGGAAGCTCTGCCAAAACGTTAATGTCTCCTGTATAACAAACCCCTAGAGATGCACCACAGGCCATGACACAAAACTAATAGATAAGAATCCAGGTGTCTTGAATGTATCAATCTGGAGAAACATGTGCAGCTAACCTTGCTGAATTGGCTTTGGTAACTAGAGCTGGTGCAGAGGATGGGAGGAACAGGATGGGATGAAAATATGAATCATTTCTCCTTTCTGGTGTCCACATGCATGCACACAAGCAAATACACACTCCTTTATCATTTTGCCTTGGCAGCATGGGAGCTATCACAGGATGACTGCTTCTTGTGCCTGGTACATCAACTGTGGTTTTCTAATTTCTTCTTCAAACTCCGTCTTTTGCAGAGAGCCTTTGCCCCAACACCTTCCTTCTCTTCCCTGCTGTCAAAACTCTGAAGGGCACTTTCACTGGCAGCACAATCCTAGAAGAATTGGGCTGGCATACCTGTGATGTACCCAGTGCAAGCATTGGGACCACTGCTGCACTGCCACAGAGATGGGGATGCTTGTTCCTTTCCCTGGGGTAGGGCTTTAGGTCTACTACTCAAGCCTACTAATGGTCTACTCTGACTTGGGTCTATGCTAAAGGTGGCCTGAGTAGATGAGACCTTCATCTTCATCCCCTGTTCCATTGTCTCCTTTACATATATAAGTTTGTCAGGCATGGACCTCTTCTTGCACTCTATGTAGTGTCATGTACATTGATGGAGTACATAAATAACAACACTCCATGGATAATATGACAAGGCCTTGAAGGAACTCACATTTCTGACACCTGACCCAGTTTCAGGTGTTCAAAGTACAAGGAATGAGGTGGGCATGAATGAGGCTAGCATGGTGCTGGAAGCCATGCTCTGAGTTACCCACATAACCAAAGCAGGAAGAGAACTGTGCTCTACCTGTTATTAAGCTGGAACATATGCAAAATAACAAGATGAATAATTTCCATGCAGGAAGATGAGTGTCTCTTCTGCCCCATATCAGCAGCGTCAGCAGAAGCTTCGAGGAGAAGCTGCGCATCACCAGAGCTGCAAATTGGAGGTGAATATAGAAATCAATGGAGGTGTTGGGAGAAAGGAAATGGGAGATTAAAAGAAGGAAATATATGAATACCAAAGGCCCTAGGGCAGTGTTTCTCTGATTGTGGATTGCAAGCCAATTTCAGGTGGATCAGGAAGATGGGATGCCTGAAAGAGGAAAGACTGTGTCATTGGAGAAGGACCAGAGACTGCTTTCTGCTTTGACATCTGATCAGAAATGTTTGAATCCTGTGCCATGCAAAATAACAGCACAAATGTGCTGTGTAATGGGACGTTTGGTTGATTGTGGTGTAGGTTTGAAGCCTAAATTAATGATGTCACTTCTGGCCCTGACATGACTTTTCGGTTAATGACTTCACTTCTAATAGGTTCTGCCTGTCATTCTAAAAAGTGGGTCTTGATGCTAAAAGGACCAGAAGAAGATCTTGGGCAGAAGGTCTGGTCTAGAGGTTACAGCTGCTGTAAATTGCCTGAAGATAAGTTCTAAAGGTCGTATGGATAGATGTTGATACTGGACTGTGGGAGTGTATGGGAGAAGAAATGCAGTTGCAGTGGAGTCTGTCCAAAGGCATAAGAGTGAGCAAGTGAATGTGAGACTGGACATCAAAGGAAACATCTAAGAATGTAGGAATTCTTGAAATAGAGAACCTTTCTTTGAATTGTAAAACCCTTCTAGGGTTTGTAAGCCTGCCTATGTAAACCGCCTTGAGAATAAAGTCAAAAAAGAAATCTGATGACCTAAAAGGCAGTATATAAATACCTGTTTGTAAAAACTTTCACTGCCCTACGGAGATTAAGAGGAAAAGGGAGAGAGACAAAAAGTGAAATGGGAGAGAGAGTACTAAATAAACCATAGACACACACAGAAAAGACGGATTATTTTAATGAAATTCTGTACCACTTCAGAGTTGTTTAAAAAAAAATTAAAAAAGAAAAAAAAATGGTTTGCCATGGATTTGATCAACTTTCTTTTAGGACTCAATTGGGAGATTGCCATGTGCTGGCAGACCACAATATATGGCTGGTGGCCACAAATTGTACTCTCTTATTAATAGAATGGAAACTAGCCCTACAATCCAGAGTAACTATGGGAGCATGTAAGAGACATTACGTGCACCTGTAGTTACAGCACCACCCAGTGAAAACCTATGGGAAATTCATATTGCAACCCAGAGCAAATTGTTCTTACACCGGAGCAAGGACTCCCTGTAGTTATTCTGGATTGCGCTCTATATTTCAGTGCTTAACTGTTGTAAGAGGTCTTCCTGTTTAACTTCTTAGATTTAATCTCCTCTTTGTCCTTTCCTAAGTCCTGGATGTGTGGTAGGAGTTCACGATGGTGAATGAAAGTCACTCTTCATGTTCAAAGGCACTTTATGTTTTTATTATGATTTCACATGTTCAGACTCTTAGGCTAAGCCCTGGATGGCTCCAATTAAATCTTGGTTTTGAAGGAACATAAATGATCACAAAGACTGCAGCTCAATACAGACTGAGGGTTTTTTTTTTGTCTTGAAGTACAAACACTGAGCTCAATCTGGGGAAATCTGTTTGCAAAAGATCTCTGGAATATTTTGATATGGATACACTTTCACTGCTGAAATGAGGTGTGGATAGTTTGGAGGTGACAGGATGAGAATCTACACTGCAGCTCAGCTTATTTTTGCATACTGCAATGCCTTGCACTTGGGGGAGATGAATCTGTGGATCTATTCTGCCATTGTGGCTGTGAGCAACAGCACCTTGTCTGTTCTGCATCCCCAATGACTGTATTAATTGTGACCATTGAATCTTTAACATCACCAGGTTGGATTCCAAAATATAGGGAAGGTTACAAGTCAAAGGACAATTTCTTATCATAAGTCTTGATAATACAGTTCAGTTTATGCAACATTTCTCTGATATCCCTATTTCACCCTTGACAATTTTTTAAAAATTCCAACTAAACTCATTTCAGTGTTCAATGGACTTTGCAACTTGACGTAGTGGATCCTGGTGGCCTAGAATCCATCTTGCATTCTTTTGCCCATAGGCAAGCTATAGCTGAAAATATATGGAGCTGCATTCATCGCCCAATTACATTTTGTGTCATTTGATATCATTCAAGTGCCTGCTTCATTCTCATTTTAATTCTGGCTGCTGTTGCCATAAGGTAAAGAATTATTGATTAATCATAAAAGTGGCAGACAAGGATATTATAAAGAAGCAAACAAAATTGATGCAGGAGGGGGGAGAAAAGGTTTTACCAGAGCAGATGATAGAAATAAAAAAGCAAGATTAATTATCACAAACATCCCTGCTATAAATGAGTTTGCATCATCTTTAATCTTCCATTCTGTGCATCTACATAGAGGTTATTGCATTATATAATGAGTATATTGCTGATACCAGGGGCCTGATTCATGTTTCACTAAAATCAGTTTTATAACTTTAGAATTTCATTATGGGAGCATCTCATCCATTGGAGAGCTTTCTAAATTTATAATGCTGTAAGGTCTGGATTGTTTCCTTTGTACAATAAACATTCTTTATAAATGGGATATTTTAAAAATGCACACCAAATGTATTGTGTGCAGTATATACTGCAAATGTATAGAGCCTAAAACAGTTAAATAATAAAAGGAGCAATTATACTGAGCAATTTGATAAGCGTCTAACATTGCAATGTTTCTCCACAGGCATCTGAAAGGCTGCACATTTAGGAACAAAGAACATAGCCCATATCTGCAGGATGAAATATATCTTAGGAAGCAGTGACACCTTAAGAAGCACAGCACATATCTAAACTAGGCTGGCATGTTGAGACGGTGAGTTGAATCAATCTGTACATAGTTTGGCATGCACTGATGCAGCCATAGGATTGTTCGAGCACATATTCAGCTCACAATTTGAGCTAAATTGACGCCATCCACTGTTAGTAGGTTTGCTAAATATAAATTCTGCCACCCTGGTAGATGAGACATCATGGGTAAATGCTGGAGTAAGGGAGAAGCCAGGCTGGAGCCTCTGACAGGGTCAGGTCAGAGCTAGGGAAAATCTGGAGGTGAAGGGCAAAATATGTGGTATAAGATTATGGAGGAGGGATGTGGAATTTATAGGTTTCTCAGAAGTCAGTATTGGTTTTATTGTTTCAGTTTTCCAGGTCAGACCTCTAGGATACTGGCTAGTTGGTAACTCCTCCAGTTATCCTAGTACTGTACTGTACTGTAAATGTATGATACCATTATGCGCAAAAAGTAAGATTAAGCAAATTGCACAGTGGCATCAGGGTGTGCTGAACTTTGCATGAATCTAGCCAACCCTCTTTCCATCAAGTCAACTGACTATGCAAAGGGATCAGAAGCAGGTATTAGTGGAAGTGTTTTGTTCAAAGCTTAAGCATCATCAATAAGGTGGGCAAGAACAGCAAAGTGCTTTTTAACACCCGTGGTGTTCAATGGAAGACATGAATCCATTATTCCTAGCAGTCTATAGTGCTCAAAAGACATTACAAACAAGAAGGGATACAGAGCTCAGCTACAAAAGTTAGCTGAGATCTGTAAAGGGATCTATTAAGATGATCATCTTTAATATAATATAATGGTTTTCAAGCAGAATATTTGATTTTGGCTGCAATCCTAACCATGTCAACTCAGAATTAAGCCCCATTGTGCTCAATGGGTCTTACTCCCAGGAAAGAGTGTTTAGGATTGCAGCCTAAGCCACCAGTGGGAAGGAGTATTGGCTATACATTTAATGGCTCTTCTCAGTTGCAGAAGAAGGCATATGGAGAGCCAATGGCTACAAGATCTGAAGATGAAGAAATTCTCATTAGAAACAAGGCACATTTTAAAATGGAACTGATTTCAAGGCAGCTGGTGATTTTCTTTATAATTGGTATCTTCAAATGAAGATTAAACCTAAGCAAGGCCAAAATTAGCCTTGGTTCATTCAACATAGGGCTGGCTTTTTGCAGTGTATCACCACTGAATTTATTATGGATGAGGAATTAATCAGTAAGCAGAAAACAGGCTGGGTCACAGCTTGACAAGAACTGAGATCTATCAGATGTGCAGGAGTGGGTTTGTAGGCTAAAATAATAACCTACACATTGGAAGATGCCTCTTCAATGTGCTTCACAGACAAGTCACCAAGTGGATGAGTGTTGTCTTTTATGCTATAAACACTGAAAACAGGAATTTTAAGCAGAGGTTTGATTATTATTAAGCAATAACTCCAGAGCCAACAAAACTAGTCCATTTTAATGAACATTTGTATAGTGAATTCGGAGCCTGTCAAAAAAGAGTGGTTGGAGAACAATTAATTGGTACAAATGTGAGTGCAAATTCTCTGGGGATTTTTGTTTTGTTTTTGTTTTACTTTAAAGCATTTGTTCAAAGTATACAACTTATGTGCACAATACAAAGTTCATACGGGTTTTTTTCCCCAGTGACGATAAAAAGTATACTTTTATTATAAATGGGAGTAAAAATTAAAATGAAAAAAGAGAGGTTACAGTTTTGTCATTGGTATGTGAAGGTTGTTCCAAGGACCCATCCAGAGTTCTTCATCATCTGACTGAGTGTGATCACTGGGTAATTCCGAAGGCTCTTTGATGTCCTCATTGTCAACAACGGACTCCTGCTCTTCTGTGCTTTTCAATCTGTTGCCCCCTGACCTTGTGGCCATGTTGTCCACATCCGTAGCAGAGGATGCAAAGGAAACACTACATGATCTTGTGTTCAGTTTGTCACTTGATGATCCCCCTGTGGAAAATGTGTTCAGTGGGACATTCTCTTCATGTGTCACTGCTAACTTATCAAGTTTCTTGAAATGTTTCCCCAGCCTCACAGGGGATGTGACCTTTAAATTGTTTGAGAGGCAACTTCGTCGGGTTCTAATAACTGACCCATTTTGGGCAATGTAGATGTTGCCATTGATATTGGTTTGAATATTGGGATTGCTGAGACGATTCCTCTGGCTTTCAGGAGCGCTATCTTCTCCAGTTGAGCTGGTCTCATACTCTGGATCAACCACCAACTTGATCCTTTTCTTTCTGGCCCACTGTGTGATAAGACAAAAAAGGGAAATTATTTACTCACTTCACCTGTGTATATTTTTTTAAAGTAAGCATTTTAACGCCTGTTATCTCTTGCTGCATAGTGGAGGAAGCTACTTTATTCCTGACAGTAGATGAGGAGGAAATAACTAGGATCTGTTTCTTAGAGTGTCAAAGAATGGAATGAAATTGAACTGAAATTCATTTCCTCTAGAACAGGCATCTCCAAACTTTTCAGCAGTAGGACTTCATTGTACATCTGATACAGTGTCGAGGGCTGAGAAATAGATAAATAATAAATACATGGAGAACCAATACAATTATTGAATACAATAAGTGGGTGGGGGTGGAAAGAGGAGCAGAAGGCAACATTAACTTGGACAGTTATGAGAGGAACCTATTTTGAAGAAAAAAAATATTGGGGGAGCAGAAGACAAAACTGATTTGCACAGGAAGAGGAGGAAATGGATTTTGAAAAAAAGCATCAAACCACCCACAACTGCAATCTCAAACTTTTGTCTCAGTTTCTGCTCCATTTTAAGTTGGACTTTATATTTATATTCTAAGTCTCCCAGCATCAGTATAAATCACATCCAGCCACTAGAGGAGCTTAATGTAATGGAATCTAATGGAATAATTGCTTTCCATTAGATTGCATTATGTTCAGCACACCTTGTTGGCTGAATAAGGAATACACCCAGAAGTGCATCTTTTGACTTATTTTTAGCCCCAAGAGACTGGGAGACCATGGCAGCCATATAAAATCCTTCCGAGGGCCAGATTTGGCCCCAGCTTTGGAGTTTGCTCTAAAAATATCCTTTGCATGGCACTTCTAGAATGAACTTAGGGCACAACTTAGGCAGCGGTGGGATTCAAATAAATTAACAACAGGTTCAATGTCCTAATAACCTAAATTAACAACAGGTTCTATGCAGTGATGGGATTCAAAGAAATTAACAACTGGTTCTATGCCCATCTGGCAGCCACTTTTAAATGGCTATTTTTAAACTTTATATGTCCTCTCTCTCTTTAACAACCGGTTCTATAGAGTAGCTGTGAACCTGTTGGAGCCCACCACTGGTTCTATGTCCCATTAGTAACTGGTTCTCAGAACCAGGTGCTCATTAGCAAAGTACTCTATAGAACCTGTGAGAACCCCCTGAAGCCCACCACTGCAGGGCATTACAAGCAAGTCCTATTGTGTTCAGTGGGGCTTACTCCCAGGCAGTGGCACAGCTAATGATCATGTAGCCCAGTGCAAAGCTCAAAATGTAGTCCCAGATATGATGTCACAAGCAGAAGTGACATCATCCCTGGGTATTTTTAAAAAGAAAGTTGTGGAAAAATCTGCCTCCTTCTCCTCAGCAGTTCACCAACATTTGCTCTGCTAGTGGCATAGCTAAAGCATCTATTTGCTATCTGAAGATTTTGTTTCCTCCCCACCACCAACAAAATCAATTTTAATTAAGTAAAAAAAATGAAAATTGTGTCCCTTATTGATTAGGGAAATTATGGTGGGGCAAGAGGAATGGTTATTCTTTCCCTGCTAAATATAAGAGTAGCACCACTTAGAAGTGCCTTGATACCCAGTTAGCATGGGGTATATCTTTTATTATATATGCCACATATATGATACATTCACTGAGAGCTGATTCATATTAACACCTTATTAGTTCCATACAGTATCCGAATTACATCTCATTATCCTTCCAGCAATACATAACATGATGTATTATCAGTCATACAGACTCTGTTTTTCACAATTTTAGTCACTAGTGTCATACTCAGCTTGTAACCCCCCTAAAAGTTGTAGCCCAGTGCAAGTGCACCCCTTGTGCTCCCTCTAGCTACACCACTGCTCCCAGGAAAGTGCATATAGAACTGCACCCAGAATTATTTCATGTTAATACTCTTTACCTTAATTTTGAATTTAGTTTAGTTAGCACTGCAACAGAATGGATGGATTCAAGTAGGGTAAGAATACAACTTAACTAGGGAAAGGTTTATCCATGGATGATGGGGCAATGTTATCTGAAGTGGCTGTAGAAAATTGGAGTAACTTAGGGTGGCCTGCTTGACCTGATAAGCCATGAAGCAGCAATCACTAATTCACCGCTGCAAGGAAATTGCAGGTGGCAGTGACGTTTTCTGTGAGTCCCTCCGGCAGCCTTTGATTCAGCTATCTCTGAAATTCATTCAGTCATGGTAATAGCTTACAAACAGTATCTTATCACTGGATACATAAGCCTATTTTACCTGCAATAGCTGAACCATGCAAAACCATCAAAGTATCAAAAGTTGTCACATGCAGAACACAAGTAGATGAACTCGCCATAGATAGCAACAACTGGGACTGTATGCCTGCTCACCAAGTAAATATTTGAAACCTCATTATCACTCCCTTCTGGAATTAATTATTCCAAGTACTGTGCTTTAATGTCAGGCTCATGAAGAGCACTTGACATTTTTGCTTCATAGTGCTCATTATGACAAAGGCAGGAGTATTTTGAAGCTCATCAGTCTTTTTTTCTGAAGCTGCCTGTGCCTACTGCTGTTGAGGAGGAAAAAAACCCACAAAAAGACAATAATAGTCTTTTTCATAACCTCTCACAACATGAAACTCTATATATATGCAATTTCACAACATATAGTAATTGCATTTACAAACCAAAAATTTAGAGTGTGGTAGCCAAATATTACAGTGGTTTCTAAATCAGTGCTTTACATTTTTCCCCAAGTGTGAACACGAATCATGTAAATTTAATTTACAAATTCCTCAGTCTAGTTCAGGCAGAACTTATATGCACTTATTGCTTACGTTGGCAGAACTTACAACTTAACGTGCTATAACTAGCAATGATGACATGGTATATAAAGCTAACTGTTCTACAAAGTTATGAGTGTTGCTATCTAATGTTAAGACATCTTGAGAAAATGCAAAACATACTATGATATTACTAACATAATATGTTAACATAACATAAACATACTATGATATAAGGCAAACCCCCATGATACTTTTGAAAGGAATTTGAAAGCTCATTCATGGATGCATGTTCATTGCTTGATAATGCCTCAGCATTAAGTCAAGATCAAACAACTCAGTCAAAATGTTCACATCAGGTTAGACATAACCAATTGATTCCATTGTATAAGCAGCAGAGCTAAATGATCAAGGAAAGAAACATCACTTGTGATTGAGTTGAATGAATCATTCCTGAAAATTAAACATTACATAGAAGTTCTTGTGCTGTTCACGGATAAACTCTCCATGAACAAATATGGCTGAAAAACCTTGTTATTAACCATGAGTCCATAAAAATCCTCATCTGCAATGATACTATTATTTTTAATAGTATCCAAATACTTAAACTGGTCAGATAAGAGCCCCAAAGCTGTCTTTCACAGAATAGATAACTATCTGCATAGCTGCGATCACAGATGCTGTACTTGCCTATTCTGAGTTGGAGTTGGACTACACAACCTTCAATATTCTTACAATTCTGTGAAATGTTTGTTTCAAAAGTTTGAGTGGTGCTGACTGATTTCTAATTAGAGGAAAGCACACAGACCAGACACAGCAAACCAAACCACACCTCACTGCACGCCATCTACCTACATATTTCCTTTTGTTTGCTAAAAGGAGGTTAAGTCACTAGGAGTTTCTGATCCAGAGGCTGCACTTTCAGTAATTCCTTCTGTGCCATGTTCGGACAGACCAGGTTCTCCATCACTACTATCCTTTTGTGTGCTGGAGGCAGTTTTAGTATTGGTGGATGAAGCTTCATGTACATCAAGCTCCTCTTCTTCCACAGCAGATGGAGGTCCTTCATCTGATAATTCCTCTACTGTGTCCTCTAATTCACTTCCCGCTGTGGATGACTGGTCCTTAATATTGGACCTAGAGCTCTTGTGAGTCTCTGATTTAGAGGTAACATTAGTGCTGACAGAACTTACAGCTGATGATGACACCTTTGACTCTGTATCCTCTTCCTCAGTCTCAGATACTTTGCTTTGAGAATCAGATGATTCCTCTTCTGAGCTACTACTTGATGCTGATCCAGATCCAGATTCAGATCCAGATCCAGATCCAGATGAATCTGAATCTCCATTTTCCTCATCAGAGTCCACAGTGCTTTCAGTGGTTTCATCCAGGGTCACTTTTAAATAATCCTTATCTGATCGAGATGCGGAGGTACTACTTACAGTTGACTCTACGCTTGAGGAAGATGGTCTTCTCTTTTTCTTCATGTAATCACTGTCTTCTGTGACTGGCTCACTTTCTGTTGTAACACTAATGGAAATTCCAGACTTTGACTCTGATTCGCTGATTTCCTCAGCACTAATGCCCTTCAATGCACGGTCCAGCTTCTTCACTGATGGCCTATCACCAGCTGTTTTCTGGAAATAGCTTCCCTTAATTACCATGCTATCTTCTCCATCTGCCTGGCGGGCTGCCATGAGCTTGTCATAATCTGCATCTTTGCCTTTTACTTTCTGTAGCATTGGGAATATCTTGGCTTTCTTCCATGGAGAAGGTGCAGCCTCTGCTGTCCCTGGCCTGTGGGAACTAACTGCAATTCTACTCAGTTGCATCACTGCTTTGAGTTTCCTTTTTCTCTGACTGGGACTTTCTCTTCTAGCCCTCCCTTCATCTATAGCTCTAATTGCTAGTGGAGCCCTTGGCCTCGGGCTGACACCTCTGCCCGGAGGAAGTGCACGTGGTCTCATCCTCTGCAAAGGATAAACATTGAACTGTATTTTAATAGCATTCATTCATTTACTTAACAAATTTTTAATCCCACCTTTCTCGCACAAGCAGGACTCAAGGCAGCTTACAACAAGGTCAATACTAACAATTGAGAATACATAAAATGCTTAAATAAATAAAAATAGATAAAAACATATAAAAGCATTTAGAAACAATGCTGTTTCTAAACAGCAGAAACTTGTTTCTAGAAACAATGCTGTTTCTAGAACATTGTTCATTCACTGTTCTAGAATAATGTTTCTAGAAACATTAGAAACAATGCTGTTTCTAAACAGAAAACAAGTTAAAAACAAGGTAAAACACCAGCCTGACAATAGTTAAAGAATCAGTTAATTCTGAAAGAAGATTTTGCAGGAAAACATGCTATCCTAGAATATTTGTGGCAAGAAAAAAGAAAATGAGAATTAGAGCTACCATGCAGGATTTATGTAGAATCAGGATTTATGTAGAATTATACATCTTTACAAAATGCCTGGAAAGATCTAAGGAATGACAAGACTAAGGAAACTGAGAGAATCATAAGCTTGCAGTTACACTTGTTTAAGATTCCACACTGCCTTGCTTTATCATGTAGCAACAGTTATATCAAGCATGCAGTTTTGCAACAAACTGTGCAGTTTTAGCAAATAACCATTATTTCTTGTAAAGGATGTAAGTCCCAGCTTCTGGCCAGCTTTGGAAAGCCTGCATTTGAGGCAGTGAACAATCCTATGGCAAAATATTTGGGATTTACTACATCTATGAGTATTTATAAGCCCCTCTTGATGGCTTATCCTGCAGGACAGGCTTTTAGATGTGCTCTGGTTATATTGATAAGTATCAGTATAATAGTTGTATAATATAATATATTGTATAATATAATACACTCTCATTTATTACAATAAAATAAGTTGTATAATATAAAAAATACTGTAATCATTTATTACAGTAAAAAAGGCTTTTAAATTACCACTGTGGCCACTAGAGTGTGGTAAAGGGCTGAAAATGAGTAGAAGAGTCACAATTAAAAGCCAAAAAAAACAACAACCACAAAAACATTTTCACACTTTCTTCGTTAGGTTCAATGCATAAGTTCCAGAGGCGATGAGAATGGCACCAAACCAACCTCCTTCTGCATTTTTCCAGGGCAGTTTGCAGTTGTAATACATGAAAGTGGAGATCAGGAGTACTGGATATACTTAGCACATTGACTACAACTACTGAGGGAAACTCAGATTGGTGTGGGAAGCATGAGCTTGTTGATGCTGGTGGCTCATTCTAGTATGTTACTGCTGCTGAAACCACAGCCATAATGTACTGGTATTGGGTCTATATAGCCTTACTCATGCTGCAAGTTCCAGCCTAGTCCATGTTGTGCCTATAGGGAAGAATGCAACCAAATAAATAATAGCTACAACTTCTGGGACTGAGAATCAGCCTCTTAATGTCCCATGGAGAGGGCAACACTAACTAGTTCTGGTACATCAATCTAAAATTGGAATAAATTTGATTAATTTCTGTGATTATTCTGTTTCCCAATTACACCCAGTTGACCTTGCAACAGGTTAGGTGTCATCAGACCTATTTACAGGTGTCTGTACATAATTTAGAATTCTTAGAGCACAAATATTTTTATTCTATTTTGTGCATCTTCATTTTATATTAAAACAATAGTTTTTGAGAACAATATTTTCAGAGGGCAAACATTAGTAACTGATTCTGTTTGGTCGCAAAAATATAGAAAGCTTTGGGTAAGAGCAGAATATTGAGAAAGAAAATCTGGAATTTATCTGGAATTGGCAGAGAAAAACATACCTCAGCATCTGCTGTTGGTCCTTGTGGACTGTAATAGTAGCCACCATCACCCTCCACCACAACTTCACCATACTCATCGTACATTCCAGAAGGAGACAACAATCGGCGCCGACTTCCGTATTGAGGCAATTCGTACCTGGGAAAACATCCAGGTACAGACATCCTCTATGTTTGTATACATGTGAATTGAGTGCAGTCACAACATCACAACAGCCTTAATTGTATTGTATCTAGGCCAATTTGATCACTTGCCTACCTCAGATCAGTGATTTTCAACCTTTTATGTCTTAACGCATACAGACAAGGCATTAAAACTGTCAAAACACACCATCAGTTTTTGATAATTGTCAAAGTATATCATGCTGTTGGTGGAGGGAATCACATCAGTAGTGGGCTCCAGCAGGTCCGCACCTACTCTACAGCACCGGTTGTTAACGAGAGATAGGACATATAAAGTTTAAAAATAGCCATTTAAAAGTGGCTGCCAGATGGGCATAGAAATGATTGTTAATTTCTTTGAATCCCATCACTGAATCACATCCCCAACAGTCTCCGCACAGTGGTTGAAAATCCCTGCCCTAGATAGTTTTATCCCTCAAAAGTCAAACTGCCCATACTATGTGCCTTTTCGCCTTTTGCAGATGATCTTCTGTTCTTCATAGGTTATTGCAGATATCTGGCTTGGTCGCAGTGGAATGAAGAAACTGGTAACTTTAGATGATACCATCCACAGGTTTACATACCATGTTATTAAATGTGAAGGTTAACACAACACTGCACAATTCCTAGGGTTGCCACATGTCCCCAAAACAGGGACAATCCTGATTTTTTGGGGTTGTGTTCACATACTGGCAAATGGGACAAAGGATCCTGTCCGTATTTTGTGGAAGAGAATGCTGCAAGCCCTTTAATGGGCTTGCCCACTTGCCCCCCCCCCCCCCGGTGGAGTGGTCCAGCCAGAGGGAGATGCTTGCAGCCAATTAAGGGCCTGGGGGCGGCGGCTGGGGGTTTCAGTGGGCGAGCGGTCCCGCTGGTCCCTCAGTCGGTGTGAGAGTGGCGTCTCCCACCCTCTCTCCCTTATACAGTTTAAGCCTCACTGGTCACATTTTGGGCCGGGTAGGAATTTTTGGGGCCCCTGCTGATTGGCCTTTGCTGGGACCCTTTTTCGCCTACCCTAAACTGTACTATTGGTGAGGGGGGAGTTAAATAGGTCACTTTATGGCAGGTGTCGTGCTGGAGTAGGCAGGATAGGCCCTTGGTGATTTCCTGAGACAGCAAGGGTCAGTGTGATGCATAGCGGGCTTACTGGGTCCCAATCCGCACATAAGCCTAGGCGGCTAGCTCTGCACCCGGGATTTAGGCAAAGTCAACTGGGCAACTGGTTGACCAAGTGCCCAGCTGTCTGGACCTTCGGGTTGGTGACCTCATTGTGGGGGTGTGACCTGAGCCACGCTTTCGCCCGTCCCTATTTTTGTAGCTACCAACACGACTTTGTTAGCAGTCCCCTGATGTTTTAAATAGTGTTCAGTTATTAATAAAGTGGCCCTTTAATCCAGCATCTGTCTCTGGCTCTTCATTCTCGTCATGGGGGGTAATTATGGCAACCCTAACTATTCCACTCTGCATATTCATATGATGGCAAAATGCTTGAACCATCTTTCATTATGTACAGATGAGTATGAGAAATGGCATAGTGTGCCAGTTGGGTGCTGGAAGACACACACCTTGAACACACACCTTGGTTTTTAACCATATAATTTTTGGGGTGAGGAGTGAGCCAAACCTAGGGATTGGTTTGAGGGCAGAAGGAGGAAAATCTCAACAGCCATCATGACAGATCCTATGCCCATTGATTGTATCAGACCTGCTCCCCTCATCTCTTCAGATTTATGCTAGCAAAATAGCTGACATAAAAAGGAGACACATTGGAAGCTAGAGGGCCTATTAAGAGCTAAGAAAATAGCTCTCTCCTCGGCTGCCTCCTTACTTATAACCCCCTTAGTATGCAGCACGTTCTCAATCAGTTGGTAGGACTAGGAAGGTAGGACTAGCTGCTAATCTAAGATGTGTAATTTGTCATGACATACAGAAAATACAGAATGAATATTACCCATGCTCATAACTGTAGTAATCTTGCCCATAGTACTCTTGACCAGGGTCGATACCAGATTCCATGGAGAGTTCCTGTAAGTTGGAACAAGAAAAAATTCCTTTTTTTTTTTTTTTGCAGGAATGCACAAATAAACATACTGGTGATATTATGGCCCCTGACTAGAATACTGTATGTCAAAATAAAGTACACGCAGAAGGAAAAGATAAAAACTGCAGCATTTTTTATCTGCTTTTGTCACTGAAAATGCTTCTGTGCTTCACAGAGGGTTCCCACCCCCTTAGTGCTAGCACTCAGTCGTGGGAGAAATGAAAGTTCTTCAGTGGCATTGAAAACAGTGCTTTGCATCCTCAGCATTGTGGTAACACAAGGTCAATGAGAACTTCTAATGCTTTTTAGGAATGTGTCTAAGTCTATTCAGTCTTATAAACAGTAGTATTTGACAGACAGGGTGCATTCACACTAAAGCTGGATTTTTTTAAAAAAGCTTTCAGTCATTGTGCTTTATACACAATATGACAAAGTGGGATTGCTCTAGTGTTAAATTAGTATCTTGTTTTCCCCAACATATAGTTTTTCCATCATTGGCAAACAAATACAATTTATTCCCAGCATCCTTTGTATGTACATAAGTCTAAAAGTATAGTTTATTTAGAATGCTACTACATTGGAAGAAACTGATTAAGTGTCAAGAATATGCAATTTGAATTGTTTCATGGCCACTAATCTATGTATATAAAATTGAAAAGACACTGACTGATTCACTGACTCATCAACACCCAGCCAAAACTGCTGGGCCTAGAAGCATGAAACTTGGGGTGGGTATTCCTTCCATGATGGAAGCACCCACTAAGAACTGGTTTTCAGAAATTCCAATTGGAAGGGGGTGAAAAGGGTCCTCTTTTGCCCTGATTTGTGATTGCCCTGATTTGTGATTGCCCTGATTTGTGAAAAGGAATCATTGTTACATTACTTTAAAGAAAGTTGGAAGGTCCTTGAATATGCACAACTTTTCCCTCTGTTAAAATAAAGGAGCCAACTGCACATTCAGTGGCCTCAGGGTTTGTGGCTCTTGGAGTAGCACCCAGGGCTAGTGCTCCTCGGGCTCGGCCCTTGACAAGCCTCTATGCTTAACGTACACAGAGATATTTCAATTCACCATCCATGACTGACAATCCATGACTGCTCTTGTGGTAACATTTTTCATAGCTTGAATTAGAAGTAGCATGTCTGACATCATGTAACTAATGTGTTATGTGGGTAGAACTAGATAAATATTCTATATATGTGTTTGATATATGAAAGGTTCACTCAATAGTTGGGAAACCTTATATATACCTTATGTGCAATTTGTCAGTGTCACACAATACATTTTTTGTGTGTGCTGGCAGACCCATATAATCTCAAGTCTTGGTTTTGGCTTCTGCTGCAAGAGGGATAACACTATGACCTTGGATGTCTAATAAAAAGCAATTTTGTCAATTTTGTCTGCAACATGTGGAAAAAGTGAGATAGAACAATTTTAAACTACATTAAAATAAATCGTAAATCATTTTTCATAAATGAAGGTATAAGGTTTCAACTAACTTTTTCTATGGCTAAGACTTATTGTTTGTCCTTCCAGTGAAGTTAATGAATGTTCTTTGGATTATTAGAGCAGAAAAAATCTAGTAATTATCATTCTGATCCTTGAGTATAGTTTATAACACTGTCACTAATTACATTATTTTAGAGTAGAATGAGCTTGGGGCAGCTTCGGTGACAGCAGATTAAACTTTGATAGTAATGCATCAATCGCACAATCACACAACTGAAGTTAGTAGGCCAAATGCATAGAACTATATATAGAATTGCTGATTAACTTGTTGGTTAGTGCACTTATTGAAGAAAATTGGGAAAAATAGCTGCTACTTCTCTTTCAGTGGCAATCATAAATATGTGTCAAAGGTAGAAATATGTACCTTAATATATGCCATACAACTGTTTTGTAAGTTTTAGAGTAATAATAAAAAGAAGAAAACGATACCTCTGGTCTTAGAAGGGCAGGCCTCAGCAATTGCTGTTGCTGACAAAGAAAATTGGAAATGGAAAAAGGTTTATGAGACAAACTTAATGGAAAATGAATGTAATTTACTTTGAGGTTGAAAGGTTACAAGATAACCTTTAAACTGCCATAACAACAGAATTTTTGCTTATGACTATAATGGCTGAAACTTTGTCCTTCAGTGTTTCAGATCAGAGCCCCTCTAGTTATAGTGGTATCTGTGATTTCCACAAGGCAAGTGATTCAGAGAATAGATGTACATTTCATGTCCACTGCAAGGTGGTTTACCAAATTGGCCAACACCTGCCTTGCTCAATAAATGGGAGCATTAAAGGTACTGGCTCTCATGAACTAGGTGGTCTCAGTTGTCAGTAATAGCTGCTTCTTATAAAATATTCTAGGTTCATTGTTCTGAACAGATTTCAAGGATACATCACACATGGCTAGTGTTAGTTTTGACAACTTCTCCCTTCAAAATACATGAGATTTCAATACAGTTCTACATATTGATCCTCAGTGACTTCTGGTAACACAGGCTAATTTTTGCATTCAGTTTTGAATTTGAGAAATAATCAAAATCAAGCTTTGAATTTGATAAATAATCTAAATCAAGCTGAATGCAGACGAAGGGCTCAAGCATTTCCAACTTTCCAGTACTGATGCAGCTGCAATGCACTCCTGAGGTGAGGCAACAGTGTCGTCCCACCACAGGATGCAGTGAATGCCCATTGGGATTGTACCAATTTGGAAAAGTTGGATAGAACTGGGCCCAAAATTAGCAGGTGGTGCTAAAGAAAATAGCTTTACATTCTAACTAAAATTCAAGTATTGGCATGTCTTACCTCTTGAGGTGCATATCCTCGCCTGAAATTCAGAAAAAGAGAAACCCGACATTAATTTGGTTAATTATGTAGATAAACCATGAACCCCATCTTCTCAAGTGAAAGACAGACACTTAAAAATCTTTACAGTATAGTATTGGAATCTCTGTCAAATCCCAATAAATTTTGTGAGGCTAATCCAATATGAATAATAAGAAACCTATAGTCAAGCCCACAGACTATATGCTTATGGGCAAACTTATGCTTCATGTGATGCTTCCCATTCATGTTCCTGAGACCTCACATGGTAAATGGCTATTTTCTGATAGCAGAAGCAGCTGCATCTTCCTTGTTTAACTTTTTGACCCTCTGGAATTTGTGAGGGGTAGGAAAAAGTGGAATAATGGTTATTACCACAGGAGATACTCTTCGGCAAATGCAATGCAAATAATTATTAAGACAGAAGAAGCTGGTTGTTATGGAAACAATATGTGAATAGGCCATAAATATCCCTCGTGCACGAGAAGCATGAATTTGTATGGCCTACGACTGCAAACAGAATAATAAAAATGCAAATCTTAATTGCCCCAAGAAAAACAAATTTCATCCAGGTTGGGGTGTGTACCATTTGCCAGCCACAGACACTTTAGAATGCTTCCCCTTGTTTATTCTGACCATAGGGATTTAAGATGCTGAGGGGAACACAGGGTGCCTGGGAATTTCCACCAATGTACCAAAATTTCAGAGTCATCCCAAAAGGCACATCGAAAGGCAGTGAGTCTAGAGGCCTCTTCAGATGCTTTATAAATATGGAGAGCTTTCTTTGACCCTGCTCTCTACTCGTCCCATGTATCACACAAGAGAGAGTCTGCAGTTATCTCCAGGTGGTTGCAAACTCTAGCCAGTGAACATTAGCAATCACAGGAGAGGGTTTCTCCCTGCAAACAGTGTTTGCCTGGACAGAAAAACATTATCTTGGTGCCGAGAAGAAGGCAGAGCAACAGAGTCTACAGGCGTCCCCCACTTTCTGACAGTTCCACTCTTTCAAAACCTTTCAATTATACCTAGAACTCACTCATTCAATACATGCTCCACTCTTTCAACCTCTCTCAGCTGGTCTAAAGGCTAAAATTGTCTTCCATGATGTTGATTTGCATGTGACATGGTGATTAAACTTTTTTTGCCATTTCCTCATGACATTCTTCAGTAAAATACTGTTATTCAAATACATCTGCTATTCGTTGCCCACAAATGCCTTTGCTTATTTTACTTAATTTGTTATGTATTTTAGCTATGTGTGTGTTATTTAGCCTTTTGCAAGCAATATTTATGACTTTTTTTGGTGTAGGGTTGCCATAATTCTCTTCCACAAAATCAGGACAGGATCCTCTGTCCCATTTTCCAGTATGTGAACATAATCCCCCCAAATTGGGATTGTCCCTGTTTTTCGGGATAGTGGCTATTTTGGTGGCTATTTTGCATTTGCAAGCTGGAAAAGATGGGGCTCCACTTTTCAATAGTTTTCACTTCTGGATGGTGCCTTGGTCCATATCCAACACCTAGGCCAACAAATAAGTGGGGGATACTTATATTGGCAAGGACAGAACTTATGGGTATAGTCTGCCTGGCCCAACCACATCTTCTTTCTCCACAGAGAAGGAATTCATGAACATAATGTCTGAGTGGCCTCCATGGAACCACAGAGAACCAGAGAAAGAATGGAAGGTTAAGAGTCTCAGTGCTCAGGTGGAGACTCTTGATCGTTTAAGCTTACCTTTTTGGACCTGGGTGATGACATCTTCCAATTATTGCCAATTACTACTGGTGGTACATCAACTAGGTGCACCATGTGAAGTGGTACAGTGGAGGACAAACATTGAGAAACACAGATCTAGGTATTTTGTTTGCCCTTTCATGAAGGAAGTGGGAATCTGGGTGAAGCCGACCAAAGAAACTTCAGGACCAGATTTTATGTCTGTGCAGAGACCTGCTTTATGTGGGAATTTAAAGGTATAGATGCCATCTCAAGGTCCCATCCTGGCAACATATGTTTAAAAATAACTTTCATCACAATCCTAACTGTATCCAATTCCACTAATAGAAGCGCTATAAGCAGCGCTCTCTGGATCAAGCGCTTTATGTTTTATTTAGAATTTATATTTACCAGTATATCCTGAGATGCACATTATATGCTCGGCATTGAGACACAGTAAATGCTCAGAATTATGTTAAATCTAACCTAGTAGAGAGACAACAGATGAGGAAAACAATTTAATTATACTATTGGGATGAATAAAGAACAATCATGAGAATCACATTTAATTTTTAATACTGACATCTGCAAAGCGCTTCTAGTAGCATCCAACTTGTGTAGTGAATCATCAGGGATAAATTATTGCAGTTGCCCATTTGATAGATATCTAATGAAAACCTAAAATGAAGATGTATCACCAAAATTTAACAGTGACTTTTCAAAGCCTACCAAAACAGTATGAAATCTCACTGTTTTCCTGCTCTTCATGTTCCATCACTATCTTGGACTTGAAATCTGGGGCCTCTCCTTCTACAAGGTAGCACACTGAGAGGAAAATGAAAGATGGTGGAAATTAAAACCCTTAGGCTGAAATCCTAAAGACACTTTCCTGGCAGTAAGACCCATTGGCTTACTTTTGAGTAGACATGGTTAGGATTGTGCTCTAAGCCATATGTTTCTTTTACATGGAAAGATAAATTGTTGTTGTTTGACTGATCCTATTCTACTGATGTTGTTTACAGGTGATAGTTTTAGAGTATAAACATTTTAAATGGGGCATAGGTTGGGGGGCAGTTTTATTGTTTTATCATTTTATTTTTACTGTTTTTAACTATGTTTTTAGTCTGTTTTAATTGTTCTGAATTTTTTTAATTTAATTGTATTTTAATTGTCTTTTAATTATGTTTTAATCTATATTTTAATTCGATTTTAATGGTGTTTTATCCTGTTTGTTAGCTGCCTTGGGCTCCCTCTTGTAGGCGAGGAAATGCGGGATATAAAATAAATAAATAAATAAATAAATAAATAAATAAATAAATAAATAAAATATATTGTATTTTATATAGGCAATAGTTTTTCAGAGTATGAATACAGTTTAAAAGAGCCTTATTTGTCTGCAATGTATTTTTCTGCTCCTCTGTGATCTCTGGTCAAATAGTGCTTTAAAAGTGCCACAAGCAAAACCCTGATGCAGTTGCATGCTCAAGAGGCTACCACGCAGCCAAATACGAGTATATAAGTGAAGTCATTGTCAAGGGAACATTGTCCTAGTGTATGTCTAGGAATATACACTATGCTGCTATTGTATACATACTGTACTGGGTATAAGTAGAGTACATACTTCTGATTTGAAATTGCAGTGGATTGTACTACAAGACATTGTCTTCTGAATGGTTTAATAATAATAATAATAATAATAATAATAATAATAATAATAATAATAATAATATTAATAATATTATTAATAATAATAATAATAATCCAAGATCAAACAACATAAGTATAAACAATCATAAAACTGAATGGTTTTAGAAGTTAGTAAGGATACCAACCATAGTATGTTACTGTATTTGCTCAAATCTAATGCTCATCCTTTTCAATTCAGTCTCAGAGTGCACATTGGATTTGATAGTTAATTAAATTTGAGTAAATGCAATATTTTGATTATAAGTATAGGTTGCACATTATTTTCAATGGTGCATTAGATGCAAGTAAATACTGTATATAGACCAGTAGTTCTCAAATTTTTCAGTCATTGGGGCCTTTTATAATCCTAAAAGAGGTATCTGGAAACTGCACTGTCCTGGGTGACCATCTGTCCCCTTTTTCCCAGGACATGTCCTGGATTTTTGCCATGTGTCTTGGAAAAATCTCTCTTATCCTCTGTGAGCAGGCTGCATGTAGCCTTCTTGTAATTCATAAATTATGTGTAATAAATTACATATAATAGCTTTAAATTTAGTAATAAACAATATAGGGTTTACGTTAACCACATGAAATACCCATATATTTCTAGACCAGGCAGGAGGTCTGGTCTAGAGGGTAGAGCCTCCGTTTGCCTGAAGATAAGAGGTGAAGGTTGCTGGATCGAGATAACTGGAAGTCAGATCTGAAGCAAGACCCTGAAAAGCGGCTGCTGCAGCTGAGATTTTCCATCTGCTTTTCAGTTGGAGCAAAGGAGCTTTCACAGCTGCCCTTCGTGAGAACTGAAGGAGAACTTGGTCAGCCAGCATTTCAGACATGGGGGCCAGTGTTGTAACCAGACTGTGAATGTAACATCTTGAATGTAGTTTCTCTTGAAAGATAGAGACAATCTGTGTTTGTAAAAATCCCTTCGGGGATTTAGAATTTGCCTGTCTATGTAAACCGCTTTGATTAAAGACTGAGGAGCAATCCAAAATGCCCAGAAAAGCGGTATATAAATGCCTAGTTGTTGTTATTGTTATTATTATTATTATCCATAAATACACAGCGAACAATTTCGTGCTGGTTTCATTTACATCACATTTACATTAGTCGGACCCTTCCCAAGAGTCTAGGACTGTGTGATGTAGCGGTGTACAATTCGTGCTGATCCCAGAAGAGCGGCTTTCTGCAGTTGGTAGAGTGATATTTTGTTAATGCCAATAATTTTCAGGTTCCCGCCAAGGTCTTTGGGCACTGCACCCAGTGTGCCAATTACCACTGGAACCACCTGCACTGGCTTACACCAGATATGCTGTAATAATAATAATAATAATAATAATAATAATAATAATAATAATAATAATAATAATAATAATAATTATTATTATTATTATTATTATTATTATTATTATTATTATTATTATTATTATTATATATGGGTATTTTTAGCTTTTGTATTGTGGTTTCCTATATGTTTCTTGGGTGTCCTACATTTCGGCGGTCCCTTGTCCTCCTTTTTTTGCTTGTGACATATGGTCTTCCTGCCCACTGGCACAAGCATGGAATTTCAGGGAGCCTCAAAGTTTTGGCACACACTGGGCATGGAGCATGTGGCAGCCATTTATAGTGTACTTGCAGAGCTGTTGAAGGGCTCTCAGAGAACTCAAAGGGTCCTAGGAGGACACTTTGAAAAACACTGTTATAGACTGTGGATACTTGCAATACTCTCCTTTACATATTATTTCCTTTACATATGTTTCTAAACAAAATTCTTCCCTGAGGATTGGGCCCCAAAGCTATACATGCAGTGTTTTCCCAATACAAAAAGAATGGTGTTCAGACTGTGGCCCAGGGGCAAACCTTCATGCAGCATGTGGGAACTCTGCTCCCCTCATGTCTGAAGGGCCAGGAAGACTGCATACTGCTCCTCTCTCTCAATGTTTGAAAGTGTTTATGGAGTGGTTGGAAATTACCCTCCCTCTCTGAGTTAGAAAGTACAGTATTTATGAACTTATTTTTCATTCATATGTTCTTTCATATATTTATTGATGCAAATTTATGTAAATTTATTCAAATTTGAAATGTAAATTAATTTTTTCCCAGCCCCTGATGATGTCAGAGAGATGTTGTGACCCTCCTGATAAAGATTTGGATATCCTTAAGATGAAATGTTAGGATTTTTGAAGTGTATGCCACTCTTCATGGTATGGGACTGGAACAAAAGGCAATGGTAGTTCAAGGAATAAGAGAGGCAAGATTTGGGGGGCCCACCAATCTGCAACCTGCGACAACTGCCTATCATCCTGATGGATAGGAGGGCCCTCAAGCAGTGGTGGAATTTACATAAATTAACAACAGGTTCTATGTCCTAATAACCTAAATTAACAACAGGTTCTATGTCCCATTAGTAACTGGTTCTCAGAACCAGGCACTCATTAGCAAAGAACCTGTGAGAACCCCCTAAAGCCCATCACTGCCCTCAGGCAGACCTTCCACCAACAGCGCATGCTCTTCACCAGAGTAGGGCAAATGACAGGGCTAGAAGCCTGGTTGATGAGCGACCCCTGCCCAGGATTGGGTGGTTCCATGTCCACCCAAACCCAAGTGGAGATTGTTCCATGACAAGACTTGCAGCCTCATCACCTGCCCACCTGGCTCTGGTGCAGAGTGTGCCCTGTGGGTCTGCCTGAGGACCCTCCTCTAGTGCATGTCAGAAAGTCATCCATCTCAGTCCTCCATCTCAGTCATTCTGGGCTCATGGCTTCAGGGGGGCCTACCCAGCTACAGGGCAGCCCTCCTGGTCATAGGGGAGCCTGCCCGGTCACCCTGTGTCACCGTACTAATGACACCCCTGCTGTGCAGGCCTGGGGGTGTCACAAAAATGCCATAAGGCAATTCTGCGCCATTCCTTGGGGGTTAGGCCAGAGCACAGGCATGCACTGGCCTCTCCACACCATCACAGGAACAGGGAGCAGATACACTGTGCTGGCCTAAATTGGACAGGATTGTGCCCTCTATTACTTATTAATACATTTAAAACTCTTACAAATAATTAATTAAATATAACTAGGGTCGCCATATGTCCCGAAAAACAGGGACAAATCTGATTTCGGAGGATTGTGTTCACATACTTGCAAGTGGGACAGAGGATCCTGTCCAGATTTTGTGGAAGAGAATTATAGCAAACCTACATAAAACTTATGAATTACAAGAAGGCTACATGCTGTCTGCTCACAAGGAAAAAGAGGACAGTGAAGATTTTTCTAGAACACAAGGCTAAAAACCAGGACATGTCCTAGAAAAAGATAATATATGGTCACCCTGCACTTGTAACTTCTTTTTTAAAAAGACAAAAAAAAACCACTCATGTTTGAGTGTAGTTTTCCGTAGTATTCTCTATGCAAAGGGCGGATCTTTGCATATAACATCACTATGATGTTGAAAAGTTTATAATTTCTAGTGCTAAGAAGCATCGGTCAGGATGACAAAAGTGTTCATTTTACCTAACAGGCTATTTTGAGCGAGCCTCTGACTGAACTGAAGAAACCTTTGTAAACAGGGCTTATTGTACATTGGCTGACCCACTTGCATATGGAAGGTCACACATGATTAGAGATTCATTATTCCCTTGATGAGATTCACTAGAAACTAATTTTGAGAGGCGATGCCCATTTGGTTCTGAATAATTTAATTCTCTGAAAAATATGCATTTTTGTAACAAATTTCACTTGTGTCCTCTGGTCTGCCAATGCCATTGCATTCAACAAAAAGGCTAAGTTTACTCAGAACACACAGCTGTAAAGAATCTATTACAATCTAATACCCAAAATATGAAGATTTTTTCCCCAGGATATTAACCAGCCTGAAGCTTGTTATGTGCATCCTCTTCTTTCTACCATGCAATTAAGGCTACTTTACAATTGTTATTTTAAGTATATGCTTTGCAATGGTATATAGTTAAATGGTGAACAGCAGGTGTGAGGTGGGTCCTATCCAGAATGGATCCACCATACTGGCAAATGGTGCAAGACTTTGGCCCTATTTAGTCCCCAAATCCAGATCTAGCATCCTCATAGATGACATCTCCAGAAGAAACTGCCAGTAGAATTTTATTCCTAGGGCATTTAGCAAGATGGGCAGAGGGTTAAAGTGCCATCTGCAATCCAACAGTGTGGGTGATCACCAAGCTGTGGCAACTGGTGTTGGATTAACACCAGTGCAGCATCAGCTGTGCTAGCTTTGGCACCAAGTTGGTGAAAGAGCTTGCAAATGTGCCTTATGCCACATTTGTGATTGCCAGCAGAGTGCAAGTGGAGTGAACTCAGAATTCGGCTCTTACTCAACCTGAAGAAAGGTTTTGTACAAAGTTTTGTTATTTAGGGTGCAATCCTAACCTAGGCTGGCACTTCTCTTTCTGTCCCTGTGGTTATATAGAGAGGCAAACATGTCTCTGCACTGGCCTAACCCTCCCCCTAAGAGTTATGCAGAAGTGTCTTATGGCAATTTTGTGACACCCACAGGTTAGCACAGGACATGTGCCAGGCTTAGGCCAGCCTAAATGCAGATTAGGACTGCAGCCTAAGGCACAGCACTAATTACCGCACTCCAGTCAAGTTATCTCTGCATCCTAACCACAGGTGGGCACTAGGGGGGATGCACCTACTCTCAAGAGTAGGTTTTTGTCTTTTGGCAGCCAATGGGGAGCCGGTAGGACCAAGGAGGAGCAGAACACTAGGGACCGGTACGCAGCACAGCTGCTACTTCCCTTCCTCCTCCCTCCTCCCCCTTCCTCCCCCTTCCTCCCAGCTGTCCAGGGGCGCCACCGCGGTCTCCCTTCCTCTGCTGTTGGTGGGGAGGCACAGAAGGGGGGGCAGCACCAACATCACGCTCTCCCTGCCTCTCCCTATGCAGGCCTCTCCTCTCTATACAGGTCTACTCAGAAGTAAGTCCCAGTGTAGTCAATGGGACTTACTCCCAGGCAGGTGTGGAGAGGACTGCAGTCTCAGAGCCCCAGCCTAAGCAGTCTACTATGAAGTAAGTCCCAGTGTAGTCAATGGGACTTACTCCCAGGCCGGTGTGGAGAGGACTGCAGTCTCAGAGCCCCAGCCTAAGCAGTCTACTATGAAGTAAGTCCCAGTGTAGTCAATGTGACTTACTCCCAGGCAGGTGTGGAGAGGACTGCAGTCTCAGAGCCCCAGCCTAAGCAGTCTACTATGAAGTAAGTCCCAGTGTAGTCAATGTGACTTACTCCCAGGCCAGTGTGGAGAGGACTGCAGTCTCAGAGCCCCAGCCTAAGCAGTCTACTATGAAGTAAGTCCCAGTGTAGTCAATGGGACTTACTCCCAGGCAGGTGTGAGGAGGGCTGCAGCCTCAGAGCCCCATCCTAAGCAGGTCTACTCAGAAGTAAGTCCCAGTATAGTCAATGGGACATACTCCCAGGCCAGTGTGAAGAGAGCCTCAGAGCAGCCTCAGAGCCCCATCCTAAGCAGGTCTACTCAGAAGTAAGTCCCAGTATAGTCAATGGGACATACTCCCAGGCCAGTGTGAAGAGAGCCTCAGAGCAGCCTAGAGCCCCATCCTATGCAGGTCTACTCAGAAGTAAGTCCCAGTTTAGTCAATGGGACTTACTCCCAGGTCAGTGTTGAGAGGACTGCAGCCTCAGAGCCCCATCCTATGCAGGTCTACTCAGAAGGAAGTCCCAGTATGGTCAATGGGACTTACTCCCAGGTCAGTGTTGAGAGCACTGCAGCCTCAGAGCCCCATCCTATACAGGTCTACTCAGAAGTCCCAGTATAGTCAATGGGGCTTACTCCCAGGAAAGTGTGGAGAGGATTGCAGCCTCAGAGCCCCATCCTATGCACGTCTACTCAGAAGTAAGTCCCAGTGTAGTCAATGGGGCTTACTCCCAGGAAACTGTGGAGAGGTTTGCAGCCTCCGAGCACCATCCTATGCTGGTCTACTCTGAAGTAAGTAATTTTTTTAAAAAAATTTTAATTCTTAAATTAAAAACCACCCTAGCCCCGCCCCTTGACCCGCCCACTTCCGGAGAACCGGTTCTTGGGCCAGGCTGTGCCCACCACTGATCCTAACACCTAAACCTTTTGTTACTAAGTGCAAAACAATGCAAAACAATTATAGTGTGAGCTGTAAAAAGGGCAAAGATAGTCAATGACACAGCCCTGCAGCTTTGTTTTAAATTCTGGCGACATTCCAAAATAATAAAATAAAGCCAACTGAAAATTACAAATGTATTAATCTCTTATCTGAGGGACTTTTGCTGATATTGCAGATGTGCTCCACTCTGGGGCAGGGTCTACTACAAAAATCCCTGTTATAACAAGAAAAGAAAATGGATTGGTTACTGCTTTCCCTACACATTTGGCTGCTGTTGCTGCTTGTGACATGTGCTGGATCTGAAATCAACTCCACCTTGAACGGGGGACTTTATTAGGCCAGACCATTCCAAATGAGTCAGCAGAATGCAAGTGATGAAGTTG
Source organism: Cryptoblepharus egeriae (assembly GCA_030015325.1). Classification (NCBI taxonomy): domain Eukaryota; kingdom Metazoa; phylum Chordata; class Lepidosauria; order Squamata; family Scincidae; genus Cryptoblepharus; species Cryptoblepharus egeriae. Next base: position 31,424,522 of record JAREYC010000006.1, on the reverse strand, counting down.
GCAGAGCTTGGATCTGGGACAAAACAGAATCTACCTTCAGCAGTTTCTGACTGAGCCATCTATATGTGTCCCAAGTGAGACTAGATAAAAAGCCAGCCAATGGAGGAAAGCAGCATATTTTTAGACCTTTAACTAAAATATCCTTGTAATTGCTTGTCTGTTCATGACTGATAACATGAGCCCAACAAAAGGGTTTGAAGTTCTAAAAGTGTATTCCAAGTACCTGGGTTTAATACTGTTCACCGAAGCTACAATCCTACCCACACTTACCTGGGAGTAAACACCAATGACTAGTTAGGGCACAATCCAGAGTAACTACGGAGAGTCCTTGCTCTGATGTAAGAACAATTTACTCTGGATTGCAATATGAATTTCCCAGAGGTTTTCACTAGGTGGTGCCGTAACTACATCAACGTAAATGTCTCTTACGTGCTCCTGCAGTTACTCTGGATTGTAGGGTTACTTCTAAGTTCACATGCACAGGACTGGGCTCTAACACACCCCACTTTAACATAGGTGTTCATATTTTTTACTTCTGATCACACAACTGAACTCCAATCTATATTTCATGCAGAGTGTGATGGTGACTTTTTATGGTAGAATTCTGAACTATTTCATTGCACACTACAAGTGGATGGTATATTTTTGAATGCTTCACCGTGCAACAAAATAACACTCACCATAGGTAGTAAATGGGTACACTGAAGGATAGGTCTCCTCAATTTACCAATTTAGTACATGCAAGCAGGGGGGAAGGTGTTGTGTGGAAGTCTCAAATGCCATCACCTCAGCATACGATGTAGTGAGCTGGACATACTTGCACTTTTACTGGCAAGCTAGACCTTATGGGCTGTGGGTGGCGCATGTGGCTAAGACACTGTGCCTGTTAACCAGCAGGCCAGGGTTCGAGACCCAGGTCGGCCCCACAAGACAGGGTGAGCTGCTGTCCTTAGCCCAACTCTGCGATGCCAGCTGGATCCAATCGTATTGGCTCTGCCTTTCCATTGGACTAATTCAGTGGCGTGGAGAGGGGGGATTTGCTACTTGGGTAACAGCATATCCTCCATAACAATCCAACCCAGGCTTTCATGCTTCACATGCAGCGTATGCAGTGCCGAGCACAATACCATAGTCTTTCAAGACTGACAGAGGCCTGCAGACCTGATCTGTAAGATTAGTGATCAGATCTCCCATGTTTTTAAATCTGAAAACATGGAAAACCAATTTTTGGATCAAGGCTGTGGTGCTGGAAAGGGAGGCATTTAACTCTTATGCTCATACTGTTTCCCTACTATTAATTCTCCACCCAATGCTAATAGATCCAGAGAGAAAAAAAAGACAAAAGCTTATAGGTAGCTATCTGTTCTCCCTTTCATGGTTAGGAGTGGCTTTGAAGGTGTGATTTTAGGGTCAAGGTCCATCATGGCTCAGATTTAATCACAATCTTTAACCAAAGTTAAAGAAATCAGTTATCTGAATATCCATATCCTGTTGAGTTGAGTCCAGTAGTACCCAAAATGTGAGCTTTGGCTCCCTGGTGCAAACCAGCCAGAGGGCCCACAGAATCCCCGTGAAAAACCTGCCACCTAATACAATGCATAGGTTTGTAGCTCTAATTTTGAATCATAGCAGGTGGCTCTGTAGGTCAAGGGAGCCGCTAGTCAAAACTGTTTGAGAACTGTATGGCATTAGTCCAGGTCTTTTGATTTTTGAACTTAATGTAGGATCAAAGGGCGGATGAGGGAATGTAATAAAATGTAGTATTTAATAAAATGGTTTAATATGGAATACAACAAGCTGGACTCTTGCTAAAAGCTACAAAAACATGCATGCTTAGAAATCCTTTTTTGTGCAATAATGATTCAAATGACTTTATTCATTTTAACAGAAGGCAAAAGAAAAAAAGAAAGATGCTAAATATTCTAGTGTACAGTTCAGAGAAATAGGAAGAAGAATGTGATGGTGTTTTGTTTTTTAAAAAAATGCTTTTTACACAAAACAGATTACAAAAGTGACATTTTAGAATATGCAATGTCAGTTATATAAAAAAGTAATAAAAGGCATACTGCGGATAATAGAAAGATGGAAGAGAAGGTTGAACGACAAATAGGGGAATTTTTATCAAAGCTGCAGGCTGCCTCCATGGCACAAAGCACTCTGATCTACAGAACTAGATAATACATTATTGTAATAACTTTAGCTCTTTTTCTGCCAAGCCTGTTTTTCGCCCCCCTGCTATCACTTGCTTCCCAGTGACACCCACATTTTACAGTGAAAAGTTAAGATCTCTCCCTTGGTGAAAATTTTCTGTGAAAGCAATAAAATGCCATGTTCTTTTTCCCCCCGCATGACAGGATAGTTGCTTTGCTTGTTGATACAAATTCTTTTGACAAAATGATGCAAAACATAACACTTAAGAATTACAGCTATGCTAATACATGCCTGAAGCACATGCTCTTCTTCCTCATGGATGGCCCTCCCCTCTTCCTCATGCAATATTTCACAGTGTACTAAGAAACAGAAGCAGTACCTTTTAAATCGTAAACAAGGACAGCGCTCATCTTTGGGAGTCAACTAAATATTACAAAATCAAATAGATTGGACCAGCAGAAGAATTTGCAGATGGGTGGGCCAAACGACCAAGGAAAAAGAAACGTTCTGGGATGATGGAACCATTGGTTCATCGATGTGCTTTGTAAACGCATCAGCTGAGATTTACATTACACAATATACTTTTTAATCACACAGAACTGTTATAATGCAGTAGACTGAGATGGGAATCGCTTTTCAAGTTCCTCCACTATACAACTCAAATTGCCATTTTGCTGGCTGTGGTCAGCATCAGCCACAATTTCTGTACTTTGTGGTGGCTCTGGAGTGGCAACTGGCTTCAGCTTGGCTATGTGCTTAGGTAGCATATGGTTTCTGTCTATTTGACTGTACATATTGGCCACAGATTTTTCAATGTCTGCTAAGTTCTGGATGTTTTTAAGGATCCCCTTCAGCTCTCTCTGAGGAGGAGGTGGTGGGTCAGGCACATGAGCCTGTGATTGTCGCCCATTTTGTTTGGAGGGTGATTTGGGATGCTTTGCAGGAGATGAGGGCTGGAGGCTTACAGTGGATGAGGAAGATGACAAAGGATGTGTCGGAGAGGAAGGAAGCTGAGGTGGCAACGGAGGAGGAGTTGGTGGAGGAGGTGGCAGCAGGGGAGGGGGGAGGGGTGGAGGAGTTTTGGGTGGATCGGGAATATTCTCCAGGACTTCCACTTTGGATTGAGTGGTCAAAAGATTTTGGTGAGCTGGTATTCTGATTCTGAAAGAAGGAGGTGGAGGCTTGTGCTCGGGAGGAGGAGACAATTGTTCAAAAGAGTCATGGTGAGTGATAATTACGGAAGGTATTGCAGGTGTTTCAGGTACAACCATTTCAGAGCAGGGTGTGAGAAAGGGGGAAGAAGGAGAAAGACGATCTGGAGAAGGAAGGAAGGTGTCCAAAGATAATTCTAGTGTGCTCTCCCCATCTTGAGTGCAGCTGCTGTGTGTTGGTGAACGAAAGCTTTTCATGTCTCGGAATTTTATTTGCTTCATTTCCTGCAGAGCCTGTTGCTCAAACTGCCTTGCTTTCTCCTTGACTGATATCTTTGTGCCAATAATCTTTTGGAAAACTGGAGTGTTGTTATCACTTCTGCTGTGTTGCATCTCGGCTCTTTCATTCTCTGTCCTGATTCTCTCCTGCTCCCACTGAACTGGATCCATGATGACTCTACTACTCAAAACATCAGAAACATGTCTTCCGGTAAGGCGGGTAGGTAAAGTCCATGCCCGATTAATGCCTCCTCCAGGGGATTCCCATGGAATATTTTTCAGAGGTAACCGTCTAGCAGAAAACGGGGCAAGAAAATTGTTTCTTTTTTGAAGAAACTCAGAACAGGCGGGAGTCTGAACTTCCCCCTCTATATATAGAGGGTTTTGAGTTGTTAATGGGTTTTCATCTGATAAAAATGTAATGTTACTTGCAGATTTGGGGAGGTTATTGTTCAGTGTTCCATTGATATTAGATTGCTTGTGGGCCTCAATAGCACGAGAAGCAAAGCTGCTTATAGCTCTCTGGCGGTCTCCTTCTTCTAAGACTGACTTTTTTCCCCTGCTTTGTTGAAAATGGTAGAGAAGAAAAAGACTTGAAAGGAAAGAAGATAATCACAGGTGAGGAAACATGCAAGAAGAACTGATTGTTATGTGAAAAAAAATCTAAATGAATGGACAAAAACAATGACAACTAAAAGTCTCAAAAGTTTATCTAGAATCTAGATCTATTTGTAATTAATCTATATGTAATTAAACTACTAGAGAAAGACATTTATTTATTCACTAAGGGAAGTGATTTACTCCTTCACCCAGAAAAGACTTACAAAGGGAAGATAAATAAGGCAAACTTCAATCTGCCTGACTTCATAAAATCAGATAAATAAATGGGAAGGTATAAAATATTGTAAAGCAAATTCTTTCTATGTAATAGTGGACGTCACTATTACAACCAATCAAAAGCAAAAGATTGTCCAGAGTATGTCCAATATTGACATGAATGAGAACACTCATTAGGTCTACAGGTCCACTGTCCTTGGTATATACTTCATGTCCATGCTAAACTGCTGGCAGTGGTCTGAGAAGACCCCGTTGGTGAACAGGCAATCTACTGGGAGGCAAGTAAAAATGTTTTTACTTACCTCCACTGGGCCATCTGGTCACATCTCCAGCATGGGATGCAACATATGCTAAATTGGCATAGATGCGTCACAGAAACTGGTGGAGGAATTGAGGCCACACTCTATCAAAGAGTATGTTTCCACACAATCTCCAATCATTAATATTTTATGGTGTTTGCAAAAACAGTGATTGGGAGGCAATGCTTCACGCAGGCTGTCTTCAAACCATCATTTTGGCATAGACTAACTGCAGGCAGATTGACAGAGCTATACTCTGGTGATTTGAATCTTGCACTGCATGTTGCCAGTCTTAAACTGCTTAATTGAGATTAGTCTCACTGACAGTAATAAGCCTTCCAGTGACTGAAAGGTTTCAAGATTACAGCATATCTGTTCTGGATTTTGATTAGTGCCATGGAAAAAAAAGAAAAAAATCCTTGCTGACTATAACAGAAACAACATACACAGTGTAATGATGGTGCTCTCAGTCCCCTGTTCTCTTTGGAAAAGTAATAAAAATAAAATAATGATTTAGAAGTAAATATCTTCCAACTACTAAAGTACTAGAGAAAGGGAAAATATTCTCTTCTTGAAAGACTAAAAGCCTTGAAACACTAAAGACTACACAGACTACTAATGTGATATTTTCCCATGTGCTGCAACATTACCCACAATGGTGTGAATTTACTTACTGATGCCTTCATATGCAAAGACAGAGAAATGAGGAAAAATGAGACACAACACACATTTTTGAATGTTAGTGCTGAAATATAAAACAAAAATAAAAAGCAAATATAAAACAAAACCTGAAAGTGAAATGAGCAATATGGGAGTAGTAAGGTACAGAAGAGTAATAAGGAAGAACTATTTGCAGACACTGCAGTGCTACTGCTTCATCCAGAAGAGCCTTTTACGTGGCATTGGGGGCACAGAGCCTAAGAATCTGTCAAGCTGAAGAGGGAAGGAGAATGAGGAGGATACTTTTAACAGTGGATTACAGCATTGTGAGCTCTGAAATGCTTTTTTGACCCAGAATATAGTTCTTCTTCACAGTCACACCAGAGCAGAAAGGAATCTTACATACAATGTAGTCCATCCTCCTACTTTGTGGAGGCAACACATTCCTTGATTGTGCTCACACTTTCTGAAGACACTGTCTTTGTTAAACAACTTAGAGAATTTTAATAAGCTCTTCCATAGAAGTGTAAGTGTAAATTCTTCTGCAAATCCAAGTAATTGGAACACTTTTTACAACCCAGAAGCTGGGTTGAGTTTAATCCGAACCTCAGAATGTCATACAAGCCTTGAATTTTTGTGACTCATATGCTCTATTCCTGGTGACAACCAATCCTCCATGATTTAACTTTCCACTTTTAACTAAGCACATTTCCAGACTTAAAAATAACTGAGAGAAAGAATCCGTGATGTTCCTTGGTTCAGGGAATGTAAATTTTAACTCACTGATGATACTGTACCACAAAAGGAAGGAAAACCCTTAAAATGGAATACAGGTGTCCCCCGTTTTCTGATGATCCACTCGTTCAACACCTTTCAGTTATACCCATTCATTCAGCATGTATTCCACTCTTTCAATATCTCTCTCCTGTTCTAAAGGCCAAAATTGCCATCCCCATATTGTAGTTCCTAGTCTAATCTCATTCCTGAAGCAGTTAGTGAGAATCCATTTTAGAAGTCTTTGTGTAGCAGCAGGAATTTGCAAGATAAAAGGGGCATTTGCAACTTGCTAGCGAAAAAAACCTTGGAAGCAACATTTAGAAACTAAAAAAGATTGGATTTCACTTTTGGACGGTGGTCTGGTCTCCAATCTGTCAATAAGTGGGGAATGCCTGTACCTTTCAGTCCACCCTACGTAATAGCAATTATTTTCAATTCATTCACATTTTTTTCACAACTCCCGTAATACTATTCCTGCTAGTCACTTGCTCTTTTAATTCTGTTGCATAAACTACTGTGTCATATGCATGTTTCATTCTATTGCAAACAATTTAGACCTCCTGCATGGGGATCAAGAATTGCAGGTGTACAGTTGAAGTCATAACCTGTGATAATATCATACAAGCCTTGAATTTCATAATGTCATACAAGCGGGTGGGTGAGTTTGACATCACACTCTTTTCATGAGTAAAGACTTTGCAAATCACAACTAGAATACTGGGAGACAGTGGGCTTTGAAATGTGAAATGTGACATATAATTGCACATCACTATATAGCGGTTTCATATTTCTTCTATGCCTTGAATGAATGACTCTGTATTCACTTCTTCATCCATAGGACCAAGAAGTTGGTTGTACAAAGAGATATTTTAAAATGGTAAAAGATTCTAAAATGTTACTTGGTTGACAATTACATTGTTATAGTGATTTTTTGGGGTTATTCTACTATTTTTATCCCTCACCATAACTACAAGTATTTCATGCTAACATATGAAAGAAACTCCACAGTAAAATATAAAGATAAAATATATTTGATGTCTAAATTAGTTTCATCTAGAAACATTCAAGCCATCATTTCATGGATTTCAAATTCATTTAACAATAATATCTCTTCCCACTGTGTATGACACACCCAGAGTAACTGATAAATCCTCTAGCATGCTCCAGCAACAACCAATGAGCTGCCAAGCTAACCTTTGTTTTACTGGGTGCTCTCTCTCTCTCTCTCTCTCTCTCTCTCTCTCTCTCTCTAGCTATATAAACTATACCCCCTTTTGGAGCAAAAATCAAACCATATATAGCACTCCACATCATGGAATCTCAGAGCCTATAATTTATATATCAATAACAATAATCTTGAAGCAATAAGAAATATGCCCTGCATTAGGCTCATTTAAAATTGTAAACATCAATGAGGACTTACATGGTGCTGTCACCGAGTTCTTCATACAGATTAGTGGCAGGAGTGCTTGCTGGTTTGCCAGCTGGTAAGGCCATCTGGATTCGAGCAGTCTTTGCACATTCAGCTTGTCTCCTTGGGTGAATCACATGGAGAGAAAAGCAGCGTCTCACAAATGGTCTCTCTGGCAAGATCACATCAGAAGCAACAGCTAGACAAAATTTTTTATGGCAGCTTTTCACCTTAACGCATTACGATACAGGAAGAAAATGTTTTTAATAGACCAGGCAGCGGTATAAAATTTGGTATCCTTTTAAAATGTTTGTTGAGAAAGTTTTGGAAACCTGAATCACTAACTTTTCAAATTCAGAAATTTACTTCCTTGATGATTGATTAGGAATGTGGAGAGTAATTTCAGTGAAAATTATTTTATTCACACACACACACACACACAATGCATGCAAATAACATCACTCCTAAGTACTTGTTATTTTTGGTGAAATATCCAGCTGTATATTTCAAATATACTGTATCCAAATATACTCCGTTCTATCTCAGCATAGATTCTAGGAAGAGATTAATTGGTGGTAGCACACTTCTAATGCCCCAAACATGCTCCTGGGCATGACTTTGAGACCTAGGGTACGATCCTGTCTTAGGCCAGAGGGAATGGTCCAGCTAAGATGGCCTAAGGTAGGCCATATCCTAAACTTACAGTTAGGCCAAATCCACAGGGCTAGGAAGCCTCTAGGCTGGCTTAACTGTGGCTGAAGAGGCAGCAGCACAAGGACAACATGCTCACTGGGCTGTGGGAGATGTGCCATATCCTGAGGTTGAGAGGCAGGAGTGGTTCTTAGACTGGCCTAAGACTTAGAACTTTTTATTTTGCTTCCATTTTTACTCCGTGTTACTCTGGCTTACTCTGCTCAGATTTATGCCTTCTCCTGAGGTGACCTAAGTCAGAGGAGCTGTGAGGGGGCATGTCTGCCTGGAAACAGGCTATGGATATGGCCTTATTGGACTGTTCTAGGTCATGCTCAACATGCCCTCAAAATGCCCGATTTGCTGCCTAGGCTAGCATTGCTATGCTAATAAAGGTCCATCTGTCTTGTGCCAGCCTAAGTGGACTTATGCTGGCCTAAGCATTTTCTGGTGCAGCTTGGTTGGCGTACCTGGCTTTAGGCCAGCCCAAGTGCCAGATATGTTGGCCTGTGCATTGCCACACTTTTCTGGACGTAATTTTGAACTCAATGGGACTTACTTCTAAGTAGACATGCTTAGGATTGCACTGTTAAACACAATCCTAACTAATTTAGGCCAGCCTAACTCACCTGGTATATCTTCCCCCAGTGGTGTGGAGATGTTGGCATATGGCTGTACACTGGCTTAATACCCCCTCTCCCAGGAGTGGCACAGAAATGCCTTACTACACTTTTGTGACAATCCCAGGCCAGCACAGAACTTATGCTGGAGCTTAAGCTAACCTAACTGGAAGTTAGGATTGCAGCCTTAATGTACTCTGTGTTAATGCTCTGTAAGCTGTGCATTCTTTTGAACATAACATGTTTGTGGAACCTTAACAATGATTAACTTTCTAAAGTAAATTATATGAAACAAGGTTAAAAACAAATACTTACTCTTTAAACCTGTTTTGTAAAGCAGAATAAAAAATAACAAACAAGTTGTGAGTTTCAATTATAAATATAATTACAGTTCCTGAAAGTCTGATATATTTATTTTAAAAATGAACATTTTCATAAAATAGATGGTTAATACTCCAGATTGTATCATCCACTTTGACATACAGTATTAAGGAGCCCACTTAATTTTTCCCACACGTTCCTTAGCTGGGAGCGTTGCGCAGGTACACAGCAAGACTTCTAGTTGCTACTTTGTAAACAAGCCTTATTTGTGCCTTTCATAATGAAAATTTATGTCTGTTGTTCAGCATAGCAGTGGTATCTAGTTTAATAGGCAGGCAGGGATGAAAATAGTATGGGATTGGGGCAAATGATACTCAGTGGAGATCCTGTCTGAAGAATAGAAAATTCCCTACAACTATTTTTTTGCAATTGTCAGTTACTGAGTTCCCACCTTTTATAGTTTTATAATAATTGTGTAACAAGCCACAAAAATGATATGTAAGAAAAAATTATTAAATAATTGTTGCCTATAAACCAGTGATTAAAAAACACAGTCTAAACGGCTAAAGAGGAAGTATTATTTCCTTCCAAGTTTAAATTACACATAGAACATTAAGGAAATTTAAAAAAATAATAATTGGGCTGATGCACATTTTGGGGTCTATTACAAATGTGCCTCCTATGATTAATTCATTCTTAATCTATTATTGCTTTCTTGTTTTTTTCAGGATACTGAAATTTCAAGGCACTACATAACAGGAAAAAGTAATAATCCCCTGGATTATTTACAAGCTTTCACAAACGGGGTTTGAGCAGTGCTACAACAATGCTAATTTCACACTGGAAAGTAAAGCAATGTAACATCCATTTAATTTTACTGTTCTTTTTATACTGCTCAGAATTTAATTCATTGAATATTATGCTGACCAGTGGGCTGGAAAGTACTGGAGGAAAACGTAGCTGTGACACACACACAAAGTTCTGATATAAAGCAAGTCTTAAATGTTTCCATTTTATGTGCAGGGATTATGACAGTTATGTTCACTCAGCTATAATCTTTGCACCAAGTAACAAACTTGAACAATTTGGTATCTGGTTGACAACAGAAAGCTCATATGAATAAAAGGGAAAATAGACATGTTTCCTGTAGATTGTAGAATGTGGACATTTTATTTGACAAGGAAAAGCAGAAAAAGATCTATTTAGGTACTATAGAATTCACAAAAATAATGTGAAGCTTCATGGAAAAATGCCATGCTCAGTCATTGCAGTTCTCTGTACGAAGTGAATCCTATTTGAGCATTCCCTTGCAGCATATCAGCCCCTAACAAGAAACATTTCAAAACATTTTCTAACTCTGTGTAGAAAGGGTGATTATAAGGCTTAGAATTGAAAAGCAAACAGAAGGGCATTGGTACAAGGAGTTAACATATATTGAAATCCATGGCCCATGACTATTATCCCTAACTGACAGCCCTTACATATGGCATCAGGGACTTTACCTGCATCTCACGTATCTCATATACATGATAAATGTAAAATGGCAAGAGGTACCAAAAGCCCGGCACTACTATAAAGCTGAGGTTCTGAAATTGGGAGATCACAGTACAGCTGCCTGAGAGCCTCAGTCCCTGACCCATGAAGGGACAGGGGAAGGGGAGAGGCAGTGATGCAATTCCTAGGACTGTATCACTAACAGGAGTGAAGGGGATGTTTTTACTTACAGAGGGCTGGTGCAAGGTCCAGGAATTGCACAGAGCCCCGCCCAGCTCTTTGTATGGCTTCTGGGATCTTAGAATATTGAAAAAAGCAATCACAAATCAATTTCAGTTTGTGATCACTTTTTAAAAATAAAAAGGTTGCTGCCTTCAATCCCTCCCATGCAAAGACTTACCATGGGAGTTTTATTCCCAAGAAATTTCAGACAGTATATTTTAAATAGATAATTCAGCATATACATATATGTTTTAATGCTTATAAGAGAACTGCAAAATCTACAAACCTTGGAGTAAAGCTTCTACTGGAGTAAACCTTCTACTCATGCCTAGATACTGACTTCTCCACTTTGTTTTACTGTACCCATAAGCTACTATCCCAAATTACTGTACCCAAATTACTATCATTTTCTTTTTTAAAAAAACAGTTTAATGGATTGTGGACATTAATCCATACATGCATAATAGAGCACCTCAAATGTGTGTACTGGAAAAAAACCTGAAAGACAAACCTGCCAATATATGGCCTTTTCTCTAATTGATACCATCTACAACAAAGAAAGCTGGCATACTTACTGTCTATAGCTGACCATAACTATTAGGATAGCAGGCATGCAACAAAGAATTATGATGACAGCCAGGGCCAGTAATGCTCCTTCTGTATAGCCAACAGCTTGTGCCTGCTTCTTGACGTTGGCTACCACATCAGGTGTGCGGATTTCCAAAATACGTCCTCCTTGGCCGAGGTATGGCTGAAATTCTTTATTGATATCCAAAAGCTTGCCATCCAGAAATCTTCAGTATTAAAATAGTAAAAAAGAATAACAAGTGCAAAATGCAAGATCAAACTATACTGTATTCCAAGGGTCTCCAAATTTTTCAACCCCAGGACCACATCAAGTATCTGAACATGGGGTCGACAACCAGTTGTGCTCCACAGGCTATGGTTTGGGTCTCCTTTATGATAGCATGACCCACAAGGATTCTGCTTAAAGATACATTTTTGATGGCTGTGGTAAGCACTGTAGCACAGTAGTGAACACTGTAGAGAGCATGCTAACCAGATTAATAGCCCACTCCTAACTAATTCCCTCCCCCACCTCCTGCTGATGTGGCTGTACCAACACTGCAGGAGATGACAGTCCTGTGTAGGGTAAGTATTTAATGTCAAAAGTAGATCTACTTGGACCTACATCAGAAATTTTGCTAGTGTACACCCAAGTATACAGAGGTCAGGAAGTAGTATAGGATATCGGTGATGCAACTGCTGCTGATGTCACCTCCTTCCAGGCCTTGATCTGCCCCCAACTCACCCTAGTCTCTACCCTTCTCCACCATCATATTTATTTAAAAGTTAATGGAACCACCCTGAAAAAGGTCATTCTTCCATGGAAATATGAACAAGATTGCAGCCAAAGATACTAGATAAAATTAATAGACTCTTGTAGAACCTTATAAATTTATAGGTTTCTTGTAGAAACATATAAATATATTTTTGCTTAAGCTGTCCACTTTATCAGATACATTTGTTAGTCTTTTTGATAATAAAGTACAAGAATCTCCATTGTAGCAACAACTTTCCACTGTTGATGCAGCCGCAATGCAGCCCTGAGGAAAAGGAACAAACATTCCTGTACTCTGAGGAGACTTCCATGTCTTCCCTCCCCATCTCAATTGGCACAGCTGCAATACAACTAGAAAATTGGAAGGGACTGGGCCCAAAGCTTGCAATGGTATACAAGTGCTTTTGGGAATAAGGTGCGATCTTAACCTAGGCCAGCACAGTCTTCCCATTCCCATGGTATATAGTTAAGTAAGCGCATGTCTATGCACTGGCCTAACCCTCCCCCAGGAGTGGCAGAGAAGTGTCTTACAGCACTTTAGTGACACCCCCAGGTTAGCACACGACTTATGATGTAGCTTAGGCTGGCCTAACTGGATGTTAGGATTGCAGCATTAATCTCATTGAACTGATGACTTACTTTTGAGTAGACATGCCTAGGATTGTGCTATAAAACTACAAGCCCATACACAATTACTTGGGAGTTGGTCCTATTGAAAACAATAGGGCTTATTCTGAGAAGACTGTACAGGATTTCACATTGCTGATGGCATTGCTACCATTCTGGAAGCTGTTCCCACTGATAAAATTACAGTGTTAGTTCTGTATGGTGTTGAAATACATTTGTAAATATTAGTGTCTGAACCCCACTTAACTGCCAAAACTTGGAAGCATATTAAGATTCAGGAACACCGATTGTATCGACGGTTACAACAGTTTGCTACCAGCGTTCAATTTGCTATTCTCTGTTCAGGAAACAATTTTTATGCACCTTTCTGGGAAAAGCCACATGGAACTGTGAGATTTCTTCTTGAGTAGTCATGCACAGGATTGTCCTGCAGGATTTTTTCCCATTAGATCCTAGAACTGGGCAAGTTAGCATACTACTTTTATTCTCTACCTCCCCTGACATCTTGAGTAAAGGGAGTCTTGTTGCCAAAACTCCATTCCTGAACGATCATCTTTAAGAAGAGAAGGTCATGAGGGGTATAAAGGAGAGAAAAAATAAGAAAACAAGTGGCCGAGGAATCTAGCTTGATCTCCCAAATGGCAGAGGACCATGAAAGCCAACTCTCACCACTGTTGCAGCAGTGTAGGAAGGGTCGCTGAGCCCCCTTCAAAGCTCCTTACTGCAGGATTAGATGAAGCGGAGTACCAGTCGGAGCTGTTTTTGAGATTAGGATAAGCATCTGAGCTTAGGTGAACTAAACCTCTGTAGACTCTCGGCCACAAGCTAAAACATGTTAATGCTTCAGTTTGAAACTCTCACTTCATTTCTCTCCTTTACTTTGCTAAGCTGACACTTGTTCACCTCCACCCCAAAGCCAAGGAAGTATCCCCTAGGATTTTGCTGATTTAAATTTTTAAAAGCTTTTGAAGAGAGTAGGAAAAAATAAGCTGACTGTGCAGGCACGAAAAAAAACTTAATTAGGTTGCTTCTAAGCCTGTGCTAATCGGTAGCTGTTCAAAACAAGAAACAGCACACATTCTTCACAAGGTTCATTTTTTCCCTTCTAACCTTCTTCAGTTAAAAAAGCCTTTACATTAAGTTAATGCATAATTGTAGAAGATTTTTTGGCCCAGTATAAAGGAGACAAGTTATTAACTTTCCACCTTATTCAAGTTTAAATCCTTATAATCTACTATATCCAGTATTTTTTTTTCCTGGAAAAAGGTGAAGACACTCACCTGGGAAAGACTCCTAGGCATTTCTATTCAGAAGTATTATGGTGGGCAAAAAGGTACCAGGACTGAGTACCAGTGAGTACTTCCAGAAAAAAGCCCTGACCATCTCTTTATATCAGATAGAAATTTTGTGTGTTTGTGTGTGTGTGAATGCATGCATGTGATGTGTGTGTGCTGTAGTCTATGTACACTTGCTTGGGAATGTGTATACTTGCAAACCAGAATGGGACCCGATAATTCTTTTCACAGTCTCTACAGCTGGGGGAGCTCTACAAAGGCTTCTGCCTGGGATCTGGAACTGCTGGGAGCCTACTGTCCTCTGGGGTAACTAAAAGAGAGCCCCTTGCCCCCCCCCCCAAAAAAAAGTAGAGCAATCCTGGGGATTGTGTCACTGCATTCCTCTCACTCCTTAAAGAGAAACAGGCATGCACTCTCAGGTTGGGACACTGTTATACCCCAGTCTGAGAACCTCTGAAATGAGGAATTCTCCAATCTCAAAACATATCTGGGTGAAGGTGAACTATCAGGAGTCCTCTCTGTATTATATTTTGGAAATGAAATGGTCTGTCCTTTGTTTCTTTCTTACAGGATGGGGGTGGTGAAGGGTGAACCAATATTAAAGAGAGGCTAGTGTGTGTTCTTGTTTTGTTCTGTATGTTCAACCATCTGTCTCTGTCAATGCATATATTTGCTACCTGCCCAAACAATATTAGATTGTAAAGCAAATTTTTCAATCTCTTATCCAATTAGTATTTGTAACCTTCAATGTCCAACCATCCATGAGGCTATTTACTACACCTTTTATTTGCAGTCTCCATGTGCATTTCTGTCTCACTTGTGCTATAATTCATCCATACCAGGATTGGGACTGGTATGAGGAATGAGGCCCTCTAATGAATCACAATTCAGTTGATAGCACTAGGGGTTTTTGCTTCTTGGGTACATGACAGACAGGATCTCTTCTCCGATCATTAAATACTGTGTCCTGACTCTCCTTAGAGATGAAAAGGTATAATAAAATGCATGTACATTTAGAGGAAGAAGAATGATCTTCTTTTCCCAAAAGACAAAAGGCAGCAGGAAAAATAGGTTGAAAATTGAGGTGAAAAAGAATAGCCTTTACAAATTAGAATACAAATGTGCACACATATACATTTCCTGCTGTGAAATATATTAAATATGCTGTTTATCAACATTCACGTGAGAATAACAATGCCCTCAGATATGTATGTAAAGTTCAGAAAATCAAACATAACATGAAAGCAATTTGGGAGTGGCCTAAACATATTTCAGCACTCGGGTGAAATATGTGGACTGATTTATAGATTCAGGTGGTATGTTCAAATCCATGGTGAGTCTTTTCCCAGATCCTATTTCTGAGTTTTGTTGCCAGTCTAGTTTCCCCTCTGGGAAATCAAAAATTATTTTTATGCTCCTCACAGGAGAAATTTGAAATGGTGTTTCATTCTGCCTACCAAAATGCTGGGTAGTGAATGGAAAGCTCCAGCATCAAATCCAAGAATGCTTTTTCCTCCTCCTTCAATAGAGATAAAATCTGGAATGATACTTAAGATAACGGCTAGTTACATGCTATAGTTATGTAAGACTCTTGCACGGGAACTTAAACATCTATCACCATATCATGTGGCATGAACTGTGGCTACAAATATTAGGCAGTTGCATGATAAACTCCTACTGGTCAATTATCATCTCAGGACGCTGAAAAAGAGAAAGATACTAATTTTTCAGAGCAAAATGATCACCCATATTTTTTAAAACAGATATTTAAAATGCCGCCACAAAGATGGATGATATTATATACTTACTTGTAAAGCTCGTTCCTCATTATAGCTCGGTTTGTCTGAGGGTCAATCGCATAGACCATAAGATCAGATTTTGAATAATCTTCTACTGAATAACCGTCTCCATATCTGCGAGCTCCAATGGATTCTACCACAACCTTTGCCCCAGGAATCTGGTCCTGAATATAACGTTCCAGTATCCTAATAAATAAATAATAAAAGTAGTAAAATAATGCAAACATGCAAACATTGTTGGTGACTTATTGGGTTATAATTTTATTCATTTGGCTAAATTGTGTTGATTTAGCTTTAAGATTTAGCTAAACTCTAATGCTCACCATAAATGCTAATAAAACCTCATTTACTTAAGGATACAGTTCTATACACTTTTCTTGGAGATAGCCCAGTGAACACGGTGAACTTATTTCTGAGTAGACATGCACAGGATTGTGCCGCAAATCTCACATCTTGGGAAAACACAGTTGTGTAGGAACAACAAGGCTGCAATCCTAAACTCTTAGGCTGCAATCCTAAACTCTAGTTTGGCTGGCTTAAGCCCTGGCACAAGGCCTTTGCTGATCTGTGGGTGTCACAAAAATGTCACAAGACACTTCTGTGCCACTCCTGGGAATGGTTAGGCCAGTGCTCAGACATGCACTTGCTTCCATACATCACCAAGGGAATGGGAATTCTGACGAATTGTGCTGGCCTAGGATTCCACCCTTAGTTCTTAACTCTATTGCTATGTATTTATGATAGCATTTGAGTTTTAAATGGCTTTTGGGAAATTCCAATGGTATTTTATAAATAAAACTGTTAGCATTATATAGGAGTTACACCACTTCATGGAAAGGCAATAAATTTTCTCACACACAAAATATGGGCACAATGATCTGCTGCAGAATATTTCATAGGTGCATGCTGTATGACACAACAGAGCAAGCAGTAGTATACTTAGTGCTCCTAAGGATATAAAGTAGGCTTTACACCAGTGGGAAAAATCAGAGTGCTGAGCTGACAGGTTTACCACAGGACAATAAAAAAGCAAACCTGCAGTTAAACCACAGGAATTATACAGAAACTGACACATTGTTGAACAATAGCTGTGGCAATGCATCTATAATAATACCCAAAATAGCAGGAACATACAAAACAGAGAAACATACAAAACACTAAGAGTCCCTTCCCCAAAGAGTTCTGTGCCAATGTGTCTGCCTTCAAGGCTTACAGCCCAATCCAGAGCAACTAATCTGTCCACATAAGAGCCCTTAGGTTGCCCTATCTAACACTAGGTTGGAGCAACTGCAAGATGCTCCAGCCCAGTTACTCTGAAGGAGGCTTAGGGCAGAGCAAGGCAAGATAGGGTGCCCTATGAGAGGTGGACCTGCTCTGCCCTAACTGGGGCAGCCTAAGCAGCTCAGGAGAGACAAGTTGAGGGCATGTTTAGCATTGCCTAGGGCAGGGCAGTTACTCTGTATCCAAAGCCTGTTTCCAAGGAAGAAATGCCCTCTTCCAGCCCTCAGAGTTATACCACCTCAGGAGCAGGTATAGTAATGAGTAGACCCATAGGGATCCATGGTAAGGCCCGAGTAAGAATGGCAGTGCTGACCAAAAATCTGAGTTCTTGGCCAGCCTAGCTGCAACCCCTTCCTCTCAACCTCAGGATATGGAACAAACTGCGGCTGCCCACAAACCTCAGGATACAGCAGGCCACTCCAAGAAGCCCCTTGTATTCACTGTAGAATGTACTGGCATCTCATCAGGGACTCCTTATAAGGCAGGCACCCAGTGGCGTCACCAGACTGGTGTGGGCTGCATTGGGGATGCGCTCCGTATGAGGTGATATGCCGGAGGAATTTGACTGTCCTTTGGCAGGCCCTGGGCGTCAGCACACCCATTCAGGCCTGCTCCAAGGCGGAGCAGCAGCCAGAAGCTGCCACTTGTCTGAGGAGCTGGCCTGAACGGCCATCTGAGATGCACTGCGCAGAAACACACTGAGCATGCCGAACAGCTTCAGAGGAGACTTCCTTAGAGCAGAGAAAGTCCGCGCCTCTGCACAGCCATTCGGCCTCACTCAGGAGGTGGAGCGGCAGCCGAATGGCTTCAGAAAGAGTACTGCACAGGCACCAACTCTGACGCCTGCATAGTCTCCCCCGAAGCCAAAAGGCTTCAGAAAAGTACTGCGCAGGTGTCAGAGATGGTGCCTGCGCAGTACTCTTTCTGAAGCCAGTTGGCTTCAGAAACAACTGCGCAGGCGCCAACTTTGGTGACTGTGCAGTCCAGGTGGGGGGGGGGGCGCATCCCAGGGATGACGCACAGACTTCCGCACCAGGTGATGTGCAGAGTCATGTCACCACTGTAGGCACCACAGCTGTTCCTTGTTCAGTGTGATCTGAGGGGTGTCTCCTCAGGAGCAAGTCTTCCCCTTGTGTCAATTACTTAGCATGCTCTGGAGCAGTTAGGGCAGCCCAGGCTTCCTGACTCTCTGGATTCAGCATAACTTTCTGCTCTGGATACAGAATAATTAGGAGAGTGCAGTTAGGTCAGAGCAGGCTGAATTTGCTCTGGATTGCAGCCTTATTGAGAAAACAAAAACATATTTAAAAAATACTGGCTGTTAAGTCAGAATAATTTTTTCCTCTTGTAGGAAGGAAGAACATTATGGCTGCAATCTTAAGAGCACTTTCCTGGGAATAACCCAAATGAGCTAAATCGAACTTACTTCTGAGTAGACATTAATAGGATTGCACTGTAAAGAGCCTTATTCTAGAATTGAGAAACTCCAACCTAGAGAAGATTCACTCTTTTGCTATGAGAGGCAGGGTCCACTATTGATCCTTGGCAAGGTGGCATCTTGTCCTCAACATCATGTCAACTTTGTCTTCTGTGTTTCACGCAATTCTCCGACTCACTATGTAATGTAATGTCTCTTGCCCTACTTTTCCTGAGCTTGTATTATCAGATTAAAAGATATGGAGATGTGCAATGTCTTCCTTTTTGACTATCCTCATACCTTTTACATCAATATTGTATTTAACTCTTTACTAGATATTCCCCAGAGTATGCACATTCCTTGACTTCCCCTATTCCAGAAGAGTAATGGAACAATTCCTGCTTTTCAGGGCTTTGTTTCTTGTTCTGGAGGTTCTTTTCTCTTTTCAAATACCAGTACTTATATCCCATCTTTAACTGTCTCTCCTAATGCAATTTTAAGCCCATCTACTTGTGTTGGCACATTATGTATTGATATATGTATATATGTATGATGTATGTATGTATTGATGAGATAGTGGTCTGGACAGTTTCTCTCTGATGGTCATTCTGTCCCTCCACTATTTTAAGTTAATCTGAGCTTAAATACCAGTAAAAACATATAAGCTCAGAATCCTTACCAGGCCAGGGCTAAGCAAGGCAAAACCAAGCTAAAACCAGAAGTGTCTTTCAGATGCCTGCTCTGAAGTGTATTGAGGCAGCAAGTGGTCCCTGCACACTTGAGAAAGTCTCTTGGAGTCTCCTTTAAGTCCTTGATATTGACTTTAAGTCCTTGATATTGACAGGTTTTTTTATTATTGAAGTGAAAATTCCTTTCCTACTTCCTTGGCTTTCATATGCCTCAGAATATCTTGAAAGGTTCCTCTGGTTGCAGCCAAGGTCCTCTGATGCCTCCTACAGACTTAATTATTTGTGGATTTCAGTATCCATGGGAGGTCCAGAAATGGATTTCCTGAGGGCCAACTGTATTGCCAGAAGTGCACATGTTCTTTTCAGAAATTGAGACAAATCTCAGACCAATGGGAGACAGACTGAAACCAGATTTATTACCATGTACAAGCAACAATTTCCCTCAAGCATAAAACAGAGTGTGCACCTGCAGTCGTGACCCACTTTATTTCTACTTCCAAATTCACATAGGTGTGGATCAATAGGAAAATTTTCTCCTTTCAAAGGGAGGGGGTTTGTCACTGCTCAGTCTCACAACTAGAGGACTCTTCCCTCCTGTGCACATTTTTTTCCACTGTCCAAAGGTTCATTTCAAAATCAGGTTCTAAGAATGTCTTGTGCACTGGTTTCCTGGACAGAGGACTTCATTGTAAAATTCTCTTTTTGAAAGGATTGTTAGAACTGTACAGTGGAATGGCACTCACTGATACATCATGGAAACAGGGGAGATGGAAGACTACCATAGCCTCTAATTAAGCTGGTTTAGTGATCAATGTAACATGAAGAAAATGATTTTTGAAAGCCATAAGTTGCGCGTGGGGGGGACGTTGCGCATGGGGTGGAATTTGCACATGGGGGAAGTTGCACATTGGGGAAGTTGTGCATGAGGGACTGATGCGCATGGGGGAAAGTTGTGCATGGGGGAAAGTTGTGCATGGGGGAAGTTGCGCATGGGGGATGATGCACATGGGAGGATGATGCGCATGGGTGGGAAGTTGTGCATGGGGGCATTGATCATGGGGGATGTTGCACATGGGGGATGTTGCGCATGGGGGATGATGCACATGGGTGAAAAGTTGTGCGTGGGGGATGTTGCTCATGGGGGAAGTTGCGCATGGGGAATGATGTGCATGGGGGAAGTTGCGCATGGGGGGACATTGTGAATGGAAGGACGTTGCACATGGGGAAGTTGCACATAATAGAAATTGTGCATGGAGGGAAGTTGCGCATGGGGTGTTGATGTACCGTGGGGGGATGGCATATGGGGAAATGTTACTCCCGCAACGCAGGTACACTTTTCACTAGTACATAATAAGTTTATAATAGATGCGTAGACCTTTGGTTGGCCTATATATGTTGTCTAGCGAAATATGCGTACAATAGTTATTATTAAGTAGGATACAATAACAGTTATTATTAACTGTTAAATACTATAATAACGGTGATTATTTAACAGTTATAGTTAGTGGTGGGCTCCAGCAGGTTTGCACCTACTCTATAGAACTGGTTGTTAACAAGAGATGGGACATATAAAGTTTAAAAATAGCCATTTAAAAGTGGTTGCCAGATGGGCAGAGAACCGGTTGTTAATTTCTTTGAATCCCATCACTGGTTATAGTTAACAGTAACTATAATAACAGTTATATATATAATTTATACTTTATATCCTGCCTTCCTCATAATGACGTAAGACAGACTCAAGACCTTAAAAAGGATAAGATTTTACAAAGTTATTAAGAGTGGTGTAAATAGAACATGGAAAGTTGGTAGAAAGGACATTTTATATCTCTGAGGGATGAACTAAATGTTACCTTCTACATAGATCTCTGCTGGCTGTTTGTTTGCAGGGATAAATCTACTATATAAAAGATTCAACTCATTCTATGAATTCTATGAATTCCTACATCACCATATGGTTGTTTAAGCAGTGAGGATATGGGTGTGAGAAATTCACCTCTCTCCATGCATACATACATACATACAGTGGTGAACCCAGCCTGACCCAAGAACCGGTTCCCTGGAAGTGGGCGGGGCCAAACTGGGTCAGGGGGCGGGGCTGGGGTCAAGGGGTGAGGCTGGGGAGGTTTTTTAATTTTTAATAAAAAAATTAAAATTGGTCAGGATTGGGCTCTCAGGCTGCAGTGCCAGCCACACTTTCCTGGGAGTAAGCCCCATTGACTGTCATGGGACTTACCTCTGATTAGTCATGCAAAGGATTGGGCTCTCAGGCTGCACCCTGTCCACACTTTCTGGGAGTAAGACCCAGTGACTGTAATGGGATCTACTTCTGAGTAGACCTGCCTAGCCTTGCTCCCCAAGGATGCACCCTGTCCACACTTTCCTGGGAGTAAGACCCATTGAGCACAGTAGGGCTTACTTTTGAGTAGACATGGTTAGGATTGTAGTCTGGAAAGGATCTATCTGGAAAGGAGGCAGGAATCATAAAAACACTTTCCTGGGAGTAAGTCCCATTGAGTGTCATGGGACTTACCTCTGAGTAGTCATCATAGGATTGGGCTCTCAGGCTGCAGTCCCAGCCACATTTTCCTGGGAGTAAGCCTTTCCTTTAGCCGTGGAGGAGCGCGTGGGCGCCTCTGAGCCCCCTGGCCAGCGGGGGAAGGCAGGCTTTAGGCGCGCGGAGGAGCACGTGGGTGCCTCTGAGCCCCCCCAGCCGGCGGGGGAAGGCAGGCTTTAGGTGTGCAGGCGCCTCTTAGTCCCCCCCCGGCCGGCAGGGAAAGGCTTTAGGCGCTCTGTATAGGAGGCGGGGAGGAGGGACTTCCTCACCCGCCTCTAAGCAGCTGTGCGCGCACCTCCACGCACGCAGAATTAAAATGGCGGCCGTGGCGGCCGTAAACTCGCAATGACCCCCGAACCGGTTCAGCCTGTTATGACCAGCCCCCGCAACTACTGGTTCGCAACCGGCGGACTGATGTTAACAACCGGTTCAGCCAATCCGGTCTGAACCTGTCTCAGCCCATACCTGCATACATACATACATACATACTCTCTCTCCAATACACAGACTACTTCTGATTCTCTCCTGAACAAAGCCATCACTATTCACTCATTCTAGGAAAACACAACCCCCAGTGAGAGTATTAATGCTTCATTATAGTGAAAGATCTTTCTTCAGCACTGAAAACTGAAATTTACAGAAAGATTATTATAATAGACCCAACAAAGCCCTAACACTGTATATTGAGATTTGTTTCAAGTTCTTTACCATGCTATCCTGGTTGCTGGATTCCCAACAGAGGATCAGAGGCTGAGCATACATATATTGGGTAAGGATTTGAAAATATTAATTCTTCATTTGAAAACAGATATTGTAAAGCCTTAAGAAATGTCAAAGGATACAGCAAAATAGGTAATAGTAAATGTCAAAGACAACTATAAAATCTAATTTCACTCCATACTGTTGAAATTGTTGTATGCATTTACTGTTTCTGTTGGCAAAATATCCTACGGGGTGTGTTGAGAAAAAGATGGAATGGACATGAAATACTTCCCTAAATGAATACTAAGCCTACACATTGTACAAGCAATCAGTTTTGGGTGAAATAAGTATTCATTGCATACATAATCAACACATCATCTCTCACATTTGCACTTTTATTGCTTAGGAATATATAATTCTTGTGCACTCAAAGCACAATACTTTGCATGTCATATGATGTGATACTCCTTGCACAGAAACTATTAGGTTTGGGGTCTCCTATGATGCAAAAAGTGTAGTCAAAAAGATCTTTCTTCATATGATCTTACCATCTTGTAGTCCTCTAGAAAATATGCTCACATTTTATTTCTTTATATTACCACTCAGAACCTTAACATTTCTTAAATAAATTAAATAAATATTAAGGTTTCCTCATATGGTTTAAAAGTCTAATTATAAAGACAACATACTCCATTTCTAAAATGAAATACTTCTAAGTAACAGAATGCCTTCTAGATTCTGGAACTTTGCCTTAAACAACATTAAGAATTGCCTGAACAACATTAAATGGGAAATTATTACCAGTGTTGTTACAGTCAACAAAATAAACAGCATGTCTCCTTAATCTAATCAGATACATTAACCTAGAATAATTACCCTCAACATAGACTAATTTATTGTTACTTTACTGAAGAATGAGCACAACAGTTATTGACATAGAAATAAATCATTAAATCCAAGCACTTTTAAGTAGGGCTGCAGGCTTCAATTGGTTTAATCTGTATATTAATCAACAAAAGCTTCACTATATTATTCCTAATCCTTTCAATATGTGAGAACTGCAAATTAAAGCATACCTAGTTAATTTTGTTCAGGTTGTTGTTATGCTGATTATAAGAGGGAATTGGGTCTTTCTTTATTCATGTAAGAAGCACATACCTGGGTAAAAATTTTTTTACAAAGAATATCAAAAGGAATTTAATTAGATGTCTGGTGACATCCTAACCACTTTAGGATAGTCTATGGTGACATATTTTCCTGTAGTGACATGGGGAGGTCAGTGTATTGGCCTAATCCCTTTAGAAGTAGTGCAGAAGAACCCCATGGGACTTTTATGACACCCGCCCCCCCAGCCAGCATGCAACTTATGCTAGGGCTTATGCCAGCCTAATTGTAGGTTAGGATTGCAATACTCGTTTGCCCAAAACTGGCCTTTTTTCTAGCCAGCATAGGATCTTCCTCTGTGCATATAGAAGGGCACTGTATACACTGAAGCATATGTGGGGTGGTTTGCTCTTCCACCTTCACGCAGACCACTTCTCATGGTGTATCCCTGTTTCCTCAGCTTGTCCTTAATCTTCCTATCTCAGCACTCAGTCTACTTAATAATTTCCATGCAGACATGGTTGTTCGTGGCCAGGTGGCAGGCATGCATATGATTGGACCCATTCACTCGGCATCTCCCCACTCTCTTTCAATAAGTCCAAGGCAGTCTGTGGCAACTGGCATTTAGGGAGGATGTAGTTCTAAGGAAATTATTCCTTAATCTCAGTCTTGACTGTGGAAGTTGATGGCCATATAGTGGGTAGGTTTGTGTAGACGTTGCTTTAACCCATTCTTTCTGCGCCACTTTCCCAATGGAATTTAGGGGGAGGGAAACCAGCCAAATAGTACACCTTTGGTGTCAGTTTTAAACATCCCGTATCCAGTCTGCTGTTAAAATTAAAACCACATCAACCTCCTTTGCATGTTTAGATCCATGCCAAACAGTGCTGGCTTTTTCACCCAATTATCTTCAAATGAAGGGAAAGATGTTCTTTCAACCCACAAGCACATCTTTCCCTTCATTTGAAGGCAATTGGGTGGAAAAAAAGAAAATATTAAAAGCAGCCTTTCCTTGTGATGTTTAATTGTGATGATGATGATGCCTTGATTACTAAATAATTTTTCACAAATGTCAGTATCTTAAAAAAGAACTATACTGAGATTGTGGTAACAACTGAAGAAAAGTCAAACATTCCCTGTAAAAAACTTGGGGTTTGAGAAAAGGAGAGTTTGTAAAAGGAGAGTTGATATCACCCTACAATGATTTCTTTACTGTTGTGAGTGATGGCAGTAATGCACGTTAGATGCTATTTTTATGTCCCAGAATGTTCCATGTAGCATCTTTCAATCGGCCAAAAAGATGTGGCTTGGAGGAGAAGTACCATTACTATACAGTGGCGCCTCACTTAAAGTGGCGCCTCACTCCAAGTGGCGCCTCACTTAATTCGCTCCGGAGGCATGCTCTTTAACTGAAATGCTCTTTAAGTGAAGCAGATTTTCCCATAGGAAATAATGAAAACTCAGACGATTGGTTCCACAACCCAGAAAATATTCATATAAAAATATTAACTGTTTATAAAAATGATTACAACACACTGCAATATAACACTGTACAAAGCACTGTAATATACAGTAACACACAACACTGCAATAAAGAAAATACTGTACAGTACTGAACTGTACTGTACCTTTGAAAATGTTCATGGCTGGTGTGAGGGTTACAGAGAGGGGATGACTTTGGTTACAATCCTAAAGACGCTTTCCTGGGAGTAAGACCCATTGGACACAATGGGGCTTACATCTGAGTAGACATGGTTAGGATTGTGCTCTTTCACAATCACTAATGGAGTCACTGCTATCCATTGGCTTAATGGAATCTATTGTCTTTTTGTGCAACTTTAACATTCCCAAGCTGCTGACAGGGAGCAGCACTAGAACATTGATAAGGCACACCTTCCACACTGCCATACACAGATCCCACATACAGACCTGACTCAGGCTGCTCCCCCTGGACGTCCCATGAGTTCCCTGGCAATGGAAGCCTATCCCAAACTTTGCCCAGGGCCCCACTGTAGCTCAAGCTAGTCTCCTCATCCCACCTGTGAGTTCCCTTGCCATGGAAGCCTGTTCCAAACTTCCTCAGAAGTGCTCTTTATTCAAGACAGTGTTCTTTAAGCAAGTCAACATTTCTGAGAAAATTTTGCTTTTTATACAAAACGCTCTTTATTCAAGACACTCTTTATTCAAGGTACCACTGTATATTATTTTCAGCTTTTCTCCCATTACTACTTCTCTGTAGATGAATTTACTCTCTACTTTTATGGTCCAAGATGTCAAGCTCAATTACTTAAAAGTAATCAATGAATAAATACAACAAAGTAAGATTTATTGCATAGTATCATGGAGATCCTGAATTTAAAAAAATACAGGAATAGCTAGTGTTCTTTGAAAGTTCTGGATACAGACATCTCCTAATCTGTGGGGCATGGGTTACAGTTGCCACTGCAGATACTAGAAACTGCAGATAGCAGTGAACCTTACGAGAAGTGGTACATAAATCCCTCCTATCGTCCAAATGACTAATCTGCTTTCTTATTGCTACAGTCCTCTTGCTGTATCCAGTACTTGGTTGCTTCCAATGCTTTCCGCAAATACTAATAGGAAGTGCTGACAGGAAAGAGGTTGGAGGATTGAAAACAACATAACACCAACCTCTATGAAGTTCACTGATACTGGAGGACAGCTGTAGTAATTTAGCTCAGAGAGAGCTATCTAATTGCACCAAAGGATGACCAAATGCAGGGATGCCCATGAGGTTCAGGATGGGTTATATTAGTGCTTATAGATAGTGCATAAAAGAACCTTCCCTAAATTTTTCTTCAGATGGGAGCTGCCTATTAGTCCACTCAGATTTATTTCTGTTCCTTAGGTGGCCTAACTCTGAGGAGCTGTGAGGGGCCATGTCTGACCTGAAAACAGGCTCTGGATATGGCCTAACTGTGCTGCTATAGGCCATGCTGAATATGCCCTCAACATGGTTCTCCTGGACTATAGGCTGGCACAGGTCCATCTGTCTTTGGCCAGCCTAAGTTGACTCACACCAGCCCAAGCCTTTCTGGTGTAACTGGGCTGGCCTATCTTGGAATTGGGCCAGCCCAGCCATATATAGGCTTGCCCAAGTGCACCTCATGATTGCAGCCTAAAACAGCTGTTTCTCCAACTTTGTCTTTCAGCATTGTTTCTATTATCTACTGATGTTTCTAAAATGACTCTACATTTGTTATCATAAATATCTCCCAATGCATAGCCACACATAAATATGGACATAAGATGTTTACATGGTGAACACATTTATTACCCTATTAGCTGATCCTTGCTTTGTTCAACAAGAGTAGGAGGGACATTTGATACGATGACTTGCATATCCAACTGGTTGACTACCGAGACCTGAAAACAGAGACCAAAGTTTACTTGAATATGGAAAGAATAAGAAAACCAAAGTGTTGCAGAACAAGAACAATACAATGATGTTTTCTTGTGAGAATCATTATCACTTGTGGCTTCCAAAGGTGGATGGCAAAGGTGTCAAAGATGAAACATCTCAAGCAGTAGCTTCTAAATATTTTAGCACTGAAACCTACTTTTAAAAACAACATTCAGTTTTACCTAAGCTTTTCAGATTTTTTTTAAAAAAGAAAATCTAGAAAGAAATATTTCATTTATTTATAATAGCCAGAAAAAGACCAACAAGCATTTATTTCCCTATATTTACACATGCTTGCAAATTGCAGAAGCTCAGCTCATTGCAGAGTAAACTTCAGTTACAATATCTGATTTTTTTCAATAACATCTGCACTTGAGGCAGTTATCTAAAACTTTCAACACCCTTTGGTGACCCACCAAAAATCATATCACAAACCATCCGTGGGTCCCTACACACTCCTAAACAACAGTAGAAACAACTATAACATGAATAAAGTAATGCCTATTATAGCTCCAAGTCTCTTCAATTTAATCAGTGCTTATGTTTCATGGGTTTAATAGGATCTACTTGGTTTTATGATGAAACATTCTTATACAGAAATCATAATATTAATTATTGATTTGCATGTTGTCATTTTATACCATTACCCAACATACAAACCCTCAATAATTTTGACTGCAAGTGTACCTGGATGTAAATTTATTCTGTGAATTCTGGGTGAGGCTACAAAATGTACATTTTTAATCTTTTGTATTCTTCAGAGATAAAAGTCCTACTTCTCAGAATAGCACAGGAGACCTGTGAAACTAGATAAACTGAGCTGGAAATCTCAGCTTGTATTTGCTCCCTTACATGCGAAACAAAGCAAACACAAACAGGTAATCTCCAGGTACATTGAAATAGCCTTAAACTATATTCTTCTATATTCTTCTCTTTCCAAAAGCGGCATAGCATCACTTGCAGAGATTGCTATTATGGGGGAATAGAGCATCTTCAAGGAATATTGAAATGTTCACAAGTGTAAACAGCAAGCAATGGACTCTGGTGGTGCAAGTGGTTAAGACACTGTGCTTGTTAACCAGCAGGCCAGGGCTCAAGACCCGGGTACCTACAAGACAAGGATTTCCTACTACAGGCAGGGGGTTGGTCTAGATGATCCACTGGGTCCCTTCCAACTCTATGATTCTTTGACTTTCATTTACTGTTTCATATAGCCCAGGTCCTCTCTGTTGGCCTAAATGGGAATGGAAGCAATTAAGCTTCTAAAAGGAAGTGGAGAAAGAAAGGGAGAAAACTTTCTCTTATGGACAGATTAGCTTGGCAAGGTCAAGTAAGAATTGACCCACAGCATACCAAGCACAAATGACTACACAGTGGATCAATTATAAATTACATATCAGTAAATGCAACATATAGGAAGTGCAACATCTAGGTAAATTAACAAATAGGTAAGTTATATTACAAGAGATAGGTAAATTATAAATTATAATATGTAACATAGGAGATTGTGGTAGCAATCCTAACCACACTATCCTGGGAGGAAGTAATATTGAATTCAGTGGGACTTACTTCTTAGTAGACATGCTTGGATTGCACTTTGTATCATTTATAAAATCAAATTATTTTAGACGTGCATCAAGGAATCATTCCTGTACTTGTAAATATACCTCTCTAGCCCTACAATCCAGAGTAACTACAGGAAGATGTAAGAGGCACTTACTCTGGATTCTCTATGAATTTCCCATAGATGGCACCGTAACTATATTGATGTAAAAGGTCCCGTAATTACTCTGGATTGTAGCCTTAGTTATATTTCTGTGGTTTGCCTCTATGTAAAGTGGCTACAATCCAATTTGTTTCAATGAATCATCTTTGTGAGTGTGCTTAAATTGTCAGTCAAGAAGGTTCTTCATTATTGCAGAAAAACATTTAGTATCCCCTAAGCTATAAAAAGTTCCTTCAAATTCCAAACACTCGGGGTTTTGACAGAAAAGCAAAATTAGAACGCTCCCTTAAGTCTTGGCTTGTGTCCATAAAGACAATTACAGAATATACATATTTTGTCCTTCCCTCCCTTGAAGGATATGTTTTGAAAATGTAGGGCAGCACGAAACTTACACAAAATCTAAAACACCTAAGCTTAGTAAATTTTGCTCATGGTTCAAACCCACTCGCTCTCCTGATCCTCCTCTGAACTGCCTCTGCCACCACCTTATCTGCTCCACTGTGAGCAGGTGAGTTGCTGGCCTTCAGCTATTTGTGCTGGTGGTCCTGCAGTGCACAACAGGGGCATGGCTTTTAAGATGCCAACCTAAGACTTAAAAGGTATTAAGTCTTAAAAGGTATTGTAGGCCCTCAAAAGGTATTGAGTTGGTAGGCTGCAATCCTAAGAGCACTTTTAAGGGAGTAAGCCCCACTGAACTTGATGGACTTACTTCTGAATAGACATAAATAGGATAGCACTGTTAGTGAGCCAAAACTTACACAATTCTAATTTATAACATCTACATCAGAAATACCCTATCTTCATAAAGAACTAGCAACAGTGAGACATTTCAAGGAGGGTGAATCTCTGGAGCACAAGAGAAGGAATCTAAAGGAAACTCAATCATCCTTGCAAGAACAAGTTCCAAAATACTGCATTCATACTTACAAGTACATCTGATTTGTTGCTCAGTCCTTTCCCATAGTTGTCAGTTGCAATAACCTGAAACTTGAAATAAGATCGTCTCATATTTTTGAAGAGCATCGCAGTCTTGATAAGCCCTGTATACGGTTCAATCACGAAGCCTTCTTTCCCTTCCTTGCCATCCTTGATTGGGGGAATGATGAGTCTATACTGCATAGCACTGTAGTTGCCAGTGTCTTTATCATGAGCCTGACAGATTAAACAAATGAGAAAGAAGATTGAGGCTGTAAGGTAGATGAGTATGCTAAGGAACACTCAATGTGAACTTTTAATTACTTCCAAAACTGAAACAGTTGCCACAGCACTAAATTGATAATATACTGTGGAATTCTATCTGTAACATAAGAAATTGATTTCAAGTAGTATTAACCTGCAAAGGAGACCTACCCTTAAAAATAATTTGGTTGCAATTTGTTTGCAAAAATGTGTACTAGCATCATTTTGGTCAGTTATTTAGCTTAAAAATGAGAGGAGTTCTGGGTACACCCAGTCAACCTGTCTATTGTATGTACAAAACATTATTCAGCCAAAATTAAGCAATTTTCAGCACAGTCTTGTGAGAGCATTGTGCGTTTGTAGCTAGTGTTCTAGCACAAGGTCCTTTATAGGTGTTACAAAACACAACATGCTATTCAGTATCAGAGTGACCAGATGCCAAATCCCCAAAAAGAGAACAAGGTACCCCAAAATTCCTGATATCCAAACAAAAATTCCTGACAAGTAAAAAAAATGAAGGACACCTGAAAAATGTAGGACAAATGTAGGACATGTTGAAATAAAGGCTAAAAACACTCATATTCCTTTCCTGTATTTAATTTCAACTCTATAGTACTTCTTTTTAAATTGAAAACCACTTTGCAAGACTTGTTTTCACCAACCATCCACATATGAAGTACCTGTACATCACATAAAAAGTGGAAACGAATTTTCCCTTATCCAGATAAAGCAAGGAAACAAATTTTCCCTTATCCAGATAATACCATTGCGACTGCCCCATTCCAGAGGATACAGTTGCATGGTCCAGTGGCACAGCTGCATCAATGGGCAGTGGGTTGGATGGGGCTCTTACAGCACAGTCCTACGTTGGGCTGGATCAGGCAGGTAGTCCTTGAATCCAACACAAGGATTGTGGCTGCTGCTGCACTAATGTGGAGAATTGGAGGCTCATCTAAATGACCTAATTCTAAGCAGACTGGAGTAGCCAGATGCTGCTCCTGGCTGCCTGGGAGATGAGGTTTGGATCCAGCTTTTGAACATCCTGCTCCTCATGTCCACCATCCTCAGAAGACACTCTGGCCAGTTAAGGCAGCAGAACTTCATGGGAGTTTGGGGGTGTAGATATACCATCAGAAATGCTCTAGTCAAACACTTTGCAGCCACTTTAATTGGTACATGATGGTGTTATTTTGTTAATTGTGCAGGATACTGCATTTTGTTGTTTTATAAGCCCAATTTCACATTATGACAGTGTTAATTTACAAATGCCATATAGACTGCCCCAATCAATATGGTATTTTCAAATCAGCATGCTAAAATATTGCTATAAAACCTGAACCAGAAGGCATTTGGAAAGCACATGTTGTCTGCTGTTTAAGATACAAAAGTATTTTATTTTTCCCCAATGAGAATCATGTCTTCTGATTTCATCTACCTTATTATTTTGTCATTTTCATGTAAAACAGTAAAAAGAGGTCATGTTCAACTCTTTCAGGATCACCAATAATATAACAAGCTCAGATCCTTTTTAACATAAAGAAGAGTGCTTGTCATTGCTGTAATTTGTCCTCAAGGTAAATATTTTTGTCACTTTATTAAGAGAAGATATTTTATACTTCAAGGGTTATGATATGCCTATCAAAGAAGAGAAAGAGCTGTATTTAATTTTCATGGAACTATATCTTTCCTTTTGTTTACGTGGGAGATGTAAATGCACAGATGTTTTCACAATCCTGTTATGAATGAATGCTGAAAAATATTTATGCCCTTTGTGCTGGAGTGAAACACAATGTGTCGTAATATGGAGCAACTTCATCTCTGCAGGTGCAAATTTATACCGGCGCTGAGGCATGTTTTATTTTATACAGGTAATTTTACACCAGAGCACGACATGGTTCCTAAAGCACATGAGCTACAGGCATTAGTTCATGAGCCATTTAATTTTGCATATAAGAAAGGAAAGGCACATAGTCTGTCAATGGACTATGCACAAAATCGGAAATGCTATGACCAGTTCCATATGCCTAGACCCTGCAAAGTTAAGCATGCAGCACACAAAAGTGGTTCATAAAGGCAGTGAAAGGCTGAAAATAAAAGTGTACTGTGGCAAAGCAGAATTTTTCAAAATTTCAACCAAACACCATTGATGCCCACACACATCCTCTCTCTAAGCTGCTCTCAAAACGTATGAGAAATTCTGGAGCATCCCCTGACAAATGTGCAAGGAGCATGAAAATGTGTGCAATAATCTGCTACCGTGTGTGTGTAAAGGTGCTGATAAATGGGTTAATGTGATAATTTTGGAGCGCAGTCATTGTCATTAGGTTAACAAAATTCATTGGCAATTATCTCTTGAAGATATGGCATCTTTAACCAAGTGTTGCAAATAATGAAAACTGATCTATTAACATTGTTTGTGTAAACCTGCAATCAATCAGTTACTAATCATTAGGTTGCTGAAATGGAAAGCAGAGGTGGCACAACGTCAGAAATGAAATGTGCGTCTGCATTTTTTCCTTAGTAATATTCATCATTTTAATAATTCCAAAACTGAGCCCGTTGATATGTTCAAGCACTTTTTGGAGTGACCATGTCTCTTGGGTAACACACAACTATGTGTAAACAAGATATTGAAAATAGGGCTAGTACTACAGTAATTATGCCAATGATTTTATTAAATTGGGATCAAATCCCAGTTAAAATTAATTATGGCTGGTAGATATATATAAGCTCTAATTAACAGAAAATGTAAGGTGAATTCATGCTAAAGAGGAAAGGGGCTGGAGACAAGGAAATGTGTGGGCCTTTGGCACCCTTCTGACACCCTAGTTGAAGACTATACTGGCACAATTTGAACTTTAAGGAAATTTCAACTAACCAAGCCACAATGACAAAGTGAGGGTTCTTTCCTAAACCTAAACTGAGAACATCTGTGCACTTCAATCATAATGTGTTCTTAGTAAAGTGTATTGGGATGCCCTGTCACCTAAAACTTGGGGGGGGGAAGGTGGAGTCCCTCTCCCTCACTACTGCCAATAACTTGCCTCCGGGGATGTCTAGCACATGCGAAATATCCCACTGGGTCCATCCCCTTGGTTCAGACAAGTAAATTGTTATGCCAGCGCCTCTTCTCTGCAGGTGCTCCTCCCCCTCCAAAAACCTGTCCCCAATGCCTTGAAGTGGGTTGCAGTGTGGGATACAAAGGGTTTCAAGAGTGTTCAGAGAGGTATAGAATTAATGATCTGTTGAAATGTAGCACTGCAGTCCTGGTGCAGGTTTCTAGACGCCCTAGAGTAAAACTGATTTGCTCTGGTTTGAGCCTCTGATCACCCTCCAAATGCAGCACTGAACTCTTCCTCGGCCACCAATACTGAGTTCAGGGTTTGGCCTGGTCAGATATATTCTTTGATGAGTGTGGGACCTCAGCCAGTGCCCAATTATAAGGACAGCAAAATGCATAAATAGTCTTGTGGTGATGCCAGTATGATTGTGTTTCAGGTTTCTTGAACACTTCATAGACTGTCAGATGGGAGTCACTTTCTCATGTCTGATAGACAGATGGGGAACCATTCATTGCTTCTTAATGACACAAAGATATAACATCAAGTATGACACCAACTACTGGAATTAAAGCTTTTGCAGAAACCCTTTCTTCAAAAGGTATGGACAAAATGTTTTTTTTTTAAATGAAAGAGATGAATAAGAATTATATTCTGCCTGAAGGAAAGCAGGATCCAGATTGTTAATATTGAAGCAAGAAGAGTATCAAGAACTCACAACGTTAAAGAATAACTTGAAGTACACAGCCTATACAGGTACTGCTTCATTAAACAAACAAACAAAAACAGCAACCTACAGAATGAATGTAGTATATTAGTTTTCATGTTGTGACCACAGTTACTTGGACACTTTTTTGTCTGCACAGTACTTTATTCTTCCTTCACAAGATAGTCCACGGAAAGAAAAAAAATGCTCAAGAATTTATGGTAGGCAGTCTAGCGAAATAGCCAAAATAAGGAATCATTGGCTGTGAAGACAGCAGCAACACAGTATGGAAGACTTCTGGTATTTTACTGGTGTTCAAGCAACACAAAAAGAGGATTAGTCAATATGGGAACAAATTTTATGTACAACTATGTGTGAGACATGGCATTAATGTCAGAGCCTTAAAAATACTGAGATAGCAGATGCAGCTTTTAAAACTGTAAAATATACATCAAGCTGTCAGTTCCTGCAGGGAGAAAAGTGATCTGTTTTTAAAGCCATTATATTTTGCTGGAAACTGTGATTAGAAACATCTGAATTTGCCATCTGCTGTAGTGGCGCTCCTGGAAAAGCCTATTCATTTTATTAGCCCCTTTCACATAATAGAAGCAAATTAAGACTGACCCTAGCAAGAAAGGAAGGGATGCCTGACAATAATTTTTTACTTGTTTTTTTCTGCTTTAAATGGCTGCTTTGACTTGAGTCCACTTTCTGAAAAGGACAAAACTGGTTAGCAACTGATGGTTGTAATTGTCAATAAAGTGATAATTTTATAATAGTCTTTGGACTCTCAGCAATTTTGCTGAGTTCAAGGAAATTGTATGGCCACAGGTCAGAATATATTATTATTATTATTATTATTATTAAGAGACTCAACAAATGTGACAAACCCTACAATCCAGAGTAACTATGTGAGCACGTAAGAGACATTACGTGCACCCGCAGTTACTGCACCACCTAGTGAAAATCTATGGGGAATTCATATTGCAATCCAGAGTAAATTGTTCTTACACCGGAGCAAGGACTCCCCGTAGCTACTCTGGACTTCACCCAAAATTGTATAACATTCTCTTACACTGACATAAAACAAGCCATATTGCTTCATATCATAATTATAGTATTTTTTACTGCAAAATCAGAAACAAAACTGTAACTTTTACTGACTACAGCTGAAATCCTAAAAACACTTTCCTGGGAGTAAGACCCATTGAACACAATGGGGCTTATTTCTGAGTAGACATGGTTAGGATTGTGCTCTTAATATTTCAAATGTAGTATTTTAAATTATCAACTCCTCTCTTCAAAATCCATTTTTTTGTGACGCTTTAAGTCTAATCTTTACTTTCCAACCATAATAAAATATAAAGTTTGCACATACCAACTGTTTTGATAACATTAATACTTTGTCACTCATGTCTCTTATATTACTACAATTTTTCTGTTTGCCCCTATTATTAGAGTTTAAAAGGAGTAACATGAATGATACTCTAGCAGGAGTAAATGAAAGCTGTTTGATGTCAATATTGAAAGATACAACATCTGCATATCATACCAATGCAGAAGTCAAATAATCAAGATTATATGAGTGAATTGGAAATACATATATAATAATTTTTTCTGTTCTTCCCAGTTGATACTTCTGGTCTCTTGTTAGCTACATGTGGTCAGATTTTCATGAATGGAATCAAATGAATACACCCCATCCTTCCCTTCCCTTTACTTACAACAAGTTTGATTATTTATACCTATAACCTTACCCTAGAGAAGATTAAGGGGAGATAGCCATCTTCTAATATCCGGACAGCTGAAAAACAATGAGGCTGAAGGAAGCTAGAACTGATGTGATCAGTTCTTAGTTCTTACTGATGTGATCTTTTGACTTACGTTTTGAGAAAACCTGAGGAAAAGGATGAAGCTATATATTTATTCAGACTAGACTTTTCTAACTGAAAGATCTGTATAACTATCAGCTTGCCTCATGCAATTGTATACTCTCTCTCATTGGATGATTTCAAGCGAAAGCTGGATGACCATTGGTCAGTGATGCTTTTGTGCTTCCTGAGAGTAGAGGGCTGTATTCTTTAACAACAGTGATTGAAGGCAAGAGTAAAACTAAAAGTATACTTAAAACTAGAAGTATGTTTTGTAAGCAAAGTAGTAGCTACATGCCTTTACTTATTGCCCAATGCCCAAACTGCCATTGTTCTTGAAGACCAGATCAAGCAGATCTGTATAAACACCCTATTATCTAGGAAAAGCAGCAAAATGTGTCCAGGTTGGAAACCATGGCATTATCCCTACAATCCAGAGTAACTATGGGAGCACGTAAGACACATTAGGTGCACCTGTAGTTACTGCACCATCTAGTGAAAATCTATGGGAAATTCATGTTGGAATCCAGAGTAAATTGTTCTTACACTGGAGCAAGGATTTCCCGTAGTTACTCTGGATTGCACCCCAACAGGACAATCCAGAGCAACTAATCTGTCCACATAAGAGCCCTTAGGTTGCCCTATCTAATACTAGGTTGGAGCAACTGCAAGATGCTCCAGCCCAGTTACTCTGGAAGAGGCTTGGGGCAGAGCAAGGCAACATAGGGTGCCCTAAGAGAGATGGACCGGCTCTGCCCTAACTGGGGCAGCCTAAGCAGCTCAGGAGAGGCAAGTTGAGGGCATGTTTAGCATTGCCTAGGGCAGAGCAGTTACTCTGTATCCAGAGCCTGTTTCCAAGGCAGAAATGCCCTCTTCCAGCCCTCAGAGTTATACCACCTCAGGAGCAGGTATAGTAATGAGTAGACCCATAGGGGTCCATGATAAGGCCCGAGTAAGAATGGCAGTGTTGACCAAAAATCTGAGTTCTTGGCCAACCTAGCTGCAACCCCTGCCTCTCAACCTCAGGATATGGAACAAACTACGGCTGCCCACAAACCTCAGGATACAGCAGGCCACTCCAAGAAGCCCCTTGTATTCACTGGAGAATGTACTGGCATCTCATCAGGGA
The DNA here is from genome assembly GCA_030015325.1 of Cryptoblepharus egeriae. NCBI lineage: Eukaryota > Metazoa > Chordata > Lepidosauria > Squamata > Scincidae > Cryptoblepharus > Cryptoblepharus egeriae. The sequence goes on along the minus strand of JAREYC010000006.1, from coordinate 31,387,706 downwards.
CTCCTTATAAGGCAGGCACCCAGTGGCGTCACCAGACTGGTGCGACTGGTGTGGGCTGCATTGGGTGATGCGCTCCGTATGGGGTGATGTGCCGGAGGAGTTTGACTGTCCTTTGGCAGGCCCCGGGCGTCAGCACCCCCATTCAGGCCTGCTCCAAGGCAGAGCAGCAGCCAGAAGCTGCCACTTGTCTGAGGACCTGAACGGCCACCTGAGATGCACTGCGCAGAAACACACTGAGCATGCCGAACAGCTTCAGAGGAGACTTCCTTAGAGCAGAGAAAGTCCGCGCCTCTGCACAGCCATTCGGCCTCACTCAGGAGGCGGAGCGGCAGCCGAATGGCTTCAGAAAGAGTACTGCACAGGCACCAACTCTGACACCTGCACAGTCTCCCCCGAAGCCAAAAGGCTTCAGAAAAGTACTGCGCAGGTGTCAGAGATGGTGCCTGCGCAGTACTCTTTCTGAAGCCAGTTGGCTTCAGAAACAACTGCGCAGGCGCCAACTTTGGTGACTGCGCAGTCCAGGTGGGGGGGGGCGCGCATCCCAAGGATGACGCACAGACTTCCGCACCAGGTGATGTGCAGAGTCATGTCACCACTGTAGGCACCACAGCTGTTCCTTGTTCAGTGTGATCTGAGGGGTGTCTCCTCAGGAGCAAGTCTTCCCCTTGTGTCAATTACTTAGCATGCTCTGGAGCAGTTAGGGCAGCCCAGGCTTCCTGACTCTCTGGATTCAGCATAACTTTCTGCTCTGGATACAGAATAGTTAGGAGAATGCAGTTAGGTCAGAGCAGGCTGAATTTGCTCTGGATTGTGTCCCAAGTGTAAAAACAGAAGTACTGTGCATATTTTGATATCCTTACTTCTTTTGGAAGAAGACTGGGAGAAAGTCAAGCCAGAACTGGACAGAAATTCAGCAAACCCACATTATAACTAGATATGAAAGAAAAATAGTTGAAAATATCAGGCATTTAATTAATGTCTCAAATGATAAAATGCATTAATTATTATTTGTCAAGCAGACTGACTGCATTATGAAGAATGAAGACAGGTCTTTAATAATATGGAGAAAACCAAACAGAAATGAAAACACACTTAATGTGCAAAATACTAAAATAATCCAATGCAAAGAAAATCTCAGGCTTCACATAGATTAAAAGTGGTGATTATTGCATTTTAAAAACTTACATATTCAGTACAAAAAAGCATGAAGTAACAACATTTGGCCTCAGAATGACAGTAAAGGATGGACAGCTGTTTTTTTGAACTTTCTAATGGGATAAAATCATGAGAAAGATTGTCAAGGAATAATGGATATACGGTAGTTCAGCGTATTGTGATGCCTGAACTTCTTACAGAAAAACGTTCTGTAAAATTGATTATTTGTAATAAAAGGAATTAGCCAAATTGATGTTCCAACTGTTTTACCACTATAGTCAAGAGCTTCACAGATAGAATTTTTAAAAATCTTGAATTTTCCAAATCCATGGAGCTGAAGAAATGAAATATGCCAGACTTGCCCCAGCCTAACGTAGCCTGGGAATTGTTCCCTGAGAATGACAGCCATGCTTCTGAGGTTCGTCTCTGTTGCTTCCAGCCCTTTTTCTGAAGTGGCTACACTGCTTGTTTGAGAGAAAGACATGGGGGTTCAAAAGGAGGCTGGATCCTCTTTTTTTTTAACCTTGCATAAGAGTTCTGAATAAGACCTAAGAAATTTACGACTTTGATTAAAGAATTTCAAGCTGATCATTTGGCATATTGTCTACAGTGTTCTCTGCTCCAAAGGGAAGCTAAAATCTAGTGTTTCCTTTTAGAACTGCTCACCATTTGGTCAACTCTTTTAAATATGCTATTTTGGAAAGTGTGGTTTAGTTCCATATGGTAAATTTATGCATTTGCACTTGATCAAAGGATCCTTTGCACTTGATCAAAGTGTGCTTTCTGCACTGTCTGAATCTCATCTCATTTCCTGGATTAACAAGTTTTTATGTGTGTGAAATACTACCATACATCAACTGTACATGCCAAATACTTGATTATAGTTATGATAAGTGCATTCTGGACTTTGTAGTTTCTTGGGGACAGAAAAATACTTTATGTTTATAAAATAACATATCCAGAGGTTTTTGACCTCATTTGCATTGGTTTGGAACATTTCTCACCTGAGTTTTTGCATCGCTCACATTTTATTATTGCTTCAAAATTAAAATGTATCCCTGTTGAGAGTTAATAGCTGAATTCAGAATGCTGAGTACAAGAACCTTTGAAGAGTTAAAATCCCACTTCAGAAATTTTGTGATATAGACTGTGTTTCCTAATTGGTTCTTTTCAAGTTTTAGCTCAGATTTATCATTGTCAATGACCTGCTGTTTTACTGCTGAGAAACTCATAGGAATAGCAATAAGGACAGAACATCCATACCTCAGCAAAGTTTCAGAGCACCCGTTTCTCACTATAAAAGATCAAGTACCATTTTCTTTACATCTTATTTTTAAGTGTGCACATTTTATCATTTTTCTTGTTGCATTTATGATGACATGACTTTCTTTTACATTCAAATTCAACTGTCCTCAAAAAAATAACTGTAAGTATCCAATGAATTTCTTTGATACTGGATTTAATGCAAATTTTAAACTTCAGGGCCAAAAATACATTAGCTGAAAAACATTAGATTGATTTTATAGTCAGTGTTTTACTGTTCCAGTACAGACTGTTGTGGAATAAAGTTAAAGGTGTCCCCTGTTAGTCATGACAGGGAGTGGTGCTCAGCCCTAGGGAGGGCTCAGGGAGCAGTGCTCAGTCCTCTTTCTTAAGCCATAGAGCCAGTGTTGTCGAAAGATGCCTCCATGGTCATGTGGCCTGCATGACTAACATGGAACACTGTTACCTTTCCATCAAAGTGGTACCTATTTATCTACTTGTTTTTCCATGCTTTTGAACTGCGAAGTTGGAAGATGCTGGGCAAGAGATGGGGGCTGATTGTCTTGTAGCACTGGGGTCTCAAGCCCTGGCCTGCTGGTTGAGAGGCAGAGCACCTTAACCACCTAAGCCACTACCGCCTAAATTACAGCATAGCTCTTTAAAGCATAATCTTTAAAGAGGATAATTTTTAATTTTGGGGAATATCATTTCCAGTCTCATTACATCAAATTTAACCATAGCCTTACCGTGTAGTCACTGTTTATGCTTTCTCTTCATACACAGCTTTTTATTGTCAACAATGGTATCAGGTTAATATCAGGGAGGTATCAGGGAGTTATTTGTTTCATGTTCATGTAACCTGTATTTTTAACATATTTGTTCTCTGCTGACTTATAGAGTCAATTTTTGAGAAATGGCACAGATTTCATTTCTATTAAAAAGAAGCACATTCTGAAAAATAAATCCACACCAGTTGGCAAACAGCAACAACAGGACATCCGTCTGGATTGATGGACCAAAATAACTGACCTTCTTTTGTTTTGAACAATCCAGGTGTGAGATTATTTTTGGGTCAACATTAAATATATGTACATGGAGGTTTGTTTTTGTCGTTTTCATGGTTGAATGGTTTTATTTCAAGGGACTTTATGCCTCCTTTTTGAAGGAGGAGGCATCATTAAAAACTGACATCATTAAAATGTATAATACTAAATATTTAAAGTTTCTATAGCAAGCATGCAAAGCACTTGGTGGGTGTTATCTGACATAACTGGTACAACCATCCTAAAAGTAAGCATTATTATTATGTATAGCTGGTGTTCTCCAGGAGTGGCTTCCCTACAGCCATCTAGAAAGTTCATGGCAGAGGCAAGATTTAAGTAAAGTTCTGATTTATAATATAAAAAATGAAAAACAATCCACATAATTTAAAAAAGTCCAGAGTAATAAAGCATTCAACAGCAGATGCACACCAATCAATGGACATTAAAAGAAATCTTTCCTAACATTACCCTCTTCCCAAAACATATTGAAACATCTGTGTTTTAAATATGGCATCTAAAGTGCTGAATCACAGTGGCCAAATGAGTTCCCAAGGTTTGGTTCTCAGCACATTTCAAAAGTGTTGAATATATAGCCAGCAGGGATCTTGTTCATAGGTAAATGTGTTCCCGGCAGCTTGCCATGCTAGTTTTGACTGACTCTAGGGAGTGCTGCTCAAGAAGAAAGGGGGAAAAAAAACCTCAAAAAACCAGGTTGCCCCCACTAGCAACTTGGGGATCAGCTGAACTTAAAGAAAGAGATGGAATGGAAGACTGGAAAGATTACCAGGGAGGAGTACAGGCAGATAGCCCAATCCTGTAGGCAGGGGGCTAGGAATGCTAAAGCTCAGTATGAGTTGAGGCTGGCCAGGGGAGTCAAGGATAAGAAAAAGAGCTTCTTTAGATATGCCCAAAGGAATAGGAGGAGAAACGAGAGGGTGGGGCTGCTCCTGGACAAAGATGGACAACAGATGTCTGGAAACCAGGAGAAAGTGGAGCTGCTCAACTCCTACTTCGCGTCTGTCTATTCTCGGAAGGAAGGCTGTGCAAATGGAGGTGCAGGAACATTGGCTGATGCGGGGATGTACTTGCATCCCCAAAGAGGTAAGGAAACATGGATGGTGCAGAATAGCAGATTACGATTTACGGAAAAGTGGTTCGAAATCACTTAACTGGCCTAAATGAGTTCAAGTCATTTGGACCAGATGAGCTGCATCCTACAGTTCTTAAGGAACTTACAGATGTCCTTGCAGAGCTTCTGTTGATCATCTTTGAGAAATCCTTGAGGACTGGACTGGAAGAGGGCGAATGTAGTCTCAATCTTTAAGAAGGGGGTAAAAGAAGACCTGGGAAATTATAGACCAGTCAGTTTGACTTCAATCCCAGGGAAGATATTAGAACAAATCATAAAATACACAATTTGTGCACATCTAGACAAGCACTTGGTGATCAAAAGAACCCAGCATGGATTTACCAGGAATAAATCTTGCCAGACAAATCTGATCTCCTTTTTTGATCTGGTTACGAGCTCACTGGACAGTGGCAATGCTGTGGATGTCATTTATCTTGACTTCAGCAAAGCATTTGACAAGGTCCCACATGACATTTTAATTGGGAAGTTGGAAAAATATGGGCTAGACAGGGCAATCGTTAGGTGGATCTGCAACTGGCTCGATGGCCGCACTCCAAGGGTTTTAGTAAATGGTTCTGTGTCAACCTGGAGGTCAGTTTCAAGTGGAGTACCCCAGAGTTCTATGTTGGGCCCAGTCCTCTTTAACATTTTCATCATTGACTTGGACGAAGGGATACAGAGGAGCCTGATCAAATTTGCAGATGACACCAAGCTGGGAGGAGTAGCAAACACAACAGAAGACAGGAGAAACCTCCAGGAGGACCTGGATAAACTAGACTCCTGGGCTGTAACAAATAGAATGAATTTCAGCAGGGAGAAGTGCAAGGTTCTGCACTCAGGCAATAAAAACCAAAAACACAGGTTTAAAATGGGGGATACTTGGATACTTGAACTTGGGATGTTCAGCCTGGAGAAGAAGAGGCTGAGAGGAGACATGATTGCCCTCTTCAGATACCTGAAGGGCTGTCATAGGGAGGAAGGGGCTCATTTGTTCATAGCACAACATGTGAGCGGGATCTTGGAGTTGCTGTGGATCACAAGCTGAACATGAGTCAGCAGTGTGATGTGTCTGCAAAGAGGGCAAATACCATTTTAGGTTGCATTAAGAGGACGGTAGCTTCCAAGTCACAAGAAGTTCTAGTTCCTCTTTATTCAGCATTGGTGAGACCTCACCTTGAGTACTGTGTTCAGTTCTGGACACCTCACTTTAAGAATGATGCAGCCAAATTGGGGCAAGTCCAGAGGAGAGTGACAAGAATGATCAGTGGGATGGAAGGCCCTATGAGGAAAGGTTGGGGGAACTTGGGATGTTCAGCCTGGAGAAGAAGAGGCTGAGAGGAGACATGATTGCCCTCTTCAGATACCTGAAGGGCTGTCATAGGGAGGAAGGGGCTCATTTGTTCATAGCTGCTTCTGAAAGCAGAACTAGAACCAATGGGTACAAATTGCAAGAAAGGAGATTCGGGTTGGATATCTGAAAAAAGTTCCTGACAGTGAGGGTGGTTCAGCAGTGGAACAGATTGCCAAGGGAGGTGGTGGACTCTCCCTCACTGGGGGATCTTCAAGCAGAGGCTCAATGAGCACCTGTCGGGGATGCTCTCTAGGAGGATTTCTGCTATAGGCAGGGGGTTGGACTAGATGACCTACTAGGTTCCTTCCAACTCTATGATTTTATGATCCCCATTACAAGGTCAAAGAGCCTGTATTGTCTGAAGATATCTATGTGGTCATGTGGTGAGCATGACCAAACGTGCACATAATGCTATTACCTTTCCTACCTAGATGATACCTATTTATATGTTTACAAGTTTTCGAACTGCAGGAGCTGGGCAAGAGATGAAACTCTCATCGAAAAAGCACAGCATCTTTAACCACTGAATCATTGCAACCCTTCCTATGCATTTTTTTCTAGCAATCTCTTTTGTTCTCTGCCACAAAGTACTGTACCACTGTTCTCTGTACTTTGGAAAGATACAAATAATGATAACTTACTTCTTACCTATTCCAATCTTAACCTAGGAGTAGCTAAAATGCAGTGCTGTCACACATTTGTGACATTGTGAAGTGTTGTACATTTGGGCATATTTGCAATTGTCTTTTTGCCACAGTAAAAGGCCCCACAGGATTGTGCCACAAATAATCTAACTTCATCCCATTCTACTACTGTAGCAATATCCATGTAACTTGCTATGGAACCAGCTGATTCTGCTACCAAAGAAACTTGCAGTGGAATTGCATACTGGGTTGCACTGATCTCCAAAGTCAAAGGGATTAAAAGGGTCCCACAGATGTATAGCACATTGTATTATACTATGCTTGGATTACTCTTCTCAAGCACTCTAGGAAAGCAATAGCTGGTGCAGCAGTTCTGATAACTAATCCACATAAGCTGCAGTTTCCATAACTGAGACGGTCAATTACCATTTTACACCAGTTTCATACCAATGCATGTGCAATGACTTGAAATGTGTTTACACCTTAAAAAAAAACACCAGTTTTTTCTTGACATCAATAACTATGTTAAGTAAAAGACCAATTCTGAAGACTCTATCAATGAGCTTTATTTCACCATGCAAAAATATTTCCATTGTTGAAAGCTCAAATCTGTATGCATACAAGTGGCAACTCTTATCTAAACAGACCTGACAAAATATGCAGGTAAAGTGTTAAGAACTGGTTGGTGTACTAGCTTAAGCTGAACCTTGTAAGACTTCCAAATGGGTATGTAATGCAATATGTATGTAATGAGTATAAAGTGTCTTGCACTTCAGTCATCTACTTGAATAATTTAATTCCTACCTTCACTTTCATCACAGAAGCAAACATTCTAGCATCTTCAGACACACCTCCAATATATAGTTTTCTTGTGAAGACGGGAGCATGATCATTTTCATCCTGTATTTCAATTATAACCTTAGCAGTATTACCTATAGTAAAAAAAAAATAAAAAAATTGGACATCTCAAATGTATTAAATTGTGAACAATTTTGAAGAGGGACACACAAATGGAAGAAAGTTAATTTACAGTATAAAGCTAGGATGAGTATTGACTTATAACAACTTGACATGTAACAAAAACATAATTTTCATGACTCATGTTAACTTCAGTCACATATGCTTGGAAACTATGGAAACTTATGGGACACCCTGTACTATGCAAATAAAAGTTTTGATTGATTTTTAAAAGTCTGTGAAGCATACCTTCCCTTTTTTGCAGTAAACAATTTTTTTTTGTGAGCCACTTTGGGAGCCTTGTGAAGAGTGAATATGTAACTTAACATAAGAAGTCTGGATAAGCAGCATCTCCTAAAACTGTGAACTTTGGCTGAATATGGACACAATCCAGAGCAAATTCAGCCTGCTCTGACCTAACTGCACTCTCCTAACTATTCTGTATCCAGAGCAGAAAGTTATGCTGAATCCAGAGAGTCAGGAAGCCTGGGCTGCCCTAACTGCTCCAGAGCATGCTAAGTAATTGACACAAGGGGAAGACTTGCTCCTGAGGAGACACCCCTCAGATCACACTGAACAAGGAACAGCTGTGGTGCCTACAGTGGTGACATGACTCTGCACATCACCTGGTGCGGAAGTCTGTGCGTCATCCCTGGGATGCGCGCCCCCCCCATCTGGACTGCGCAGGCGCCATCTCTGACACCTGCGCAGTACTTTTCTGAAGACTTTTGGCTTCGGGGGAGACTGTGCAGGTGTCAGAGTTGGTGCCTGTGCAGTACTCTTTCTGAAGCCATTCGGCTGCCGCTCCGCCTCCTGAGTGAGGCCGAATGGCTGTGCAGAGGCGCGGACTTTCTCTGCTCTAAGGAAGTCTCCTCTGAAGCTGTTCGGCATGCTCAGTGTGTTTCTGCGCAGTGCACCTCAGATGGCCGTTTAGGCCAGCTCCTCAGACAAGTGGCAGCTTCTGGCTGCTGCTCCGCCTTGGAGCAGGCCTGAATGGGGGTGCTATGCCCCGGGCCTGCCAAAGGACAGTCAAACTCCTCCGGCACATCACCCCATACGGAGCGCATCACCCAATGCAGCCCACACCACGCACCAGTCTGGTGACGCCACTGGGTGCCTGCCTTATAAGGAGTCCCTGATGAGATGCCAGTACATTCTACAGTGAATACAAGGGGCTTCTTGGAGTGGCCTGCTGTATCCTGAGGTTTGTGGGCAGCCGTAGTTTGTTCCATATCCTGAGGTTGACAGGCAGGGTTTGCACCTAGGATGGCCAAGAACTCAGATTTTTGGTCAACACTGCCATTCTTACTCGGGCCTTATCATGGACCCCTATGGGTCTACTCATTACTATACCTGCTCCTGAGATGGTATAACTCTGAGGGCTGGAAGAGGGCATTTCTGCCTTGGAAACAGGCTCTGGATTCAGAGTAACTGCTCTGCCCTAGGCAATGCTAAACATGCCCTCAACGTGCCTCTCCTGAGCTGCTTAGGCTGCCCCAGTTAGGGCAGAGCAGGTCCACCTCTCTTAGGGCACCCTATCTTGCCTTGCTCTGCCCTAAGCCTCCTTCAGAGTAACTGAGCTGGAGCATCTTGCAGTTGCTCCAACCTAGTGTTAGATAGGGCAACCTAAGGGCTCTTATGTGGACAGATTAGTTGCTCTGGATTGTCCTGTAAATTAGCATTGTTTATGTATGTGTTTTCAAACCCTGATATCATCCTGCTCCAACATTTAGGCTCCAGTTACACATGGTCTTATATCTGTAGTTTGTCCCAATTGGGACTTTATAAACACAAAGTTATTAGAAACTCCCTTCTGTTGGTTTTAAAATTAGGCCTCAAGCCTGTTCAGGGCAATTTCCACAATTTAGTGCATGTGCAATTACACTCAAAGGTACCCACAAAATGAAACCTGGCCTTACAGTCATAACTACAGTTTGGTGTCCAGCACCAGCTGAAAATGAGCAATACCATCCATAGAATAGAGAAAAAACTCATCTCAGACCATAACAAGTCTCTTAGATTTGATCTCTTAGATAACCTTGGGCACAAGTGCACAAAGCTTCAACAAAATGAAAAGCACACAACAATCTCAAGAAAACATCACTTTCAGGCTCCATAATCAAAGACATGGAGACATTGAGAAAACAGTGTGAAGTTTGTTTGCTGAAATAAATCTCATTGGCCAGTGAAAAATGATTTCCTTTCAGAGTTATTCTTTCCCACAACAGCACGTTATGGCTATTTATAGTTTTATATACTAGAGTATGCTTTCTTCCCAGCTCTCATACTGATTTTTTTAGTTTTGTCTCTAAGACATGTCTCTAGCAAAGCATATCTTATCAAAAGGAAGCCCTGTTGCATTCAGTGGACCTAACTCGTAGAGAAGAATGTATAGGATTGCAGAGCTTATATATTATCCCAATAATACTTAACAATTCCATAGGGAAAGCAATTAAATATTAGCCTATACTGCAGATAGGCAATGTGGTTGAAAGCTTATGGCAATGTACTGAGTTCACTAAAGAAATAACATTTAGGCTGCAATGTTAAAGACACTTTACTGAGAATAAGGCTGCAATCCTAAAGACACTTTCCTGGGAGTAAGGCCCATTGAACACAATGGTATTACTTTTGAGTAAGATCTGCAATCAGGGCCATTTGGATACTCTGCCAAATGGTGGAGGGAGCATGTCACAGCTGGGCAGGGGACAGTTTAGGAGAAGTTGTGGATCTTAGTGGCAGAGATTTATGCCATTAGTATATCCCTTCTTTCTTTGCCTACTCTATATTTTAACTCACATCTGGTTGGCCTTCTGGTGCCTCTACCATCACCAAAGTATTTTACTTCCTTTATCCTGATGAAGTCTATTTATATTTGAAAGTTTGCTGCCTTTTTCTTCGTTACTTTGTTGCAGTCTAAAATAAAGTAATGGATTTTGGGTTTTGCTGCACTTTGGTATCATTAGAAATATAAGAAAGAACAGAGGGTGAAATGGCATTATAAAAGGAGCAAGCTATAAATATAAAAGGAGCAAACTACATTATAAAAGGAGCAGGCTACTATTTGTATGAAAAAATAGCATAAAGTAGATTGGGGGCCATTTTCCCATCTCATAAAGTTCCCATAAAGTTGGTGCATTATGTATTGTGAGGAAAATGTGCCAGTCGTGAATAGGTTTTTTGCACTATAGGAAAAAAGTGTACAATAGTCTGTATTAAGTTGCATACCAAATAATACTTTGAGGAAGGCAAGCTCTTTTTGTGAATTCACTTTCTAGTCTTGGAGAGAGCTTACATTCATAAAACTGTTACTCTGGATGCAAATCTATGTCCACCGTTCAAATTACAATAAAATTTTATATAAGTGAGCAGCTAAAAGTAACAAGGTATCAAACTGAATTTCTGTGTCCTACATTTCACAGATAGCAAACAAGAGACAGGGCATGTTGTGGGAGCCATAGATGACTACATGTTCTAAATTCTAATTATGGAGTTTAAAAGATTTGGGGGTTTCTTTACAGACTTGGATCAGCCATAGAAAGGTATGAGATGGTTTCAGAATATATAGTCACCCTACAATCTAGAGTAACTACGAGAGAATGTAACAGACATTATGTGCACCCGTAGTTACTGCACCACCTAGTGAAAACCTATGGAAAATTCATATTGCAATCCAGAGTAAATTGTACTTACACTGGAGCAAGGATTCCCCATAGTTACTCTGAATTGTGCCCATAGTCAGAGTATTTCCAGACTTAAAGAAACAAACAAGCAAACCAAAATGGTCTGGACATGTACTAATATAAAAGGGAATGGGCAAACAGGCCATGCCACTGACTGCTTTTTATCCTGTTACAGCATAATAATAGGAAATATCATAGTAACTATATTATTTAAAAAAACCAGTTGTTATAGCCGGCTGGCCTTTCCTTACTCAACTGTCACCCCAGAGCTACTAAAGAATTATCTTGCCCCAAGTGAAGGAAAGAGAAAAACCTGAAAAATAGACTCAACATGAAAAGAGCAGATCAGTCATCCTGTAAAGAAGGCAGAGCTGCAAGAGGGCAACTGAGAGTAAATATGTTTTCATTTTTAAAAATTGAGTAAAAATTGTTATTCTCACCACGCCTAACCTCTAAACAACTCTTACCCCTCCAGCTGATGGACCTAATATGACTAAAAATGAGAAAGTTTTCCTATTCCATTCCTTCATTGCCATAGGAGTGGTGGTGGGGTGAGCATTTATGTTCTTGCTTTCCTGATGTTCCTCCTTTTCACTGATTGTCATTATTTCTTTTAAAAAAGATTTAGGCTGCAATCCTGCAGTGCAGTTAGGCTAGCCTATCTTCACTGGGCTGGCCTAATTCCAAGATAGGTTGACTTACCTACACCAGAGAAGGCTTGGGCTGGCGTAAGACAGATGAATTTGGGCCTGTCCAGCAGAGCTAGTCAAGGCAGCAAAGCAGGGGCATGAGGGGCATGATTTGGAACAGTGCAGTCAAGCCATGTCCAGAGCCTACTCCCAGGGCAGACATGCCCTCTCCTAGCTCCTCAGAGTAAGGCCACCTCAGTAGCAGGAATAAATTTGAGTAGATCCACAGGTCTCTCAACCTCAGGATATGGCACAACCACCCCAGCCCATCTTAGGATATGGCACAACTGCATCAGCCTCGTGAGCATGCTGCCCTTGTGCTGCAGCAGTTAGCCAGCCTAGAGGCCTCCTAGCCCTGGGATTTGTCCTAACTGTTAGCTCAGGATACCCTTATGCAGCTCCTGCATCTTTAATGTTTGTGGAGGCCTTGACTAAAAATCACTATGCAGGTACCTCTTCTATGACACGTTTGATATATAGCACAATCCTAACTGGGTCCAATGCTAACACATGCCTGCTGCGTTGCCTCTTGACTGTGAGAAATGTGCTGTTTGCACCAACACAGGAGTCAGCTGGGTCCACACAGGCTCAACAGGGTTGTATGGAAAAAATATTTTTGCACCTCAGCGGTGGGAGGGAATGGTGGGAGGATATTCCAGGGGCAGAGAAGGGATGTTTTGTTGCAGAGGATGGCAGAATTGGCCAGGCCTAGCTCAGGAGTGGATGGGATCAGCAGTGCCAAAGTGCACCATATCCTAACTGCTGATCCCTGGCTCAGGCAGCTTTACATAGGCAGGTCTGGTGGGAAACAATTCCCTTACTCTGAGGTGAACTTCAGCAAAATACAGCACCTTACAGAGACTGATTAACATTGCTGAAATAAACCATTTCTGCAAAATGGCTCTCCATATACATTGGTACAATCATATGTTAGTGCAGGGATTCCCAAATTTTTAGAGACCTTAAAGGCTGCTGCCTGATTTATGATTGTCAAGACTCTTCAGTCTAGGAAAGAGGCCTTTGAGGAGAGACATGATTGAGATGTACAACATTGTGCAAGTGTGGATAGAGAGATGGTTTTCCCTTTCACATAACACTAGAACTAGGGGGCATCCACTAAAATTGAATATTGGGAGGGTGAGGACAGACAAAAGAAAATATTTCTTTATCCAGTGTGTAGTTGGTCTGTGGAACTCCCTGCCACAGGATGTGGTGAAGGTATCTAGCCTCAATGCCTTTAAAAAGGGATTGGACAAAATCCTAGAGGAAAGGACCATCACAGTTTACAAGCCATTAGGGTTCTGTGGACAACCTCAAAACTCGGGAGGTCATATGTGCTCCCCTGCAGGGGAGGTCAGGGTGTTATATGCACTCCCTTAGGGATCTGGTGGGCCACTGTGTGATAGAGGAAGCTGGACCCATAGGTTTGCAATTATTGTATTTGTATATTGGTACAGTGAAGGCTGCCACTGGCCATATTTGGTCACAGTATAGAAAATATGTGGCGCTGTACCCGATCTATTTGGCGAGTATACACAAAAAGGCAGTCAGATTGAGCTTCTGGCAACCATATTTTGAGACTCAATCCAACAACAAAATCTCAAAGTATTTCTATCCATATAAATGATTTATTAAAGCTGAGTTATTTGAGTGTATTTGAATGTCTGATGTTAAGTCCTTAAGACCTTTATTCCATACTGTTATTTATATACAGTACATACATTAATCTCTCTTCCAGCTTGAATGTCAATGACATTTAATTTCATTAACACCTCCATTTCAGCTCATCACTTCATCTTTATACATGGCATATATTTCACTGGGTCTGGCAGATTGAGAACACAGCATCTGTGAATAACAAATTCAGCTTCTTCCTTCCAACAAGGTTCTGACTGACAACTCACCACAACAAATGAGACTGATTGGTTTGTCCTCCAATCTGGGTCAACAGATTCTAAAATCATGAATCAATCAATCTTTACACAGACAGGTGCAACTAAAGACAGGGACAAATGTTTTGATGATGAAGCTAGAATTAGTTTGATTTAAAAACATGTACTGTATGACAAAATTTACATCCATCTATCCTCTCCTTGAAATCAATTTTTAGCTTCTGATATTCTTTAATATCACCCTTTAATTTGACCAAGACATTGAAACTAGATAAAATGACTCAGGCCCATATCCTAAAGTCAAATTAAGCCCTTTGCGATGGAGGTGACTTTCCATAAGATAACAATAGAGGGTGTTGTAACTGCATGAACCTATAACTGGATTTTGCCCTAAGATATGTGCATGTCCAAGAGGCACAGTATTCAGTGGCTTTGTTAGTGTAATATGAGAAAAAGTAAATGAGGTGCAACCTTGTTTCTTATTCTGAGGATTTTTAAGCATCCTTTTTGAACATTATGTTTTAATTACCATATTATATTTTCAGTATAAACACTTTGAAAGACATTTCTGTTTATAATCCCAGTCACTGTGCCCCACCAATTCAAAATATTGCACTGCGCAGATTTTTTTTTACCACTGCAAAATCAGACAGCGTAAGGGCAAAATCCAGAGTAACTACGGGGAGTCCTTGCTCCTGTGTAAGAACAACTTACTCTAGATTGCAATATGAATTTCCCATAGGTTTTCACTAGGTGGTGCAATAACTACAGGTGCACGTACAGTCTCTTACGTGCTCCTGTAATTACTCTGGATTTGGGGGTAAGAGTGTTTGTAGAACAGATAAATTTACTAGTAAGTTCAGGTGGTGCTTGCAAAATATAACAGTACTAGCAAAAAGCATACCCGCGTTGCGGGAGTACCTTCCCCATGCAACATCCCCCACGGCGCATCAACAACCCATGAGCAACCTACCCCCATGTACAACATTCCCCTGTGCGCAACTTCCCCATGCGCATCAACCCCATGTGCAACTTTCCCTATGCGCATCATCTCCCCACGCGCAACTTCCCCCAATGCGCAACTTCCCCGTGGGCAACTTCCCTCCGTGTGCAACTTTCCCCCGTGCACAACTTCCCTCATGCGCAACTTCCCCAATGTGCAACTTCCCTCCATGTGCAACTTCCCCCATGCGCAACTTTCCTACATGAGCAACTTCCCCCCATGCGCAACTTCCCCCATGCGCATCATCCGCCCATGCGCAACTTCCCCCCATGCGCAACTTTCCTACATGCACACCACCCCCATGTGCAGCTTCCCCCATGTGCAGCTTCCCCCATGCGCAACTTCCCCCATGCACAACTTCCCCATGTGCAACTTCCCCCCATGCGCATCATCCCCCATGCGCAACTTCCCCCGTGCGCAACTTCCCTCATGCGCAACTTCCCCAATGTGCAACTTCCCTCCATGTACAACATCCCCATGTGCAACTTTCCTACATGCGCAACTTCCCCTGTGCGCAACTTTCCTACGTGAGCAACTTCCCCCATGTGCAACTTCCCTCCATGCGCTTCCCCCATGTGCATTGTCCCCCATGCGCATCGTCCCCCCATGCGCATCGTCCCCCCATGCGCAACTTTCCTACATGCGCAACTTTCCTACATGCGCAACTTCCCCATGCGCAACATTCCTACATGCGCATCATCCCTCCATGCGCATCATCCCCCATGTGCAACATCCCCCATGCGCAAATTCCCTCCATGCACAACTTCCCCCATGCGCAACTTTCCTACATGCGCACCATCCCCTATGTGCAACTTCCCCCCATGCGCAACCTACCCCCATGCGCATCATCCGGCCAGGCGCATCATCCCCCATGTGCATCATCCCCATGCGCAACTTCCCCCATGCGCAACTCCCCCATGCGCATCGTCCCCCCATGCGCATCATCCCCCCATGCGCAACTTTCCTACATGCGCAACTTCCCCCATCAGGGTTGCCAGACCTCCGGAATTTCAGGAGACCTCCGGAAAATAAGCCCCTCCTCAGGGAAAATGCAGCCAGCCTCCGGGAAAATGGCCACCATTTAAATTTGGTGTGCTGCAGCTGTGCACGCTTGTTTGGCTGTGTCTGTGGCATGCATTATCTTTGGTCCTAATCATTGGGCGGACCATCATGCGGGAGAAAGAGTGAGCGGGAGAAGGAAGCTCCTCCCCCTCACCACTTCACTGTGGCTCAGATCACTCTCAGCCAGCAAGCTGGCAATGGCCTCTGGAGTGCTCTCCTCACGGGGCTGCAATCACAGTCACCTGCCGCCTTCGCCACAGCCGCCCACCCCATGAGTCTGCGGCCAGTCTATTTCTGCCTCTCTGCTCCATTGCCGGCCTCCTGGCATTGCTTGCCTGCTATTCCTTGATAGTCTGCCTACTGCTGCCTCACTCCGTCACCGCAGCTTCAACCTCCCGGCTGCCCCGAGTGAGGTGGAGGAATTGGAAAATGTGTGAGCCCCATGCTAGTTGTGTTGTGTCTACCCAGAAGGAAACTCCATTATACAATGGGACTTCCTCCCAGATAATTGTGCCAGTATAATGGAGTTTTTGTCTCTCTCACAGCCTCAGTGAGTAGAGAGTTCCATCATTTTTCAATTTTAAAGGGGGTAATATAGTACTGAAATTAAATACAGGAGAGAAACACAAGTGTTTTTAGCTTATTTTTGCTTGTGTTACATTTCTGGGGTGTTCTACAATTTTTTTTAATTGCAGGAATTTATGCACGAATTTTGGCTTGGGGGCTAGGAATTTTTGCCTTTGGGCAAGAATTCTGACCTTGCCGTTCAGGGATTTTGCATTTGGCATCTGGTCACCCTGTCTCCCATGCGCAACTTCCCCCCATGCGCACTATCCCCCATGCGCATCATCCCGCCATGCGCATCATCCCGCCATGCGCATCATCCCCCCATGCGCAACTTTCCTACATGCGCAACTTCCCCCCATGCTCAACTTCCCCCATGTGCATCATCCCCATGCGCAACTTTCCCCATGCGCAACTTCCCCATGTGCAACTTCCCCCATGCGCATCATCCCGCCATGTGCAACTTCCCTCCATGTGCAGCATCCTCGCCAGCGCAACCTCTTCCTCCAAAAACATCCCACAGTGCACCAGGGTCTGAGCACCAAACTGGCTGGGTGTTGTTCAGTCTCCCATGTTAAGTACAGGAGAGAAACACGTTGCCCCCTTTTCAGCTCCTGAAGGGTTAAGTTTCTCCAGATGGTTCTTGGTGGGAGTTCAGGTGACAGAAGGAACTCCCAGAATTCCATGCTTCAGGCCCAGCAGTTGGGGCGGAATTTTGCTGAGTCAGCAATTCTCAATGCAAAGTATAGGGAGGAAAACGCGTTGCGCCCCTTTTCACCCCCTTCCCGTTGGAATTTCCGAAAACCGATTCTTAGTGCACCCCTCCATCATGGAAGGAACACCCACCCCAAATTTCACGCTTCTAGGGCGGGCAGTTTTGGCAGGGCGGTGATGAGTCAGTCAGTGAGTCAGTCAGTGAGTGACTTTTCTCTTTTATATATATAGATAGATAAGTAGATATCAGTTTTTGTTTGTGTCCTGGTATATCTAAGAAAGTTGAGAACTTAGAGTAAGCTGTCCAAGAAGTGCATAGATGACTCCAAATAACATACGAGGGGAAAACATAGCTGTGCATTACATAGCTGTGCCACACATTTGTACTTCCTGTGGAGCTGAACATCTGATTCCACCAAATCTCACAGGTGGAAACAAATAAGGCAATGTGATATTAAAAATTGGTGTGTTTATGTGATATTTAGTTCCAAAATTTATCCAGATTGTCACTGATCTTTGTCGCAAAACCGAGGAAGTTTAGCTTATTAATCCTTTTTGATACTTCCATGCCATCTTTTGCATCTTCAAGCAAACGTGTTCTTAATAAACTGTACTGAGCTGAGCTTACGAATATTAGAGTTATACAAAGCACTAAGTAACTACGAGCGGTTGATAGTGATGTAAAATTGTCTTGATAGGTCAGGAATATGTATAAACCTGAAGTGATGCTGACATGTTTGCCAGGCTGCACAACATCAGGAGGCCGCTCAGAACTATCACCTTTGAGGCACATGTGACCCTTTCACAAGGAAATTCCCAACTCAAACAGCAGAGCAGCTGTTCCACTCCAAGTGAGTTAAGAGAAGGCAGCTATCTCTATTACAAAGGCCACTTTAATCAAACTGTGGGTGAGCAGTATAATTGGATGGATATCAGTAATAATTTATTTAGCTTAGCCTTAATGATCTGCCAAGATGACTTTGCATGCTGGCAGGTAAAATAAACTCATCTATCCCTTACCGTAAAAATCTGGCATGACCCACACAGATTACAACACTTTAATGCCAATCTTTAAAGAATTTTCTGCTGATTAACCAAAAACTCGTACATTTTGTCTAATTGATTGACTCCTTAATAAATGACTGTAAAGGAATGTCCCTGTATTCTGAAGGGGGTTTTGTTCAGGAAACCACCCCCAAGGACAGTTGAACCTATGGATATGAGGGAACACACCCCTATTCTTCAAAGAGTCTTTTGTCAAAATAATACTGGAATTCGGCTGATACAAGGGCCCCTTACATCAACGGTTCCCATATCTGCGGTTTCATTTATCTACAGATTGTGTCCTCACCTCTGGAGAGTGTTCTGAGGCCAGCAGAAGCCACATGCATCTGCTCACAGCCTCTGCTGGGCTAAGAATGACTTCCCATCCAGAGGTGACACAAGGGTGTGCATCACCTGGTATGAGGTGATTGTGTCACCCCCCCCCCAGGACCCGTATCACCCTCCGAGGACAGTTCTGGGTTGTCAGGCCAGATGCCACTGCGCATGGGTGAACTTTACCCATGTGCAGTGGCATCAGAGTGCTCCTCTAAGGGATGGGGTGGTTGCTCCTCCCTCAGAGGAATGCTCTGGCCAGATGCCACTGTGCGTGGGCAAATTTCGCCTATGCACAGTGGCATCTAAGCACTCCTCTGAGGGTAGAACGTCCAGCCCCTCCCTCAGGGTAGTGCTCTGACTGGTGTGGCACAGCCTTGGCAGACTCTCTCAAGTTGTGTCACCCATGAGGTGTGTCACCCTGGTGCGCAGTCCACCAGTCGCACCATCTCAGTGAGGCTTCTGTTCCCATCTCACCCTCCCCTACCATGGGACATGGGGAAACTTTTCATCTTACTTTGAGTAACATTGCAGCAGCCCCAATGGGATTATGTACTTGGTTCTGCACTACCTCTGGCAGTGGCACAGTACTGAGTAGATGTGAGTAGGTGCGCCACTCAGGGACCATAGTTGGGATCTGGCACAACGCCAGATCCCAGTCCCATTTCCTGCTCTCTCCTCCAGGACTTCCTTCCACCCACCACGGAATGCCCTCTCCTAGCTTCTATTCAGACCTCCATTTCAGCCAGAGTTTTGCTGCTGCAGAGGATAGGTTCAGCCTTTGTGGGTCAGCTCCATTCAGCACCATCTCAACTGAGTTTGGAGGAGGTGCAAACATGCTTTTCGGCACATTTGTGACCCTCTCAAGCTAGTACGAGGGACTTGTGCTGGCTCAGCACAATCATAGGACTATGCTCTCAGTAAAACAGGGCCATCTGAACTGCCTCTTTTTTAATCATACCAGATAGTAAGGAAGGTAAAAAGGAGATCATGTGATTCCTCATCTCTCAGAGCCCACAATCACTGAAAGGCTATGGAGAGTAAATGTAGTAAATCTGTAAATATAAAGAACAAACTGTATGAAAACTGGGAAATATTAATCACTGTTGCTGATGAGCTCTTGGGTAAGGCAACCATTGAAGAAAGTAGATAAAATGAAAGCTAAATTATCTCTGTGGACAAGCCATGGCTATAGCTATAAACAACCTGACGCAATGGTGGGGGTGATAGTGATCAAAGGTAACCTTTACCTAAGATGAAGTTTTCACAAGGCATCATCTGCCACCTGGCAACACCTCTCTCTTTGAGGACATTTTTCAACATATCTTTATATCCATGACCATTTTTAGATTGACATTAGAACAGCCTGAAGGCTCCTTCCACTGAATCATCATCAATGACTGCTAAACTTGGGTGCCACATCTAACAGGAATAATAATTGAAAATACAATAACAAACTGTGACAACTACTGTCTGCAGTTATACAATAAGCAGCCATCAAGCATAATACCTGGGAGGTATATGAGAATCAAGTTGGAAAATATAAACAGCCACCTTCTTTGTCAGATGTGATAAAGCTTGAATATAGGAAAATCTGTAACCAAACTCTTTGGATCCTACTCTGCGGAATGAATACAGGAATATAAGAAAAGTCCTAATGAGTCAAACCAAAGGCCCATGTCCAATTTCACATAGTGGCCAACTAGATGCCTCTGTCTGCCCACAATTAAAGCTGAAAGTACCTTTCATTGTTGTTTCCCTAAAAGTAATATTCAGAACAATACTCAGAACCTGGAGGTAAGCAGGAAAATCTGAAGTAGAAAATCATTTGGCATTAAAGAAAAGATAGAACACATCCCCATTTGTGTGAACGAGAAAGCTCAGCACAATCCTATGCATTTCTCCTCAAAAGTAAGCTTATTGGATTCAAAGGGGCTTACTCCCAGGAAAGTATGTATAGGATTGCACCCTCCATTGCTATGGGATAATGGGTATGTTTGTGGCATACTTCTTATGAATACCTCTTATTCTGATGAATGAAAACACCTGAATAACTAAGATGGCTGCTTTCCAAGTGAAGGAACTTTATATTTAAAACTAGCAAAAAGCGTACCCGCGTTGCAGGAGTAAAATTCCCCCCATATGCCATATTCCATTGCACATCAACCCCCCATATGCATCATCCCCCCATATGCATCATCCCCCCATGTGCATCATCCCCCCATGCGCATCATCCCCCCATGTACATCAACCTCCCATGCGTACCAACTCTCATGCGCAATAACCCCCATGCGCACCAACCTCCAATCACATCAGTCCCCCATGCGCATCAGTCTCCCATGTGCAACATCGCCCCATGTGCATCACCCCACCATACACATCACCCCGCCATGCACATCACCCCCATGTGCATCAACCCCATGCGCAACTTCCCCCAATGAGCATCATCTGTCCATGCGCAGCATCCACGCATGCACATCACCTCCACATGTGCAACAGCCCCACAACATCCTCCCCATGCAATCCCTCCCTCTGAGCATCCCCCTTAGTGCACTAGGCGCTGAGCACCAAATCAGATGGATATTGGATAGTCTTCCATGTTAAGTGTAGGACAAAAATACGCCCCTTTTCAGCCCCTTAAGGGTTAAATTTTTCCACATCTGTTCTTGATGTGACAGAAGGAACACCCTCTCCAAATTTCACACTTCTAGGTCCAGGGGTTGGGGCAGAGCATCCATCAGTCATTGAATCTTGAATGCAAAGTATAGGGAAGAATACACGTTGCACCCCATTTCACCCCCTTCCGGTTGGAATTTCTGAAAATTGGTTCTTAGTGACTCCCTCCATCACAGAAGGAACACCCTCCCCAAATTTCACACCTCTAGGCCTGACAGTTTTGGCAGGGCGTTGATGAGTCAGTGATGACGATGAAGATTAGTTGTATAAAACGCATTGCACCCCGTTTCACCCCCTTCTGGTTGGAATTTCTGAAAAACGGTTCTTAGTGGATCCCTCCATCATGGAAGGAACATCCTCATCAAATTTCACACTTATAGGCCCAGTGGTTTTGGCTGGGTGTTGATGAGTCAGTGATGATGATGAAGATGCCTTTTATATATATAAGAAGAACATTACTGCTTGTTTGACTTGTGGCACAATCCTATATTTATCACATGCCAGCAGAGCAATCCCTCTGCCAGTGTGCCATAAAGCAGATTGAAACATCATGGCTTCCAGGCATTCCTGCTGGTGCTAGCATTGGAATTGGTACATACTGGAGCAGGTAAGTTCCTGCCAAGCAGCACAGAGGCAGGTGGAGCACAGAGAGGGAATGGAAAAAGGTAGGCAGAAGTAGTCGATGTGGTGGGGTCAGTGGATTTTGCCTGGGAAGGGGACAGGATTGACAGTGACCCCATACAGTTTCCTATCCTCCTTTCTGGACCTGATCTGCCAACGAAGATCAACATGGACTTGTGCCAGTGATTTTCTGCTGCAGGTCCAAGTAGACCTACTGTGCTGGCTGGGGCTTACACCTTATCTTGAGGAGACCTCCAATTTACAAAAATCCTCTGCAGTATGTAGCAAGAGCTGCAATTATGCCACTGCATAAGCACAAGGACATTTGTGAGATTGGGCTGCCCAAAACATTTGTCACTCATTTCCTCTATTTTCTAGTATCTTCATTCATATTGGACTTCTTATATTGTTCTTGTATTGTTCTTCTTGTATTGTTCTTGTTATTTAAATATTCAAGTTGCATTCTTTGCTTAGCATAATAAGTATTGAGCTGCAGTTCTATACAAACATACTTGGGAATTATTGCTCCACAACCAACTGAATACAATTAACATAAATATATGCAGAATTCTTGTTCATTGAGTCTGCAATCCTATGCACACTTTCCTGGGAGTAAGCCCCATTGAAAACAATAGGACTTGCTTCTGAGTAGTCATGCATACAATTGTGAGCTAACATATATAAAATTTCATGATACAGCAAAAGCTATTGCTTAAAATACAATACAATTTTACTTCTAAAGATAGGAATTAAAGTGCTTTCATATGTTCATCATAATGTGAGGGACAAGAATAAAGCTATATTCTGCCATACCTGCCACTGAAAACCTTGAGTTAGCAGCATGCAAAATGGCAAATCATCACAGGGATCAAATGCCTGAGGATCAGAAATGAGAACAGTGACCACAAAACATGCGTACTGGTTCATCGACGGTGAACCATGCAATTATTTTTTCTCCACCGACTCCAAAGGACACCTCCACTTCCATCACTTCTTCTGCCACATTTATCTCCAACAACCAGCTAGCTGTTTTACTGACAAGGAGGAGCAAGGAGAAGGAAGTAGCAACTACACTAGAAAGAAGAGAATCCTTTACCAAATCATTATCTGCTTCTACTGTAAAAAGAGTGAGAAAGAAAAGAACTTATTTAATGGCTATGGTCTATTTCATCTGAGTACAAGGCACAGACAAGGACGAAAAATTGTTTGGAAACAACAGGTGATGGCAGATACTTTGCTAATATGTCTGGATCCCTGAATACAAGAGAGTCTGTCGTCCAATCCAAATATAGCACAGATCTCAGAATGGACTGGGAAAAGTATCTTCTTTAGATTGTCTGGTAATGCAAATGGAAGACTTTGCTTAGCATGTCTTTACTTGCCAACAACTCAGGACTGAGGCTGTTGTGACATACAGACATTTATTTAGAGGAAATTATATTATCTGAATTTCAACAAGTGGTTGACTATGGAAAACAAAACAAAACAATGGTTTATTTAATCAGTAGTATAGCCCTTATATAATCAAGGTTATAAAAATCTTGCACTTCCATTTATTTTAAAGGCAAGAAGGCAACTTCAGCATTTGTACTGTGTAGTGATGCGGTCACTTGTTGTGGATTTGAGTCATCCACTCCAGGATGGATACAACATGGGAAAGCTGGCTGTCCTGTCACAGGGGCCTGCTGCCAGGATGTTACCTTTCCCACCAAGGTGGTACCTATTTATTTACTTGCATTTGCATGCCTTTGACCTGCTAGATTAGCAGGAGCTGGGCTAAGGATGGGAGCTCACCCCTACTTGCTGTACTTGGATCTCTGCTGACCTGCTGATTGGATTTCCGGTCAAGCAGTGTTCTAACCCCAGCATTCTAACCACTGAGCCACTGCAGCCCCTCTGGCATGTAATCCGCAACAAAAACCCAGAAGTATCTTACTGAAGCATCACAGGCATGGGTGCCACTAGGTGCAAGAGGCCAGCACATCACACCTACCATGCACATGTGGAACTTTTGCTCATGCGCCGTTCCCCCTCTGAAGACCAGCACCCTGAGTCAGGTCAACTGACAACACTATGTGTTGTATTATAAGGTTGCAATACTATTACACTTTCTGGAGAGTATGTCCCACTTACTTCTTAGTAGACATGCATAGGATAGGGTTCCAAACTATTCGTCCACTTGAATTACTAATGTGATTGTAACTAGGTCTTCAAGTATACAGCAGGTATACTTTCCACATTTTGTTCCACTAGTAAGCATGAAACATTAAATGGACTGTTGTATGTGCTGCCTAAGAAACAATCCTATGTGATGAGTGATATTTTTCATGAATGCCATTTATAACAAAAATTGGATTCACTGAACGTAAGTCCTAGAGATCGTTTTGGCATATTGCCTATGGAAATGAGAAACGTTACTAGGATATGCCCGGAAGCAAAAGCATAAAATGAAATCAATAACATTCAAGTTGTCTTCAACACGGAATTCATTTTAATTGCTCTGCAATTCATTATTATTTGGAAGGCTGGTTATGCAAGTGTTTTGATGTTCTCATAAGATGTGTTGCCATGACTCCTGATACTATGGTTCATGGTTGTTATAATTTATAGACAAATGGGAAGATTGGTCTAATTGCAACAATTGCTTATGATGCGTGTTGTGCTTCATTAATTTCCTGAGTTCTCTTCTATATCCTGACTGCACTGGTGCCATGTCTTGAGATGAATTTCTAGGACAGAAATTGGGCAATGACTCCATAATATAGGGATGATCCATAACGGTGGCTATCCCACTCAACAGTAATAAATATAGAAGGATGATCCCATTATTTGATTACATGTCAGTTGTGCATTAAACTGGAGGTTAAATATGGGTTTGCAAATAATTTCAAGTTACATTTTTAACCTCTGTGTAAAGTAGTCAGAAAGAAAAGAACAGAAATCAGAGTGATTTTTCTTGGCTATAGGAAAAAGAGCCCCTAGAAAAAGCAGAAATGTCCTGTTTGAATCTCTCTCTCCTTGAATAGGAACACAGTAAACTAATCAAATTAAATTGGAAGATCAACGCCTTGTTCTATTACTTTAGTTCATTAAGTTTAGTTAATTGGGATGAAGCAAGCAGATCTTCAAAATTAAACTGCCATACATTTTAACCAATTAAAATTACCAATTAATATATGGCTTCTTTTATTTAGTTTCATGGACATTTAATTATGATTATTGAAAAGTGCAAAAGACTCTCAGTCACTGCAGATTGCATGCCAGGAAGCATTTCTTCATAAAGTATTCAAGTAGAATGTACTACAATATTATTGAGCACAACCATTCCATTTTAATTATGAACCACAGTTTTGATTTAAATAACACTTGTATCTGGTGTTGAGATGCTTTCTGTGAAAAAGGCCACGCACTTTGCTAGTCAGAGTTGTTGCTTGTGCCTGAGGTGAAGTGTTGGCATTGGAATGGAAAATTAATGGAACTCTTCATATCTTTCATTGAAAAATATCAAGGCTAAAAATATGAATAAATACATTTGACTTCTGGCATATGTCTGTGGATTATTTTTTCAATAAAAATATAACATGTAAAATATTTTTAACTCTTGCCTCACTAGTGGGATTAAACCGACCTGGAGAAATGAAGTAAAAATAGTTTCGTATTGGCATCCATCAGTCTCAAAAGACAATGGTATTGTGCTTGACACTGTATGCAAAGCACAAAGGCCTGGGCAGATTAATATGGAGCATAGGCTGTTACCCAAGCAGAAAATCCCCCCTCTCCACGCCACTGAAATCGTCCAATGGAAAGGCAGAGCCAGTACGATTGGTTCCAGCTGTGTCTCAGAGTTGGGCTAAGGACAGGAGCTCACCCTATCTTGTGGGGACCTGGGTCTCGAACCCTGGCCTGCTGGTTAACAGATTTCAGTATTTATCAATTCCATACCCGCATGAGGCCAAATCTCCAGTAAGTCTGCCAGGGAACTGGGTGGTCTGTAAGTATGTGTGCAGGAGGGTCCATGACAGCAATATGACCCCGGGATCACATTGCCAAGGAGAGCTGGGATGTTTTCACTTACCTGAGTGTCAGCCTGTGTCAGCCACAGGATACCAAGCCCTCAGCAGTGCTCCCCAAGCCTCCAAAACAGTGATTTTCAATTATTTCCGCCTGCGATTCCCTTCTGAGAATGGCAATCTTTTCAAGACCCCCCAGAAGTGATGCCATCAATCTGGAAGTGATGTCATGATGCCAGAACTCCTCCATGTCGATTCAGAAATAAGTCCCATTGTGTCCAATGAAACTTAAGAGCACAATCCTAACCAGGTCTACTCAAAAGAAAGCCCATTGTGCTTAATGGGTCTTTCTGCCAGAAAAGTGTATTTAGGATTGCAGCCTTACTCCCAGGAAAGTATGGATTGCAGCCTGAGCGCCCCATTCCAGGTTGACAGTGACAGATTCCAAAATAAGCAGTGCCCAGTTTTTCATGATCTTCTTGAAATGAAGTTGTGGTTCCCCCAAGGACATCCCAACCCCACTGTTCTAAACAGTGAAAAAATGCAACTGAAAACCATTTCTGGCATTTGATTGTAAACAGAAAGTGGATTTTGATCTCATTTTTTCAGTTTTGAAGGCTTGTACTTCCTTAGGTAAGAGAAAACGCACAACAGCATGACTCTGGATATCGCTTTGCTGTCATAGTTCCTCCCCTGAACAAATCTGCAGTGCTTGCAGGAATTTGGGAAGCACTGCAGCAGAGCAATAATGTGCACTATCCCTCTTTCCTGTAGTCTCATACTTGTATTAGTAAAATCCCTAGTGTAGGCCTGAGGAGACCCATTGTATACCAGATGGCTTACAGAGATTTAATACCCATTTCTTCTCTGAAGGCTCCCATGCCGTCCACCGTCTGCTTGATACAATGCACCTATTTTGGAGCTTCTGCACTTGTTCTAAAGCAAAGTTGCCCCAGTGTGACAGGAGGGGACATAAATATGACAGAAAATGCACTGTAAAACTACATAGACTTCTAAGGATCATCTGTAGTTGCTCTTTTGCACTTTATATAGTAAATAGACTCATACATACACAAACACTAATATAATGAATGAATAAAATACATTTTAAATTCTGGTGAGGATTAAAACTAGTGGCACAATCCAGTCCACAAGTGGAGACTGGGAACATCACTGACCACTAATGGTCCCTGAAAGAGGGGCACCTTGGGGCTGTAAGATGATGGCTAGAGTAAAGCATTACCAAATGCTGTAGAATCACCAAGATGCATCCAAATGATTGCTTTGAGGAGAGTAGGACAGCATTGAACTGATAGCTGATTCAACTCTGCAAGGACTTTTACAGCAGTGGAAAGACAGCACTGGGTTTTTATACATGGCATTTAAGGTGTTTGCACTTTTCACTGAAAGTGCAAACATCAGAGCTATTGATGTTCTTATAAGTTAAAGCTGTGGCAGTCTAAAGTTCTTTTTGTACCATTGTATCTGAAGCTGCAAACATGTTTAGCATGAAACACAAAATGACAAATTCTTCAACAGCTAGGAGGAGAAAGGATGGGCTTTGGGGGAAGAATTTCCAATAGATTCCTAAATAGGAAATCTGGTAAAAATCACTTACTTTTAGATGGCACAGGCAGGTTGGACCGGACCACATTCAGCGAGTCTGCTTGAACACGAAGTAAATAGCTTTTCACAGTTTCATAGTCCGGAGACTTTTTGACAGAAATAACACCTGTTCTGTTATGTATAGTGAACACACCTGAAATGCAGAAAAACAAATAAAAAATAGCTGTCTGAAAATTTTTCGGATATGAAATTCATTTGATTACACATGGTCTCAGAAACTTTAAGGGTACTTTTTCCTTAATCCCACCCAACTTTCTAACATCAGTTAAATTTCCAGCAATATCAGACTGAGGCAAAGGTGTTCCCTTTCCTTGTGGTGGCCTCCCATAAATATCCGTCAATCACAAGATGCAGTGCACACACCATTGGCACAACTATACAAAGGCTGGAAAAGTGGATAAGGTTTTATGCTAAACTAGATGAGAATTGAAAGATCTATTATCAGATCTATTATCTTTTCTAAACATCTGTAATCCCCTGAATCAAACCAGGCCAATAGCCGTGGAGAGGGAACATGTTCTTTTGTGCCACTTTCCCACTGTATAGTTTTTCTAACAGAGCAAAAGCTCTCTCTCTCTCTCTGTCTGTTGATCTTTCTGTGTCTGTGTGCATTGTAGAGGAATTTACTTCAGTTTTTATACTAACTTAACTGTCATGGACAAGAAATTGCCAGGGGGATTGAGACTTATCTATAAGAACAACCTAACTCCCTTCACAGAATCAGTTTCCAAAATTCCTTGCAAAAGCTATAAAGAACCCTACAAGAACATAGAAAATACAGCAAGCTGACTGTATTATATAGCAAGTTACTGTTAAGAAACAAAGCATGGCTACAAAAAAGATAGTAATGGTCCATTGCTTTGCAAATAGCAGTGTCACATTTATTCTGGTTCATTTAGTGATATTTCTTCTCCACACAAATGTCTAGTTTATTTATAGATCATGTAAGACCACCTGGGACAGTATTACTTACCATCTTCATTTCCTGAAACAATGGAATAGATAATGGTCTGATTCAAGGCAGCTGCAGTGACAACAACAACTTGTGTTCCTTTGGGTGCACCTTCTCTCACAGGAGGAGGCCTGCAGAATTGGACAAAACAGATTGTTCTTCCTTAGTTTTCTAATGTCTTACTCAATATAAAAAAATTGTTTTCTCACCCTCCATGGGTGGTATATATGTATGTTATCCTCAATCTCAGGTCCTCTACCAGAGGCCTGGGAGTTTGAGGGTTCTGCGCAGTATCTTAGCTGTTCCTAGCAATGCGCTTTTCTGGATCGAGTGTTCTGATGTCCTTCCTGGGATCTGTTGGAGCCATTCTTCCAGCTTGGCTGTCACAGCCCATAGTGCTCCAGTCACTATCGGGATAACATTCACCTTCACTTGCCACAAACTTTCTAATTCCTCCTTCAAACCCTGATATTTTTCCACGTTTTCATGCTCTTTTTTCCGGATGTTGCTGTCATTTGGTATCACTACATCTATCACCAGGGCTGTCTTCTGGGCCTTATCTACCACCACAATGTCTGGCTGGTTAGGCAGTA
Organism: Cryptoblepharus egeriae; assembly: GCA_030015325.1. Lineage (NCBI taxonomy): Eukaryota > Metazoa > Chordata > Lepidosauria > Squamata > Scincidae > Cryptoblepharus > Cryptoblepharus egeriae. Next base: position 31,358,702 of record JAREYC010000006.1, on the reverse strand, counting down.
CTTTCTTGTCTGTCTGGATATGGAAGTCCCACAGGACTTTAGCCCTGTCATTTTTCACAACCTTCAAAGGGGTCTCCCATCTGGTCTTGGGAGGGGTTAGTCCATAGGCTGAGCAGATGTTCCTGTATGTATGTATGTATGTATGTATGTATGTATGTATGTATGTATGTATGTATGTATGTATGTATATGTAAACGTATATATATATATAAACCAGAACATACAATTAGGGTCCCAGGTTCCACTGTTTGGCTAGAAAGAAAAAGGGAAAAACTGAGCAAAGAAAATAAACAACAATGGGTTGATTCAGTATTGTTCAGTGGCATCATGTGATGCTTAAATTTGCTGCTGCCTGAATCTGAAAGTATATGAATTCCTTTCTTGCATCAGTAAACTAAGGGAAAGAAGATTCAGATATTCTCATAGCTGCAGAACCTTCTGAACTACATAGCAGCAAATTCTGATGGTAACTATGACATTTCAGTTATACCCAGGATGATTTTTATCCACTGGAATAAAGAGTTTTGTTTGATTTTGAAATGTGGCATTATATTATTATTTGTAGCAGATCCTCTTTGTACACACATTTAGGCTGGACTGAGGTGTCAGCACTGATGTAATAACTTTTGCACCAGAGGTATAATGCTAGTTTTCTTAAATTTGATGCTATTCATTCCAGCAGCAAAATATATGATGAAAAGAAGAAGATGCTTTCCGGTAAAACAAAAGAGAATAAGAGTGCAATCCTAACCAATTCAAGCCAGCACAACTCATGTTTCCTCCTTCTGTGGTAGAGTGGCGCATCAATGTGCACTGGCCTAACCCCCTCATGAGTAGCAGAAAAGTGTCTTATTCCACTTTTGTGATACCCCCGGGCCAGCACAGGACTTGTGCCAGCATTTGTGCCAGCTTAACTGGGAGTAAGGATTGCACTGTAAATAGTATTAATTCTAAGTTCTTTCAGTGTGGATTGTATACCATATGCATATATAGTGCAGAAATTAAGTTATGATGAGGCTGTGGGTGGCACAAGTGGTTAATCCTACAATCCAGAGTAACTACAGGAGCACTTAAAAGACATTATGTGCACCCATAGTTCTGCACCACCTAGTGAAAACCTATGAGAAATTCACATTGCAATCCAGAGTAAATTGTTCTTACACCGGAGCAAGGACTCCCCGTAGTTACTCTGGATTGTGCCCCAAGACACTGTGCCTGTTAACCAGAAGACCAGGGTTCAACACCTGGGCCCCAAGGTGAGCTCCTGTCCTTAGCCCAGCTCTGGACAGGGTGAGCTCCTGTCCTTAACCCAGCTCTGTGTCGCAGCTGGAACCAATCATGTCAGCTCTGCCGTTCCATTGGATGAATTCAATGGCGTGGAGAGAGGGAATTTGCTGCTTGGGTAACAGCCTATCCTCCGTATTAATCTACCCAGGATTAGCAGCATTGAGCACGATACCATAGTCATTCAAGACTGATGGATGCCAAGCTCCCAAAGGATAGGTGTACATGTATATGAGTTATGATGACAGTCCTAGATTTATGTAACTGAACACAAACATACTTTAAAAAATCAGAATACTGTATAAAGAACACATGCTGTTCTGTGATTTTCATAAACTTCCAGCTAGAGTCCTTCCATACTTTTCAAAAACAAGTCTTTGAAAAATGCAAAACCTTATTTTAAGAAAAGCTTCTTTTGACCCTAACCGACTTTCAGTGCTTTTTTTTTTTTTGGGGTAACATCTCTGTAACTTCCATTCTGACATTGCTGAATTCTATGGATGGAGAGATCAATATCAATTAGGAAGGTGCTTTTGTGTTCAATATGGAAGATTTGAAACAAGTGGATAGAGAAAGAGCCAGATTCATGTTCTTTGTAACCTTCTAGTAATTGCACCTTATTGATCTCACTTCCTTGAGTTAACTAATGCAAACAGGTTCAAATAACAATGCATCAGTTCAATGAAAAGATATTGGTGGCACCTGAAAAATTTCTATGGAAATACACGTAAGTAACTGGTAAAAAGGAGTTACTCTGTTATTTGTTCTGTATATTTTAGCTTAAATACCCTTCCTTTTCCTGAAAACCTGTAATACTGAATGAGAATCCAATTTCCCTTCAATTTCTTCCTCAGTTTCTTGAATTTTGTAATTTACTTTGTTCCTCAATAAATACCAATAATTTATTTCATACTTGTAAAGATTCAGATGTGAGATGGCCTGCACATGTGAATTTGTGGCCTGGGGCCTAAATTCAATGTTATTTGAGGAGAACTTTTAAGTCCAGCGAAGCATACACAAATCATGAACTACAGCCCCTTCCCAGAACATTTTTCTTCTATAAAACTGGTCCGCTTTGCACCAACCAGCTCTCTACATCTCCATGTGTTAAGAGCATCCTTCAGTCAAAATTTCCATTCTGAAGAAAGGGGGAATATCATGATAATTTGGCAGATCCATGGATAAGCAGGAATTTGAACTCAGGACTAAGGATCAAAGTAAAGCTAATAACTGTAAAATACTAGATCTTATCCATTCTGTTATCAGTAATCCACAACACTTCTTAACAATAGTATAAATTATTCTTACATTTTAGGAGAGACTTTATGTAGCGCAGGTTTGACATGAAATAATATTACTGACTTCTATGTCACAAATTCAGAATGAGAAGAGGCCCTCATCTGAGCACCAGAGCATAGAAACACTCCATTATACGGCAACACGAAGTTCAGTTGATATATTTTCATCTACTTTACTTTACTTTCGCATGCCTTTGAGCCAGTATGTGCTGTGCCATCTCCGTTAAATGCCTGCAACAGGCTGACCTGTCAGCATTCACTGCTTCCAGAAGACCAATTTAAATTGGTTTTTCCTCATGCAATAGTTTGAGCAAAGTATGTTGAGTAGGACTGTTTGCCTTTCACTATACCCTCTCCTCACACTTCTCATATCGGTTCAAGAAGTTTTGACCTTTTCAGTGGTATTTACCTCTAAAAAAGATGACAAGGGAATTTAGGTATTGTTACCATGAACCGCTGACATGGCCTATTATCCTTAAAGATAAATGTCAAACTTCATTCTGATGAGCTTAATGTCATCAGGTACAATGCACTTGTGTAATTTCAGAACCACAACCTGAAACTATTCTTCAAATAGTTTTTTTTTTGTTCATTTTTTTACAAATTCCTTCAAACCCAGGAATGGAAATGTACTCTTTCTTTAAAGAGAGAACCGTATTTTTTAAATGACTCTTGAACAGTTTAGCATTTTGTGACGGTTGCAAAGATATAAATTATTTTATCTTATATTAAAGTCGAAACAATTCCTAAATAAATAACAATGTTGGATTAAATCTATATATATAAAACTGAAAAGTCACTGACTGATTCACAGACTCACTCACTCATTAATGGCCAGCCAAAACTGCTGGGCCTAGAAGCATGAAATTTGGGGTGGATGTTCCTTCCATGAAGGAGGCACCCACAAAGAACAGGTTTTCAGAAATTCTAACTGGAAGGGGCTGAAAAGGGACACAACTTGTCCCTATACTTTGCATTGAAGAATTGGTGACTGAGGGATTCTCTGCCCCAACCCCCGGACCTAGAAGCATAGAATTTGGGGAGGGAGTTCATTTTGTCACATGAACACCCACCATGAACTGATGTTGACAAATTTAACCCTTAGGGGCTGAAAAGGGGTGCAATTTGTTTTTGTCCTATTCTTAACATGGAATACTGAATGATCTCCAGCCTATTTGGTGCCCAGTGCCTGATACACTGGGAGGGATGGTATGCATGAGGTGGTGTATTGTGCATGGGGGTTTGTTGTGCATGCAGGTGTTTGGCGCAGGGTGTGGCGCATGGTGGGGTTGTTGTGCATGGGGGTATTGCGCATGGGGGATATTGTGCATGGGGGTTGATATGCATGGGAGGTTGATGCACATGGGGGATAGCATAAGGGGGTATTTTACTCATTTCATTAGTATTATTATATTAATTAATATGTTTATTTGATTTCTGAAAACAATTATTTTAAAATGGGATGTCTGTAGTTAGGAATTTTTATAATCATTTTCTTTCTTTTTATAATGATAACAGGAACTTTTTGCTTTTTTGTGAAGGTCAGAAGAAAGTCTTCCTTTAGTGTAGCAGTTGATGCAGAATCTTCCTATGATTACATGCTTCATGTCTTCTTTATTAAATTCCCTTAGGGAGGTGTCCTGAGAGTCAGTTATCTGACTTTGAAAGGAGAGGGGAAAAATTCTCATAGTCCTCTGAGGAAGAATACTTTGATTTGTTTTATTCTTTAAAAACAATGCCATACTAGTTTTCATAGTGAAAATATTAAGTTTGTGAGACCAACGTATGTTCTTTGTTTGAATTTATCTTTATTTCTATCTACACAAACACCTTAACCAGTTTGTTGGCATGTGTCCACACCTTCGGATCAACGTTTTATTTGGGGTCAGAGGATCGAGCAGGCTGAGGAGAGGCAACTGTTAACATTCTATTTCCATTTTAACTGACATTTCTAACTGCATTTGGGACAGATCACAGGGTAGACTGAGAAGAGTCTTGGCAGCAAAAATGGTCTCTGGTGTTTGGGCTCCACATTACAGAGTAAATAGATTTTGCGTGAAAGTGATATCAAACTTGCCCAGTGCCTATTGGTATAAAGCGCTGATTCTGAAACTGTGGGTTGGGAATCTCTAGATCAGTGTTTCTCAAAGTGGGGGTCGGGACCCTTTTCGGGGTTGCCTAGAGCTTTCCTGGGGGTCGCCTAAAGACCCCTGGTGCAGGGGGCCAGGTCAGGCTTGCCAGACCTCCGGCTGTAGCTGTGTGTGCACTGGGGCTGACAGCCTCAGGGCCCAATCCTATACATGCCTACTCTGAATTAAAGAGTAACATATACGTTATGCATATACACACACACACCAACAAGTCACCTGTCTGATAACTGAACAACCTGGTGCTGGTAACTTAGGGTGCAATCCAGGGTAACTACGGGGAATCCTTGCTCTGGTGTAAGAAAAATTTGCTCTGGATTGCAATATGAATTGCAATTTCCCATAGGTTTTCACTAGGTGGTGCAGTAACTACGGGTACGCGTAATGTCTCTTATGTGCTCCGGTAGTTACTCTGGATTGTAGGGTTAATGATTCAATAAGAGCTGCAAAACCAATCTAGAATCTGGTTAGAGATAGGTGTGATGGTTATATTAGATATACATAAACTAGCCACCAGACAGAATGTTTTCCTGTTTCATACTGAATCAGAATAGAAATTATATAGTTATTTTTCTTTCAGAAATCTTTTCTGCAGTACTCACACTAGGACAGGAAAAGTCATATGAGTTCAAATGTCAATGACAGCACTGTCAATGAGACTCTACTCCTCTTGAAATGTTATGTTTGTCTTCATTCAGTGTCCTTGACACTTGTGTACAACAGTTTCACAGTAATAGCAATAGTTGCATCTTCTCCCCAAGGACTGTGCCAGAAAACTAAAGAGGAACAGAGAAGTGCTCCTGCTATATATTCTTTTAAAAATTAGAAAGCTGGATTGCACTGGATTATGCTTAAGGAAGCAAAAGCCATGAGACGGCATCAACAACTGTTGAGCAGCAGCACCAGTTTCAGAATTTCATGTCTTCTGTGGGATGAAAAAGATAGTTTTGCCTAACAACAAACGCATGTTGAAAATGGAGCCAAGGGTTTACTATGCTATTCCAACATATTTGAAAGATGCTACTATTTTCCTTTGCTTGATATAAAATGCCTGAACACCTGTTAAATGTGCCCACAGGCAATCCTTAATAGCTATTGATTGCACTCTTTAGTTAGCAATTTATTGCCTAAAATTGCATCCATGGCTATTAACTATGACTTTCTAGTTGTGGAAGAGGACAAGATATACATTAATTAACCAAAATCCAAGGTACCTTTGAACTCTTACTTTCAGAAAAGGATAATTAATCACAGGAGAATGGCATTTCTAAAAAAAAATTGAAACATTTCTGCTCTAGGTTTAATTTTACATCTGGCCTTCACAACATTGTCAGGATGGAATGAGACTTGAGTGCTTCCATTATCCTTTTAGATAAAGATTCATTTTTCTTGGCTGTCCAAGTTAATCTTTCACAACATTACCAGTTACCACATTGCTAAAAACAAGCCATTATCAAATTCATCTACCGTAAGTACTGTACATATGATTTGTCTAAATAAACATGCAGCAGACCACATCATTTTAACAACTTAAAACAATGCAATCAGTGGTGTCATTATGGTATGCATAACCTGGTGTGGGAGGACTGTGTCACCCCATGATTGACCTCCTCTCATACACTGGGTGCAGCAATGTCCCTTGCCACGGGCACAGTGATGCACCATTGACCAGCCCTTGCTAGTTTTTTTTTTTTTGCTATAGCTTTTGCTGGGAAAGATATTTTAACTGCTTCATTGCATTACGCATACAATTACAGACAGAATGATAACATGACGATATTATTAAAAAAATAGAAAGATTTTAAAAATTTTGGTCAGTGGTTGTATAATGCCCCTGTGTAAGTTATCCAGTGTGGCCCGCATTCCTTAGCAATGCCACTGCTTATTATTCAAATGCTTCATATGAACACTATGTGCCCCACTGCCAACAGTGTTATGGTTTACTTATACATCTGATTACCTTAAGATTCTGAAGCAATGCAAGCCAAATAGGTATATGAAAAAGATGCATTAGCCAGACAGCATATATAATCAGTATAAGCTGTTTTGGTAAAACAGAGGCATGCCACACAATTTGCAGCAAATTTTGCATCTCACAATTTTGCTTTTATTTGCATAGTATTATCTATCTATCTATTTACAGTATTTATATACCGCTTTTCAACTGAAAAGTTCACAAAACGGTTTACAAGAAAATGAAAAAATTAATAGCTAATTAATAGCTAATGGGTCCCTGTCCCAAAAGGGCTCACAATCTAAAATGCAAAATAACATCAGCAGAAGCCACTAGAACAGACATTGCTGGGGTGTGTAGGGCCCGTTACTCTCCCCCTGCTAAATAAATGAGGAACGCCCACTTGAAAGAGTGCCTCTTGTCCAGATAGCAGGGGTTAGCAGAGTTAATTACATTGCTGTCTGAGTTTTTACAGATGTACCAGTGGTGGGGAAGGAACTCTTGCAAAGTGCCGTGGTGAGAGCCACAAAGGAGCCCTGTTGCTCACTGCCAGAGCCTAAGAAAGCCTCCAACCGCTGAAGAGGGTTGGGGGGGAAGGGTTGGGGAGGGTTGTTCACTCCCACCCACTCCTATCACACAGGGAGACCTCAAGGAAAAGGGAAGTGGGGGGGGGGAGAAGGAGCCCCACTCTGTTTATTTTGGGGTTTGTGTGCAAGAGTGAATGTGTGGTTTGGAAGTGGTGGGAGAGAGTCTGAGTGTTGGGGGGCAGGGTGACCATATTTCCTGTTTTTCCAGGAACATGTCCTCTTTTTTAGGATATGTCCTCATCTTTAGCATTTTGTCCTGGAATGAGGGTAGCAAGTTTCCCAGAGAGCCCCAGCCAGATTCCAAAAGTTAAAAGGGGGTCCTGGGCTGAAATGGCTAAAGAGCACTGATCTAAGCATTTCATCCTCTGCCAAACCCTTCTCCTTTTGCCTTTAGTTTTACCCGGCATAAAGAGTTTTCTTCTGTAAAGAGTACTCCTTCACATGATGTATTTGAGCTTTAAGACTTGCTTCCACCCCCACCAGGAAGCATAAATATTCCATTTCTCTAGATCTATGTGTACACATACATTACTTTTATAAAACATAATGCATGAGTATTCTTACGCTACTTCAACAAGTAATAAAAGGTCTCTAATTCAATTATACTACCTTTTAAGATGTATAGAATTGTTCATCTCTAACAGGTAAAACAAAACATTCTCTGCTCTGCTGCACAAATTAAATAAAAGCACCAATCTCTTGATAATAAGTTTGATTCAATAAAAGCAAAATTAGCCAGCATTAGCTACAGATGTTCTTCAGCGAACGGACCAAAGAGCAGATTTTTCCCTTTTTTAAAAAAAGGAACTTAATGATAGGAAAGAAACACACAATACCTATATTCATCCTGGGTGAACCGTGGAATGACTGAGGGCTGCAATACTGAAATTTCTACAGTGGTGGTGTTGAACTTCACAGGATCACCATCGTCATAGGCAATGATCACGAGCTAGAAACATACAAACACAGTGACAGTGTTCAAATAGGATTTAGTGTATGGTAAGTGTGTAGCCTTAGGGCACAAACCTATACATTGCCACTTGGAAGTAAGCTCCACTGAGATCAATGGGACTTATTCCTACGGAAGAATGCATAGGATTTGCAGTCTCAGTGAACGTTAATATCAAATGTTAACATCAAAACAGAGAAACACTGTTTCCTCTACATCAGTGATTTTCAATCTTTTTCATCTCATGGCATATCAATAAGGTACTGAAACTGTTAAGGCATACCATCCGTTGTTTTTACCATTGACAAGGCACACCAGGCTGTTCAAATCCCCCAATTTTCCTATTAATTAATGACTGTCCCCAAATTCCCCAGCATACCTGAGGACTATCTGCAGCACACCAGTGTGTCACACTGGTTGAAAATCACTGTGGTGCATACTATTTTAGTATTGACTACATTGCTGGAAGGGGATATAACTCTGTAATTTTTCATGGTTCTGAAATAATACGGTATTTTTATGGAATATTTGCAGTAATATTTTCCAGTTTTGTAATTCATCAAAGTCATAGGGTTATGTTCCTTTCACTTATGAAAAACAAACATGTTTCATTTCTGTCATATTTTAACACATTTATGTAAACAAATAAACAAAGCCGAAAACCATGGTTTGGGGTTATGCAAACAGATGGTGTTTTCCAAGAAGACAGATGAGCAGGTTAAAATAGTCTCAATCACTGAGAGGCACCCTTTTTGGTCTGATGACATATTTTTCAATTCTATTAGGAACAGGTGTGAGTAAAAAGGAACAGCTAGAACCTAACAGCTCAGGCGCAAACATTGATTACCATAACTTGTACCAATTCTTCCTTTAGCGAGACAATGCTTGACTCTAAAGTATGCTGAATTCCTTTTAGAGCTAATAATATAATGTAATTTGTACTTTTAAAGTGACAGTACCATATGATTTCCTACAAAATACATACAGAAGTTTAAAATATAGGAAATATTACATGATGCACTCAATATCCTCAGTGAAGAGATGGTAAAAGGAGTTGCTTCAAGGAAGTGGTCTGAATATAATAGAAGCAATCTCCCGCTTTCTGATGGTTTATTTTCTGATGATTCTGCTATTTCAACACCTTTCAATTATTATACCCAGGACTCATTCATTCAATACTTGCTTCACTCTTACAACCTCTGTCTGCTGGTCTAAAGTCTAAAATTGTCTTCCCTGATGTTGATTTGCATGTGGCATGGTGATCAAACTGGTTTTGGCATTTCCTTTTGACACTCTTCAGTAAATAATCATCACTCGAATACGTAAGATATTTATTTATTTATTTATTTTCAGGATTTTTTTCTCTGCCTTTCTTAGCGAGGCTATATTCATTGACCATATATGACTTTGTTCATTTTAGTGTAATTTGCTGTGTATTTTTGGCTATATATTAATAAATATGTGTTATTAGGCTTTTGGAAGTGATACTTATGTCTTTTTTGTGGCCATTTTGCATTTGCACGCTGAAAAAGACTGGTTTGCACTTTACAACCATTTTCACTTTTGGATCCTAACCTGGTCCCTAACCCATTCAATAAGTGGGTGATGTCTATACATAGTTATTTTATAGGTGGAGGATGTTTCCTATATTTCGTATGATCTACTAAACAGATGCCTGGATATACTGAAATGAAGACAATAATGACTGCTCTTGACAAATATCACAATCTGCTGTCTTCTGTTGCAAACAAACAGAAGTAGGATGACACTGTGTCAGTGCAGCAGCATGTAGAACAGAAAGCAACAGAAATTCAGTACCATTTGATATTAGCAATGTATAATCACATACATAACCCAAAATCATGAAAGAATAAAAGAAAAATATTAGAACAAACATAATAAGTAATTTATCTCACATGTCCATAGCACCTATAGTAATTGTAATTTGAAATGCAGATATTTTAATAAGGCTGCATGTTCTTCATAAACTATTGCATTTTGTTCCAGGATCTCTCTAGGGATGCACAACAAATTGTTCAGCCCTTTCATTGGGAAAGTAGGCTTATGGAACACGATGACAGAAAGTAATTGTAAATATGTGACTATCTGGTATATCTTATATTTACAGTTCCACCTCAATGAATAAAAAATGCAATAAAATAACAAAATGGTAAGTGCGTAATTCTACAATCCATTGCACACAAATGTGGATGCAAGTTTCTTTCAAGGTCAATAGGGATTTCCTTTAAAGTTACTATATTTGGAAAATGCAAGGTGATCCAACTGAAACACACATATATGCTTACAACAAATAATTGCTAAAGATAGATGTGTTTGAGTTTGGATCAGGGAAATTGATTCCATGCAGTTTAATGGAGTTAAACTATTTGGGTAAAACATACTAAACTGCATGCAGATGTCATACCTTAAACAATGTGCTTGGCTCTTCATTAAGGTTCACTCGAGTTACCACTCGTCCAGAATCTTCCTCAACATCAAAGATGCTCGCACTGTAAGGGAACTGGAAAACATCTACTTTATACCTCACTCGACTTGCTGGTGTGCCCTATAAAAAACACACGCATTTTTCACTAAACACACAGACAGGAAGAAGCCTAAACATTTCCAGTACATACATCAATGTTATTATGCTGGTAGGGCTGTGGGTGGCGCAAGTGGTTAAGACACTGTGCCTGTTAACCAGAAGACCAGGATTTGACACCCGGGTCCCCACAAGATAGGGTGAGCTCCTGTCCTTAGCCCAGCTCTGAGATGCAGCTGGAACTAATTGTACTGGCTCCGCCATTCCATTGGACTAATTCAGTGGCATGGAGAGGGGGGATTTGCTGCTTGGGTACAGCCTATCCTCCATAACAATCTACCCAGGCCTTCATACTTTGCATGCAGCATCAAGCACAATACCATAGTCTTTCAAGACTGATGGATGCCAAGTTAAAACTGTCAAAATTAGTACAATTTTAAAATATATATTCCTTTTATATTATGTTCTGGGCCATTTTTCAGCTTAAGAAGTCCCAACCATACATTTTATATTTAAAAAATTGAACATTTTAAAGAAAATGTATCAATAAAACTTTAAATAACAATAAAATAGTAAAGCATTTATGGACAATATAAGGTTGCAGTAGAACATGTTACAAATTGGCAGAATGGTAAGTTGACCCAACATCTGTGATCAAAACTTTAATCAAGACCAGAAAAAAGTGAAAAATTTACATGTGTTTTTGGAGTATCTTCTTGTATTCAGCACTCCATGTTTGGTCAAAAAACTGAACCAGGAAAATAATTTATGTTTCTTAACCCATCTTCCTCCTCCACCTCCAACTTTTCCTCCTTCGCTTCCTTGAAGTTCTTAGTCGCTCAGCTGAATCAGCTGCAAGCCTCTTCCCTTGAAGCACCAAATTTTACTTCCTTCTAGCTACATTGCTATCTTCAACCCATCGCCCCTCTCTCCACTTCCACTCTTCCCTTTCTGACACCAAGGTGACCTGCTCATGACGCACATAGCAAACTTCTTGTAGCTGTCGGAAGGATGACATAAGCCAAGATCACTATAAAGCTGAAATCACAATACAGCTGAAGTAGACCTTCTAAGAAAGCAACCTCCCTTATTATGAATACTGATATACGTTCAGCCCAAACTCTTCCCTGTTTGATCTCCATGTTATATTTGGAAACTTTTTACAACTTATTATTGGTGATAAATTACCAAAAAAAAAACTGAACGTTGATGAACTGGGAAGCAAATTATAAGCCTAAGGACAGGGGCTGAGGGTATAAAACTAGGCAGGATGCATGGAGAGAAGTTTTTACCAAAAGGATGCTCTTTTTGGGTTATCTTTAGAGTACTACACGCTTTGTGGGAGAAACATCAACATGGGTTTTAACCAGCAGAGATAGCACACTGTGACGGAAATCTAATGTCATTTGTGATGAGATATGTGTACTGCAAGGGAAGCCAGCTGGATGGCTAGATAAACAGCTGTTTGAACTTGGAACATTTTGATGGAACTTCAAAAAGTGGGATAAACCTGGATTCTTTGGTTCTTGGCATGTTATATACACTTGGGATGCTTTGCTTCACTTGCTTGCTTGTGTGAAAAATAAACCAATATTGTTTTTATTCCAGAGATTGTGCTTCTCTTCAGATAAGTCTCAAGATCACACTGAAAAAGAGTTCAATTACCCAAGGATAGGGGTTGCATACGGGATATAAACCCACCTTTCCAAGGTTTTTATTCTACTCACTCTTGCTCGAGAGTAAACCCATTAAAAAAGTTGGGCTGATTTTCAAGTAAACATGCATAAGGTTTGCTGTAAGATAATGAGGTGCTTGTACCTGTAGCACCATGTTCTAGGGAATGTTAATAGGTTTAAGTGCAAGTAGGTCATGAATCTCAATGATAGTCACTACTTTGATACCAATTAAATCAGCAATCAGCATGTTTCTCAATTTAAACTTGACACATGCAACAAAAATATCTTCCTCTGAACTGGGAAGCTTGTAAGGTGAATATATCACATTTTTTTCTTGTGATGCAGGTTCTTCTAAGCAGCAAACTTGACAGAGTGTAAAGTTGAATGATGATAAACATTTCCCTGAACATGCTAATTACTGATTTCACATCAAAGGAATGCACTTTGTAGTCATCTTTACAACACAGAAATTATGAGAAAGTCACCTTATTAAAAATAATCATGTAACATCAGAACTCTGATCATTTTGTTGAACTAAATTGCCATTTTCAAACCTGCATTTATCTGAAGTAACCATGTTCAAGGTTTTATAAGTATGATGAAGCTTATAATGACTATATATCAATCTAGTAATATTTCTGACTCATCGCATATGTTAATTTGTATCTCCAAGACAAGGAAGAAAATAGCAGAAAATAATATTCTAGTATTTGACAAATGGTGAATTTGAAGTTAACTTGACTGCATTCTGAGATGAGGCAGACGGAAAACACTGCCAGGATCATAGGGTAGAGAAGCCCATTTTTGTTGTGACATCAGTGGGATATTTCTGTTGTTATGTGGCAGATTCTCCTCACAAAATGCTTTGAAGATGCTTCTTCTCCAATAAGTTGTGAGATGATAGCCCTACAGAGAGTATGTGCAATTCCCAGCTCTGTGGGAAGGCAACAGTGTTCTCCACACCCTCCATTATCCATGTACTGTTTTCTAACAAGTTTTTCATTGTACTTATTGATGGTTATTAGATGGTAAGCTTCATTGAGGATGTGATCAATAACAACAAAACTATTCTGCATCATATTAGTAAATACAGTTTAAAGTCACCCATCATTTTAATGAACATGTCAGTGAAAATTGGTATTTGAAGTTTTGCCTTATTAAGAAAGATGTAGGCACTCAAATGGAATATGGTTGCATTCAGATAATAAGACGGCATTTGTTGCTTTAGTTAAGCTGCTCACACATGTTGAAACTGAATTATACAGACCGTGACCAATTCAAAAAAATCAACACCATTAGGTTGTTTTGCTTTGTTAGAAGGATGCTCCATATGTTCATCTTTCCTCCCCAAACAAACAAAACTTATGTGGAGAAAAGAGTGGCACTGTCTGATGCCTATTCATTTTTCCCTCACAGGTATCATTTTAAAGAACTACATCCTTCTTAATAAGCTAAAACATCAAAAAATACAGAATTGAGAAGCAGTGTCCTAGATATAGTGGTACATATTGTGCACAAGAGTGAGAAAGGCAAGTAAGGAAGAAAACCACACACTCAATCCTATGCATGTCTACTTAGTAGTAAATCCCATTATAGTCAATAGGAAATTACTCCTGGTAAGTGTGGATTGCAGCCATACTCAATTTAATTCATGCTGGTGTTGTGGGGTTGATGTTACCTAGAGTTCTTTGGCTCTTACCATATTAGTTTACAGATTGAAGTGAGATCGTATTTATTTTATTTTTTAAAAAATGTTATATCCTGCCTTCCCCACTGCCCAATGTAGTGACAGTATGGATAAATAGTTATCTTGAAAATCAGATCATATCCAGTAAATTTATTAAATTCATGCTTTTTTCAGAAGCTTACTTTCCAAAGTTCCTTACTGAAGTTGGTGCTGCTGGAGGGGATACTCTAGGGCAGGGGTTTAAACTTTTTAAACAGGGGGCCGGTTCACTGTCCCTCAGATACTGTCAGGGGCCGGACAATAGGGGGGTTTCTGGGGGGTGGTGGGTACTGGCAGGGCTAATGCGAGGTTTCTGGGGGGTGGGGGTTACTGGCAGGGCTAGTGGGGGGGTTTCTGGGGGAGGTGGGTACTGGCAGGGCTGGTGGGGGTTTCTGGGGGGTGGTGGGTACTGGCAGGGCTGGTGGGGGGATTCTGGGGGGTGGAGGGGTACTGTCAGGGCTGGTGGGGGATTCTGGGGGGTGGAGGGGTACTGTCAGGGCTGGTGGGGGTTTCTCGGGGGTGGTGGGTGCTGGCAGGGCTGGTGGGGGTTCTGGGGGTGGTGGGTGCTGGCAGGGCTGGTGGGGGTTCTGGGGGTGGTGGGTACTGGCAGGGCTAGTGGGGGGGTTTCTGGGGGTGGGGGTACTGGCAGGGCTGGTGGGGGTTCTGGGGTGTGGGGGTTACTGGCATGGTTGGTGGGGGTTCTGGGGGTGGTGGGTACTGGCAGGGCTAGTGGGGGGGGTTTCTGGGGGGTGGGGGTTTCTGGCAGGGCTGGTGGGGGTTCTGGGGGTAGGGGTTACTGGCAGGGCTAATGGGGGGGTTTCTGGGGGGTGGGTTACTGGAAGGCTGGTGTGGATCGGGGGAAAAAAGGGAGGCACTTACATGGGGAGCCCTGTGACTACCATCCAAGCCCCGCTGGCCAGGGTAGCTGTGGATTAGGCGCTGCAGCTGCGTGGTCCCCCATCAAAGCCCCCTGGCTGGGTGAGGAAGCTGTGGATGGGGCGCTTCAGCTGCGCAGCCCCCCATCCAAGTCAAGTTCTTCCGCTGGGCGAGCAGGTGGGCGGGCAAGCGAACAGACAGGCAGCCCCTTGCCATGGTGGGCACCCACCCCGGCGCTGTTGTGAGGGGATGGCTCCTCCCCCTCCCTGCCTGATCTGGCCTGGCAGCCATTCAGCAACAGCGAGGCAGGGAGGGGGAGGAGCTGTGCCCTCAGGACAGCACAGCGCACACAGCAGTGTGCCAAATTTAAAATGGCAGCTGACACCAAGCCTCTTTTCCCAGTGGCGGCCAGCAAGCCTCGGCGGGCTGGACTGAGGGCCCTGGCGGGCCTTATCCGGCCCCCGGACCGTAGTTTGAGGACCCCTGCTCTAGGGTATACCTGGGGTAGGAAGTCAGCATCTGCCTCACCTCCACAGCAGACTCAAATGCTCCAGTTTGCCTGACTTTGAGGTCTTTAAACTCTTTAATCTTCTTTTCAGATTTTATGTTTATAATGTTATTTCGGAATTCATTTGACATCTTTTAAAACTCCTTTCTTTAGCACTGTAAAATCCTTAGGAACAGACCCACTATCACGGGAGTGGAGGGAATTACTTGGGCAGTGCAATCCTGGCTGCCCACTAAGACCAGGGCAAGTCACATGTGCCAGCCCTGGATGTTGCAAATGTGCCATAATGTGACACTGAACAAGTAAGGGAGGCTGGTGTAGGGGTTTGCGCTGGCCTCCCTAACTGCAGGGAGAGTAGTGTAATAATGCAAAACAGCACTTTTATGACACTCTTAGTGCTGCTGCATTAAGAACGCTCACAGGTCTGCACAAAAACATACACTGCTCTTCAGTAGATCAGATTAGGCTTGTATGCAACAGCCCTCCTTCTTCCTCTTAGCTTTTATGCTTAATTACCATATGTTCAACATGTGCCAAAATACAAGACAGCATAAATTACCGAAGTATATAATTTGTAAAGATCTTCAGATCCTTGCAAGCATAAGAAATTTGCAATGAGATTAGAATGCACAAAGATGATTATACTTTTAATGTTAGGAGGATACTTGATTTAATAATGTTTCTTCAAAATACAATTAGAAAGAAATTACTCAAATCCATTTAATTTAGTTCAAACTAGTGACAACCACATTCTGTCTCAATGAGTAAAACCTTTAATTATCATTAAACCTGCACATTAGGCAATTTGTTACTGAATTTGTAAAACTGGCATTAGATCATTTCTTCTGATGAAGCTACTGTTCTTCCATTCTTTATGAAAAACAACATATAAGATAAAAATATTGTACTTATTGGAAACATTGCAACTGATTGACAAATAATCAAAGAATTATTTAGCATTTAATATTTTGTTACAAACCTTTTTTATCTGTCACATTCATCATGTTTTATAATTATTTGAATGGTTTAAGAAACTTGCTTCTTTCTGCTGAAATAGTGAGATTTTAGCAGTTAGGGTTGCCCATTAAAGTAGTGGGATACATGATGCACACTGTGGTAAAGAAAGGCACACTACATACAACTGCTTGGTATATTTTCCCACATAAAGATTAATGTACATGAAAGCTTCTAAATAATATTTGCAAGGAGAATTACAGCCTACTCCTATCCCACATGGGCCCATGGCTTATGGTGGTGCTGAAATGGGCTCAGCTGTATGCTATGGGCTAGCTGGGTACCATGACACAGTACAAAGGTCAATAAAATAATTTTACTTATTTACTCAGTTGCACCATGGGCTCCTACTTGGATCTGAGCCAGCCCTTTGATTGGGTTAAGTTTGAACCTGCTGCCCAGGAGTGCATGTTGAGGCTGGAAAGAGGGCACAGCATAGCAGTGGAGTTGCTGCCATTGGTGTTGCTAGACCCAGTGGTATCCAGAGCCCCCCAACTTTTTGGCATCCCACTACAAGAGGGGCATGCCAGCCCCCCTTCCCCTCCCAAGCTGAGCTGCTACCAGAAAGGTCCCTCCCTCAACTTTACAAGGTAGCCTGGGCAATGGTGGGATGGCAAGAGGGGCACCCAAGCAGAGAGTGCTCTGCTGGGGAGGATTCCAGTGATATTGTTTAGCAGAATGTGACATCATTAAGTAGATGATGGTCAGAAATAAACACTTTGTTCTCACATAGAAACTCATGAGCAGCAAATGGCAGAAGAGAAAATATGCAAATCAAGAAATAAGAGAGCCCAATTATCAAGCTGGAAAAATTCACTTATAATGAGGGATGGATACATTGCTTTCAGGGAGTCATATCTGGCCTGTGGACCCCATGTTTGACACATCTGGGCTAGAGTGTTTCTAGGGAGTTCAAGAAATAGAATCTGGTGCATCACCAGGTAAGGAAAGGGCAGAATTTGAGTTGTCACTTGAGGAAATAAGATGTTTTTGGCCAGCCTTGATTCTATACCATGAATTGAAGAAGCAATACGATCTTATGAATAAGTGTTTCTTGTTTTCGCTGAAATCACATCAATCAATATAGAATAAAAAAGCAATAATGGAAATATTGTCATTGTGACAATTGGAATGTATGAGCAAAAAAGGCTTTAAAAGCCTCTTAACATCTCATCTTCAGGCTTATTTACTTATAAGGACCTCCAGAAAATTATTCATGCACTCCTTGATTGTCCTAATGACTCAATTTCACTCCCTGCTAAGAGACTGCTATTGAATGGCTATTTGGAAGCTTAAGTATTTTGATAAGATTGGCGTCGATTACCAGGTGTCCTTCAGAGCCATTAAGCTACTTCAATAAACATGAGCTGCCTGCAGCAAATAAGAACAACAAATCCATTTTCCTCCAAAGACAATCAAAGGTGCCAATCTGAGCAGGATGGAAACTACTGCAAAAAAAGGTACAGAAGATACAATTTGTACAAATGCAATAATAATGGATAGGTTAAACTACTCAGACTGATGGACAGCATCAACCTCAGGAACTTTCCTGAACCAAAATTACTGAATTGCATGAATAAATATTTCTTCCATCCACTATTTCCAGAACCCACAATAAGAAGAGGCAATTCTTCATTTGACGCTTGGACAAAGTGCTAAAAATGTTGTTAAGGCAGACAAGGCATGGTGCCTTAGGGTAAACAACTGGCAAGCTCCTTTCTGCTCCCACTTCACTCTTTCAAGTAGGGACAAACTGGGAAAGGCTGCCTGAGATAAGCTTTTCTTCCTGTAGGACCAAAAACCCAAAAAAGCCAGGGGCTCCCTTAAAAACCAAACAGAAATAGAACTAAATCAAACTAAAAATAGAACACATTGGTCTGAGAGATATGATATTCTCCTTCCTTCTAAACGAAGTGAGAACAGGCAGGTAAAACCATAAACATGCAAGCCGTTTATTTAAAAGGTATGACAACTCATTGAAACAATGGGGGGGGAAGTAAAATAAGACATGGATTATCTTATAAAATGAGACAAAAATGTAGGTTGTGGCAAAGGTTGACAAGGATGCTGAAAAGCAAGCAGAAAATAATACAAAACCTGACACATCTTACTGGATAGAATCCCGACCTACATCTTCATGTGGTTCCAGGGTAATGGTCCAGATTTGGTCCAGAGTATTTAAAGATTGTCTAACACAGGGGGAGGTGATCTTCAAACCATTTCACAAGCACTTTAACACATTGAGAGGGGATAATTTTCAAACCAGTTTGTAAACACTTTCACAGATAGAGGAGGTTCATGCAGCCTCCCTAGCCCTCAGAACATCCTCCAGTGGCTAGGGAAGCAGAGCACCCATGACCTACAGAGGATTACAGGGCTTGCCCATGAACCACATGGCGGGGGGCCTAGCTGTGGGCTGCATCTGACCACCAGATGGGGGTTTGGGCATGCATGCTAGTCTCGAGGGTACAACAGACTCTCATTAGTGTTCTGTGCCTCCTTCTATCATCTACCATTGAAACTCTATCAGTGGCCAATGTACTAGCATAGAAATGCTAGTCTGGGAAAATCACTGATGGGTCTAGCACATACATAAAGGTCCTAAGGTCCTGCATAGACCGTCTTAAAAAACAGACTGCAGATATTAATCTAATTATTGGCTGACTTTGCATTTAACCTCATGAAACTACTTGAATAAAAATCTTCCACAATCCTATCAAACTCCAAGGCACTGTGCAAAAGCATCTGCTGTCATTTTTTAATGCATTCCATAAAGGCGAATCTGAGTGGAATGAGGCCAACAACAACAACAAAAGATTTCCTCTAAGATTCCCTTGTGTCCAGTGCAAATGCTGTAATTTGTACTTACGTTAAAATGCTAGACATCCAGGAAGAAATTATTTATTTATTTATTTATTTATTTATTTATTCATTCATTCATTCATTCATTCATTCATTCGGGGGGGCAGGGTGGGAAGGAAGTTCTTCTTTCTGTCAGTATACAGTGTTCGTGAAAACAAAGCATGATGTATGGACCAGAAGAGCAAGTAATAAAAAACTTCAATAATCACAGTTGACTGCTTTTGTTGTGAAGCATCCTAGTCTTCATCAAACATGACCCTCTACACTGGCTTTTACAACAAGCATAAGACTGTTATGTGACTAACATTTATCACTTATCTTCAAAACCTTAAACATTCCCTTTTGGGACAGGGTTTTCGTTTAGCTCTGAATGAGCATGACAACCTGATGAATCATAGATGAAAATTTAACCCATCTAACGTAATCTAATTGAATTTAGTGCGACCAATATTATGAGTCAATTTAGACCTGTTATATTTCAAGGACGATTTAAATATGCTTAAGCTCAGGTGACACATTTTTGAATTGAGCTGAGGAAAGCTCATTTATCACTAACTATAAAAATTGGCTATTTGGACATCAGTGCATGCTGGGACAGGCCCAAAATAGTATTGACTTGGTTGCAAGTAATCATATAGCTGCAAACAGGTACTCAGTGAGAGAAAATACAGGAACTAACTGCTCTGAAATAGATTGTGTCTGTATAGCTGGTGAGAAATCCATGGATTCCTGGTTCACATTTTATATAGCTTTAGGGATTTTAGTAATATCCTCCATAAATGCAATCTTAAGAATATTAACAGACAAGACAGAAACATTTCACTTGACCATCTTATATGGATAAGAAAGTGATACAACTTCAAAATTATATCAGAAGTGGCCAGAAGCACTGGCTGCCAAGAAGTAGGTGGGAAGCCTGGAGTATTCCATTGTACGCTGGCAGATCCTAGCTGACGGATAGTGGGACTCCAGGATAATGAGATAAATATTCCTCTACTTTGAGGAAACTTTCAGCAGCCAAAACTCCCACAGAGAATACTGTGGAGGCTGTGCCATCATATTGCCACCCTGGGAATGAGTTAGGATTGGGCTATAAAACACTCTTGTCAATGCTGATATTTAAAATACCATTTTTAAGTACACCATTTGTTAACTACCTAGTGGATAGCCAATTGTGTGCTACCAGCCTTTTAAAAAAGTAATTTTTTTCTCACAAAATGGGACACAGTGATCTATGCAGGTGTCAGCCACCAGGTTCTTTGAGTAAACACAAAACAATCATTCCAAGAACAAAGATAGCATCCAGATAAAACCTAATCAGACAAGCACAAGAGACAAGGTTAGACAATTGCTAGACTCCAATCTGATTTTCAAACCTGGATCAAACAGCCAGAAAACAATATTTCTGCAAGGAGAATAAAGGCCAAGCAAGGCTCCGCTGTTTTTGAAAGTGATGCCTTTCAGGCACAGAACAGTAGGGATGGATCAAGTACAGATAAGATGAAGAAACATTGGTACAGGTAATCTAAAGAGTGGGTGACAAATGGCCTTATCACTTAGGCCACATTCATGGAATAGCAACAACTTGTGTGTATCTTGTTGTCTTGTGAGCCATGGTATCTTTTTGTCAGCATCTTATGTGCCATAGTTAGATATAGGAAGGAAAACTAGATGGGCCCTTGGCCTGATCCAGCAAAACTCTTCTTGTTCTTAAGGATTCTGAAATTTTTCTTTGGACTAAATCCAGAACTCAGTAATGTCAATTGTCCATGGAGGATTTTGAAAAAAAACACACCTGGATTTTGACTGTCTCTAGCAGTTAATGTCATGACATTGTGTACCACATCGGATAAGTGAAGATATTTGTTATGGAGTGGTCAGGGTTGAAACAATCTTTCTCTTCAAGCCAAAGAATCAAATCATTAAACACATTTTGTGAATCAGTCAGCATACAGGCTTCACTTGCAAAACAGATGAGGAAAATTTGCACACTGACTTTTAGTGCATTCTTTATTCATGTTTATCAGAGCTTTGGTAAGCAAATGAGAAGATTACCTATCACATTGGTTCAGAAAAATAAAGGTAAATAAGAGCACTGTTAATCCAATATCAGATTATGAAAATGGATTGAGAAACTGGGCGTGGGCATGGAGGAAATGTTTAATTTATTGTTTTCTGTTTCTTAAGCCACACCTGCTTTTTACAAGAATGGCAAATTAAGGAAATAACAACCACTCTGCTAAAAATTTTTGCTTTCTTTTCAGTTTGAGTTACAGAGACATTCCAAATATAACCATGTATTTCCTTTTTGGTTATTCTGTTCATCACCAAACATGAAAATTTTACAAAGAAATCCTTCTACATATCACAAAAGAAACCAGGCCGTAGTAGGAGGAGGAAGATAAAAAATAATTGTGCTTGATAGTTTTGTCAGGCTTGGAAAAAATAATTTGAAATGCAACACATGTTAATAATCATAGAGAATAGCATAGAACCTGCTGTTCAATAATAAAATCATTGAAAAGACTTATATTGTTCAGAGGCCACTTAAAAAAAGCCTTTTGGTGAAAAGAAACCTGTTTTGCTTACCGGAGGGTCCTGATCCTCAGCTTCAACTGTTGTGATAACAGTTCCCTTGACTGCATCAGGAGCAACCATTCCCCTGTATAGAGGTTTGCTAAATACTGGGGAGTAATCATTCATATCCTGCAAAATATAATTAAGAGTTTACTGCAGAAACTAAAATAAGATTATGGACCCATCCACAATGGTTCTATCAAACTAGGCCCCATTCAATCTCTTCCCATTAAACAATCCATTTACCACTGTCAGGCCTTCTGGATTCTCAATTTTGTTTCTATGCACACACAAGACTAGCACTCAAGAGGAAGATGCCAAATATTCACTGCAATGTGGACGTGCAAGGGATTGCAGAAAGTATTTCTGCTTCATCAAAACAATCTGTCACTCAGTTAAATAAGGCTTCCAAGGACCATACAAATTCTCTAGGAAGTTGCTTCTCAAATTATACTGTAGACTGTAGTTTTATGAATTAGATGAGCTACCGGTATTTCAGTCCTGAAAAGGCATGTCTTTTAAAAAACAAAAACAAAACAGAATAAGAATATGGACAAGGGGTTGCCCCATGACACGGGGATGTTTATAAATGTTGGCATGTTTTTGCCCAAGTAAAAAATGTATTTCCCCTAACATTCACATCAGGGCTTAAGTTCCTGATGTGAGCTATATATTTCTTGTTTGGTCAAGAAATATATAGCTGAGCAATGAGCTATATATTTCTTGTTTGGTCAAGAAGCTTCCCTCTGCTACTTCCAAAGGCTCTTCTGCAATTGTATGAATATGTGTGAAAAAGCTTTTGATGTGGTAACCAGAAATGCTGGTTATGACATAGATTGTTGTCCCAAGATTTCTTTATCAACTTTTGAATTACTGAATAATTAAGTAGACCCATTTAATTTTTAATTTAAAAATTTGATTTATATCCCAGCTTTTGGGCAGCGGGCACCACCAAGCACCAGCGAGCACTGGGCATCCCTAGTGGGCACAGAGAACTTCTTTGCAGTAGGCAGCAGTGGCACCAGAAGACACCAGTGGGCACCAGAAGACACCAGTAGGCACCTGCCATCCCTAATGGGCACCTCTCGACAGCGGGCACCACTGGGCACCAGGCATCCCTACTGAGCACCAGGCATCCTTACCAGGCACCACTAAGCATTGGTACAACCTGGTATCACCACCCAGTGGGCAGCAGGCATCACTGGGCAGCACCAGGCATCCCTACTGGTTAGCAGTAGTGACCACCACCAGGCACCAGTAGGCAGTGGGCGCAACAGTGCACCACTGGACACCTGCACTGAGCGTCAGGCATCCATGCTGGACACCAGGTACCAAACACCATTGGGCAACACCAGGCAGCAGGAACTACTGGGCACCAAGCACTATCAGGCATCAAATCAGTTCTTAGTGGGTCCTTACATTGGAGAATGGATACCCCCTTTTACCCCTTAGCAATTAAATTTCTAAAAAAAGGTTCTTAGTGGGTCCCTACATCACAGAAGGAATAGGCTCCCTAAATTTCATGCTTCTAGATCCAGGGGTTGTGCATTGATCTGTCAGCATTTCTTCAATGTATAGGGACAAAAATGTGTTGTGTTCCTTTTCCCCCATTCTGGTTTGAATTTCTCAAAATTGGTTCTTAGTGGGTGCCTACATCCCACCCTTCGCAAATTTCATGCTTCTAGGTCTGGCGGTTTTGGCTGGGCATTGATGAGTGAGTGAGTGCTTGGTCTCAGTCAGGAAGATTGGAGCTGACTGAAGCTGCTTGGTGGACAACATGGTAGAGTGGGCAGATTCAAGACAACCCACATTAGTCCATCACTTGCCCCCAACTCACCACTCAAAGGTGTAATCCCAAGCATATCTACGCAAAAATAAGTCTCATTGTGTTCTATGGGACTTACTCTCAGGAAAGTGTGTATAGGATTGCAGCCAAAGCCTCATTGCTAGGCCAGCCCTGGATCCACACAACATCAAAGTACAATCTGAGGATGCATTTGCATAAGGAAGTGAGGTTTTAAAAAATGTGTTATTATTTGGATTGCGACTTTTTCACACAGGACCATTTTCCAACACTTCTCTTCGAGGGAGGTAATCTCTGCTTAGGAAAATATATACTTTACTGTGATGTGTGAGGTTCAGTGCTAGTTCTTCTCAGAATACTAAATGGACTACAATGTCATCTAAATAAATAAATCTTTTTATTTGTTCAATGCATGTATTCAAGAACACACATAAGACAAGACAATCTTTCAGACGGAAAATCATACGCAAGCCTGGCAGACAGGGCTATGTCCCTTTATTGTGTCTCTATTATTTCCTGATAATAGATGACAAATTCAGAACGCCTAAACATTTGTGTTCATCTCCTGCATGTCCTTATGTCCTTAGTGCTTGGGAGTTTGAGACTATAAATAGAAATGGCAAAAAGAGAAATGATATGGAAATGGAGCATCCTCTGATAAGAATGATACAGAACATCCTTTTCTGTGGGAAATGTCTAAGAGGCCCTGCTTGTACTTCTAAAATAAACAGATCAGTAGACAAAAAAAGTACAAATGTAAAGTCAATACAAGGAGGATTTGGAGTTTTTTTTGGCTCAAAATTATTTTTAATTGAGACAACTCTTACATGAGAATTTGGCTTAGGGGAAAAATTATGCACTTAACATAAAATGTCTTCTAAGAGGCTAAAGTTTCACTTTTAAAAAAAGATTACCAGCTATCTGGGAACTTTGGAATCATGTGTTTTAAAATACTTATACAGATCTATGGCTCTAGTCTAGACAGATTATCCCCTGTGTCCAGAGCAGTTACGTTAGTAGATGTGTTGACGCATCTTGTATTTACGGTGACGCAACTACGGCGCTATCCAACGGAAATCTATGGAAAATTCATATTGCAATCCATAGAAAATTTTACGTGCGTCAACTCATCTACTAATGTAACTGTTCTGGATTGAGCTCTAAGTCTAGATAATCTTCTGGATAAACAAAACAATGTCCTACAGAGATAGGTATCTTGTGTCATGGGCATGTACACAGACTGGGTGCGAGCGCGCCAGTTTGCCTCTTTCCCCACACCCTTTGCAGTCAGCTGGAGAATCCTTCCTCAACCCCTTGTGCACTTCACAGGCAACTGGGGAATGGTGAAGGTGGTCGTGGAAGGGCTCCCTGCCCAACTGCAAAGGGCGTGGGGAAGGGGGGGCAGACAGGTGCACTCACGCCCAGTCTGCATATGCACAAATGGCACAAGTTACCTCATGCCCCATATAGTGAACATCATTGACAATCAAATAGAAAGTCAAATTCTTGAATGCAATACTCCTATCTGCACTTTATTCTCATACACACAGCATACCTTCTTGCTCTCACTGATTCAATTTTAAACCAGGCCATTTCTGCTTTTCATATATTATTATTCAGTACTTTTAGTAGTGTTCCTTATTTCTCATTTCAAACTGTATTAGACAGACTTGAAAAGTAGACAAAGGCAAGACTTTCATCCTTGATTTTGTGTCTAAGTAGAAGTGAAGTGAAGAGTGCCCTATTCAGGAAAAGTCTATGAATTGCGAGTGAACAGAATGCACTTTGTCTGGTTAGCATTGGAATTATGCCACAATGAAAATATACACTGATAGACAAGATGTCCTCAAGCCATCTCCTTTGCTAACCCAGCTGTCATCTTGGTGCCAGCAAGATCTGCCAACACCCTTCTATCAAGTTCTAAACATCGTTACAATATTTAAAAGATTCTTTCCTATACGAAACTGACACTGACATTGCCAAAGATGAAACAAATATGGTAAACACACACAAAGTCATTGAGGGACGCAATCGGATATACTGTACTTTGTGAAGACAAGATGTAAATAAATCAAAGCAGATACTGAAAAAGAGACCAAGAGCTAATTGGCTGTTATCTGTTCAGCTCAGTTTTTTGCACTGTTCATTTTGATGAACCTCTGGATAGCCACAGTGCTCTGTAGCTTATAAACAATTAGCGTTATTAGCTAATACCATATTTACTTGAATCTAACACACTGTCGAATCTAATGTGCATCTCTATTTTTAAAGGCTTGAGATTAAAAGAAAATGTTTACTGGTGATTGTAATGTACAGCTGTAAAGCAGGTATAAAATGTAATTTTACTGCATATAATAATATGATAATAATACAGTGGCAATTTATTTATGTTGATTTTTACCTAATTGCACTACTTTATAGAAAAATGGGTTTATGTTACATTTTAATCACAATATAGTAAACTGTTAAATGAAATACTGACCTGTATTTATAATAAAAAATAGCTGTAAATACTTGTATTTATTTGAATCTAATGTGCCATTGATCCAGCAAGGCTCTTCTTATGATCTTGGCTGTGCAGTTACTGCTGAGATCCTCCCTCTGCCCAAACCGAACTGGCCCTGCACCCTGTTATAGATTGCTCCCAAACCACTTGTGCAACAAACTTAATGGTGACAGCTGAGGATGTTGGAGGTTTTGTGGACCACTGTCAGTTAACGGCAGCTTCCAGCTGTTTTCACATAGGCATAGCCCATGTAGGGTTGCCATATGTCCCGAAAAACAGGAACAAACAGAGATTTTGGGGGACTGTGTTCACATACTAGCATATCGGAAGGAGGGTCCTGTCCTGATTTTGTGGAAGAAAATTATGGCAATCCTGAACCCATGGAACTGTGCTCATAGGTGGTTGTCATATCATCAGTGTGGGACTTGGGAGACCTGCTACTGAAAATTCAGCATAAACTGAGTCATAATTATGTTATATTTGCATACCCTGAGGCAAGAATATTTAGCACCAAGGACATCACCATTAAGTCATAGCAGTGACTAATGGCAGAACAGTGGGATTTGCAAAAATGGTACAATATAACAGCTGGCATTTATGAGGAAAATGTGTATAAATATATTCTTACAACAGTCTAGAACATTCTAAAAATGATATGGCTTCTTTAGTAAAACACTGGATTAGAAGCCCCAGCTCAGTTGTTGTTTGCTTAAGAAATGTGATTGATCATCAGAGAACCATATAATTTCATGAAATATTATCACCCTGATTCACTGTCACTCTCTCCTCCCTCCCAACTGTTAGCAATAATATTTCATGGCTTGAGTCCAAATGTGTTCCCTTTTTCCTCCTCCTTAGGCTGAAGAAACTCCCCTTCCATCTGTTCAGGTGAAGGAAGGGGGAGGTATTCCCTTTCGCTTCATTGCCCTCCACCCTGGACGTACCAATCATTCCTTTACTGCTGCAACAATGACACCACATACACACATGCCACACAGTTGTCTCAAAATTGGACTAGGACAGTGGTTACAGATGACTTTATGCCAATAAAGTGCAAGGGTAATTTTGGGGGTATCTGACAATTCCTAAAAAGCCGGTGCTTTGTGATGAGAACGTTTTATCTCCCTCCGGTTTGGTGCCACTTTCATCACATTTTTTTCTCAAAATTGTCAACTTTTGCTTTCTCTCCCTTTAAAGGGATCAGACTTTAAACTAATTGCAGTGCTGTTGTTAACATGGTACAATGGCCTCTTTTTCATATTTAATGTTCTGCAAGCCCTAAAGAAGCTAATTATTTAAATTAAGGGATAATGTTCACGCTGAAGTATATGAGGCAGTAAAAGGCTTCCACAGATAATTAAACACCAAAGTGAAGTTGAAGAGTCTGATATCTGCTAAGTTGTCTTATTGCAAATATGTCCAGTGTCCCAGTCTTTCAACACAGGAAAATAAAAAGGAAAATGAATCAACCATCAATGTCATAGAAAAGGGTGTGTCAGCAAGATAGACCACACAAACACACACAGAATTGGGCATATTCCACATGGCATTTATTTTCTCATGAACAACTCAACTTTCAGTTCTTTGGATTATGAGAAATTGTTCTATGAAATAATCATTTATTAGCAGCAAATTGGATGGAAATTAGCTAGATAGGAAACATTAAAAATTTGTAGGATGAGGTGGATCATCTAATAGATTGAGCAGAAGAAAATGCCTTAGCAATGAATATCAATATAATAATACCACCATAAATACTGCTTCAAAAGTGCTGGGGAATCATCAAGGAAGAGCAAATTTCTAGGACTTCTTCTACAACTGAGTGGTGACATCATGAACAGGAATATTCATGGTCTGGCTTTTAATTGTTTAAAATGACTTAAGCTGAGAAGCAACTGGTTCAGTGGATGGCAAAATAAGGGCACAAACTAGAACGCCCACTTGGGCCTGTGCAAGTCTCTGTGCTATAAAGTTCCTGTGCAAACATGTCTGTGGCACTCAAAGGGAGGTGATGGGCCCTGTTCCACCATTCCGTTCCACCATGGGCCTTGAAGGACAGTTAGTTGCACTGGACAATATCAACAAATGCAGGGGTCTGGAGAGAATGGGAAAGAGATGGGAGACATTTTGGGGCAGGTGGAAAGGAGTGGCAGGTGGAACAATATGCAAGTGGCTGGTGAGCAGGAGGCAGGGCTAGGACTTGGCACCACTGCCATATTCAAGCCCTGTTCCCAGGCAGCGTGTAGCAGTCTGCAGCTACTTAGAACTGTGCCACTGGTGGTGTAGATCCAAATGAACCCATTGAGGATGCTGCAGTGCTCTTTGGGGTAAGGGGAAATGTTTCTCCTTCCTCCAGGGTAGTGCAGCAATGCCAGTCTTGCACTGGATACAGCACAGGCACACTGGCCTACTTGTTCTATTACAAGATAGAATTGCACTGTAAGGACTGTCTGGAGGGCATCTGATGTTTAGGCTATTGTTATTCCCAAGCAGGGCGACCATATAGAATAGAGGACAGAATGCCTCTACCTTTAACCATTGCATAGAAGAAGAAATTCAGGCTGCTGCTATTTAAACCATTCTATGATGAGCTAAACCTGCCTCCATTTCCAAGGCAGTGAACATGATTTGGACAAACTTCAGAAGCTAGTGGAGGATAGGGTGGCCTGTTGTCCATGTCGTCATGACACAACCTAATAACAACAGCCTGTGCAGGAATGCAGTACTATTTTTTGGATGACTTTAGAAACAGTATGTTTCCTTAAGAAAGCTCCTTTTTAAAATGACTTTAGAAAGAATTTCATTATTAAGAAAGAGTATGACAACAGGATATATTTGAACTGGGAAATTATGGGCAAACTTATCTATATACATAAAACTGAAATGTCACGGACTGACTGACTGATCAACAGCCATCCAAAACTGCTGGGCCTAGAAGCATGAAATTTGGGGAGGGTGTTCCTTCTGTGAAATCAATACCCACCAAGAACCAATGTTGAGAAATTTAACCCTTAACAGGTTGAAAAACGGTGCAATGTGTTTTTTGTCCTATACTTAACACTGAAGATTTACTGACCAACATTCAGCTGATGCACTGGGAGGGAGGATGCACAGGGGGTAATGGTATGCATAGGGGGATGATGTGCATGGGGGATGATACATGGTAGGATGATGTGCATAGGGGATGATGTGCATGGGGAAATGATGGGCATGGGGAAATGATGCGCATGGGGAGATGTATGGGGTGTTGCACTTGGGGGAAGATGCACATGGAGACAGTGTGCATGAGGAATGATGTGCATTTGGGTGTTGTACATGGGGAATGGTGCAGATTGGGGGATGGTGCGCATGGGGGATGGTGTGCATGGGGGATGGTGCACATGGGGGATATTGTACGGGGGTATTGTGAACGGGGCGATGAAGCACATAGGACGATGAAGCATATGGGGGGAACAATGTGCATGGAGAGATGGTGTACAGGGGGAATTTTACGCCCACAATACGAGTACATTTTCACTAGTCCTATCTAAATTCCCACTAAGCAATACAATTGTACTGTCATAGTCATTGTTTCATCATATGTAGGAACATCAGAAGATCTCCATAAGGGTAAGGGGATTTTTGGATGTTGGATATACTGTGCTATAGCATGCACCAGTGATACTGATTCCATCCCTCCTGGATCTTCCCACCCATCCTGTCACAGCCTTCTCCTGCCCTATTCTGCCCCTTCCCACCTTTCCTCTCC
Organism: Cryptoblepharus egeriae; assembly: GCA_030015325.1. Lineage (NCBI taxonomy): Eukaryota > Metazoa > Chordata > Lepidosauria > Squamata > Scincidae > Cryptoblepharus > Cryptoblepharus egeriae. Next base: position 31,328,644 of record JAREYC010000006.1, on the reverse strand, counting down.
CTCTGTGCTGCTCATCACTGAGTGTACTTTTCCCTGTCACTAGCAAGGATTGTTGATGAACAATCTATTCCATTCTGAGTCAGCCCTTCATTTAGCTTCATGCACAGTTGCTTCAATATACACCTAGAACTCTTTGCATCTTCATTTCCTTCAATGGGCATCTGTTGTCATAATAAGAGTTATTTGCAAGTCATTACAGAGAGAAAAGTTCCATACAGAGATTAGAGCACTCATTCCCATAAGGAATGGGATCAGAATGACCATGAATGCCCTTTATACTCTTAATCCTTAATGTTATTATATTCTTAATTATCATGTCTTCACACTTCCTAAATTGAAAATATTTAGTCTTGTATTCTTGCACTGTTTTTAGATGAACTGGTTAACCATGTCAAAAAATCAAAGGACCCTAAGGCTGTGTATAATTGCATTTGAAATTTGGGACCTATTTTAGAGATAGATGTAATTTGCTTCACCTTCTTCAAAATAGATGAAAACAGCACATTTATTTTTCTGACCTCAACTTTGATTACTTTCATTATTTGTCTGGAGAAATCACTGTGAAATGTAGGATCAAGTCCAAGAGGAGAAAACATTGATGGGAGCGGCATGGACGTGTCTGAGAGCATTACTGCGCATTAAGATGACAGAAACAAAAATAAAAAGCTGAGAGCTTTAAAAGTTCACCTCTCCTTTGAGGTGAGCTGGTTCTCCCCCAACCCTCTTAGAAAAGTTTGCCAACATCTTTACTGGTGTCAGAATGTGGAGCTGACTGAGTGAGAGGCCCACTTCATTCTGTAAAACACTATACATTTAAGTACTGTTATTGCAATTGATTTCAAACATTCCTGACATTTAGATACCATCTACAATTGGATGTATGAGGGGTTGGGGAATTTGAGGAGGGGTCAAAACTTGTGATGGATCTAGGCCATTTGGTGGCAACTGATAGCTGTTCCCAGCTGCCGGGATATGCACCATCCATTTTGGTGGATGGTGGATCACCTCAAAGAGATCCAAAGATGAAGGTTGGCGTAATGGGGAAGCCAGGACTACTTGTACAGGTAAACATGGGCTTCACCTTGGAAAGCCTTTTAGACCTAAGATACAGATATGGGTAGATCTGGGCTTGCAAAGGAAAAGTCCAACAATTTGGCAAGGTCTACCAGGTAGGTAGACCTGAACTCTGGAGCTACTGGTATCAACCTTCCTGATGATGCCTAGTGTGTCCACGCATTCTGGACTCTCCCAAGCAACTCCACTGAAAAGCAGTATAACAAACATTGTCATGCCTTTGAAAAACTTGAGGCTACTGGCAGCAGAAACTGAAATTTTGCTAGGCAAGGCACATAAGCAACTGATCCACAAGCAAGGCTTATAAAGCTACATGTTGATGCAAACTTCAACTGACCTAGAAAGATTGGCAATTTGGCAAAACATTCTGTTGACAGCATATTCCAGTCTTTGGGGCATTTAAAAGGATTTACCAATCTAAATTTGTAATTCACAAATCAATGAGCCAATGCATATTTGTATAATTATCTACATATGGAAAACAATTATATTTGTTTGAAGTCTAGATTTTAAATGTGAACAAGTTATTATGACAAGACTTCTGACTATGTAAATGAAAAAAGTAATATTAGAAAACTGAAGTTGTCAGTGAAAGAATTTGCTTGCTTATGACACGTGGCTTTTTGTTCTCCTTTTAATGGCACTACATAGCACATTATGTAACAAAATGAGAAAAAAATAAACTCTTACCCTTATTCTCACAGTGACTGTAGCAAGACCTGGAGGCATTGTTCCCCCAGTATCGAAGGCCTCCACTAAAAATGTGAATGTTGCATCTGTGCCAGAAAATGACTCAAAATCCAAGGATTTTAAAAGTGAAAGCTCCCCTGTAATTTTGTTCAAGGAGAAAAACTGCAATGCCTCCCGGGTTCGTATTCCATAGGTAATATTTGATCCAAGGTCAACATCTTTAGCCTGGAGGAAATGGAGAAGAGTGTTAGGTTTACAGCAAAGTGTTACACAGATTTCATAAGGGGAAAAAAACCTGGATTGAAAAAAATCAGTTGTTAAAAAAAGAAAAAAAATCCTTTAAAAACAACTTTATCTGAGCAATAATTTTATTTCTGAAAGCTGCAATGCTATACACATGTAGAAGGATATCATTTTCAATTTGGACTCCACTCATACTGTATGCATCAGATTGCACAATCAGTGTGATTTTAAATATAAATCAACAGTGAAACTTGTTTGTGATATAACAGCTTGAATAGGAATGCAGAATCTATTTGTTTGCATTTACTTCATCTTTCACTTCATGTTTTTTTACCATGTAATGTTAAACTTAATGTTTTAATGTCTTAGTTGATGCTTTTACTTATGATTCTTGTACTTGATTAGAAAGTTGGTAAGCTGCCACAGATATTGGCTTTGGAATGGGAAAAGGTGGGCTATAAATCACTTAAAAATAAATATAACACTGTTTTCAATCTCCTCCAGTTATGCAACAAACAGCCCAATCCTATCTAAGTTCCCATGTAGCAATGTGGAGCACCATGTGGCTATACCCCACTTGGGGATGATAGGCTGCTGGACATCTCTTCATTGTAAGTGGATGTTTGTTCCCTTGCCATGTGGTAAGTCTCAGTAGCAGCTGTGGGTCAACTTGGATTTGCACTGACAGAGACATCATGACTGCATCACCCGGTTCAGGTGGTGAGCATATCACTTTCATGTCCCATGCAATGGGCATGGCAACATCCCAGGCAGTGGATGTGGCATTCTGGCTGGATTTCTGGCTGTAATTTTTGATAATAAAGGCATTTCAACACCATTTGTCCCATTGGAGTCTGCTGTAAATTATGCACCAATTGATAGATAACATGATAGTATTACTTCTACAAACCATTATTTTACCATTTTAACCAGTATTGAAGTCACATACACATACGCATGTGCATCATTTGGTGTGGCCCACAATTCTTATCAATGCCTGTGTGGAGATCTGCCATGCAACCACCCTCTTCAACTCCCTCCCTTTCTCCCTCAAACCCCTTTTGTGGGCTTCCTTACCATGGCAGATCTTTATAGATCCACCAGAATGTGGGACGTCACTCCAGCATACCTACCAGTGGGCACACAGCATGTGTTAGTGGATTTTGCTTTGAGATTGCTATAAAGTAGTCTCCATTGGCACAACACTAGTTAAGATTGGGCTGTAAGAAGTCTTCACAATGTACAAAGTATTAGTAAAAGAAGACATTAGGAAATATTGAGTAGGAATAATAATTTAACAATTTAAATTTAAGAAACTTTTAAAAAGAAAAGCTATATACTGTTTTCTCCAGATATTTTATTATTAATCTAATGTTAAAATATTGATGCACCCTCTTTCAATTAATTTATTATGAAGACTGCTAGTATTACAGTCATGATTTTTCAGCTGCCTTTTATAGACTGCAGATTGCAATTAATATACTAGGAATATATGATTGTGAGTTTTAGCTTTCCCAGCTCTCATAGTTAATTCTATTTTTTGTTCTTATAGATAGCCAACTACAAGGCTCAGTGGTTATATGATAATGAATTTTTTGCTAAAGTGGCAATATCCATGCAACTCATATCTACCTTACCTCTAAGCGTAGGAAGATTGTGCCTGTGGGTAGGTTTTCAGGAATAGTCACTACATAAGAGGCATTAGTGAACACAGGGCTATTATCATCAATATCCAGGACTTTGATTCCCAAGGTTAAGGTTGTACGACGGGCATCCACTGCTCCATCTGTTGCTTCCACAATAAGTTCATAATAGTCCCTTTTTTCTCTATTAAGCTTCACTGATGTATAAATACTGCCATTGGATGTGATGCGAAAAAGATTGTTGAAGTTTGCCAAACTATAACGGACTTGGCCATTTATTCCAGCATCAGGGTCAGCAGCCTAGAAAATAAGAAATTATATATAAATACAGTGTAGAGGGTGAAGGTGCACCAGGAGACATTCCCTAGGCTAATTGAGGAAATCAACCTTCTTCAGTATTAGATTCAGAATCCAGTAAACCCAAGCAAGTCTGGGCTATTAAATGTAGAACCATGTCACTGAAGGTCCAGGCAGATGCAGGGCCCAATCCTATCCAACTTTCCAATGCCAATGCAGCCCAGCACAGTAAGAGAATATTTGTTCCTTGTAGAGGCCTCAATGACTGCCCCTCCTATTGGCATGGCTGCATCAGAGTTGGAAAGTTGGATAGGACTGGGCTTGCAACATAACAAAAAACACCAAATTTGTGCCGAGCATGAGAGCTTTAAAACTGGGTGTGGGAATGCTACATTCAGATGAGGAAAAGTTGAGAAAGAGGCAGCCCATGCTCCCAAACCACTTGAATCCTCTTCACAAAATGTTGCTCTGCTTGTATCCTCTCTGCGGGTGGGGAAGAGGGCTCACTCTCTTCCTTATAAAGAGAACTACCACACTGCCACCCTCCTTTGTACTACCTCTTCAAATGATCAAAAGCAGTTCATGCTGGAAATAGAAACGGTGCAGAACAGGAAGGATATGTGCCAACCTTCTGGTATTTAAACAGAAGATATGGGAAAGGTAAGGGAAGAGTTGGGTCTATGTAGCCTCTCCCTACACACTTGGTGCTTCATAAGCTCGGAGAGTGCAGGAAGAAGTGATCTGGAGCCATGGCAGCTTCTTCCTCTCCTCCTCCTCCCTTGAGCAGAATTGTTGAGCTGCGCCACCTTTTGAAAAAGGGACATCTCAGAATACTCATAACACTCACCTTTTTAAAACTGAGGTGCCCGAATTGAGTACTGTGTTCAGTTCTGGGCACCTCAGTTTAAAAAAGATGCAGCCAAACTGGAGCAAGTCCAGAGGAGAGCGACAAGAATGATCAGTGGGATGGAAGGGAAGCCCTATGAGGAAAGGTTGGGGGAACTTGGGATGTTCAGCCTGGAGAAGAGAAGGCTGAGGAGACCTGATTGCCCTCTTCAGATACCTGAAGGACTGTCATATGGAGGAAGGGGCTCATTTGCTCTTTGCTGCTTCTGAAAGCAGAACTAGAACCAATGGGAACAAATTGCAAGAAAGGAGACTCCAGTTGGATATCAGGAAAAAATTCCTGATGGTGAGGGCAGTTCAGCAGTGGAACAGATTGCCAAGGGACGTGGTGGACTCTCCCTCACTGGGGATCTTCAAGCAGAAGTTCGACGAGCACCTGTCGGAGATGCTATAGGAGAATTTCCTGCTACAGGCAGGGGGAATGGATTAGATGACCTACTGGGTCCCTTCCAGCTCTAGGTTTCTATGATTCTACTGTTTGTTTCCACTATCCACTTATGGCTAGCAGTCAGCAGATGAATGATTTCCTTGACCCTATTCCGTCAATAACAATCTACTGTCTTGGATGAAGCCACAAATAGCAGGAGCACTCCATGAGTTTCAACTCATCCTGGGACATCAAGAGAACAAAAAGAATATCACATAGCAGACCTGACATGGTTGGACTGTGCTCAAGTCTCATTTTAATTTAATCAAAGGATAAATCACACTGGTCACATAAATAAAATGAAGTGCTCTCTGAAATAACTCTGCAATTCTATGCTTGTCTATTCAGAAGAAAGTCCACTGTGTTACCTGGAGCATACTCCCAGAAATATATATATATAGGTTGCAATCCTATCCACACTTTCCTGGAAGTAAGTCTCTTTGATTATAATAGAACTTACTTCTGAGTACACATGCCTAGGTTTGGGTAAAGCGTTAGTACTCTTTAATATGTATGCATTTTTAAAAGAGCTGTCAGATGAGGTCTCTGGTTGGAAGAAGCTTCCAAAGACATTCAATATCCAGCCAAAGTGCTCAGTGTTGTAAGGCACTATAATGGAACCATTTGTCTTCATAGAAATCAATTACAAGTTAATTAAAATTGTTAATAAAAATCACACACTTGTTTCCCTTTTGTACTACATTAACCCAATAAACATTAACAGTTTCAGCTTAATTTCTGCCTGGTGGTTAATTCAACCTGCAGATAGCATTTTACTACAGATGAGCATGTGTGCACTTTTTTTGCTGTTTCTACAAAGTTGGTATTATTATAAGTCTGTCCTGGCCAGCAGCATTTATTACCACTGTGTCTGTTCCATACAGTGGACTAGAGAATGATGCATGACCTAAGGATCATGAAAGGGAGAAGGTTGAATAGCTACCCTTTTCTTCCTCTCCTGTGCTGGATTGGGCTGCCTTTCTAGGCGTTGCTGTCATTTTTGCCTCTGAGAGATGAGCACCCTTCACTTCCAATTTCAGCCGCCCTCATCCTCAGTTTGTTTCTGAGCTTTTAAATTCTGGTGCTCTTTACATATCAGGAAAGCAAACTCTTTCTCCCTCCCACTCTAACAGTACCCAAAGATAGAGCCCTAATTTCCATGGGGACATATAGACTAATGCCACATACTGCAGTCCCACTTGGCTGCACCATTGGTCCAAGTGTCATTCAGCTCAGGCCTGACTGGGAGAGGCCACCTCCACACTGTTGGGTGAGTACATTCCCTAGACACAAACTGACCACCAACTTAACTTTTGAATGTGCAAGCACATCAGAACTTGTTTTCAGGACCCTCCATGAAGCAGCTGCATCCATCGTTCCAATTTACTAAGACAATCCCCATTTTGTAATATCTAGCTAACCATTCTAATAATAATTTTTATATTTTGGGGTGTCATTTTGTTGTTAGCATAAGCTGCCAGTTTTCATTTCAGTTTCCTTCCCAGGTCACTGGACAAAGGAGAAATGCATCATAACTGTAGCTCAAGTGCATACAACGGAAACACACAAAATCAGCGTACAATGTCCCTTCCCTACTTTCACAATTGCTTATTAGGGTAGGAAATCCAGTTTCAAGTGATTGACTCACAACTCAGTGCATCCACTGTGGTATCAAATATTCTATTAAATGTTCTTTAGCATAAAAACAAACCAAAACAAGAGAAGAGGAACCAATGAATGGTTTTGGGGGCAGGTGGGGATGTTGCAAGTGCATAAGATTTTTCCTAGTTTCATTTAAGATCAAAAGGGATGATTGATTGAGAGATTTAAAATAGGAAATTGGAAGTGGTTCTTCTGACTTCTTAAACAGAAATGAGGGTGTCTCCTGTTGCCCAGAAGCAAGGCTAAGAATGTTTCACAACAAATAATAATAATCCTAACAGGACTCTATAAACTAAGGAAGAAAGATTTTTCTTAGAAGAAAAAGTTGTTCCACATAAAGGTAGAATGTGTTGAAGAGATTTTGTCTGAGGTAACAATAGTAAGAGATACTGAATATTCATTGTCTTAATGGATGAAAGATTTGTACAAGCAAAACTGTGTGTGCTCAGACAGTTTTGCTTTAAACCAAGGCCACATGAAAGCAATTTGCTAACTGGATTAAACACACATTAAAATAACAGAAAATTTTAAAACTATATTGCTGTTTTACAATTAAACTGCCAAACTGAATTGTGTAGACATGCATTTTTCAGTCTTGCAGAGAAGGTAAAAGGAGGACGTTCCCAGAACTACTGATACTATCAAAAGACATGTTGTTGTTATTCTTTTATGTGAAAAAAAATTCAGAATTTTTGCTCCCCAAAGGCCTCCACAAAAAGTCTGCAGCATAAAGAATGGCTCTCAAAAAATACTTATGCAGGTCAGAATTTATTAAACCTCTATTATGTAACCTGAACAAATGGAAAAAAAAGAGTTGGGAACAAGTCCTCAAGGGAGATGTGGAAAAAAACATTTAAAAAATCTTTACTTTGAAAGATCTTATATTTCCTGAACAACAGCCATTTATCCAGCTTATATACTGAAAGAAGAGTGGCACAAAGAAACATCATGTTTTCAAAGGCTGCAATCCTATATACTTGGGAGAAAATCCTATTGAACACAAGCCACTTTCTACCAATAAACATGCAGAGGATTGTGCTGTACGCAGTGGTAACGTAGGTCATTTGGCATCTGGAGCCCAAAAATTTTGACACACCCATATGTCAAAATTATTTAATTAATTATTATCAGTATTAATACAATTAATTAGATATTAATTAATACTTCCATATTTTAAAAATTACCTTACCACTTAAGCCTTTGTTTTATTCTTTTGGGAAGGGGTTGTTGCTGCCTACAGGAGCACTTTTTGAGCTCCACTTTCACTAGATTAGGACCATTTTGGTGGTCTTGCATTCCTCTGTGCATGACCTGAACATGAGTAAGGCACATTTGCTTACTCACAAGTAAATGCAACTGTGCAAATCAATTCTGCTTTCCATAGGGATCAATGCAATTATCAGGGACTTCAGGGTTTATTTGTGGGGGCTGCAGTCATTGTATCAGGACCATCCTAGGAGTGTTGTATTTCTCCCAGTCTTCCCTTTCCAATGGACTAACACAGCAACCCTAAACATATTTTTCCTGGGAGCAAGACTCATTGAAGATAATGGGGCTTACTTCTGAGTAGACATGGTTAGGATTGTGCTGTAAGGAATGTTTGCCTACTTGCGAGTAGAGGTGCAATACAGCTCACTTTCACCTTCAATAAGGTTCCATGCATTTTTGTTCTTTAGATTTCTTGGCCATAATGTTTGATAGGAATGAGATATTTCAAAGCTGTTTTTTTTGCATTGGTTTCTGTTGGAAAATACACATCCAACGGTATAGAATTGATGTGAATATTGCAAAGGACTTTAGCAATGTTTATTTTGGTGACTCCCAAGTTGTCACTCCCCTGGGCATGGTACCCAGAGGCCAGGCCCCCACAGTCCCCCCTGTGGACACCACTGACTGTAAGAAATTCAGGTGAGGAAATTTCAGGGGATCAAAAAATTTCACATGAAATTCAGATTTTTGTTTAAATCTCTTACTTTTTCATGTAGAGCAGAGCACATGCCAACTACTCCAATATATAATGCTGATCTTGACAATCTGTTGTATATTTAGAAGTAAGCCCTCTCAATTCATTGGAATTTACTCCACGATAAGTGTTTTTGGTGTAAATGCCTTATAGTCTGCATCCCTTTTGCTGTCCTTATTAAAAAGAATTGCTGATCGCCTACTAAATGAATGTGTTTCAACTTAAAGACTAATGGAATACTATGACAAAAAGTTTAAACAACACAGCTCAATTTGATTTGCGGGTACTGAGCCATTAAAAACAAACTGCAAGATTAATTCCTCAACAAATTAACAAGTATATAAAGGCCTTGTTTAAATCAAGAGTCCCAAGCAGGAGAGCTTCAAGTGCAGAAGGATGCATATCCACTAATGCTCTTGTGTTTTTCCAAGTATCACTCACGTAGCAAGGACTCAGCAATTCTCACTATGCCACCATAAACTACAAACAAAATCATGACACAGCATGACATTTTGAAAAGAATTGGATCCAAAGTGCACTGTTACAGTTATTTGTTGAAAAAATGTTGACTCTTTCTGAAGAAATTTGTGTGACAACAGTACTATTATGTGAAACAGGCTTTCTCCACTTATAAGTATAGTGAGCTACTTCTAGGAGAAGAAACTGTTTTTGTTCCAAACAATATTCAGTGTTTTGATTATAAAAAGTGACAGTTCCTTCATTGTTGATTCAGTTTGCATCAGGCAGATGAAGGTACAATGTGCTTACAAGAAGAATTCTGCCACTGCTAAGTGCCATTTACGCAGTCATAGGGTGCAATCCTAACCATGTTTACTCAAAAGTAAGTCCCATTGTGTGCAATAGGTCTTACTCCCAGGAAAGTGTCTTTAGGATTGCAGCCATAAAAGCAGTGTGCAGAGTTGCTCACTGCAAAAGCACCAACAGGAATGCCAGAGATCCCCATGCACATTAGTGGATCCAGTAGGAGCGGATAGAATGAAGGTGATATAGATGAGGAAGGGACAGATTGGGTAAACAAAAGGGCAAGTTCAGCTGCAGTGGTGGCTGCCAAATCCTAACCTCCCTTCAAGACTTGACCCTCCATCTAAAGTCAGTGTGGACTTGACCTCGTCCAAACCATACTACTGAACTCAGGATGTCACCAAAATCCCTTAAGACACTTCTGCGCCACTCCTGGGGGAGGGTTAGGCCAGTGCTTGCACAAAAATAGTGCTTGCCTCCCTATATCACCATGGGAATGGGAAGACTGAGTTGTGCTGGCCTAGGTTGGATATATTATATGATTGGATATATTATAAGTCAAACACACACATATAGAGATTGCTCAGTTCTTAAGAATTACTACTTATTTGCCAAGGTTATTTATTTATTTATTTATTTATTTATTTATTTATTTATTTATTTACAGTGACACCTCGCTTAACAGGCACCTCGCTTAACAAGCGTTTCACACAACAAGCAAAATTTCCAAGAAATCTTGCTTCACATAACAAGTTCCGCTTCACTTAACAAGCGACTGTGCTGTGGGCATGCGTGCTATGCAGCCCTGATGCTCTGCATGGTGGCTCTTTAAAAGGGCTGCCAGCTAGCGCTGCTGCCTCTAACTGCCCCCAACTTGGGGGCAGTTGCCTGGAGGTGCCAGAGGCAGCTGCCCCTAACTGCCCCCAAGTGCTCCCACCGACCTCCTTGAACCTCCAGCAGCAGCCCAGGTAAGCCTCCCAAGAAAGTGTCTTTGATTGCAGTCTCCTAACTATGTCTACTCAGAAGTAAGCCCCATTGTGTTAAATGGGGCTTGCCGCTTACTCCCAGGAAAGTGTCTTTAGGATTGCAGCCTAAGTAGACTTCATAGGATCATGCACAGTTTCCATTATTTCCCATGGAATATAATAAAAAATCTGTTTCACTTCAAGAGTGTTTCACTTAAAGAGCATGCCTCCGGAACGAATAAAGCGCTTTATGTGAGACACCACTGTATTTATTTATTTATTTATTTATTTAAGGTTAAATTTTTCAGGGCTAAAAGAAGGAGGCGACATTACATTCTGCTTGTTACATTGCAAAATGTAACATGCAGTGCCATATTGTGTGAGAAATCTCCTTCAGAATGGAAAACATTTCAAACTTTGTAATTATGAATAATGCAGGAAGCTAATTCCAACACAATCTATTATACTCTCTCCTCCCTGACTCCCACTGTGACATGCAGAAAAATAACTATGAAATGGGATGATCCCTGCTTAGGAAGTAATGGTTCAATTTCATAGAACATTAGGGAGTATCTGGTATTTTTTTTTAACTACAGTTTAGCCAGCTAACATTGTACAAGTGTGGTTCATAACACTGCCATTTTAACAGATTTATTTTTTAAAGGATTGATTACATAGTGTTTTATAAATGTTTTGGTGCATTAGCTTTTTGATTTTTTAAAAATTCTCTTACAAGATAAACAACTATGGAACTCTTACCTGCTAAGTTTTTTTAAAAAATAATCCTTCAGTGATGCCTATGTCCACAATGCTGGATTCCACCAGCATAAAGACATCAGAAAAGAACAGACCTACAGTTCAGTTACTCCCTTCCCCCTTGCTTGAACAACTGTGCCAGAATGGAGTGTGCTGTATCTAGAGGTTTTGAAGAGTTCAGAGGGTAAAGGAGATTAAGGCTGCAACCCTAACCTAGGATTGCACCCTAGGTCTTCCCGCTCCCGTGGTGATGTAGGGAGACCATCGCATGTCTGTACATTGTCCTAATCCTCCCCCAGGAGTGGCGCAGAAGCATCTTATGACACTTTTGTGACACCTCCGGGTGAGCACAGGACTTGTACTCGGGCTTAGGCTGGAGGTTAGGATTGCAGTTGAAAATTCCTTCATCTCTTCACAATCCTCCTGTTCCACAGTGGGAGCTCACAGCCCAAACCTGAATGCATACAGCTGCTGGCACTGCATGTTGTAAATGTGCTGTAAAGCACATTTGTGGGGTCCAGAGCCAATCCAGCAAAGAGCTAGCTCAGCTCCAGTTCCTCTACTAGTTCTTGTCCAATGCTGATTCTCCACAGATTGGCGATCACCTGGATTGCTGGGTGCCAGAGAGGTGAGGAGAGGTGTGGGGGAGGCAGGGAGGTATTCCAGGATTAAGGAAAGTAGGGGATAGTGGGAACTGGCCAGGGAGAAAGATGGCAGGGAGAGACCAGAGAAGATCAGCTCCACTGGATCTGTGTCAGGCCTCTCAAGACAACACAGAAGTTTGTGATTCTGCACCAGATCAAGGGCAGCCATAGAATCAAATAGCCTTTGCATATCTACTTCCCTTATGCAGGAGAAGGGAACAAAAGTCTCCTTCTCCCAAGGAGCCGACAACAGTAGTCTGTAGAACTCAGGATACCATCGCAGCCATTTCAGCACTGCAGGAGTTGTGGCACTAAAGGCAGCATAGTATAGGGCACAAGTCTGATCAAAGAAAGGGGCAGGGAAGGCTGCTGATGAAGAAGATAAGATCTGGTGCACACCATCATGGCCGAATCTATCTTCTTCTCTTGCCCATTCTTCCAGGGTGACCAGATGCCCAAACCCAAATGGAGGACAAGGTCTTGGATTCCTTTCAGCCTGGCCTTTCCTACAGACAATGGAATGTTTGCCTACTCACAAGTAAAGCTGCGATATTGGGCACTTTCACCTTTTGGGCAACTTTTTTAATTAAATATTTTTATTTATTATTATATTATAAAAACTTTTTGGGCAACTTTTGATTGGAAGGAGATATTTCACAATCAATTTTAGTATTGGATTCTGCTCTTCAATACGAATCCAGTGACATACAACACGATGGAGTTCTGCACACCATTGCAAAGTTCCAAAATGAAGCCAAAATGGAGGACAATGAAGCCCTTCTGGAGGACACCTGGACAGGCGACTAAAAAACAGGACAAATCCAGAAATTTCCAGTCATACGGTCACTCTGCATTCTTTCCCCCCTGCCTGCCCAGTTTGGCCCTCTCTCCATTGTTGCCTTACCTGCTATCGGGGTGTATGGCAGGTCGGATAACAGAAACTGGTTCTTCTGGCAGTGCTCCCAAAATGGCTGTTGAACGAGCTCTACAGGAATTTTTCCTCTGTCATTAAATATCTTCTCCCAACAGCCCAGTCTAAAATAATTTTGGTAACTAAATGAGCCTTGATATCCATGCACCAATATGTTTCTTTTTTCTACCAGCAGCACAAAGGTCTGCATGTCTTACAGCTTAGGATCTAGGAATTGTGTGTGAAGCACACTGATGCCTCCTGATATGTGCTAGTGGTAAATATCAAACATGATCTTGCAGGATATTTCAAAGGTATATTTTAAACAATCAAAATAGTTTAATATTCTATATAAGGAAGTCAATAGCTATAAGATAAATAGTTTGAAATGGTTGAACTTCACTGTCAGTCTCATGCCTTTGAACTCTTAAATCTCTGTGTTTCACAGTGGTCGTCGTAAAGAGAAATTGCTTTCAGAAAGTGACTTTGGGGATCCCAATGATAAAATTAAAAGAACAATGGGGGACCCAGCACAACTCCAATTGTCACAAAAAAGTCAGTACTGTGTAGAGTTAAAGGGAATTGAAATGCATCCACAACAGACTTTCAGACTTGTCCTTTTTAGTTTTTGTTCGTTTAATCTTCCTTACATCTCCCATGCTCAGCAGGAGACTTTTTTCCTGTGCTGCTTCCTACAAGGGCTCCAACTGAGAGCTCTTTCACTTCATTGGATATTAACACTTGCTATTGGTTCCTAACATGCAATGAAATATATTACTGCAGTATGGGATTTCCTACCAAGGATGTGTTCAGGCTAAAACTCTTTTGACTTTGTTTCAACACCCATGGATCAAAAAAGAAACTGCAGAAAGGGTATTTGAGTCCAACTGGGAGAGATCTGTTTTATATTCTTCTAACAATATTTTTCTGACAATTTCTTTGGCATTCTTTGGGTTGGTGCCAAGGGACATAGTGTATTTTTGAATGTATATTTCAGTACAATAAGTCTGAGAGATTTTTGTCTGAGAGAAGAATCATTGTCCTGAGGTACTAGCAATGCAATCCCAACATGTATCTGTTTAGAAGTAAATTAAATTCAGTGGGACTAACTTCCCGGATTGCTACATGAGGCTTGTTCTAGGCATGTAGTAGAACAAAGTAGTAGAATTCTGACAGGTGGTTCAAACAGGACTAAAGCAGACAAACTCAGTTCCTTTTGACAACATAAATCTTTCAAGTCTACCTGTGAGCTACACAATCATGATGGCAACACCTTGCAAATTGGTTCAGAGCACCAAGAGATTGAAACTCAAATAGTAAACAATGTTTCCAAAGAGAGCATAGAGAGCAATATTGCATAAGTAAGTGCAGTTCTTTTTCTCCACACAGAGCTGTCTAGCTGAATAAAACTGATTTAGAAAGAGATGCTGCTATATGCCACAATTTTTTTTAAAAAAATCTCCTTTTGCTATATCAGAATTTACCACTGAATGACATCTCTGTCTTTAGTAATGGCAGCACTTCACATGATTTAGAAATTACAACAACATACAAGATGGAGTGCAGCTGAAATAGTGACATTCTATTCCAATGCCTAAACTAAGTAATGAATTGCATTTACTATTTCCGAAGATGATACATTGACAATGTCTTGACAAAGCACAAAATGAATTCAAAAGATGCTTATTGCTTCTCAAAAACAAAAGCCTGTTTAATATAAACTATCAAAAGAACATCAATCTCAATATGATTTCACATTCAAACAATGTACCCTCACTTAATTTTAAGTTTTCATTCAACTTTTCATTTTGGAGTCCTTCTTTTACTCCATTTGACCTCAGTAGGCATATCAAAAATGAGATTTGTACATCTCCCTCTGGGAAGATGTGGCTATTGTGGCTGCAGAGGCAGTCCATGTATCTTTCTGAAGGAAAGACGAAAGGGCCCCATTTCAGATACTGTCAAGAAAATGTAAAAATGCAATATTTTAAAACACAAATGGGCATATCTGAGCCACTCAGAACTACCACTAACAATTGGCTTTTGCCACATCACCATCCTACTCAAACTTAATAAGTAACATTGATCAAAGCATAGCCACTTGGAATCAAAATCTACTAATGTTTCTCATCACAGCGAATTCATATTTTAGGACAGCAGTGTATGAATTGCTTGCTATGATCTGATCCATGTTGTTCTTGTTGTCATGTTGTCTACACATGGAGGAACTATGTGTGTGAAAAAATATGGAATTCCTTCCCACATAAATATCATTTGGCATTTTAAGAAGTTCCTAGCATGGAATAAAGTCCTGTCATTCGCAAATATAGATTTTTTTTATCATCATTGAATCCCATTGCTGAATGGAATTTAGAGCACAATCCTAACCATAACTACTTAAAAGTAAGTCCCATCATGTTCAATAGGACTTATTCCAAGGAAAGTGTCTTTAGGATTGCAGCATTAAGCATTTAACTGAATCTTCAGCTTCATTTACAAGGCCACATGATCCTTGGACCATCAGTTCTACAAGTTGAATACTGTCTAATCAAGTGATAGAAGCTTTCCAGGATTTCAGGCAAGACTCCTTTGCAAACATACTTGGAAGTGCCAAGAACTTAATATAAGACTTCCTGCATGTAAATCACCTTTCTATCAGTGAGTTAGGATGGCCTAATACATATGACCTATTCTGGGATGGCGTGGAGAGGACGGCATATGCCTGTGCGTTTGCCTAATACCCATAGGAGCGGGGCAGAAGCTTCTTACTGCACCTTTGTGATATCCCCAGGTCAGCAAAGGACTTATTCTGGGATTTAGGCTGGCCTAAATGGAGATTAGGACTGCAGCCTTAATCTCCCACTCTACTGCAGGCCTGAACACAGATCTCGGGTAGATGTTTTGTGAAAAAACAGAGGGATTTTGAGATGACATTACATCTCTTTAAAGCACATCAAACATCTAACTGGTTCTTAGTCCCAAATCTGGTTGGACTGCACATAATGGCTAAGAAGCTGTTATTTGCGGGTACTTTTGTTATCTTTTTAATCGAACAATGCTCTACCAACTGTGCCAAAACTAAGAAATTATTTGCTGCATGTTCAAGAGGGTAAGAATTTGCAAAAGATGTCCATGAAGAATATGATGAAAGTTTTTGAGATAATGTGTTCTTTCTTAAAATAGATGTTAATTTCTCTTGAGTTCCTATAAGAAACAATAACTTGAATTGGCCTGGTTCAATGAACAAGCTAATGGCTTCATTCATTTAGGTAGGCCCAGAAGTCAATAGGGTGTAACAGCACTAACTTACTCTCACTTGACCGACAAGTGCATTAATTTCCTCTTCAGGTACTGTAAGGTTTTTAGGAAGAAAAGGATCAAAGACTGGTCCATTATCATTTACATCTGTTACAACCACATTAACTGTAGCAGTTGATGTCTGTAAGAGAAAAAAGGATAAAAGATTATGAAACATATTTTTATTCTGATAAAAGACATTTATGCAAATCAGTAGGTTAGGCTTAGTGCAATTCTGGATTTAAAAAAATGTGGCTATGGAATTTTGAATTTCAAAAAATAAACGCAATCTATGGCTTTCTGAAACCACTTCAAAATTTGATCTCATTTTATACCAATTATACTAAACTTCAAGTTGCCAATCTCTTCCAGCTGAATGTCACTTATTGCAGTGGCAAATATGAATCCCATCTGGAGATTCATGTATTCACAGCACATGCTTACCTGTACACAAAAAATGCTCTCCTTCAGCTGAATACCTAGATATCACTAGAACATCATTCAGATGTTGCAGCTTTACAAGGACTCACTTCGCTCTACTCATTCTTGCTCATGTATTCAGATGTCAACTACAACTTATCAGCATAGTAATAAGTTCATTAGAGTTTAAAAAATAACGAAGGGAGAGGAGATTCTACTCTGTGTGATAGATAGTTGCATGGGATACTGTGAGAATGGAAAACTAAACTCAGACTTTAAAAAAAACTTACTGGGGATGCAGACCTGAAAATAGAGTGCAGTAATTAGAAACAAAGATGCAAATGTGACCTTTCCACTGAAAAAGGTCTAACCACAGTGACTGTTAACTAGCCAGTACAAAACAAGTGAAGCAGGAATTCCCTCTCTGCAGCTCATTACAATCTTGCTGATGCTCCTATAAATGCAACTGCAGGACTTATAAATCATAACACTGTTTTTTTTCCTCCTCACCACCAAATATTCTACTTGAAGTGAACTAAAGGTAAAAGAACCAAAACTCAAAAGCAAATTAATAGAAAGTTGCACTTCAGGCAGATTTTCTCTCTGAGTAATTATATATATTTATTCATTAGAGAAAAATCTCTCTGTGAGCTTTACAAAAGGTTCCAATGGAGAAGTTATTATTTCTCTAGACTGTAATATTTTCATCAGCAATTTCTCATGAAAATCATCAACTAGTGGCCCAATCTTGAGGCGCCATTTACACCCATAAGAACAAGTTTTCTGGTGACGTAAATCCCTTCATAACTGTTGCAAACACAAATGCACTGATGGACACAGAGAGAACTGGCCACACTACAAGTTTCAAGTGGCCAGGTCTTTGTGACCATGGACTAGAGACATCCACCACCACATGAAAGGTTGCTCAGAGCATGTGAAGGAGGCAGGAAGGAGGAGGAGGAAGAAGACAGGGTTGGGTGGAATGGGAAGGGGATGAGGGTGGAGGTAAGGCAGATTAGCCCCCAAATCCAGAGTAACTACGGGAGCACGTAAGAGATTTTATGCGCACCTGTAGTTACTGCACCACCTAGTGAAGGTTTTCACCTAGTGAAAACATATGGGAAATTCATATTGGAATCCAGAGTAAGTTCTTACACCAGAGCAAGGACTCCCTGTAGTTAACTCTGGATTTTGCCCTAGGCCAGGGAAGAGTATATTTGGCAGCTGCAGCAGTACCTGTTGAATCCGAATCCCCTTACTAGGCCAAGTTGACCTATGGTGGCTACTGGGTCTTACCCCAGTGCAAGGGAATACATTTTTCACTGTGGTGTGGCATTTAAATGTTTGTGTTCCTCCATATATTTACAAAGAGTTAAAATATTACACCAAAATCAGATATCATCAGGGTTTTGTAACAGAAAAAGACACACACAGCAATCCTAACCCCTGGTTAGACTGGCACAAGTCCCGTGCTAGCCTGGGCATGTGACAATGTGCCTGGGGGTGTTGCAAATGTGCCATAAGGCACTTCTGCAACACTCCTGAGGGGGTGGTTAGGTCAGTGTACAGAAATGTGTTGGTTAGTTACCCTGGCCTAAGTTGGTTTGGCCTGGTCTACATTTCAAAAATGGGTGCAACTCCAACAGCATTTATGGAACATGAAGGAACATTCAGAAAGCCTCAGATAGACCTCAGCCAATAATTTTGCTTGCCCTGTTTCAGCGACAAATGCTCATCTTTTGTATGCTCCAGGATAAAATAATGACTTGCATATATTAATGGGCCATCACAGATCTAACATAATGGATAGACTTTGGATACAGTTTCTTAAACGCAACAGAGTAAGTTCACCCATTCAATTGCCAGTCATTAAATGAATAGCAGATGTTTAGAGGAATGATATACAAGTCTATTGGCCAAATCCTACTTAGGATCTGGCCAGCACAAGGAGTGTTTACATCAGTGGAAAAGCGTTCTGCTGTTGTAAAATGGTTGTTGGTGGTGTCCACAGCACACCTCTGGCAACCATTTTGCAAGTACCACTACAAGAGGCAGCAGAACTTAGCCTCACTGCTGGAGCCCTCTACAACTGCTGGAGCCAATGAGCAATGGGGTG
Source organism: Cryptoblepharus egeriae (assembly GCA_030015325.1). Taxonomy (NCBI): domain Eukaryota; kingdom Metazoa; phylum Chordata; class Lepidosauria; order Squamata; family Scincidae; genus Cryptoblepharus; species Cryptoblepharus egeriae. The sequence continues at coordinate 31,309,869 of JAREYC010000006.1, read as the reverse complement.
GAACAAGAGCGGGGAATGGGAGAGTAACTGGGAAAGTAGTAACTGCCAATATCTTTGTCCACTTTCCCCCCATCCCTTCTCTTTTACTGATCTTGGACCTGTGCTAGCAAAGCAGCTGGTGCAGATCTGAGGTTATCCATTGGGCTAAAGGAGTCTTACCCTCAAGAATGCGAACAAATTAGGTAAAGAAAAATATGATCCTTTACCTGAAGAGAACTTTGTCACATATCCCTCCCCTGCAGGATGCAGCATATGTTCTGGTACTGTGGCTGCATAGTGAGGAGTGACTGAGTTAGGATTGGGATGCACGTAAACAAGACTGAGTTTTTAAATATATATATTTCTCTATTAGCAGACTGCAAGATCCACGTTATGCAGAGGAGATAGTAGTCTGGTGTGGAGAACAATCTGTCTTTCCATTATGGGGTGAATTTTTTTTTGGGGGGGGCCTTCCATCTGTCACCCTTATCACAAAACATTCTGGGTATGAAGTCATCCTGCCTTCTTTTGCATGAACCACTGATTGGTATAAAAGGGGTTTGAGATACGGCTTAAGAGGCCCAGCATCATCAAAAGGAAGCAGACTGAATCAGGAGGATGTTGTGTAGAGACAGCTACAGATGGTCCACCAGGGTTGTAAATGAGAGATGTCTGGCAGAGAGATGTTTGGCACTTCTGTTAGAAGAACATAAGAATGCCTTCAGGTAATCTGCTCGAGGGATACTTGTTGATTATGTAATAAAACTTTTATCTTTTTTCCATTGGTCTGTTCATTTTGTCTCCAGATCTAAAAAGAACCTTTGCCCCTCTGGCAAAACAGTTTCTGAGTGCTGGAGAAGGTACTGGGTGCAAAATCAGATGTTCCTTCTATCACAAATCTATCAGTGCCACCAAAACCAGTAGAGCTATGTGCCTACTGCAAAAAAGATCATCATGCTGTATCTTTTTACTCTGTCTCTGTGGCTGCTACTTTCAGGAATGAGGAGACATCACATCATATGTTGAAGAATCCTTGCATGTTGCAGGGGAGCAGAGGGCTGTCACTTTTGTCAGCATTCTGTCTTGCAAAATTTGATTCTGCCCTGAATATGCCTTTCAACGAACTACTTTCATCTGAACAAGGCATGTGGAATGCTCTGCAGAAATAACAGTCTAGGTTTATTGAAAGACACTTGACAGCTCAACTGTGTGCATATTGCTGTTCATAAATCTTTTGGTTATTTAATTTTAGCAGAGTAAAGGCTACTGAAAGGTATGAAAGTAGTAAAGGCTTCTGAAAGGAACAAGTAGGCTGGCGTACCTGCAATGTATCAAGTACGAGTTTGGGGCTGCTGTTGTGCTACCCCAGGGAAAGGGAAAACTTTCCCCCTTACTCTGGGTAGCACTGCAGGAGCCCAGTGGGTTCACTCAGATCTGTGCCATTGAAATGAATGGAACAAATCTGGGCAGCCTGGGACTGCAGTCCAAGACAGCCTGGGACAACACACACAAAAGGGCTAAGATTTGGCACCTTTGCCAGTTCCCAGCTTTCCCTCTTGTTGCCTACCCACCTGCTTATAGTCCATCCATCTCCTCCATGTACAATCTCTCCCCAGACTCCAACACTGGCTGTGATCAGTCAGTACAAATCTACCTCGCTGCGGTGCCCACAACACTACAAGGATGCCAGCAACATCCAGCCTATCTCCCCCATGAGTGGTGCAAAAGTGCTTAATGGCACTCTTCGGCTGGCACGCGGGACTTGTGTTGACCAAAAGATTCTCTGGAATGCATCCTACAAGGAACAACTCTATTCCTCCAATTATTCTTCACTTTCAGTAATGACTGTGAGTTAATAGGATTTTTAAAAGATTCGAGGAGAATATGGGCACAATCCAGAGTAATCACGGGGAGTCCTTGCTCTGACGTAAGAATAATTTACTCTGGATTGCAATATGAATTTCCTATTGGTTTTTACTAGGTGGTGCCATAACTACATCAACGTAAATGTCTCTTATGTGTTCCCGTGGTTACTACGGATTATATATCTGTGATCTTAACAAAGGTAAAAACCACAAAATGGAAGCAACTAGGCAATAAATGAAAAACATCCTGAAAATATTAGGAAAAATTACTTTCCTGTCACCAACTGTCTCAGTGCATTATATGTTCAAAGACAACAAAGGAAAATCACAAATCCAAACCTCTTGGTGTTCCAGGGGCTAACAGAATTTGTCACCCTGTTCATCATACCCTTGGAAACAGAAGAAAACATTTGATATAGTTTTCTTCATGATCTGCCACAAACTGATTTCAGAATGATTTCCCTGGTGCAGGGGAAAAAAATCGAATCAACTTCACATTTGCCATGTGCCAATTCTCTGTAGAGATCATGGCAAAAAGTTTTTCAGGGCAAACAAGCATCTCAGTATGGTTTCACAGAGTGCAAGGGAACACTTTCAAAAACGATGTGCAAAGGCTGGGCCATGAACTGGTCACGGTGTGTTGGAGCTGTCATAGGAGCTACCCCATGGGATGTCATTCATAATCTGCAGTGTGTGTTTTAGCTATAAAACACAATCAGAGGTCAGAGAATGTGACACAAATCATTTCAGTGGCAGCCTATATTCTGTACTTCCAAACTAGTACCAGGAAAGCATTTGCACGAAAACGTCTGACATGAAAGGGGATTGCTGCAGGTTATAAATGGATTAACAAAAGACTTGTGTTTAATGCGTGGTAGTGACACTGCTCTTAGCTCCCTGTTGTTTTTGCCTCATAATCACAAATGCTCATACATTTCCACATGAAACTTACCCCATCTAGTCGGCCATCTGAGGCTGTAACAATCAAAATGTAGCGATCAGTGCTTTCTCGGTCTAAAGGCTTTCCTAAGGCTAGCAGCCCAGATCTGGTGGAAAAACAAAACAAGACAAAAATCTGTGTCACCTCAAAACACAGCTCCTAAAAATTGACCTGTATATTAATGCAATCGACTGGCTGCACTGGGAATAGTTCTGTTACAGAGGAATGATTTGGGGTTTTCATCATATTACAGGACAATATGACAGCTGCCTGCGACTAATAATAATGAATAAGCCTGTCATTCACTGGCGTGATCAGAACAGCAGTCTTAAAGCACAGAAAATAATTACAATCCAATCCGATGTAATTGCTTGTGTAGCAATGAAGCAACATCTACACAGCTTCCACTGTATCTCAAAGGAGTTCTGGAATGCTGAGTTCTCTTCATGAGAAGGCCATGACCAACTTGGTCATGTGACAGCAATGTGATGCACAAATGTTGACCCATGAAAACAAATCATTCATTGGGTTACGATTTATAAGCACATTGCCACTGGACCCATCCCCATCTAGTACCAATTTGCCCTCTTCTCTGCCCCTTGTCACTTTTCCCTGGCAGACAACCACTCTCTATTGCCATGTAGACCCAGCTGCACTTGTTTGCACTTTTACATTTGCAGCAGCCATAAAGCAGTTTACACTACAAAGCAGTTTACAATGCACAATCCAGAGATGTAAACAGCTCTTAGGACTGAAACCCAGAAATTATGTGACTGGATACATGAAACTGAATTCCAGAGGTTACAGTAAAATTACCAATGCAGACTGAACGTAGCTCTCTATGAACATAAAATTCTGGTACTTAGCAGTGCAATCTTAAGCATGTCTACTCAGAAGTAAGTACTATTATAGTTATTGGGGCTTACTCTCAGCAAAATGTGGATAGGGTTTCATCCTAAGATAACTAAGCCAAATGCATCTAATTTGAGGCCAGCAAGTGATAGGAGTTCCAGTGCTTTCCTCCTTATCCAGTACTACTTTTTTGTGGAAGTAGAACAGATGATTTTTCCCATACAAAAATGTGTAATATCCACTCAAAATGGCACACACTTAGAAACACTGTTGGAGTGGGAGACTAAACTTTTCCCAAAGACCCCAGTGAACCTAGATTAAGGAGCAGGACCTAGATTAAGAACCTAGATTTTTTTCCCCATATCTCAGCAGGCCCAAATTGCCTATTTACTTTGCTTCGTAACATACTTGAGAGCTGCACAATTTTTCTCTGAGTTCTTCTTCTTGGTTACACTATTGCGTGATGGAACATTGGGAAAATGGAACTGAATTGGTTTCTATTTATCTAACAAACATAAATAAATTGTCAGAGTAGAGTCATCTGCTCACATGAGAAATGTAGTATGGAAAAACATGATGGAAACAGAGGCAATTTTTATGACAGGGAATGCCAAGGATGCGGAAATCTCAAAAGGCCATTTAAGTGCCTTCTTCCCTTACATTGCACTGCCATCCATATAAATTGGCATAAATCAGCCCTGTCTTTTTAAAATCAATCACAAATTAAGAATTCAACTATATGCTTAATTCTTATTAATACTGGAAGACTGAGGCTTGACTTACTTTTTCTACATAGCACTCTGTACGTTTAGGCATTTTGGGAGCAATCCAGAGTAACGACGGGGAGTCCTTGCTCCAATGAAAGAACAATTTACTCTGCATTGCAATATGAATTTCCCATAGGTTTTCACTAGGTGGTGCTATAACCACGTCAACGTAAATGTCTCTTACATGTCTCCATATTTACTCTGGATTGTAGGGTAAGTCAATCTGGATTTAAAAACAAAATTTGTTCGCTAGCATACCAGATATCCAGTTTTCCATCACTAAAGGATAATCACCACCAATGATGTATAAATCACCCTATTGCATTTATCATAAAGGGAACAATCCTAACCAATTTAGGCCAGCACACATCACCTGTCTCCCCATTCCTGTGGCAGTGTGGGGAGGCTGATGCATGTCTGTGTATTTGCCTAACCACTCCCCACCCCAAGATGTAAGGTTGCCATAATATCTTCCACAAAATCAGGACAGAACCCTCTGTCACGCTTGCCAGTATGTGAACACAATCTCACAAAACTGGGACTGTCCCTGTTTTTGGCAACCCTACTGTATGGCAACCCGACTCAGAAGTGTCTTACACAGGGTGATCATATGACTGGAAATTTCTGGATTTGTCCTCCTTTTTAGTCTCCTGCCCGGGTGTCCTCCAAAAGGGCTTAATTGTCCTCCATTTTGGAACTTTGCAATGGTGTGCAGTACCCCATCATGTTTTTTTAATTTGATGCCTTATATATTTACATATCAATTTCACTTATATTTAGATCATCAGACATAAACATCATTTTCCTCCTGTATATTCCCAACCACTGAGTACCCCATCATGTCATATGTCTTTGGATTCATATTGAAGAGCAGAATCCAATGCAAAAATTGGTTTTTAAATATATCCTTCCTATCCAAAGTTATGGCTAAAAAGCTAAAAATAAAAAATATGCATTGAACTCTATGGGAAAGTGAAAAGTGCCCAATATTATGGTTTTACTCATAAGTAGGCAAACATGTCATTGTCTGCTGGAAAGGCCAGGCTGAGAGGAATCCAAGACCTTGTCCTTCTTTTGAGATTTGGGCATCTGGCCACCCTGGTCTTACGACACTTTTGCAATACACCCAAGCTAGCACAGGACTCATGCCAGCCTAACTGGGAGTTAGCTTTGCAGCCAAAGGCACAATTCTAAGAAATTTAGGCCAGCCTAACTCTCCCAGCCTATCATTCCATGATAGTGTGGGGATCTCACTGTACGCCTGTGAATTGGCCCAACCCTCCTAGGAGTGGGTCAGAAATGACTTATTGCACTTTTGTGAAACCCCCCCCCCCCCAGTCAGGGTTTTTATTCCAGGGTTTAGGCTGGCCTAATTGGAGGTTAGGATTTCAGCCAAAATGTCATAAAATAAGCTTTTTATGCCAGGACTTTTGTCCAGTCCTGCAAAATTCAGTAATTCATTAACACATTGCAAGGAGTTGTACTACAAAGCGAAGCAAGAATGATATATCTTTTAATGGCACCTCAGATTTTCCTTCCAATAATTCTAAAGAAGTACTTTGTGGTGTTTTGGACCGCTCTGTGATGTTTAGATACTGGAAAAGTACCAAAACCACTCTAGCAGAAAAAGTTACAAGGCAAGAATGTTTTCTTTACTAACTTCTGCTGATATGGAAGATCAGAACTGTCAAGGCAGAAACATCTTTATTACACTATTTTGAGTACTCTGGTCTTTCTTTACAGCTTAGTGGTACCTACTTTGGCTATAAGAGAAATGCAACCAGCATTGCTTTTTGCACCCAACCTATAAGAGTCAGTAAATTTGTTATCTACACACAAGGAATATTGTTTTATCTCATGATGCAGGCATTTCCAAACTTCTTATCAGCTTCTACACTTTGTTGTCCTACAAAGTGGGGCCAGCTGAGGCCAGGAAGCATCCAAACAAAATGGTACATGATCTGGAAGTTGCTTCACTGGCCACATCATGATGCATTTTCCAAACTCTATATCATTGACTCACTGACACAGCAAACAGTTTGGAAAATGTGGTGCAACACAATCAGTAATGTGGGGAGTATGCAGGAAGCAACCTCTAGGTCACATGCTACTTTGTTCAGTAGCTTTCTGGCATCAGTGGCCTCTTCAGCTGGTGTAAGTCCAAAGAGAGAAAGGGATCAGAGAGGTTGCCTATGGATATGATAAAATCTTGCACATGCTACCTGCCTGATCCACTCCCATTCTGAAACTCCCCGCATCCATTATGCATAATACCTGCCCAGTTTTGACCCTCTACTCCATTCTACCCCTCACAGATCCAGTACACTCCCATGGCACAGGAAGGGTCCAGTCTTCCCAATGGCATTCCTGCAGCATGCAATTCTGTGTGCTGCCAAAGTGCCCTTTAAGGCTGTTTTGTAGTAGTCACTGCCAGTTTATTGTGTGTTCTACTGGTGGCTGGGCCCAATAGCATTGGGCTGTAGGTTATACTATCATCGAGCATTTTTGCTTTCTTGCATTACATTGATTTATTCAGTTATACAGTGGGCATAATTTTGATGCACATTCAAATAGCTTTCAATAGGATGTGCATCCAAAGACAGTAGTGGTAATTAGAAAACTATTATGTCTAACTGAGGCTGAAATCCTAACCATGCTTATTCAGAAGTAAGCCCCATTGTGTTCAATGGGTTTACTCCCAGGAAAGTGTCTTTAGGACTGCAGTCAAAGTGTGCCTCCAAGTGCACATTCAAATATGGATGTTATCCATCCAGCCAATGTTATCCTTCATTTCAGTGGAATGCCCATATTGATACTGTCTACTACCTTTAATGGTTACCGTTAATGGTTTAATACTACCGCATCCAAATGCAGTACCTATATACTGCTTTCCAACAAAAGTTCACAAAGCAGTATACAAAGTGAAAAAATGAAATAACTAATGAATCCGTGTCCCAAAAGGAATCTAAAAAGATACAGAAGAACATCAGCAGACAGACACTAAAAAGTATAATGGTGAGGTGAGTTGGATCAGTTACTCTCCCCCTTCTAAATAAAAGAGGAGTGTCCGCTTGGAAAAAAATGCCCCCTCTTACAACTGGTACTCAATACTCCTCCATTAGAAAGTTCATCAAAAAGAATGGCAAACAATAATGGCTTTTGTCTGTGAAAACTCAATTATCTTCTTTGAAGCCAAATTTGCTGTACTAACTGGCTTCATAAGTTTAAAACAGCAGTTCCACTTATATTATTTTTTATAGTTGTGAATAAAAGCAACTTCTACACACCACATTCTTAAGCTTTGAGAACATAATGATAGGCCTCTACATATTCGTTCCCTAATTTCTTTAAAAAGAAAATTAGTGTACCCTCTCTATTATAATTAATATTCCAGTCAATAATAACTTTGCAAATGACAGCTTGTTAAAAGAAAGGTTTCCACTATTTCTGGTACATGTGCTTTCAGTGTTCCACAGTTCTTTAGACTAATTAAGAAGGCATCAATTTCAGGAAAAATGAAAAGGTATCTGAGTTAGCAATGGCTGGAACGTCTGGTGCTGAATTCAAACAAGAGCCCCCAAAGGTTCTCCTTTTCATTAAAAGACATTTTATTTTCAAGAACAGGAATTGGAAGTAAAAAAAACCAAACATGTCACTATCATTAAAGTAAAGCTGGCAAGTCTAAAGGCTTCTAATTAATCCCAGGTCACTCTCACAATGGAAATTTCTGTATCAATGGGTTTTACCTAGTCAAACATTTAAAATAAATAAATGGTCTCCATTGTACAATTCTGAAGTTCAGAACCATTCACAGAGCTCCTATTAGTGTCTAAGAGTGCAGCTTCAAACAGCTGAACACCTCTGATTAGAAGCTGGGTTGTTCGCACACAAGCCACATATTTAATTGGGCTGGAAAGCTGGAAAGTGACCCATCAGGGTTGTAGTACTTACGTTCGTGAAAGGTTAAATACTTGCTGGGGATCTCCATTCTGTATGATGTATGTTATAGGGTCACCCTCGCGATCAGTTGCCTTCACAAGAACAACAATAAGTGTCAGATTATATTTTGCAGTAGCCTGCTTTTTTAATCTGAATTTTTAAAAAAGGCTGTACAGTGATGGACAACACATTTTAAATGCTAATCAGCTCATTCATAATAATTACATGTTTGACAGCTTTCACTCTAGATCAACTGATTGTATGTGTTTTGTCCCCTCTAGAGAGTGCCTGCATTTTGGCTGCTTAGAGAGTGCGCTCTCATAAGCATGATAATTGCTTATTGGAATTTCAGGAAATTAGAATATTTGCATACTTAAGCTTTAATCAACAATGACTGACAGAACGAGGTATAATAAAGAGGCTGTCAACAGGCAGTACATTTTCTAATTTATTTTCAAAATAACGAAGGAGGGATTATTTATTACTGCAGTCCTTCAAACAAATAGGATAGATGTGTTTAAATCTTGTATTAATTTGGACGCTGTTTTAAACATGTAATTTTAAAAAATGATATCGATATATAGTCAGAAAAGAATCTATATATATATATAAGACTGAAAAGTCAATGATTGACTCACTGACTGACTCATCAACGCCCAGCAAAAACCACCGGACCTAGAAACATAAAATTTGGGGATGGTGTCCCTTCCATGATAGAGACACCCACTAAGAAACGGTTTTCTGAAATTTCAACTGGAAGGGGGTGAAAAGGGGTGCAATGTGTTTTTTATCCCTATACACTGAAGAATCCATGACTGAGGGACACTATGCTGCAAACCCCGGACCTAGAAGAATGAAATTTGGGGAGTGTAGCCCTTCTGTGACAGTAACACCCACCATGAACTGATTTCTAGAAATTTAACCATAAGGGTCTGAAAAGGTGTGCAACGCATTTTCAGCCTACACTTAACATTGAAAAGGGACTGATCAACATCCAGCTGATGCACTGGGAGGGAGGGTGCACAGAGGATAATGGTGCACATGGGGGTTTGCATGGGGGGTTTTGTGCATGGTGGGTCTTGTGCATGGGAGGTTGGTGCACACAGAAGGATGGTGCACATGGGAGGGTGGTGCACATGAGGGTTGCTGTGCATGGGGAGATGGTGCGCGTTGGGGGTTGGTGGTATGCATGGGGATGGTGCACACTGGGGATGGTGTGCATGGGGAAGGTGTTGTGCATGGGGTTGATACACATGGGAGGGTATTGGACATGGGGATGATGCGCATTGGGGTTGATGTGCATGGAGGTTGATGCACATGGGGGGTTGATATGCATGGGGGTTTGACGGCATGTGGGGGGAATTTTATTCCTGCAACGCAGGTACATTTTCACTATTATAGAATAAATGAAGACAGTGTATTAGATAATGCAGTTAAACAAGATCATTAATTAAACATAAAGAGAAAACCGTGTTTTGGAAAGTGTGTGTACATGTTTTAAATATATAGGGCACAGTCCATAAAACGTTAAAAACTCTGAAGACCAGTTGATTTCATTGGCAGCGTTAAACCTGTATTTTCCCGGCAGAGATCTATGGGACTTCAGAGGGGTTAACTTTGTCTGGTTTGTGTCTTTTATGTTTGCATAATTCAAATATGAGATATCTCAATGCTGCTTTCAGCTAAAAAATAGAAAAGATAAGAGCACTGCTTTCCCAAACTTTCAATCTAATCTTTAATATTTTCTGCAAAGTTATAAGTAAATGTACCAATCTGAATAGTTCAGAAACATTGTCAGGAAAATAAAGCCTTGTGTTAGGAGCCCTGAGCTAGGGCTGGTCACTATCAGTGAACCTGGTTGCAGCTTAAAGTTTTTAAAGTTGTTAATCAAAACAGTCTGGACAAGGTGTGATCATCATCATTAACACCACTACTGCCACCATACCTGACATACTTTTTGCAAGTTTTGGTGTCAAACTTTTTGAAAGTGTCGGTGTCACATTTCAACTTTTTGAAAGATTTTATGTTTTTAGAGGTATTCCCTGCAAGTTGCTCTGCTAGTCATGACCACTATAAGGGTGATGCTCAACCTAATTACAAAACAAAAGAGACAGCATTGTCTGAAGATGTTCCCTGCTGGCCACATGACCACAGAGACTTCTTTGGAAAACATTGGCTCTTTGGTCTTGTAATGAGGATGAGCACCACTCTTAAAGTGGTCATGACTGGGAGGGCTGCCTTTACCTTTCAGCTTAAACTTTCAAAAAGAATGTCAAGTATGGTCAAGTCAAAAAGGTCAAGTATGGGAATGTCAAGTCACATGGAACGTGGATACCGTCCCACTGAAGAAGTATTTATCTACTTGCATTTACATGCTTTTGAACTGCTGCATTGCAGGATTCAGCTGAAAACCTTATACTTCAGTAAGTAATCCACATTCTCTAATGGCAAGACTGAAAACCCAAGCCCAGGTATGTCAACTCAGAACTATAATCAATTGTTCTTACCCCCACGTAAATAGCTGTTTGACAATTCAATCCATTATTAAGAACTACACTATTAGTGAAACAGCAGTGTTGTCAGCCCCGAAAAGCTAATGCGACCATGGGTTGAACAAAACTAGTTAAATGTGCTGTCTGTTCTTTAAAAATAAATGAGGTGATCATATTTGTACTGTGTCCATACAATAGTGCTGCCTGATGGAGAACAATCTTCTTTCTGCATAAGGACCCCAAATCGAGCTTAACCTAAAAAGCTGTTATTGGTTTTGGAAGACAAGCTGCTTTTTCAAGCCCAGATCAAGATAAGAGGGTTATCATCCAATCCTATGGGTCTTCAGTGTCAGTGCTGAGCTGCAGTGCTCAGTGTTGGAAATGTGCTATAAAGCACGTCTGCGATATCTGGAAGAAGGGAGTGCCAGTGCTGTAGAGAGAAAGGCAAGGGCTCTGGGAAAGTGGTAAGGGACTTTAGGGTGGAGAAAAGAGGTATTCCAGGGAGGAGATGGTATGAATATTTAGACAGATTGGGGATGAGCCCTGCTCTGCCAGATCCTATCTTCCATGTTGAGTTGCTAAGCCAGAGGTTCTTAAATGTGTATCAACATAATAGCCAGACTTGAGAAGCTTCGTTGCAGAGCCATGGCCTTTCCCCTGGGAAATGGAACAAATGCCCCTTTCCCGAGGAGACCTCCATTGGCACCTGGGCTGGCTAATGATCTTCTTCTGTGATGCAGCACACTTAGGTCAGAGCAAGGAACTTGCACCAAACTAAGGGAGAGCTACAGTTACTCTCAAACAGCACAATCCCTACCTCCAGTAAGGCTGGCTCAAGTCCTGCATTGGACTGAGCCTGCATTGGACAGCACTTGTAAAAGTGCTGTCAGACCGGAGGGAATTAAAGCCAGTATAGAAACATGCACCAGCCTTCCCATTCCACCACAGGAACAGGGAGATGGGTGAGCTGTGATGGCTTAATTAGGTTAGGATTGAGCCCATAGTGTTTTAAAAATTTTTTAACAATATGGGAGTTTCTCACTGGAAATAGTAATGGTTTAATGAGAAACAGTTTGAAAACCCATGACACAGAAGGAAGTTTGCCCTTAGCAGATATTTAAATCATTGTAAAATAGCTGAGGATCAAAACCATTGCATTCATAAGCAGAAAGAGCTCTGTAAATGCTTACATTGAAGCATTCTGTACCTGCAAATTTAGCAAAATGGCACCAATTCTCATGGCCTCACTGATTTCAAGACTGTACATCTGCTGGGGGAAGCGAGGTGGGCTCTGGTTGTTTGGAGGAAGGACCTCAATGTAAACAGTAGTGATGGAGCTCCTGCAATGACATAAAACAAACAAAACCCAGTCAAAAGTAATTTAAGACGCAGTGCATTTTTTCTCACTAACTGTTGTTATTCTTCAAGGACCTGCACTCCATGTGCATGCTCTGAGCCTCAATCCCTGCATATGTTGCAGCTCAGATGTGCAGCTTAGTGGTCCACATGCTTTACATGCACAAAGTTCTATATTCAGTGCTAATGCTGGATTGTGGAGGTACATGTGTTTCCACAGAATCTTCCATTGTATGCTTACCCCAGGATCCCCCAAGCTAATCAGCATGTGGCAGCAAAACCAACCTACTCTGTCGGCAAATGGGGAAAATAATTTGTGGTAGTACTTCCCCATTATATTGGCAAATGGGTTTTCTCCCAAATGATCCTGCATTATTACCTTTATTCCAGATTTAGGTTAATTTACTGGTCTTAGCCTTCAAAGCCCTAAATGGGCTGAGTATCCTCTTACAATCTCTTCACTTTATCCTTATCTGAAATTTTTAGTCTGAAAATGTATTTATTATTATTTTTAGATATTGCTTTTCAACATGTAGTTCACAAAGCTGCCTGCATCACAAAATAAATGGTTTTATAACATTTTATTGTAATATATTTTATTCTGCAATACATTTATAATTCTAATTTCTATGTAAAATAAGCTCTAAACATTCTGACCTGGATTTTCCAAAGCTTCCTACATACTAATGTGTTTGATTTTTTAAAGAATAAGTACAGCAACTCTTTGTAACACTGGATTGTAATGAGACTGGAGGTTGACACAAAGTTTGATGGATAACCCAGGTAGATCTTGAAAGCAAAGTGAACACTCCTCATAAGTACTTTTAATTTTTGCTCAGGAAGTTAGCAATTACTAATTTATAAGGTAGATTCAGTCATGGGAATATAGCCAGAGCAAATTAGACTGCAATCCTATAAACACTTTCCTGGCAATAAGCCCTATTGAACACAGTGGGACTTATTTTTGAGTAGACCTGTCCTAGGTTTGCATTGTTAACCTCTGATTTATTCTTGAGGTGCTGAGAAAGGGAAAAGTAAAAATTACCTACAGGACACAAAAGAGGAGGTGCATGAATCAAAAAGTGGCAGTAAAAATCAGCATAAGTTCCACTGGGATGAAAAGTATAAATGGGGCAGACATGCCGAATTTAAAAAAAAAGAAACAGGTCAGAATGATATAAATATAACATATGTAAAACAAAATGGTGAGCATCCAGTCCTACCTAATCCTATCTAATTTCCAATACAGGAGGCTCAGTGGCACCAATGGAGCATCTGCAGAATCCCATGGATTTGTTTTGAAATCTGGAGGTCTTTTTGGGTTGAACCTCTGCTGACGTAGTGGGTCAACTCAGACGTGCCAGTGATGTTAGTGATGTTTCTGGTGCAAATCCACATTAACCCACAAAGGTGAATCAGGTTAAGATTCAGTGGGTATTGCCACTGTAACTGTAATGATTCCACTGATTATTAAAAAAAAATGAGTGGCCATACTAATCAATGGAACAAGAATATGGAATGTGTTGCTGCAGAAAATACAAAGCAAGTTTGGACTCAGTCTGTAAAAAAATTATAGGAGACAACCCTGAATTTGGGAATCTGTAGCTTGAGCTGAACAGATAAAACATATGTCTTCAGTGTTTGTGAACTATAGCCATTTCAGTGGAGTTGGCCAAAAAGAGTTTCACTCCTATAGCAACCTTTTAACCAATAAGAATTCTAAATATAGCTAATAATAATAACAACAACAACAACAACAACAACAACAACAATAATAATAATCTATATATATAAAAGAGAAAAGTCACTCACTGACTGACTGACTCACTCACTCACTCACTGACTCATCACCGCCCTGCCAAAACTGCTGGCCCTATAAGCGTGAAATTTGGGGTGGGTGTTCCTTCCGTGAGGGAGGGGTGCACTAAGAACCGGTTTTTGGAAATTCCAACCGGAATGGGGTGAAAAGGGGCGCAACGCGTTTTCCTCCCTATACTTTGCATTGAGAATTGCTGACTCAGCAACATTCCGCCCCAACTGCTGGGCCTGAAGCATGGAATTCTGGGAGTTCCTTCTGTCACCTGAACACCCACCAAGAACCATCTGGAGAAATTTAACCCTTCAGGGGCTGAAAAGGAGACTGAATAACATCCAGCCAATTTGGTGCTCAGTGCCTGGTGCACTGGGGGGATATTGTTTGGAGGGAGGGGTTGCACTGTGGAGGATGCTGTGCAAAGGGGGGTTGGTGCACATGGGGGGTTGATGCGCATGGGGTGAAGTTGCGCATGGGGGGTTGTTGCGCATGGGGGCAAGTTGCACATGGGGATTGATGCGCATGGGGGAAGTTGCGCATGGGGGAAGTTGCGCATGGGGGAAGTTGCACATGGGAGGTTGATGCACATGGGAGGTTGATGCACAAGGGAGAAGTTGCGCATGGGGGGTTGATGCACATTGGGTGAAGTTGCGCATGGGGGTTGATGCACATGGGGAAGTTGCGCATGGGGGAAGTTGCGCATGGGGGAAGTTGTGCATGGGGAAGTTGCGCATGGGAGGTTGATGCGCATGGGAGGTTGATGCGCATGGGGGAAGTTGCGCATGGGCAAAGTTGCGCATGGGGGGTTGATGCGCATGAGGGAAGTTGCGAATGGGGAAGTTGCACATTGGGGTTGATGCGCATGGGGGAAGTTGCGCATGGGGGGCTGATGTGCATGAGGGAAGTTGCGCATGGGGGTTGATGTGCATGGGAGAAGTTGCGCATGGGGTGAAGTTGTGCATGGCGGGTTGATGCACATGGGGAAGTTGCACATGGGGGTTGTTGAACATGGGGGAAGTTGCGCATGGGGGATTGATGCGCATGGGGAAGTTGCGCATGGGGGGTTGATGTGCATGGGGGATTTGCGCATGGGGGGTTGATGCGCATGGGGGAAGTTGCGCATGGGGGGTTGATGTGCATGGGGGGATTTGCGCATGGGGGTTGATGCGCATGGGGGAAGTTGCGCATGGGGTTTGATGCTCATGGGAAAGTTGCGCATGGGGGTTGATGCGCATGGGGGGAAGTTGCGCATGGGGGTTGATGCACATGGGGGAAGTTGCGCATGGGGAAGTTGCGCCGTGGGGGGATGGCATATGGGGAAATGTTACTCCAGCAACGCGGGTACGCTTTTCGCTAGTAATAATAATAAATACAATTTCAAACAATTTCGTGCTGGTTTCATTCACATCACTCCTTTAACAGACCTGATCCACTCATGCATACATCTCATCCCTGTTGTTCCTATCTCCTATCCCAATCTGCCCTCTCGTTACCTCCCTCCTGGCCCTTGTACAGCCTGACTTAAAGCAGTGGGCATCCATGGTACAACACCATGTGTATCCAGCTGCTTGCCTCGTCTAGTGGTGGTCAGGCCATATTCTCTGGTACTGTAATGCTTGTAACAGCTGGAAGAATGCACCTGAACCTGAGTTTGGGCAGCCAAATAGCTAGTTAAGGATTAGTCTGAAAGCTAATAATAATTTAGCAGCAAAATTTCCCAATCTTTAGTTATTCTGCTGCATTTTATAACCCATCCAAGTTATAAAGATTCTCAAATCTGGGTGGGGAGAATCCATCTAGGAATGTAAATCAGACCAGTGTATTCTGACTATTCCATTTTAGTCTGTACAGCTTTATAAGAAAAAAATCCTCATGCTGTTTGTTGTTCCATGTTGGTATAAGAGAAGAGATTTTTTTCCCCCTGTCTTTCTCTACTTTATGTTTACCCGATCTAACAAGCTGGAGATTAGAAACAGAACAACTTCTCTGGTACAAATGTACATTTCTGTGGAGTGAATTTCATTGCTTCTTCAGTGTTTGCAAAGCTTTCAATTTATGCTCCAAATTGAGCCAAGGAACACTAAAAGATTACATCACCTGGATAAAAGGTTACCTCCGGCTGAGTGATCCTTCCAGTTCCAGCATTTCAAGACATTACCACTGCATTATGGTTGGCAATTTATATAACAAACTGCCACATTCACTTTTATTGAGTGAGTTTTTTCCTCTACTTTTCTCTCAGAGCCAAGCTACTTGTTATGTTAAATAGTTTGGTGTTGATTTTTTTTTTCATTTTCTAATAGCCCAATCCTACACCTCTCAATGTAGCCATACTGATAACCCTCATTCTGTATCCAGTTGATGGGGGGAGGCAAAGTGAAAGGTTTTGAAAGAAAAAGGGAATTTAAAGCCTCCTATCCCTCAGAGGGTCACCTTAGACCTGGGAAGACAAAGGGAGTCTAAGGGGGTAGGGAGGTTACTGATAGAGGAGATAGCATCTGGCATGCACCATTGCTAACTGGGCAGGAGATACTCTTTCAAGTGGGTGTTCCTCCTTTATTTAGCAGGGGGAGAGTAATTGGCCCTGCACACCCCAGCAATGTCTCTTCTGCTGGTGTTCTTTTGGGGGACAGGGTCCCATTAGCTATTAATTAGCTATTAATTTTTTCATTTTGTTTGTAAACCATTTTGTGAACTATTTAGTTGAAAAACGTATATAAATACTGTAGATAGTAGATACATTAGATTACTGCCAGATCCTCCCTCTCCAGAACCTCCCTGCACCTATTCTCCTCTCCCTGCTGAGTTCCCCCTGCTTCCCCCACCACTTTACCTCCTTTGATAGACAGCTGGCATGCCACTGACATGTGCAGGAAGGCTCTGGCCTCTCTGTGGTGCACTGGTAGCACACTATTCAGCATGTTGCCAAAATGTGTTATATAGCCATTTTTTAGCAGTCTTTTTTAGCAGAACATGTGTTCAATTGGCAGGGCAGATTATGGCAGAGAAAGATAAATAAAAGCAGTTTGCTGACAAATGTGCGGGATTAGCAACTGGAAGCTTCTCCTTTGGAGATCACAATTTGGGGTATCATATTTGTTAGTGCTGTGGCATGGCAGGAAAAGATTAAATGTATCCCACTGTCTGGGATCCTAACCACACAAACATATAGAACCCATGACTACTACCAAATCAAACATACTCTAACATAATGTTTTTGATCAAGACCTTGATCTCGATCAGTGGTTTCCTACCTGGGGTATGTGGACCTCTAGACGTTCTTGCTAGGACTTTTACAACAGTGGTCATTAACCTTTTTTTGGACCATGGACCAGTCCTGTGGAAAAGATTTTTCCCCTTGGATTGGGGGGGGGCAGCAACACAAAAGGGAAATCCCCCAAGAGCACAGCCACCACCAGCCGGGCAAGTTACAGATCTCCCTGGCTTGCTATGGAGTGCAATGGCTGGAAGCCTTCTTTGGAGCGTCTCGGAGGGGGAGACTCTCCAGCCAGAGCATCTCCACTGCCAGCCAGGGAGGTCTGTTCCTCACTGAGCTGGAGGTGGAATGCATTGTCTGAAGAGCCCTCCCTCTGGGTCCTGCAAGTGGGGCTCCCTGGCTGAGGCATCTGCCTCTCCTGGCTGGAAACAGAGAACATTGGCCAGAGAGCCAATCAGTGATGGGCATCAAAAAATTTAAGAACCGGTTCTCTGCCCATCTGGCAGCCACTTTTAAATGGCTATTTTTAAACTTTATATGTCCTATCTCTTGTTAAGAACTGGTTCTATAGAGTAGGTGCGAACCTGCTAGAGCCCACCACTGGAGCCAATGGGTTGTGGGTCCCCAAAGAGGGGCTTCTGGCTATAGTGCTCTGTTGCCAGCCAGAAGAGGCACACACAGCATCAGCGACAGAGAGCA
Source organism: Cryptoblepharus egeriae (assembly GCA_030015325.1). NCBI lineage: Eukaryota > Metazoa > Chordata > Lepidosauria > Squamata > Scincidae > Cryptoblepharus > Cryptoblepharus egeriae. The sequence continues at coordinate 31,291,950 of JAREYC010000006.1, read as the reverse complement.
TTGGTCAGGAAGCTCCCCTTGCGGGGACACGGAAGGAGGGCTCTCCGACTGATGCACTTCACCTTCAGCTGGGAAAGGCTCTCATCTCCCAGGATGAAGAGATGACCTGGAGAGCAAGTGGAGAACTCTGAAGGCGAGCATTCTGTAAGAAGCTCTGCTTCCAGTGATCCAGAGTGGTGGTTTCTTGGGTCAGAGCCCAGCTGTCTCCAAGCCAAGAGAGGTGCATATCTCACCTGATTGGAGGCAGCTGAACAGACCGGGCATTGAGGACGCCTCCTTTAAAGATACTAGTATAAGAACAGAATAATGGCATAAAAAGGCAAGTCTGTATTAGAATGTTTGAGAGGCTGGCAGGACAGGAAGGAAGGCTTCTAGATAACTGTGAAAGCCTATCAGATATGTATCAGTAGCTGAAAACATAAATTTGAAATAACATTGTATATGAATTACAAACATTTCAGCTAGTAAGTGGGGTGCAATTTATGGAAATGGGCTATTGAGGGATATGCAAGTGAAAAAATATAGAGAACCATTGTTTTACATGAACAGACACTTAAATATTTGAAAACGCTAACTTAGTATGTAGACATTTACTTTTAAATGCTACAACAAAAACCTGAACCAACTACATGCAAATTACTGTCCGCTTGATACACGTCATTTCATTAAGAAGCTGCTACAATATAAAAATTAAGATGACTTTTAGAACATTATGCTTAGCAAATGATCAGCTGATTTGTCCCTTTTTATAAAGGCATACCATTGGAATCATAATTTTTTGCTTGTTGAGCTCCTTACACTTTATACAAGATGTAAGGGAGTGCAATAATCAAAGAAATGTGATACATGCATACAAGTTAAATGAATGATTGTGTGGAGAGCTATGAACTGATTAAGACAAGAACATTCATGATAACCCGAATTACCTTCTCTGTGCAAGTGGAGCGTTGTCAGATGCTTTGACAGTGAGGGCATAGGATCGTCCCACTGTCAATACAATTCCTGGTGCAATGGTGATAAGGCCGGTTTGAGCACCAATTACAAAATCTCCCTGATCCCCAGCCAGGATTTCATATATGAGTTGTCCATTTGGACCTTCATCTGCATCTATGGCAGTGAGCTGAAAATAACAGAGAGAAGATAAATGTTTCATTTTAGGATATTTCTCATTTTTCCTAGATGGATTAAAAAAACTCCCAAGAGAAGGAACCTTTTACATATCCTGTGAAATCAGAATGAAATTACATTACAGAATCCAAGTGCAAAAAACAATCAGAGGAAAATGAGACGTTGTTTAAAACAATAATGTGACTATTTTTTCAGGAGTGACCTACTCATAGATCTACTGTTAAATTGCACTGCATACCTTGGACAAACTTTTACCTAGCTAAAAATTGTGAAGAGGTTTTGGAGCCATATTGAAGAAGTTTCAGTGTAGAAGCATTTATTTTATACAGGTTGCACATTTCTTTTTCCAGTGATTCCTTTCCATTCAGCATTTAAATTGTATTATATAGAAAACCCCTCCCCCAACACAGTATATTTATCCTAACCCAGTTTTTTTCTGTTTGGCAAAGCAGTAAGGATCACAAATACTTGATTAGGGAATGAGCAAAGATCAATTTGCATCAGATCTGAAAATGTTTGCAGATTGTGTAGAAAAAAAACAACTGCAACAATTGATCACAATTGAAATCATATACAACAACTGATATTTATTTATACATCTCTTTAAAACTGCTTTGTGAACTTTTCAGTTGAAAAGCCGTATATAAATACTGTAGATAGATAGATGTGTAGGTATTAACATATACATCTCAGAGCAGTCATGGTAGTATATTCCTTTAATTGCTTTTACATGTCCCTGTCAAACTGCTCATGTTGTTGACCCAGTGCCGGACTTACATATAAGCTAAACAAGCTATAGCTTTAGGGCCCCACTCTCTTGGGCCCCCCAAAAAATTTAAAGGGAAAAAACTGGATATACATTTCCAAAATATAAGATAAAAAACAAATAAAATAAAACCTACATACAGCAACAGTGTTTTGTGTTGTGTAGTCTCCTATGATGTAAGTAATGCGCCTCACCTGCTAGCCTGCTCCCTAAATATCACTGGTTTGCTCCTTTCTATATACAGTGGTACCTCGCTTAACGAGTGTCTCAAACAGCAAGTGTGCCACATAGCGAGGAAAGCTTGCTTCACATAACAAGTGCCCATTGGTTGGGTTCTCTCCCTCCTCCCTGCATTGGCTGGGCTTAAGCACTAAGGAGGGACTTTCTTCTTCCCCCTGCAGTACCAAGGAAGAGGCATGCAGTGGGAGCCGAAAAGCCTCTTGGTCAAACATGGCTTCCTCCTGCAGCCAGCAAATGTGCTCAGCCTCCATCAGGTAGAAGGGGAAACTCCTCCTGCACCCCCTCTAGACCCCTCCTCAAACAGACCCCTTCCCCCCAGGAAGCTCCCCCTGCCTGGACCCCACTACAACCACCCCTCTGCCCCCTACCAGCACCTTCCTTGCCTGCAGTTTTCATTTCCTGTGAGTAAGCCCCAGTGGATTCAATGGGGCTTGATTCTGAGTAGACCCTTCTGTGCCCTTGTTTCTCTTCATGCAGACTTGGAAAGCGTCAGGCTTGCATCCTACACTCTTTCCTGTGAGTAAGCCCCAGTGGATTCAATGGAGCTTGATTCTGAGTAGACCCTTCTCTGCCCTTGTTCCTCTTCATGCAGATTTGGAAAGAGTCAGGCTTGCATCCTACACTCTTTCCTGTGAGTAAGCCCCAGTGGATTCAATTTTCCTATTAATGAATGTAGCAGCTATAGCTTGTTTAGCTTATATGTAAATCCGGCACTGGATCAACAACATGAGCAGTTTGACAGGGACATGTAAAAGCAATTAAAGGAGTAGACAGCATAGGATCTGGCCCCTCTGCTGTTGCAGACTGTCTATCTAGTTTGCATAGCTAGATCTCACACACAGTTTCCTTGTTAAAGATGCTCCAAAAGACACCAGTGACTCTTTAGTGAAAATTAGTCATCCTTGGCCATGAAGGTTTTTCTTTGCTTTTTTACTGTACAGAATATTACAGTGTTTTATTACAGTAATTGTGGTATGTATTATAGTGTTTAGAATTCAATTCCTGTGTTTTGTCATCATTTTTAGATACAGATAATATTTTTATATGAATATTTTGGGGGTTGTGTAACCAATCATCTGAGTTTCTATTGTTTCCTATGAGAAAATCTGTTTCACTGAAAGAGTGTTTCACTTAAAGAGCATGCCTCCGGAACGAATTAAGCTCTTTAAGTGAGGCACCACTGTATAGGGTTCCTACATTCTGCATGGACTATTAATATACTTCTTAATTGTATTTCACTATTAATATACGTCTTCTTAATTGTATTTCAGTTCAACAATTACTTTGATAAAATACATATTTTGTTATGTGCAAATGGCTTTACATATCTATTAGGTCCATAAATTACCATGTAGCATATATTCAACACAAAAAACAGAGACAATTTGTTGTTGACAAAGGACAGCTGGACATATAAAGGGCCACATTACCTTCAATAGCTTTGGGCCTCATCAAACCCTGTGTTGACCTCATAAAAGAATGTTAATAAAGGTTGACAACAACTTAAAAAGTGCTCTAATAATAACCTTCTCTAGATCAACATTAAAGGGGTGGCAGAGAGGAGATAAATAAGAGCTTCACACAAAATGCAAAGCCTAACCATTTAATCACATTCTTGGAAATAGGCCAGGTTTTCCTGTGACAACATGAAAGGGGAAACGGGGAGAATACACAAATACATAAATTAATAAGGTTAATTAAATTTACAAACGAAGGTGCTTTGAAATGCTAAGTCATCTGAATAACATTTTGGGGCCAAAAGATACCTGAAAGGTAGAATTAAAATCAAAGAACTGTCACAACATTCTATGATTTTGAACGTTAAAATTGCAGGTGTCTTTGGCTGATAGGTTTCATAGTTTACATGATTTTGGAAATAACTGAATGCCAAAAATTGGTGGAAAAAAGGATATATTCTGCTGTTCCAGTATATCTTGTTCTTGCAGTAGCAGCAATTTTGTTCATTAAAAATGTGTTGCATCCACAACTTGACAATGATAAATACGTTCTGTTGCTGGCAAAGCCTTGATTTGCATTATGCAAATAAAAAGCTATAAGAATTATTTTTCAAGCATCCTATCTAAACAATGCCACATCATTTACTGGGATGCCAATTGTGATTTGTTGCAATCATTTTAACAAGGGGTTAGTTCAGCTGGTCAGGACCCTTTTTCTAAGGATGTGTTTTGCCCATGTGTGGAGAAACTAATAACACATCCTGATTCCAGTAGTTCCACATCTGTCATGAACTAAAAGTTTGGGCAAATTGGTCTGATTCCCAAATGCCTAACATGATTACTTCTTGCTGATCTAAATTGAAAGCTGCAGTTGTTGTGTGCCAAAAGGCTTTGCTTCCAACAACACACTTGGAAGAACCATTCCAGCAAAACAAGTCAACTTCCACAAAGTCATACACAATTAGCATGAATTTAATTTTTAACCTACTCAGGTAGTGTTAGGAAAATTACCATGTGGAAATGCAGCTGATGCCTTGGATCTGCCATAACAAAACAGGCAGCAACCGCATATGGGTTCTGTATCTATTCTGGGCTTCATCAGAACAATCCACCCAGAACTACAGTTAATATTTGTTATATTGCAAAGAGAAGATTTGGTATAGTGCAAAGTATATACTACCGTTCTTCTAAGGCAGTGATTTTCAACCCGTGTGCAGTGGCACACAGGTGCGCCATGGATAATCCTCAAGTGTGCCATGGGAATTTGGGGAGTGACATTCATTAATAGGAAAATTGAGGGATTTGAATAGTCTGGTGTTCTTTGTCGATGGTAAAAAAAACTGATGGTGTGCCTTCACAATTTCAGTGCCTTGTTAAGTGTGCCGCGAGATGAAAAAGGTTGAATATTGCTGCTCTAAGGGGATATTTGCTTTAGAATAGACATTTGCTTTCCTGGATAGATAGAGCCACACATGATTTCAGAATGGTTGCTGAAAAGGTTACATTTAAAATGACAGGGAGAGAGGACAGACCCAGAATTTAGCTAGTTGCAATCAGTCAAGGAAGAACTCTTCTCCTATCTATCTATCTATCTACAGTATTTATATACCGCTTTTCCACTAAAAAGTTCACAAAGCGGTTTACAAAGAAAATGGAAAAATAATAATAGCTAATTAAAAGCTAATGGGTCCCTGTCCCAAAAGGACTCACAATCTAAAATGCAAAAATGAACACCAGCAGAAGCCACTTGAACAGACACTGCTCGGGTGCGTAGGGCCAGTTACTCTCCCCCTGCTAAATAAAAGAGGAGCACCCACTTGAAAGAGTGCCTCCTCCTACTTCTACCTCACTTGTTTATGAGTGCTTATTCTTTGACTATAGAGCCCAGCTCTGCTGGATCCAATCATATTGGCTCTGCCTTTCCATTGGACTAATTCAGTGGCGTGGAGAGGGGGGATTTGCTGCTTGGGTAACAGCATAGCCTCCATAACAATCTAACCCAGGCTTTCGTGCTTTGCATGCAGTGTATGCAGCGCCGAGCACGATACCATAGTCTTTCAAGACTGACAGAGGCCTGCTTTTAGAGGCAAAATATCTGAAGTTTCCAAAACCAGGTTTAATGAAGTCAAACATTTATAGGGGCTCTAAAAGTGACAAAGTGTACACTCTGTTAACAATGCTATCCTTCCCACTTTACATGGAACACCCAAAAAGGTCAGAATTCTTATTTTGCATCCAATTCCGCCTTGAGAGATTCAAGGGGTGGTCAGTAAGCATGCCTTGCCCAAGACACACCAAATCCCAAGATATGGTTTAATATGCATACGTGTGTCATCTACTCTAACCCCTTGATTTCAACTAATCTGACAAATGGTAGGCTTTACAAATAACATACCAGAATATTGTCACTTTTTAAAATACAGCTAAGTGTTGGACAAATTAAATGTTTTATTATCTCTGTAATGCAACTCAATTAGCACTTAGAGGAAACCTTTCATCACGAGTGATAATGTAAGTGCATGAACACACCGGGGTCAATGCTCTTTTTATAACCTCCCTTTTTATATGAATATTTTGTTTCATGATCTAATCATTACTGACCTGGTCCACTTTCTTTTTGAAGTTATCAGAGCTGATTATCATCTCAAAGGATGAGAGTGTCCTTAGAAGACTCTCAAGCAATTAGGAGGCATGCAACAGGACTGCTTATTTTTTATTATCCATCCAAGAAATTTGAATTATTTCACAGACAAACCAGTTCACCATCACCCCATGACATTTCTTACTTAAAAGATGTGCAAGACAATTCTATCCATGAGAATTAAGTTTATTCAGAATGAAGTTCAACTATATTCAATGTGGATTACTCCCCAGTAAATTATTTCAGCATAAAGCAGTGGTTCCCAAACTGTGACCTAAGGTCAAAAAGCCAAGAGAACCATGGAATGTTCAGAAAAAAACCTGCTGGCCTATACAATATATAGGATTATAGCCCTAATCAGGAGCTGCCAATGGCCCAGTAACTCAAGAAAGCTAACCGTCAAACAAGTGATGCAAATAGTGAACAAATTAAGAGAGAGAGAGAGAGAGAGAGAGAGAGAGAGAGAGAGAGAGAGAGAGAGAGAGAGAGAGAGAGAGAGAGACCTCTGTAGCTATGGTGCCCCCCTCTTTCTCTGAAATAATTAAAAAACCATTCAATTATAGAAAAAAGCTCTTCCCAAATTGCTTCAAGCATATTGTTCTTGTGTGAAGACACCCATATACAGACATCTTTCTGGAGACATGCAGGTCACAGAAAACTAGTTTCAGCTTTTCCTAGGAATAACCGGAAATGATTAGAAACACACTAAACTTAAGAGAGCCAGTTCAAAAATTATCTCAAATTATGGTGGAACAGAAAACAAACAAAAGAAGACAAAGGTGAACATCATTGGCTATTATGGTTCTCGAATATCACCTCCACCCTTCCAAAACATCATTGCCTGTGCACAACCTAATATTTCTGTTTCCTGCTATCAAGAAGCTAGCTCTAAAAAGTTCAAATAAAGTCACTACAGCTTGATGTCTAAAGTTAAGGCATGAACATATTGGAGGCAGTACTGGGAAAGCAGGCTGAATTTAGGCCCCACTAATGTTTCCATAATTCTGTTTCACAAAACCAGGACAGGACTCCTGTCAAACTTACCAGTATGTGAATGCAATCCCTCCAAACCAGGACAGTCCTGGTTTTCCAGGATATACAGGAGTCCTTGCCCAATCCTAACCAACTTTGGGGCATGTGCTGCATCCTGTGATGGGTTCAGAAAAGGAGAACATTTGTTTCCTTAGGAATGCATCACAGCTGCATTGGTGATGGACAATTGGATAAGTTTGGGCCCTTAGGATCATCAGGATCAGTGATGGGCATCAAAGAAATTAAGAACCGGTTCTCTGTCCATCTGGCAGCCACTTTTAAATGGCTATTTTTAAACTTTATGTGTACTATCTCTTGTTAACAACCGGTTCTATAGAGTAGGTGCGAACCTGCTGGAGCCCACCACTGATCAGGATCCTGTCTGGTGCATGTTCAATGAATTGTCTGTAAGTGTGTTGAGGTTTTAGTTTTAGGGTTGCTAACTGTTCAGCCTAGTCCCCTTAAAGAACTTATTTGGGAACTTTCTTGGCGTGGCTCACTTGGAATAAAATTCTCATTTATCTGAATAGTGTAAATCCCTGTAGCAATGAAAAGACAACAAAAAAAATAGCTCTCTACTCAACTGCAAGTGAAAAAAATGCCATTCACTTAAAGCAGAAGCCAAAATGCTATTACCAAAGAAGCTTTAAATAATTAGATGTCCCATTACAAGGCAGCTAAATTACCGTTATGAGTTCACATAAATACACATTTTGGGTAAGCAGTGAAAACAAGATCTATTGGTGAGGGGAAAATGTATTAGAGATCTACAAGTGCAAATGTGAATTGGAGGATAGCTGTAATACTTCAGGCAAAGCTTTAAACTCTAGGTAAAATTTCACAATGCAAAAATCGTAAAGTAAATCCTAATGTGTCCAAAATGATATATATTAGACCCTAAATGATACAAGATCCTAAAATGTGGTGCATACTGATTTTCTTCTTTTTTGCTATGAGGGCTACAAAAAATGTCAGAAGCAATAGCAAGAAGAATTCATCTTCTCACTACAGATTGTACTCGGCTTGTTGAAAATGACTCTTACTGAATCACATGCTGAAAAATGAGAGCCGGATCTTCAAATGCCATCCCTTTCTGTTTTCCATTATAACAACATTTTTACCACTTTCCACTGTACTGAACATGATAAGAATACATTATAAATTATTACAATATTAGTAATTGTCAAGCCTGACGCTTCTAGAGATGTTTCTGTAAGATACTTTGAATAACGATGCCTAAACTGTCAAAGAAATGCCAGACGCTAGACTGGGGAACAGTATCTGACTTTCAAAAGGCATGAGTGCATGTCATGATTAAAATTTAAGAGTGCCAGGATTTCAGCCTAATGTTCAGATTACAGGAATAACTTTGACATGCAGAGCACTTTCTGAACATTTTTTACTCAGATACACGCACGTGTGTTCTTAGGAGGAGCTTTACCAGAGTCTAGGCTTCAGTCCACACATGCCCTGCATATAAATAAATGATGCAAAAGGGGTTACACCTGAAAGAGGTATTGGACCTCTGTTCATTGGCATCTTTCAGTCTCTAAAGACTATGGTATCGTGCTCAGAAGTAGAGGTCCTAAAACAGTGTCTTTTATGACTTAAACAGGCCAATTCGAGAGTGGCAACCCCTTCCACACTGACGGCAGATACAGTCAGTCCCCTGCCCAGCCCCCAGATTTCGCTGTTACCGGGACTGCCTCTTTGTCTCAGCCTGCCGAATGAGTGTCTCTTCAAATTGAAGAAGGCCATGCTGCGTCTTTTGCCTCCACGCTGAATGATCAGAGGTCAGGGTTTCCAAGTTGTTGATGTCCATTCCTAAGGCCTTTAGATCGCTCTTGCAGATGTCCTTGTATGGCAGCTGTGGTCTCCCTCTATGGCGCTTTTCCTGCGCTAATTCTCCATACATGAGGTCTTTTGGAATCTGACCATCAGCTATTCTCACGACATGTCCAAGCCAGCTTAGACATCGCTGTTTCAGAACAGTGTACATGCTAGGGATACCAGCACGTTCCAAGACTGCACAATCTGAAACTTTGTCATGCCAAGTGATGACAAGAATACGTCGGAGACAGCGCATATGAAATGTGTTCTGCTTTCTCTCCTGCTGCACATGAAGGGGCCAAGACTCACTGCAGTACAAGAGTGTGCTCAGGATGCAGGCTCTATAGACCTGGATCTTTGTATGTTTGTCAGCTTCTTATTAAGCCATACTCTCTTTGTAAGTCTAGAAAACGTGGTAGCTGCTTTACCGATACATTTATTCAGCTCGGTATATAAAGAAAGAGTGTTGGAGACAGTTGAGCCAAGGTACACAAAGTCATGCACAACCTCCGTGTTCAGAGATTGTAATACAGGGAGGTGAATCCACGTCCTGACCCATGACTTGTTTCTTCTTCAAGCTGATTGTTAGTCCAAAGTCTTGGCAGCCTTTGTTAAAATGGTCCATAAGTAGTTGGAAGTCTTCGGCAGAGTGAGCAGTAACAGCAGCATCATCAGTGAAGAGGAAATCCCGCAAGCATTTCAGCTGGACTTTGCTCTCTGGAGGGATTGAAGAGTTTTCCATCTGATCTGGTCTGGAGATAAATTCCCTCTGTTGCATTTCCAAAAGCCTGTTTCAGCATGACAGCAAAAAAGATCCCGAATAAAGTTGGTGCGAGGACGCAGCCCTGCTTTACTCCACTTCGAATATCAAAGGAATCTGATGTTAAGCCATCAAAAACTACAGCGCTCTTCATGTCATCGTGAAAGGACCTGATGATGTTGAGGAGCTTAGGTGGGCATCCAATCTTGGGGAGGATTTTAAAAAGGCCTTCTCTACTAACCAGATCAAAAGCCTTTGTAGGATCTATGAAGGCTACAAAAAGTGGCTGTCTTTGTTTCCTGCATTTCTCCTGCAACTGTCTAAGGGAAAATACCATATCAGTGGTGGACCTGTTGGCTCGAAATCCGCACTGTGATTCAGGATAGATTCTCTCTGCAAGCACCTGGAGCCTCTTCAGTACAACGCGGGCAAGTAGCTTCCCTACAACACTAAGAAGAGAGATGCCGCGATAGTTGTTACAGTCACCCCTGTCACCTTTGTTTTTATACAGTGTGACGATATTGGCATCCTTCATGTCCTGTGGTACTCCACCTTCCCTCCAACAGAGACAGAAGATTTCATATAGTTCAGTGGGAATGGTCCCCCTACAGCACCTCAGGATTTCAATGATGTTATCTCAGTGATGTTATCTTTCCCAGGTGCCTGCCAGAAGCAAGGGAATCCACGGCCGTGTTTACATCTTCTAAAGTTGGTTCACTGTCAAGCTCCTCCAAGACAGGCTGACACTCGATGTTGTTTAATGCTTCTTCGGTTACTACATTTTCTCTGGAGTATAGCTCAGAGTAGTGCTGCATCCAGCACACCATCTGCTGTGCTCAGTCCTGGATGACCCCGCCTGTAGAAGACTTCAGGGGGGCAGATTTCCTCACTGTCGGACCAAGGGCCTGCTTGATGCCATCATACATCCCCTTGATGTTGCCTGTGTCGGCAGCTACCTGGATCTGAGAGCAAAGCTGCAGCCAATAATTGTTAGCACATCTCCTGGCGATCTGTTGGACTTTGCTACGAGCAGCTTGTAGGACGTGTAGGTTGTGCTCACTAGAACAGGCTTTATATGCAGTTAGAGCACCCCTCTTTTCCTCAAGGGCTGGCATCAGCTCCTCTGAGTTGGCTTCAAACCAATCTGCTGTCTTTCTAACCTCCTTACCAAAAACTGACAAGGCGGTATTATAAACAGCATTCTTGAAATGTTCCCATCATTCAGAAGCATTTGCCTCAGCTGGACCTGGGAGAGTTCCCTTGAGTGCTTGGTCAAATTCCTTCACTTTTTCCAGACTGCGGGTCTTGCTGATGTTAATTTGTGATCTTCCTTCCTTCTTCGAGTAATGCAGCCTCTTTGCTTGCAGTTTTACTCTGCTGCATACCAAGGAGTGGTCTGTATTGCAATCAACACCCTGATAGCTACGTGTTATCTTAATGCTGGTAAGTCTGTTATGGTACTGAAAATGCTTTTCAAAATAAAAGTAACATACACACAGGAATTGTTATAAATTGTTTACATGAGATAAAAAGCAGAAAAAGCTCCTGCATTCCAGCAAAAGGACATTGCTAGTAGTGCAGGGACATTATTCTTCAAACTGTTCTTCCATCTTCAAATATGTACCAACAATTTTCTTCAAACTGATCTTCTGGTAAGTATCTAAACTGGAAGTGATACATCTTGTTGCTTAACAGTGCAGTCCTAACCTATGGCAGAGAGAATGGCCTAGCTATGGCAGTCTAAAATAGGCCATATTCAGACCTGATACTTAGGCCAAATCTACAGGGGAAGGAGGCTGGCCTAACTACTGCTGAGGAGGCAGTTGCACAAGTCTGCTATTCCAGGCATGCTCACTGAGGACCAAATTAGTGGCACCCGTGGAGGGCTTGCTCCTGAAGAGACCTGCCTCAGATCACACTGAACAAGGAGCAGCTATGGTGCCTGCACCCTCCCTGCCATATGAGAAAGCCAAGGAGTCCCTGGCAACCAGTCACAGCTGTAGCATGATGGAAATAAAGGAGATGGCTGTCTGGGGGACCAGATGCCAGAACTGTTGAAGGAAGAGAGCAGCACCCCCTCCCCAAAATGGAGGGCGATAAATGGAGGATAGAACCAAACAAAAGCTGGTAACACCCACATCCGTGGTTGTCATGTGGTTCATGGGAACACTATAGCAAACTCCAGCATCCCACAGTCCCTGTAGTGTTGGCTGCTGAAGTGGGATGTTGGAGTTTGCTGTATCCTGAGTTCAACAGGCAGGAGTGGTGTTTAGGCTGGCCTTGGACTTAGAACTTTTTCTTTCACTTCCATTTTTTACTTTGGTTTATCATGGGCCTCGGTGGGTCTATTTCGATTTGGACCTGTTTCTTAAGTGGCCTATGTCAGAGGAGCTGGAAGAGGCCCTGGATGCCCTGGATGGATACAGCCGAACTGCACAATCCTAACCATGTCTATTCAAAAGTAAATCCCATTGTATTCAATGGATCTTACTCCCAGGAAAGTGTCTTTAAGATTGCAGCCTAAGTGCACTGTTTTAGGCCATGCCTACCATCCCTGTGCATGCCCCTGCTGCACTGCCTAGGCTAGCACTGCTAGGCCAGCACAGGTACATCTGTCATGCACTGGCTCAGGTGGATTTGCATTGGTCCATGCCCTTTACTGGTGCAGCCAGAAACTTGGATTATCATGTTCAACAGAATTCAACAGAAACCCTAGATTTCTGACAGTTTTGTACCTCTGTGTATGCAAACACTTGTCACATTTACAATTTAGTGGGCACTTAAAAGGCCAGGTATCCTTAAAATTGAAACATTAACATTACACTTCAGCGTAATATTAGGGCCACTTCACATTTTATACACCACAAAAGAATGTCATCATCTGTCCATATTACAGGGAGTCATGGCAATCTTGGCTCTTTGTCTGGATTGGTCCAGTAAGCTGCAAGCCAATATGCCTCCTCCCAAACACTGAAAAGGAAAAATACAACACTAGTGACAGGAAAAACACAAGAGATGTAAACAACCATTTTGCTAGGATACAGCAGATGAGGCATTAGCATGTAACAACTGAAGGGGCTTAATTACCCTATTTGCATTTGAGACTAAGCTTTTTAAATCACACTTGCAATAGAATGCACTGAATCTCATTCCTTTTCCCAAACACAGAAATACAAGAACTATCAAAAGGGATGGGACAGAGCGATCAGTGGATTCTATTCCTCCAATAGGTAACCTGATGAAATAATCCAAGCAGGTTATCTATGAGTCCGGAGATATGCGGTGTGGGGAGGGCGCAGGTGAGGAAGAATTGCCCAAACATAATCTGTGGAAAAACACGTAGCCACCTCACTTGTTTTCACTTAAGGAGGCTATCTTTACACCTGAGAATGTAGGTGTAAGGAGAGCAGCCTTGGGTGTAAACAAGCATGGCAGCTGCAATACTGTTTCATGGACATCAAGGCAATTCTGCTTCACCTACTATCCCCTTGCTGCATGTCCTTGTCCCAGTCACAGAAAGTGTGTGTTGTTTTCCGCTAGTCATCTGAATGCTTGCTGAACAGAACATTCTTGCTCACCTATAAGAGAAAGTCCTGGAGATTCCTTGAGCAATGTTAAGTAGCTGGAACTGGGGATTATGTAAGCACTGTTCAATTACCTTGATAACACTTTCTCCCGGCCTCATGTCTGTGTAAATCTTGACATTATATGATACGTTGGAGAATGTTGGAGAGTTATCATTTGCATCAATCACAATTATATTGACCGTGACTGGCAGGCTTTCTTGCACACCATCAGAAGCTGTCATCTTCAAAATAAACAGAAAATGGAAGGAAATCTTTTGAGAAAAATACAATTAAGTGGACATACTAACTCAAATAAAACTCAGGTTGATGCTTACTGTTACTTCTCTAATTTGGTTTACACAAGTTTCATACATGTAAATTTATGAAGCTTGTGTAAACCAAGCTTCATAAATTTATATTTATGGTTTAGTAAATCAATCATGAAAGAATTTCCATAGTTAGAACTGTTAGAAAGCAATTTTTCTGAGGCTCTCTCAATATACTGCTATTTTGTTGACAAATTCTAGGAAAATCATGCAAAAAGCCATTTATAAAATAAGTAACAGCCAAATCCTATTCTTGAGATTTGCCAATGTATCCCCTTCATGCACTGTTGATGCCCACAGGATGTGGCATAGGTATTGGCACATCACAAAACATAGTGTTGAAGCCTACTGGATGTGGCATAGATACTAGCACATCACAAAAAAAGCTGGAGCAGCATAGTTCAGTCATCATCATCATCATCATTCAACATCAGTGAAGAGGCCAAAAGAGAGATTGGTACATGACACAGGAAGGACATAAGAGGAACAAGGTGTTGACATACATTGTATATCCCATGACACCACTGGTGTTTTTAAAATAATTTCTTAGTCTGATATCATAATCATGTAAACATTTATCATTTCTTTCTGGACTATTTTCTTGATGTATGTCAGATGTTCAAAATTCCTGACCTTTTCTGCTCTTATGCAAGTGATATGTTCTGGAGAAGTAATGATGTACTAATAAAGTGTTGTCTGGGCCAATAATGTTGTGGCTTCATCCTTTCTGCCTAACTGGTCTTATCAGGGACATTGATCAGTTAGGGGATCTTGAAAATTATACAAAATATCATCCAAAAGACAACATCCTTAAATATCTTTCAGTAAATCACAAACCCAGGAACATAATAAATTACCTAATTGTGGTCATCCTGCTGGCCATGCTTGGAATAATCCAGAGTTGTATAAATACCAGCAGCACAAGTGATTTTTCTATTTCAAATGTGAAACAAGATAGGAAACCTCATCAGGGAACCACAAGTGCCTACAGCTTCAAGTCAAGAGACTATTCAGAGGCAAAACTAGATTTATGTGAAACTGATTAGGAGGAGAAAAGACAAAGTAGCTATTCGCAACTGACTCAAAAGTGTGATCAGGCAGATCCATAGCCCATTTAACCTGTACATAATAGTGCCCAGTAATAATTCATTTTTGCCTATTTTGTAAAACACTGTACGGTAATACTTATTATTAAATTTAAAACTATTACATATAATTTATTAATTACAAGAAGTCTAATTGCTGCCTGCTCAGAAGGAAAAGGACAATGAAGATTTTTTTCCAGACTAAAAAAGAAGACGTTATGGAAAAAGAGGACATAGAGTATGTTCGCCCTGTCTTAACCCCAATCAGAATTCAGAGGTTTTTCTGAGGCCCACAGAGGCTGAACATGTCCACCCACAGACTTTGAGAGCTTCTGAATGGCCATTCCTCTTCCCCTACCCGAGTGACCCCTACCCAAAGCTCAAAAGGAGGACAAGATCATGGATTCCTCTCAGCCTGGCCTTTCCAGTGGACAATGGCACGTTTGCCTACTCATGAGGTAAGCTGCAATATTGGGCACTTTCACTTTCCCATGGAGCTCAATGCATATTTTTTATTTTTAGTTTTTTGACCATAACTTTTAATAGGAAAGAGATATTTCAAAACATATTGTTGCACTGGGTTGTGCTCCTCAATACAAATCCAACAACATATGACATGATGGGGTACTGCACACCATTGCCAAATTCCAAAATGAAGGACAATGAAACCCTTTTGAAGGACATCCGGATAGGAGGCTAAAAAAGAGGACAAATCCGGAAATTTCTGGTCTTATGATCACCCTGTCCCCTACCCCCAACTTCTCATTTCCTTGGGAAACCAGAGGTGACTTTTTGGGCTTTATAGGGTACAAAAACCTTACCCCAAAATAACCAGAACTTGCATTTTTTTCCTCAAATGGCCATTCTGAGACCCACAGAGGGTAGCCACAGACATATTTGGCCTCTCTGGACCTCCAGAAGGGCTGCAGGGAGTCTGCAGGGAGTCTAAATTCAATCTTTAGTTAATTGAAACAGTGCATAAGAAGTCAGAGAGAAAGGGACCCCTACACATGCCTAAGAAACAAAATTGATGTGATTAGAATTAATAATTTCATGAACTCAGTAATGAAAATATAATACTTAGATCCAATCTCAACAATAAGAATGTCACATAATTATTTTTTCAGGAAAATGAGTCATGAGGGAGTTGAGGTTGGTTGCTGAGGTATATTAGGAAGGAAATCCCTGAAAAAATGCAGCTACATGAAGCTCATGTGACCTCCTAAAAGCCCCTCCTATGGACTTTCAGCCCATAAATGGGAAGAAACTAGAAGAGGGAGTCAGGATAATTGCTTTTGTCTCCTAGATATTTTTTCTACTTTGTTCTCCTTCATTTTTAAAGCCTTCGTCAGTTGAAGCTCTTATGCCCCTTTTAGTCGAAGTGTGCCTTTTAGAACGCTGTTAGAAAACTGTCATAAGCACCTAATTAACTCAATTGTAACACACTTAAAGTGTTAAGTGACGTTCATTAGGATCAAAACAAAATCTCATGTAATAATTATAGCAGCCTAGAGCATCCTAGAGTTAACTCTGGGAGTGAGAAGAAAAGGAATGGCAGATTAGAGAGCCACAGGAGAAGGGGGTGGCATCTGTAGTGCCACTTCAGAGTGGAAAGGAATTGGGCGGACCCTATGAAAGAATGTCCATTATTGTACTAAAAACTATTACTTACCGAAAAAGTGTACAGCTGTTGAAGCTCCCTGTCAACAGGTTGAAGTAAGGTGAGGTAGCGTGTTATGCCAGTCTGTGTCACAGTGAAAAATGTATTGTAGTCGTTTAGAAAAAGATGGAGCAAGGGATCCTTTGTCTTTAAAGAGAAACAAAGAGAGGGGTTATTACATTACAGTTATTACAGTTATGGTCATAACGACACACACAGAAGCTGTTTTAATGATAGCACTAAGTATCTGGACTGACATTGAGATGGGGGGATTCAATAACAGCTTCTGCGTGAAATGGAGGGGGGTTCTGAAGAGACAAACCTTACTCTCGCCTCATCATTATCCTCCATAAGCAATAGTACTACAGAAAAATCTCCATTCTGTCTCCAAAATAATTCAAGCTATGATCAGTGATCATAACTTGCTTTATTGGCAATTGGTATTCTAAACAATTATTTCAACAACAAACTTGAAAAGGTAGTGGGGGGGAGGGAGACTTCAGCCACCTGCAAAACAAAACGCCATAAACCACAGCAAAAGAACGAGACCATTAGCTGATAACAGAATTGCCTCAAAAGACAGTCTTACAAAGGGGATTTTTAACACAACGATGGAAAGATAATACAATAATTTATGATTCAAAGCATCTGCGTCCATTGATAGCCTTGAGAAAACTTGCCAGCATGGTTAATGCAGTCAAGCAGCACAATAGTCCTGATGGGCTGGCAATTGGTATCAGGCTGTTACTTGTGTTCCAGAAAACAAAGCAGTGAAGGAATCTCCTTTTGTGCCAGAAAACAAACCATTCACAAAGAGACAAAATGAAGGTGCTTTTTATCAGGAAAAAAAGCAAGCACACATCATATAGAGGTGAAGAATTGACTTAATTTACAAAATAAAAACAAAATAACATTTGAAACTTTGGAGAGGCCAAGTTTTTATATGACGAATCTCTGCCTGTTTGTCATAGAGAAGCAACAGCTACAGAATGGTTTTGCATCGCTGAGAAGACCTTCAGTTTCCCTTTCTGTACCATGTACACCTATTTGTGTACACCTGATATGTACACCTTTCCACATCATGACCCAAGATCCCAAAATAAGGGAGAAAATGGATTTCCAAGCTTTCTTTCTCAGCATGGGACGTTAAACATTTGGGATAAATAAAATATTTCTGAAGACATAAAACCTCAGCAGCAACACAAGATCAGTCAAATCCTATGCAATTCAAATGCATCACATTGTAAGGACTGAAAGCTGGGCTGCAAGCCAGCTGCACTGAATAACACAGTGCTGATTTCACACAACCTCTTTTCAAACCAAAGCGGCAAAGAAGTCTCACTTATTTCAATGGGACTTACTGCAACATAAGTGAGTATAGGATCACAGCCTAAAAGAAAGTGATTGTAGGTACACATGCTTTATCAGACATAACAGTACCACGGCAACAGATAAGAACAAAAACAGTGAACCAGGTACAAGATTTAGGGCCAATTCAGAGAATACTTTAAAATTCACTATGGCCCCATCTACTAAAAGATGCACATGCTCATGGCACACACGCATCCTGGCCTCTCCTCGGGCCATCCACAATTGGGAAAACTTACCCAAATTCATCTAGAGAGGAACACGTATGTACCACAAATGTGTGTGTCTTTTAGTGAATGCAGCCAGTTTGAAATTTAAAGCACCTTAGGCAGTTTTTCACACATTTTCCCCCCTAGTGATTTACATATTTAGCCCAGAGTCAACAATATTGCTAAATGCACCAAAAAAGTGAGAAACATTCAAAAGTGATCAATGTGGGAAAACAGCCTAAGGCTTCAATCCAAAAGTAAGTCTCACTGAAATAAATGAAACTTACTTCTGACTAGACATGTAGAGGATTGCCCTGTAAGACAGACAGTGTGGTTTCAAACATAATGTGAAAAGAAAGCAGGAGTGATTTGCATTGCTCTGTCTCAACCCAAGCCCAGTTATGCCAATCTGGCTTCAGGTGTACTGCTTAAGCATAGACAGAACACATCAGTCACACATGCTTCCTTTTTGTTTCACATCCAGGCCACTTGAAAGGAAAAGACAGATTAACCCTACAATCCAGAGTAACTATGGGTGCACATAAGAGACATTACGTGTACCCGTAGTTACTGCACCACCTAGTAAAAACCTATGGGAAATTCATTTTGCAATCCAGAGCAAATTGTTCTTACACTGGAGCAAGGACTTCCCATAGTTACTCTGGATTGCACCCTAAATCTTAACCAATTTAGGCCAGATCCCCACTCACCCGCTTCCATTCCCATGGTGGTAAAGAAGTGCCTTACAGCACTTTTGTGACCCCCAGAGGCGTAAAAAGGATGTAGTGCAGGATGCTATCTGCCACGGGCAACAGGGCTCTAGGGTGCACCACTTACACTCCTCTGATGTAATCATGTGTGTAGAACTCACTAGCATTACGATACACACACATGTGTGTGTGTGCGTGTGTAAATATATTAGTGCAAAAGTCTAGTCCTTTGCAGAGGTCTCTCCTGGTTGCAATAGATGACCTCCTGGAACCCTTTCTACCTGTTTTAATAGGGGCGAAATTTCAGTCCTTGCCACAGGCAAAATTTTGCTTAGGTACACCTCTGGTGACACCCCTAGGCCAGCCCAGGACTTGTGCTGGGACTTATGCCAACCTAACTGAGGCTTAGGATTGCAGCCTAAATTTAGCATTTTTTTACTTATTGCAAAGGAAATGAATAGAGCATGTAATTACTGAAGGGAGAAGCTAATTAAGAAAACAGTCCACAAAATTCTAGAACCAATTTAAAACTAGATGACTTGCAAGAGATCAAAATGAACAACGAAATAAAATATAGATATAGATATTTTTAATACTATTATGTACGATGGTGGGCTATAACTTTGTGTCTAAAATTCAGTTAAGTTTTTGGAAAAGAAACACTCTGATTTTAAATAATGTCCTCAAGACTTTTTGGTATAGGAAGAAAGATGAAAAAAGAACACTCAAGCAGAAGAACTTAATATATGAAGATGAACACCTAAAATACCTACAGGAGTGGCACCTGCTGGGATCTAAAAAGCAAAAGCAAACAAAAACAAAATGCAAAACAAAATAAGTACTGTATATCGCAAAAGACATTTCAACCTATATAATATTTTGAAACCCATACAAAAAAAATTAGTTGAAGAGAAATAAAAGCAAATGCACTGTCAAAGGAATTCCCTATCTAATCTTCTGAAAGGATTTTTTTGAAAGGATTATGAGCTTCAACAGAAACAAAAACGTATAACACCATCTGCAAAAGTATTTCTAGTAGAAATACATGTGTCATGATAGGGGTCTTACTGGAAAGTCCTTTGGGACAAGAATTGAGGCAATGCCTACTAGTTTAGATCATGTTTGACGATGAGGAAGATATATCTGAAGGTTGGTCTTCACTGGAGATCTGGTATTAGTAAGGAACAAGGATCTAAAAATTCTAAAAATGATATTTGATTCAAGTAATGAAATCTATATGCATTAACATGGATGCACTTCCTAACACCTAGATCACGTAGCCCCTTGACTGCCAGTAACTGGACTGCCCTGGTTTAAGTGTTCTTATCTGCCTCCAAGTTAGCCAGGGTTAAAATAATTATTATGAATACAGATCAAGTTACTTAGCAATGTTCCAATCAGTGACAGACTGCAATTAAAACTGTTCCATCATCGATCTCGTGCTTCCTTAACCTGAAGCCTCTCTAGCAAGGGGAGCTATGCTTGTCTCATCTAGGGAGGCTTTTCAGAGACCTATAGAAAAAATGTGCACAGAATCTATGTGGCTCAGAATGGCTGTTGTGGCCAAAACTCTCTCTCTCTCTCTCTCTCTCTCTCTCTCTCTCTCTCTCTCTCTCTCTCTCACACACACACACACACACACACACACACAACTTTCAGTTTTGGGGAGGAACTAGAAGACATTTTGATGCCTTTTGCCTTAAAAGCAAGGGAAGCACAACTCCCCTCAGCTATGGTAATTGCAAACAGGTGAGGTTGCTTAATGACAGTGTCACTAAATAATGATGCTGGCCAGCCCTGAATGGTCTGGCCGGCCAGTTTATCCCCCCCTGCCAGATGGTACAGCCGGGGGAGATGTGGAGGAAGCCCACTGGCTGCCAGGGCTAAAAGGGGGCGGCGCCTGACTCGCTGATGCGAGCGCCTTGCCCGCGAAGCCCATTTGGCTTCAGAGTGTCGTCCCCTCCTTCCCTGCCTGTGAAGTTTAAGATTAGCTGGTCGCACTCTGGGCCGGGTAGGAATTTTTGGGGTCCCTGCTGATTGGCTCTTGCCGGGACCTTTTTTCGCCTACCCTAAACTGTACTGGAGGTGTGGGGTTAAACTGGTCACTTTTATGGCAGGTGTCGTGCTGAAATAGGCAGGATAGGCCTTTGGTGACTGCCTGAGATGGCAAGAATCAGGGCGATGCATTGCGGGCCTATTGCTACCAGACCGGACATAGGCCTATGCGGCTAGCCCTGTACCTGGGAATTAATATAGGCTCGGTCAACTGGGCAACTGTTTGACTGAGCGCCCAGCCATCTCATCCCTGGAGTTGGCGTTGGAGGGCACCTTCCTGAGTGGGATGTTACCTGAGCCAGGCTTTCGCCCATCCCTATTTTTGTAGTTACCAGCACGACTTTGTTAGCAGTCCCCTGCTTTTTATTGATGTTAAAATAGTTAATAAAGTGGCCCTTTACTTCCACATCTGCCTCCATGTACTTATTCTGTGCCGTGGGGGGATAATGGGGATTGGAGAGAACATCTGCCTCGTTAAAAATCACTCACCTGCACCTAAAAAATGAAGTTTGACTAAAAGTTTGTGCTCCATATTTAAATTGTACATTTGTACAATGTACATTGTACATTAAATTGTACATTGTGCATCAAGTTGGGGGCATTCTGGGATGGGTGAGGGCAGGTGAAGGGTGCTTCTGTAGTGGGTGGGCACCGCCCTGGATCCCAACCCTGGTCCCCAGGCCAACTGAACTGCCTGCTCCAGTTCAAGCTAGAACTGCACTATTAATTTATCAGGTGCAGCATTGGTTAAAATCAAACTGCACAAAGGACATCTAAACTATTAGTGCTATTCTCCCTGCAGATCACAATAGGAAAGGTTATAACCAGCCCTTCCATATTAAGCAATGTTGTTTTACTGTCTGTGACTGAAGTCGTATACATGGTGACCTGAGAACAAGTCTCACTGAACTGTTTGAGACCTGAGCAGACAAGCAGTTTTTAAATTTCCTTTCCTTGCAAGCTTCTGGTAGGTTCATAAATCACAAGCAGTTTCCAGTGTGAGACACAAGAACTATTCTACTAAAGAACCAATACTGAATTTCAAGGTAATGCAGAAGACAAAAACATTTCAAGCTCTATTCTAATTTCAGGTCTGAGCTTGTGAACTCTATGGTATTATCACTTTTCTTTCAATTCATTAATTTTATCAAATATTCAAATATTTGAGTGTTCTCTTATGCACAAATCAGATTTTTGCACCCCAGTGGCATGTATACAGGGAGCTAAATTAAAAATGAATACTTATTTTTTTCTTAAATGAAATGCATCATGTTTTAATTTTTGAATAAACACTGTTGCTAATATGGGAATGAGATAACACTAATATGAACTAACAAACTTGACTCTAATAAACTTGTCTGAAAATACACAGACATGATTACTTAAGATAATCTGATTTTCTCTTTTCCTTCCTTTCCTATTTGCTATCATGTATGTCTATTTATTCATTGAGATACCTCTCCTTGACATATGGATATTTATTTTAATAACTTCATTTATACAATATTTAAGTTCATGGCAATAAAATACTGTGCTTTTTAAAATCATAAAATATAACAAGCTATAGTACATAATTATATCTAACAAGCTAAAGAAACCCAATTCCTGTTTAGCTGTTTAATGCCAACTCAAATTCCATTTCTTCCAGAAATTTGTCAGCTTGTGCAAAACTCCAGGACATTTTTAAAAAAAATCTAGGGCCCCAATCGTATCCAACTTCTAGTGCTGATCTAGCACTGATGATCCTGAACTGGAAGGAGAGTCAGAGAGGACTTCATATGGTTACAGAAAGCAATTTCTATTTTCAATTTCCCTTATAAACATCTACCCCCTTCAAAATTATGATAGATCACAAGCTGCTTCTAATGCGCATTCCAAATTTAAATACCAAATGTAAAGCATAATTATTTCATTTTGATGATTTTTCCAAAAATTCATTAGGCTTAATACCAGCTAGCTTCTAAAATACTTATCAACTACTATGTACTTTTTCCAAATTGATTCTTTGGTATATTTGCCATGCTAGGAGGAGCTATATTTGACCAGCTGCAAAGGAGGACAGAGGGAATCTCATAAGGTGAAACTTTTATCTTTTCTTCACTGCTAAGAAGGGGTGATAAATTATAATAGAGAAAATGTTAAGAGATAAGGGAGAAATTCAAGACACAGCTGAAGGAAATCAGAAGGAAAAAAGAGCCAGATGAAGATCTAGGTACAACTACATAAAGCGATTTAAAGAAGATAAAATGAGATGATGTATGCTGACCTGAAAGGGCTGGAGCAAGATAGAGAAGAATGGAGAGTTGCTGGAGACCAATCTATGGATCAAAACATGAGAAGAGAGCAGCTTTTCTAACTCCTCCATGGAAAGGTGCATGTCTTCTACACAAGTATTTAAAGTACAGAAGCCTTGTCCTCCTTTGCATCTAATCACCATAGTCTATGCCATTTTTAAAAAAACTGAAACTGAGTTCGTTCACAGTATTACCTTGTGTAGACATTATACTGAGGAAGGAACGTTGGCATTAGCTTTGCCTTCAGCGCGTTTACTTCAATATAGCAAAAGTGTATCTTCAAACTAGAATTGACAAATTTTCAAATCTTCCTTGGCTATCAGTTGCAATATTTAAATTGCTCTTCTCTTAACATTTTGTGCTTCATTTCTACTTGTATTTACCTAGTGCCTGAACTAATCAGAAAAAGCCTACATGAGAGTCACTATGTTTGCATTATTTCCTACTTAATCTAGACTTAAAACCACTTCAGATGCAAAGACAGCTAGAGAAAATATTGTGCTGCTCTTGGAATGGAACCTAGAACCAATAGATTAGATTTAAACAAGCTGCACCGTAAAACCCCGAAATCTATTATTATTCATTTCTTTTTGTTCATGACACATGAGAATAAAGACCCTTGCAGTGAAGGGAATGATGTGATTAGTTATTTTATGTAATCATTGTAGAATTTCATACAGTATATATGAGTATTTGAATTAAACAAAATCAAGACTAACCTCTTCTATATCATTATCCAAAGCTATGATCTGCAGCGGAGATGTTAAGTTCTGGTTTTCCGATATAGTTGTACCCACAGGAGAGGACTCTAGAATGAAGCCTTCATACGTTGATTCCATGAAGTAAGGTTTCTGATTGTTTTCATCCAGAACTTCAATATGTAGATTGGCAAAAGCTGGAAGTGGATGGCCATTGTCTTGTTCTGCCTACAAAAATAGCATATTTGTTGCAGGTTTCTGCAGCTGAATTTGACTCACTCATTTGTTCTTTTCTACTTTCAGCTGCTTGCTTGTAATTCATTCTGAACTTTTCAGTACAATCCTAACTTAAACTGGAACAGGAAGGTCAGTGTGTCTGCACTGAATCCAGAACAACTTTTGGGCAGCCAGTGGCTCACCCAAAGCCATAGGGAAATGTTTCACTTTACCCCAGGAGAGCCACTTTAGTCCCAATGGGGCTACTTTGAACTGTTCTACCTCAATTGGCAGCACAAATCTGGGCAGCCTAGGACAAGTGCTCGATCCTGCCCCCTCGCCCAGGTGACCATATGCACTCTTTTGCCAGAACGTGTCCTGGATTTTAGCCTTGTGTCCTGGAAGAAATCTTCATTGTCCTCTTTTTTCCTTGTGGCAACATATAGTCTTCTAGTAATGCATAAATTATATGTAATAAATTATATATAATTATTTTTAACGTAATAATAAGCAACTACATAAAAGCAATGCATATGAGTGTTTTTAGCTTTTATGTTATGTCCTACATTTTTCTTGGGTGTCTTACATTTTGGGGGGACCTTGACCTTCTTTTTGGTTAGGACATATGGTCACTCTGGCTTCACCTCACTCCCCCCGTCTCCTCCCTACCCTTTCCACACACTACAGACTCCCATGCAGGCCTGAGCAAATGTCCCCCCCCCCCAAAGGCCGGATCCAGCAAGGAAAGACTGGCGCAAGTTCCTTGTAATGACCTTCCATACAGTTGCATCAAAGCAAAAGAGCTTGACAGCATTTTCTTGAGAATGTTGGATGCACAAGATGTGCCAGACCAAGTGTACCTTAGGATTGTCCTCTGCAGATCTAAACACTAGTTACCAAGACACTAAAACAAGTCTGAAAGAGATTCAGAGAGCTTGGAATTCGCAAGATTTAGCTACAGTCTCCACATTTTGTTTTCCTTTTCTTTCTCCCACTGTTGGAATATGTCCTTTAAATATTTGGCACCTAACAGAATCTTCAAAAGTTCAACTTTGTGAACTTTTTGTGTGAAAGTGGTATATAAACAGTGTTTGTGAGTGATAATTCATCTGAAATCACTATTGCTGTTGCCAGTTTTTTAAGTCAAATCATTAAATTATCTCTCCTCTCTTAGTTCCTCTCCCTCCTTATTCTGTTTCTTCCTTTGAATTAACTTCCCTATACCCCTTCTCCACACTGTTTTCCCAACCCCTTTTTCATAATATTGTCCTTTTTGTTGCCTTGTTGTTCTTATCCTGTTGTAACTCGTAATGCCAATAAAGGTATTCATAATCGTAATCATAATAGTGTTTGTCTGATTAAAACTTTTTCCAGGAAACCTAAAAAACCTACATATTGTTTAATGCCATACCTCACTGGTTTGCGCTCTTCTCCCTAATTTCTCAAGAAACACAGCAAATAGAGATGGTACCAGCTGCTGTGATATATCCTCCCATAAAGTTCAGTACACTGTCATGGCCATGCCCCATGGTGTATTTAGAATCAGAGAATAGCATATTTGGCATTGGCTGAAGACTCATGCCCATTGGAGGGCCTACCTGGGCTAGGGTGACTAGATCCCCAAACCACAAAAGGAAGACAAGGTCTTAGATTCCTCTCAGCCTGGCCTTTCTGGTGGATAATGGCATGTTTGCCTACTCATGAGTAAAACCGTGATATTGGGCACTTTCACTTTCCTATAGAGTTCAATGCATAATTTTTGTTTTCTGTTTTTTGGCCATACTTTTGATAGGAAGGAGATATTTCAAAAAAGACTTTTTGCATTGGATTCTGCTCTTTAATACAAATCCAACAACATATGACACGATGGGGTACTGCACACCATTGTAAAGTTCCAGAATGAAGGACAATGAAGCCCTTTTGAAGGATACCTGGACAGGAAGCTAAAAAAGAGGACAAATCCAGTAAAATCCAGTCATATGGTCACCCTGATCTGGGCCAGCTGAATTTAGAAACATTATTCTGGTGGCTGTGGTAATACCTAATATACCATCATGTAACAAATGGGCACAACATGGGTGCCCACTGCACAGCACCACAAACATAATCTTGGGCTTTGTTGAATACAGGTGGTGCCACATTATCCATGGAGGTTCCATTCCTGGATCCAAAAACAATGGATAACGAAATCTGTAGTTCAAGGCCCCTTTAACCCTCCAAAAGCTGTGCTCTGGTTGCCTCTGGAGGACAATTTGAAGGTTTCCTAAGTCCTTTAAATGTCACTTCTGGTTTTCCACATGTAACCAACCTGGACCTCAGATCAGCCTCTGGAAGTGACCAGAAATAAACTCCAGTCATCTTCAGAGTCTTCAGGTTGAATGATGTCTGGCTCAGTGTAGTTCAGGGATCCATGCTGAGCCGAATATGCTGATAGAAAATCTACACATAAGAAGGCCTGTATGTTCACTGCAATTCTGAAGACATAACTCACATCTAGCATCCAATATGATCTATCTTGTATGTGAAGTAAAAGAGGCCTGCAGCACTAACCATGTCAGAGGATTCTGGCTCAATCTTAACTTGAGTTGAAAGATGTGGTGATTCTGCCATTTATACTTTCATCCCCTAACTATAAATCTGTGGATCATTCTTCAAAGTACAGTTAGAAATTATGGGATGCACCATCATCACTGCAACAGAGACTCACCCTACAATCCAGAGTAACTACGGGAGCACGTAAGAGACATTACGTGCACCCATAGTTACTGCACCACCTATGTGAAAACCTATGGGAAATTCATATTGCAATCCAGAGTAAATTGTTCTTACACTGGAGCAAGGACTCCCCGTAGTTACTCTGGATTACGCCCTGAATCACCTAATTTTTAAAAATCCTCATTTGGTTTAAAAGATAGCCATAATTCTAAATATCAAAATCCACTCCAATTAAAATCCAGCTATATAACAAATTAACAGAATTTTCCCACCATTTTTGGACAGTCTACAAAAATTTGAAGAATATTTGTAGGCTCTGGGCATGGCTGGGCACTGGCGCCAGCACTGGACAGCAACAGGCACCGGTAGTGGCAGGCAGCAGTGGGCACTTACAGGCACTGGGCATCCCTACAGGACAACATGCACCCCTAATGGGCACTAGAAACTATCAAGCAGCAGGGACCATTGGGCACCTCTATGCAGCTAGCAGCAGGCACCACCAGGCAAGCAGGAAGCAGGCATCCCTACCAAGCACCAGATACTGATCACCACCAGGAACCAGTGGTCAACACAGGGCACCAAATCAGTTCTTGGTGGGTCTTACATCACAGATGGAATATGCTTCCCAGATTTCATGTTTCTGGATCTGGGAGTTGGAGAGTTATCTGTCAGTCTTCAATATTAAGTACAGGGACAAAAACATATATCAACACTTTTTTATCCCTTAGGGATTAAATTTCTTGGAATCCATTCTTTGTAGGTGCCTACAAAATAGAAGGAATTCTCTTCCCAAATTTCATGCTTCTAGGTCCAGGGGTTTGGGCTGGGTGTTGATAAGTCAGGGATTCTTCAATGTCAGGTATAGCTGACAAAAACACTTTTCACCTCTTCTGGTTTGTATTTTAAAAAATTTAATGTTAGCGGGTGCCTACATCACAGAAGGAATACCCTCCCAAATTTCACGCTTCTAGGTCCAGCAGTGTTAGCTGGGCGTTGATGAGTCAGTCAGTCAGTGACTATTTTATATACCACCTGCAAAATGTACCCATTGTGGGAGTAAAATTGCAAGGATATTTGTAACCTAACCCCCTGCAACACCCCTCCTATGTAACAGACACCCCCGTGCAACACAACCCCCATGCAATACCATCCCCATGCAACATCCCCCCTGTGCACTATCCCCCCTGCACACCATCTCTCCGTGAGCACCATCCCTCCCATGTGCACCCTCCATCCCTGTGCGCAGCATCCTTCACCATGCGCACCATGCCCTCTTGCACACCATCCCTCCCCATGCGCACCATCCCCCCGTGCACTCCCCCTCTCAGTGCATCAGACACCAAATATTGGTCAGTCAGTCTTTGTCAGTCAGTCAGTGACTTCAGTTTCATAGATAGATGTATCAGATATGCTAACATAGTGCAGTTGAACTCTCTCTCTCTCTCATATATCCATACGTTCACACTCACGGAACAAAGCTTACCACATTTTAAAAATCCATTTCAATGATAAACATATCTATGGTCAATTGAACCTATTGATTGCAGTCAATCCCCAGCAAATTGAGATCAAATAACCAGAAATAAAAAGTGAAATGAAACTGTCACTTTTAAGAGACTGCTTAACTTGGGCGTGTTTTTAAAATTTCTCACAGCCCAGTCACAACAATCACATAAACATCTCCATATAGTTCATTCTGTTTTTGCAAATCTTGTTTTAGTCTATTGCTATTTACTGTGCTAGGTGGGTCTACAGCAATCACACCTCATCTGAGTCTACTCAGAAGAGGCCTAAGTCTGAGCAGACTGTAGCAGCCTTAGATTACTCCACACCTGAGCAGGAGGATTGGAGCCTGCTTAACTTCCTGTCCAAGTCCTACCTCCCTCTCCCACCTGCCCATGATCCTGCCCTCCACCTACCATTCCCCACCCTATGTTGACAACTCACCAACTGCACCATCCTTATGGAGTCATGGAATGGCATGGAAAGGGGCACATGGCGTAATAGTACCTTACGGCACTTTTACAACACCTCCAGGCTGGTGCAAGGAACTTTTGGCAGCCCACCTGCCAGGTGGAATTGCTGTCTCTCTACATGAAGCACATCAACAGCAGTGATGGCTTGAGCTCTATAGAAATCTGCTGTCTCTTTAGGAAGGTGTAGAGGAGATACAAAGTGCCAAATTCGTGAATATACATTTAGTGCTAATTATATCTGCATGTAGGCTTTTATGTAAATAAAATCATCAGATGCATCGCTTGTGCAATAGCATGGGTGGGGCAGAGCAAAATGGTCAGTGATACGCCACAAAAGCACCATGTAATCAGCCATTCTCATTCTCCCTTGGAGCTATTTGGTAGTGAGGGCAACATGCAGAAGATGCTGTTTTGTTTGATGAGTGCCTGGATATTGCTGCTGCTGCTCAAAATGACTCCAAATGTAAATGGAAGAGTTTTCTTAAGGTTCATGAGGTACTTACCATTCTGTCATCATCCCCAGCTATGCTGCTTTCATTAAAATTTAGTCCAGGGTTTACTCTTGAAGCACCCAAGTGTGGAACTACCTTGATAGCAGGTTTATCTGGCCTTTTTGTATTGTTTGATTAGTTGCTCTTGTCTCTGGTTCTTGTTCAGTGTAAATTTATTTTGCTGATTGATTGCAATTATAATAAAGTAATATTGTAACTTACCCTTTCAGCACAGCTGTAGAGCATGCTAACTCACAGAGCCTTATGGAAAAGCCAGAGTAGGACTCGTGCAATCCATCAGTGGCTGATGGTGACATTATCAACAGATGTTGTCAACTGGGGAATGCTACTGGCCCAGTTGCTAAAGGGGCCAGATAGTTGGTAAAAGCCTCTAAAAGTAGCCGGTGTTGACAAATAGGTAGGAATGTTAGAAACCAATTTTTTTGTTCTTGGATGGCAGTTAAAGAAGAGCCTAAAGCAATAGTCAGTCCTTTATTGATGACTGTGCACAACTCCACAAAGAAAACAAAAGAACCTTTTTTACATTGGACAAGCTCAAAGCCCCTTTCTTCTTCATACAGTACTTTTATCCTTTCAACACCCGCATAAACAAGTATGGATTCAATGAATATCTCATTAAACAATTAGTTATAAGAAACATTCTGGTTACTATGGCTGCAATCCTAACCTCCAGTTAGGCCAGCATAAACCCTGGCATAAGTCCTGTGCTGACCTGATGGTGCCACAAAAGTGCTATCAGACACTTCTGCATCACTCATGGGGGAGGGTTAGGCCAATGCACAGGCATGCGCTTGCTTCTCTGCATCCCCATGGAAATGGGAAGACTGGGAAAGCCTAATATAGGATTGGACCCATACCCCCAAATCCAGAGTAACGACGGGAGCATGTAAGAGACATTAAGTGCCGCCGTAGTTACTGCACCTCCTAGTGAAAACCTATGGGAAATTGATATTGCAATCCAGAGTAAATTGTTCTTACACCGGAGCAAGGACTCTCCGTAGTTACTCTAGATTTTGCCCTAAGTCTTAAACTAAAATTAATCCAAGACTTAAGCAGCTTCCTGCTGTACTTTCCCCTACTTCACCTTATATTAAAAAACAGGTTTGTTTTTGCCAGAGCTAGTTGTTTTTGCCAGAGCAAAGCTCTGAAACATTTATTTTTAGATCTTGAGTGACAGAATAGCTCCAAATCACTATTGAGTCTGAACCTTTATTTTAAGATTATGATTTTTTTTCTCACCATTGGTTTTCTGAATAGACATTAGTTTAAAATTGACTACAGAGATGTTGTTACTTGATCATCCAAATTTGTTGTATAATTTAGTGTTGACCCATCTCCTAACAGATATTTAAAAGGCTTGTAGTTTATCCCAAAATTAAACCACTATTCTAAAATTAATCTACTATGGCTGCAATCCTAAGAGCACTTTCCTGGGAGTAAGCTCTATGGAACTCAATGGAACATGTTTCTGAGTAGACACTAATAGGATTGCACTGTATTATTTACAGTAAATTTTGTTCATTGTATTTTTTTAACAATATGGTCATTAAGTTTTTTTTAATTATTTTTAATCTGTAATGTTATTTGCTCTGCTCATCCTGTAATGAACAAATGGCATATATAATTTTCAGTAAAAATAATTATAAACTGTTTCACCTGAACTGGTATCAATCCATCTTTGTTTTCAACATCCATCTGTTGTTTTCTACATGGGGAAAAACTCATCATTCTGAAGTTTTAAACCATCCTTCAGAGATGAGAATCCACAAGGGTGGCCAATATCAACCATTCAAATATTACAGGGAAAGCTCTTTTGATCAGGAAATAAAATAAAACCTGCTTATGTGTACATCACATGAATGTAAATTTCAAGGTATGTGGACAAGCGATGGTAAAATACATATGAATATTAAATGCTTGTGAATATATACTTATGGCACTTTTGTGACACCCCCAGGCCAGCACAGGACTGATGCCAGGACTTGTGCTGGCCTAACCAGAGGTTAGTGGAGGCTTCTTGAAGTCAACTCAGGGTAAGGAGATATTTTAATACTAACCTCTTATTGAGTCCAAGCTTGTGTATTGGGCTATTCAGATCTGTGAAAGTGTGACTGCTGCCTGAGCTGGGGCCAGGAGTTAGGATACAGTGCACATTACTGCCACCAATCCCACCCCCTCCTGGGTCTGGTCCTCCCTGTTTTGCCCTCCTCTAGCCAAAACACTTTTTCTCACCTCTGGAATGCTCTCCCATCTCCCTGTCCCTTCCCTTGCACCATTCAGCGCAAACCTACCTACTCTGGCTACTATGCATGTGCTGAGTCTGTCCTATTGAACTTGCATGGGTTTCTGCATCAGCCCACCCTACTTTTGATTGAGTCTGTATTGGTTCAAGTGCAGGTTTGGATTGAGCTACCCATAATCTGAGAGCCCAATCTTTATCCAATTTCCCAGTGCCAAAGCAGCCTCAATGCTTCTCCCACATAAGGGGATAAAAGTTCCCTTACCTTGAGGAGGCCTCAGTAACTGCATCCCCATCACAGAATGCACTGGAAAGCTGGTATTAAGTCCTAAGGATATTTTGCAGGCTGAAGACGAAGGCTATATACAATGTATTAGGCAATTTATCCTTTCCAGTCTAGTTATTCTTCCTTGATATCCTTCACACTACACAGCATGCCCTCTTTTAAAACTGTCCCTTGCATCTGTCCCTTACAAGGATGCTCTTCAGACCATCATATTCTGTATGCGTTGCCCAGCACTCAACCACCACAAATCTTCATTATGTACTTGTGCAATTAAGCATGGGTCATTGCTACTGACCAAGTTCAATAAGATTTAACAGGCTACAGGAGAGGGAAAATATCAGATAGCATCATTTTCTCTGTCCCAGTTATAATGTATGAAACATGCATATTTCCAACACAAACTATAAGAAGTACAGTATAATGAAAATCTTAGCATGTTTTGCAATTTGTTAGCTGCCAATGTTCTAGCAATCCTGCAGTGAAAGCTGTCACTCTATGAAAGTGTTTGTAAAATAAGACCCTGCTCAATACTGCTTCCTCACTTTGTTCTACTGTTAATGGCTCGAGCCTTTTATGTTCCAACTTTTATGTTGCAAACTTGATGTGTCAGGGCACATAATGAATTCATGGGGTGTTTCTGATGGGTCATCTTGGTTCTCCTGTCAGAGTAATTCTATGGCATGTATTAGATAAGCCATTTTCAAACGTTTTCATTTCATACCACACTGAAAAGGCACAAAGATTGCCAAGGCACACCATCATTTTTTGACAACTGAAAAATCACACCATACTGATGGCGGAGAGCTCACAGTGGCAATACTAAAATTTGCCTTCTCCCAAAAGCCATGGACTATTTTAAGACCAGTGGCATAGCTAGGGAGATGCAAAGGGAGCAGTTGCACCCAGGGTGACCAGATGCCCAGATGTCCCGACCCCAACTTTGAGAAACGCTGGCTTAAGACCATGCTGGCTGAAAATCATTGTGTTAGATTGAAATTCTGAAGTATGGAAACTACTGACAAATTAATTTACAGATCTACCTTTCGCTACACCTATAGCACATTCTTCATTAACACCACATTGATGATTTACAAATAAACCAAGAAAATTGATCAACTTTTTAAACAGATGTAGACACTCAAGGAAACACTTGATATTAGAAGGGGAATGCAGGATGGATGGAATATCATTCACGATAAGAGCAAGTGTGTTAAAAAGGAAATGGAAGCAAGACTAGGAGAGTACAATTAGAAATTGACTGAAAGCTTATCCGGTATGCCTTTCTGAATAAGTATGACCTGAAAGTTGATTACACACATTTTTTTCATTTTGCAAAACAGTAGTCCAAATAAGTAAATTTATCAAAAACTAGCGAAAGGCGTACCCGGGTTGCGGGAGTAAAATTCCCCCGTATGCCATTCCCCCATAATCATCAACCCCCCATGGATAACTTTCCCCCAGGCCTAACAACCCCCATGCGCAACTTCCCCCATACACATCAACCCCCCCCAAGCGCAACTTCACCCATGCTCATCAACCCAGCATGCACAACTTCCCCATATGCATCAAACCCCATGCACAACTTTCCCCATGCGCAACTTTCCCCATGTGCAACTTCTCCCCATGTGCAACTTCTCCCCATGCGCAACATCCCCCATGTGCAACTTTCCTCCCATGCGCAACTTTCCCCAGGCGCAACTTTCCCCATGCACAACTTCCCCCATGCGCAACTTCCCCCTGTGCGCAACTTTCCTCCATGTGCATCATCCCCATGCGCAACTTTCCCCATGCGCAACTTCCCATATGCGCAACTTTCCTCCCATGCGCAACTTCCCCCGTGCGCAACTTCCTCCGTGTGCATCATCCCCCATGCGCAACTTTCCTCCATGTGCATCATCCCCCCATGCGCATCATCCCCCCATGCGCAACTTCCCCCATGCGCAACTTCCCCCATGCGCATCATCCCCCCATGCACAACTTTCCTCTCATGTGCAATTTTCCCCATGCGCAACTTCCCATGTGCAACTTCCCATATGCGCAACTTTCCTCCCGTGCGCAACTTTCCCCCCATGCGCAACTTTCCCCCCATGCACAATTTTCCTCATGCGCAACTTCCTCCCATGCGCAACTTTCCTCCATGCGCAACTTCCTCCCATGTGCAATTTTCCTCCCATGTGCAACTTCCCCCATGCACAATTTCCCCTCATGCGCAATTTCCCCTCATGCGCAGCATCCTCGCCAGCGCAACCTCTTCCTCTGAACAACATCCCCCAGTGCACCAGGATCTGAGTACCAAACTGGCTGGATGTGGTTCAGTCTCCCATGTTAAGTATAGGACAGAAACACGTTGCCCCCTTTTCAGCCCCTGAAGGGTTAAGTTTCTCCAGATGGTTCTTGGTGGGAGTTCAGGTGACAGAAGGAACTCCCAGAATTCCATGCTTCAGGCCCAGCAGTTGGGGAGGAATTTTGCTGAGTCAGCAAATCTCAATGCAAAGTATAGGGAGGAAACGCATTGCGCCCCTTTTCACCCCCTTCCTGTTGGAATTTCCGAAAACCGGTTCTTAGTGCACCCCTCCCTCACGGAAGGAACACCCACCCCAAATTTGCTGGTAGCTTCTAGGGCCAGCAGTTTTGGCAGGGCGGTGATGAGTGAGTGAGTGAGTCAGTCAGTCAGTGAGTGAGTCAGTCAGTGAGTGACTTTTCTCTTTTATATATATAGATTGTGAGTTTAATAGATCTTTCAATATTGTTAGGCTAAACGATTCTATTCTCACATGTGGCATATTATCAGTCTTATAAATAGATACCTTTGCTTATCTATTAGATACCTGCCTTATTATCCACTCAACTGCACACCAACTACAGCAATTCGAACCTAATAATGGCTGTAAAAATTGCCGTTAATAATATGGCCAGTTATCAAGGGCATGGACAACTGTAATTTATTTTCTTTTTAATTGGTGTATAGATATTGTGTTTTGTTACTTTAGCACCAGCATGTCTCAGTAAAAGAGGCAGAAAGCTAAAGGGTCTTTGCTTAATGACGATTTGAATCAGGAAACATTCATATTTACCACAAGTCAAATTGTATTTCTAAACTTTTATTGAAGTGTTCTCTCAAATAACACCTTTTTTGTCTGAGAAGCAGCTCTCAAATCTCCTAAAATCTTCTTTGCATATAGGTTTAACATCCCAAAAATAGGTCAATGCCTTTGGATTTTTTTGTGGATAAGGAACTGACCATGCATGCTCCAGAGCCCATCCCACTGGACACCATCTGCTGCTAGCCAGAATTCCTAGGGCAATGCAGGAACGTTGTTTGCAAGCTCAGTTTTGCCAACGTATCACCTGAATAGTTATCCCTCTGTATCCAAGGGGGATTGGTTCCAGGATCACAGTTGCTTGAATACCTGGTGTAAGTTGAGTTGGGGGAAGGTTGCAGCACTGCAATGCTGCAAGCCCCTTAATGGGCTTGCCCACTTTGCCCCCCCCCCCCCCAAGATGGAATGGTCCAGCCGGAGGGAGATGCTTGCAGCCGATTGGCTGCTGAGGGCCAGGGGGCGGTGACTGAGGGCTTTAGTGGGCATGCTCTCCCACTGGCCCCTCAGTCGGTGCAGAGCGGCGTCCCCCACTCTCCCTCCCTATACAGTTTAAGCTTTGCTGGTCGCATTCTGGGCCGGGTAGGAATTTTGGGGTCCCTGCTGATTGGCCTTTGCCGGGACCTTTTTTCGCCTACCCTAAACTGTACTATTAGGGGGAGTTAAATAGGTCACTTTATGGCAGGTGTCATGCTGGAGGAGGCAGGATTGGCCCTTGGTGATTGCCTGAGACAGCAAGGGTCAGTGTGATGCATAGCGGGCGTGCTGGGTCCCATGCCGGACGTAAGCCTAGGCGGCTAGCCCTGCACCCGGGATTTAGGCGAAGTCAACTGGGCAACTGGTTGAGCGCCCAGCTGTCTCGACCTTCGGGTTGGTGATGATGGGCACCTTCTGTGTGAGGGTGTGACCTGAGCCAGGCTTTCGCCCGTCCCTATTTTTGCAGCTACCAGCACGACTTTATTAGCAGTCCCCTGTGGTTTTAAATAGTTGTCAGTTATTTAATAAAGTGGCCCTTAAATCCAGCATCTGTCTCTGGCTCTTCATTCTCGCCGTGGGGGGTAATGCTTACTGTGAGCCTCCAGACATTCCTGCAGGCCAACAGCCCTCTCCATTGGTCTCCCTGTACCTCAGAAAGCCTCCAGGAAGCTACTGGAGTGACTTCAGACTTGTGTCCACAACTTCCAGAATGCTTACAGAGAAATTGTAAGGCAAGTCACAGCTGCCACCAGAAAGGCACAATCCAGAGTTAGGGGAGGGAGGAATGCCTTGACTGGGCTGCCCCAACTATGAATCCAGAGCAGAAAGTTATGCTGCATCCAGAGAGTCAGGAAGCCTGGGCTGCCCTACTTGTTCCAGTGCATGCTCAGTAGCACCAAGTCAGTGACAATTGAAGAGGGCTTGCTCCCGAAAAGACTCGCCTCAGATCACACTGAACTAGGAACAGCTATGGTGCCTGCCTTATAGGAAGTCTCTGATGAGATGCCAGTACAGTCTACAGTGAATACAAGGGGATTCTTGGTGTGGAGTGTATCTCCAGCTTAGTGGGCTGCCATTATTGTGCCACATCCTGAAGTTGAGAGGCAGCTAGGCTGGCCAAGAACTCAAATTTTTGGTCAACACTGCCATTCTTACTCTGCCTTATCATGGACCCCTATGGGTCTACTCATTACTGTACCTGCTCCTGAGGTGGTATAACTGAAGAGCTGGAAGGGTGCATTTCTGCCATGGAAACAGGCTCTGGATACAGAGTAACTGCTCTGCCCTAAGCAATGCTAAACATGCCCTCAACATGCCTCTCCTGAACTGCCTAGGCTGCCCCAGCTGGGGCAGCCCATGTCCATCTGTCTCGGGGCAGCCTATGTTGCCTTAGGCTGCCCCAAGCCTTTTCCAGAGTAACTAGGGTGGCCCATCTTGCAGTTGGGTCAGCCCATTGATAGATTAGGGAACCCAAGTGCACTTCTGGATTGTGCCAAAAGTCTACTTGGACCTGCATTAGCAATATTGCTGGTTCATGTCTCTTTTTAACCCATGACGATGGGAAGGCCTGGGAAGGGGATTAGGATTTAGCAGATGCTTCTGGAATGAATTTATCCCTTTCCTGTCTCCCCATTATATATAATGTCTTCTCCACTGTACCCACCTGCACCCCATTCCACTTCTCCTTTCCTCCCTCCCTGTCTTTTATGGCAGGTGCCCTTGGTCTGCCTTGGGCTGCAAGGATTCTACCACTTGTGCTTGAGGATGTGGCCTGAATTACTCTGTATTCAGAACTGTGTATGCGATCACATTATGCTACTGGAATGTGTGTTCTGCTGATATGATGTGCCATAGGTTTTGGTCACATAATAAACAAGTTTTTGAGAGAGCATGTCCCTCCTTAGATGCAAAACCAACACTTTTCTCCATGCCACACAATTGTATAAGCAACATTACAATGATAGGGACAAGCTCCTAATACTGCTTCACAAAATTACCGGTAATCATAGTTATAAGCCAATGTTTTATTAGAAGGATCAAGTTTCTCCTAATAGAAGATCTGTTTATAAGCTCTTAGTTTTTTAAGGAAAGAATTCTCACATCCGTCAATATACTGCAGTGCACAAATACATGAAAATGAAAATTCAGTTGAAATTACCTTAATAACCAAATCAAATTTCTGGTGGAAATCCCTGTTTATTGGCTTTAGGAGGCTGAGTATAGCTGTCGTACTATTCATACTGAAATACTGCACGTAATCCTCAGGAGTCCCTATGAAAAGATAGTGAGTTTAAATAAATAACTGAAATAAAGAATCAGTGTGGTGAATCAGAAGTTAGTTTTAAAATTATTTTCACATCATTCATCATCAATAAAGAAATCAAAGGAGTT
The DNA here is from genome assembly GCA_030015325.1 of Cryptoblepharus egeriae. Taxonomy (NCBI): domain Eukaryota; kingdom Metazoa; phylum Chordata; class Lepidosauria; order Squamata; family Scincidae; genus Cryptoblepharus; species Cryptoblepharus egeriae. The sequence continues at coordinate 31,254,215 of JAREYC010000006.1, read as the reverse complement.
TCACTGGGGAGAAAAATGATAAATATTCATCTTTAATGGAATTACACAGAAGAAATATTTTACACAGAAGAATGAATGAATGAAATCTCAGTTCTTTTCTGGAGGCAATATGTTTCTCAAACTATTTTCTCAGTTTTCAACTGCATACCCATTTCTTCCAATGCAGAAAATAGTAGTTATTAATTTTAAAAATTATACAACATGTCGTGATGGATATATGCTGATAAAGTGTACCCATGTGAAGCAGATGCCTGCTTCACACACACACGGGGGATGGGTGGAAGATATATATACATACACACACACACATACACAGGGTGATTGAAAAGTAACTCCCTATTCAGGGGAGGCAGAGCCTGGAGCCCTGGTTGATGGCTGGAGACTTTAGTCTAAGGCCCTACTTTTACCCATACCCCTCCTGCTTTGGAGAAATGGCTCCCTCAGACACCCCAGGAGAAGGGGAGAGGGGCAGGAGCTGCTGTTGGCCTGTCAGTGGCTTGGTGGCAACCCCAGCCGCTGAAACCATTATCAGTGGCCGGGGTCACCACCCCAGCCACTGACCCTAGCTCAGCGCATGAGTACATCATAGTGCCGGAATGGAGATTAGCCTTGCCCAGATTCCTTTCCCCCCTTCGTTGTACAACCAAAAAGATTTACAACAGAGCTTAGAAGAAGATATAAGAAGCTGACAACTGACCTATCCTAACACCAAGAGAAAAGGTATGAACTCAATTTAATGAAATTAATGGCAATCAGAAGCTGATTTATATCAAAGCTGTGCTGCGGAAATTAGATAACATCTGGACAGCTAATAGCGAGCTGTGGGATGGACAACTATAAATGACGGAAAAAATCCTACAGCCTTATTGCAACAGACCACAATGAAGATTTATGAGATGACTTTAAACACAGCTTCAATTATGAAAACCAGGGGTTTTTGCTTTTCTCTCTTTTTAATTGTCAAAGTAAAACCAATATCAGGAATTGTACTTTGGAATTTAAGTTGGATAAGAATTTGAATTTCAATTGGAAGATCGACTGGTGTTGGATTACAAATTTACGATACAAGTCTTTGTTTAAGATTTCTCAGATTATCGAGTATGTCATGAAGAAGCTTCGGGGGTGGGGAGGTTTCTGCAAAAGGGGCCATATTAGATTATAGTTCACAAAGAAATTAGTTTAGAGAAGCAGTTACAATAAGATTGACTTTAGATTTCAGACTGATGCTTTTATTGAATCATTAGGAGGTATTGAAGATTAACTACAGAAGATTTTGAAGATTATAAGACTATTATTATTATTATTATTATTATTATTATTATTATTATTATTATTATTATTATTATTGGTTGTATCTGTGCTTCTCAGTTTTACTTTCGTTTTCACAGCCGAATGGTAGATAAAGTGGCTGGATTTAAAATATGCAGTGGGTGGATAATGAGGGCTGGGAAGTGGGGACGAGGAACCTTGAATAACCATAAGAAGAAATGAGAGCCTTTACGTGCACTTCTATATTCATAAAGAGAAGATAAAATAATTGATTATTGTAAGTGAAAGCCTGAAAGTGGGAGTGATTTGAGTGGAAGGATAAAGATGACCCCATGATAAGCTTATGATTTAAAGATTTAGAGATGATAAACCAGTTTAGATATATATGAAAAAATATTTTAGATAAGATTAGGAAAGAGAGATTTAAACAATTCAACCGAGGCTACACTGAAGTAAGCTAATGGAAGATAGCACTGATAAGATTCTTGAGGTTTATTCTAGTATCTACTATAAAGATTAATGAAGTTTGAAGATATTTTTGAATGAAATCGAAGAAATGCTAAGTGGATCGTTATCCTGTGAGAAGTTCTGGTTAAAGAGAAGATAATATGTGTTGTATAATGGAGGACCTATTGTGTGTACCTGTGTGTATCCTCTCCCTTCACCTTCCTTTTTTGTGCTCCTATTTTTCTCTTTACCTTTATCTGAAAATTAATAAAATCTTTATAAAAATTGAAAAAAAGAAAAGAAACTCCCTATTTTAAAATACTTATAAATTACTATATAGGGAGTCACTTTTCAACCACTCTGTATACTGAAACTAGCATCTTCCATTCTGACTGATACTCATTATAGAAAGTGGATATTCTTTTCAGCTTGAAAAGATAACAGCAAAGTTCTCTGAGGATTGATACTGAAACAAATTCTTGACTACATCAGCTACTTGGTATTAGAACACATCCTCGGAGGTAAGTGAAACATCATTCATAATAAATGTTTTAGTGGGCACTTAGACTCATACTTTCCAAATATTCCCATTATCTTCACTTATGTATATGGCTCCCACAACATGGAGGAAATACAGCCTTTCCACTTCCCTGGTCTGGAAGATGCATGACTTGTTCAGCTTGTATGTCTTTTAAGTGCTCAGGCACTCTGATGTTGTTGCAATGTCAAGCCTGATTCTGTAGAAAGGAACAGCAAGACTTTTCATTCTTCAGACCAGCAAACATGGATTTCTAACTTAAAAGGGAGTATTAATTGATCTCTTCTGGCCTATGAATGTCAGGAGGAGGTTTCCTGGGTTTCCAACGTCACCTGAACAATTCAGTGTTGATCCATGAAGGCAGATCAGGCCTGGAAGAGTGTTTGGATATGGCGTGTGCTGGCACAGCCAATCCTGCTCTTGCCTCCATTGCTACTCCTTTCTGCCCTACCCTTGTCCTATTCACCCCCTACCAACCTTCCCCCACGCATGTACTGAACTTATGCACTGTGGGTGGGCTTCCCAACAATAACCAGTGCCAGCGGGAAGCCTATGGACATCCCATCTGCATGCCTGGGCCTTGTGCTATCATAAGGCTTTATGGCAGATTTGTAACTGTATGTGCTAGTGGAACAGGTACTGCCAGCACAGGTCCTCAGTAGTACTAGACCATCAGTGATGAAAATGTGAGAAAACATGAATTTCCAAACAGAATAAGAATGTACAGTGCCTCACGTAACAAATTTAATTCGTTCTGGAGGCATGTTTGTTACGTGAAATGTTCTTTTTGTGAAGTGGACTTTCCCATAGGAAATAATGGAAACTCAGACAATTGGTTCCACAACCCCCAAAATATTCATAGAAAAATATTAACTGGATGTAAAAATGATGACAGAACACTGGGATTGAATTCAAAACATGCATTCAGTGCGCATGATCTTATGAAGTCTACTTAGGCTGCAGTCCTAAATACACTTTCCTGGGAGTAAGCCCCATTTAACACAATGGGGCTTACTTCTGGGTAGATATGGTTAGGAGGCTGCAATCCAAGACACCTTCAAAGTGTCTCCCCACTTTCTCCTTCTCTCCATCCTGAGCCTCTCTCTCCCCTGCTCCCTTCTGGCTAGCTGTGAGCTGCTTCCCTCTTCTCCACTGCTCTTCTCTCCCTCTGCCCAGCGGACGCCCAGCCACAGGAGGAACAGTGCAGAAGTGTTGCTTTCACTATGGAAAGATGCACTAGGCAGCCCTGATGCTTTTTAAACAGGCTGCTGGCCATTGCGTCTGCCCCAACTGCCAATGAATGTGTTCTTTACGTGAAGCACAGTTTGTTACATGAAGCCGAATCCTAGATAAATTTTAGATTAGATTAGACTAGATTAGATTTGTTTATTGGCCAAGTATGATCTCCATACTTGGAATTTGGCTTCGGCAACGGCTGCATACATACATTTTGTTTGTTATGTGAAACATACTTTACGTGAGGCATTCTTTACGTGAAGCGCCACTGTACAAGAAAGCACTTTAAATAAAATTTAACATTTATGTATCAATCATGGTTTTCTGTAACATTCATATAAGATTTTTCTTTTTTTTACAAAATGGTGTCACAGTGATATTTAACATCATGCAGAACTCGTAAGATTTACAGCAGAGAAGAGGACAATGGTTAGTACTTCTAGTGCCTATAGGCAATTTTGACCATATGTGGAGGCAAAATACAAGCATTTAATTTTGGGAAAATGCTAATAAATGTTCTAATGCCATTTTAATATTCAGTGACTACGAAAACCTGCAGCAGATTCTCAGAATTATGTAAAAAAGATCTTACACATAAATATTCAGGACATTCTTTTGTATGTGCTAACTAAAAAACAACAAACCAAAAAGCAAAGTAATTCTGGAAAGACATTTTTACATAGACCTAATTAACAGTGAATCAGAACTCTCTGATAAATATCAATTGTTGCTTGCAGCCTGAAAACCTATTGTCAGGTAAATGTTGAGTGTCGGCTTTATCTCCAGTGTTAATTAGATCTATTTGTATCTTTGACACGCTTTGATATTTCCTTTATTATGTATGGTAGCTATGCCATTTTACTTTTTTGTTACTTTCTGTTGTGTTCTGTCATGTGCTTATTTTGGAGTGGTTTAAAGTGGAGTGCACATTAAAACAAGTTCTTAAAATATATAGACCAACTGGCACTTGCCCACCAGCAATAATAACAACAAGTGATGGCTGAAAAATATTGCTGTTATCCATACACAAATTGCTCCTCACAAGTGGCACTTGTAACAACAGAGACAGCTACTCAAATGTTATTTCCTCCACAGGGCTGCTCTGTGTGAAATATTTTCTAGCTTCTGAACCAGCCACATGCTAGTCAAACTGAAACAGCCATAATTAACACATCAAATAGACCAAGAAACTGGAGCATCAATGCCTTAACTAAAGCTGCTACAAGATAATCAAGTATTTTTCATCTTCTGCTTTCCAATCTGCTGTTCTTAGAATCAGAATGATAAACTCTGATATTATGGCAGTCCAAGATATGAGATAGTTTGAATAGCAATGGGGGTTTAACTAATAAGCAGAAATGAGGGAAAGGCAAATACTTTAGATGTTACAAGGGAGAAGTCCTGGCTTTCTAAAGAGCACTCAGATGTATGGAAGCAACACTTCTAGTTCCACACATAAATTGCTGAGGTGTATAATTAAGTAAAATGCTCAGTAAGGATCAGAAGGGCTATAATCTTCTCCAGGTTTGAAAATGATTATCTCCTACGGCCAAAAAATACTCTGATGGAGAATTGCTGCTGAGATTTTACTTCGGTTGATAAAAAAACAGAACCCTTTATGGAGATCTGTAGTTTGACTTTACCACCTGAGGGATATTGGAAGATTTCAGATTTGTAGTGATGTAGTAACCCAAAACATAATTTTTAGTCTTGGTACAGAATGTACAATGGGAGTCAGGCCAACTGGTGGGTGATATCATATTAGATTTTCTCTTTGGTTCATGGCACTCAAGAAATCCATGGCTAAAAGAAAATCCATGGCTTACACATTTCAAAGATTGTTACATCCTATGATGTAGGATGTAGGTTGAACAGGAGGTTCAAATTATGGGGCTTCGGCTGAACACTTATGAACTTGATTTCAACATTTGGATGCTCCTTTAAGTTGCATCACTAGAGGTCAGTGTGAGGAAGTGTTCATTGCCTGCTTACCCCCAAATAAAACCCAAACAAGCAGGGATTCTTTCTTGGAGGGGCAGTCAGAGGCCATTTCCCCTTTTAAGCATTTCAAACCAGATTCTGAGCATTGAATTGTTAGTGTCAATCTATGCTTCTCTATATCAATCCTGGAAAGGGAGTTGAGAACATTCTGTTTTGCACTGCCCTTGCTAAGCCAACCTGCTTAGGCTGGCATATATAAACTTTGCCCCCCAAAGTTCCCCAGACTGGAACCCCTGGCAATTCACCCCAATATGCAATTCACTTATCTTCCAGTAAACACAAACCTCCATTCTTAACTGTTCAGAACTATTCCTGTCAAATTCATATGGGCTAGCTTCGTCCCCCACCTCACGCGCTAATAGGGTTGCCATATGTCCTGAAAAACAGGAACAATTCTGATTTGGGGGTGGGGGTTGTGTTCACAAACTGAAAATTGGGACAGAGGGTCCTGTACCAATTTTGTGGATGAGAATTATGGCTACCCTTCCTCCCAACACTATAGGTCATGCAGGCTGACTTCTAGTGTCCTAAAAATAAATCAGCCCTGAAGATGGACAAGTGAATTAACTCATATGAAGAAGGCCTTCAATAAACTTCAGCCTGGAAGCAATAATTTCTTGCCTCATTTTCTCCTTTAGATAAAGGAAAAAGTTTTTCCCTGCAGGTTGCCCTGCTAGACCAACAATGCAACAGGATAAGCAGCAATAGGAAGTTCAGCACAGTGGGTAGATCTCCAGCACATGCTTTTTGTGTGCTCAAAAAAGCCCTCTTGTCCAACCTGAGCATCTTACTGGTGTTTGTTTCACTGCATCTGTCCTTCCAATACAGAAGTAACTGGAAATGACATTATTACCAGTTATTTCCAGTTGTGATTCCAAAAGGTGGGCCATGCAAAGTAGTACTGCAGATTAGTTTTGAAGGATAGATGCTTGAATGTTAAATAACTTTCCTCTCTGCACCATACAGAAGAAAGGAAAGAGATAACTCTTTACCTTTCCATTCTCAGGAATCATGCTCTCAAAGGACACAATCCAGAGCAAATTCAGCCTGCTCTGACCTAACTGCACTCTCCTAACTATTCTGTATCCAGAGCAGAAAGTTATGCTGAATCCAGAGAGTCAGGAAGCCTGGGCTGCCCTAACTGCTCCAGAGCATGCTAAGTAATTGACACAAGGGGAAGACTTGCTCCTGAGGAGACACCCCTCAGATCACACTGAACAAGGAACAGCTGTGGTGCCTACAGTGGTGACATGACTCTGAACATCACCTGGTGCGGAAGTCTGTGCGTCATCCCTGGGATGCGCGCCCCCCCTACCTGGACTGCACAGTCACCAAAGTTGGCGCCTGCGCAGTTGTTTCTGAAGCCAACTGGCTGCAGAAAGAGTGAGGCCGAATGGCTGTGCAGAGGCGTGGACTTTCTCTGCCCTAAGGAAGTCTCCTCTGAAGCTGTTCGGCATGCTCAGTGTGTTTCTACGCAGTGCATCTCAGATGGCCGTTCAGGCCAGCTCCTCAGACAAGTGGCAGCTTCTGGCTGCTGCTCCGCCTTGGAGCAGGCCTGAATGGGGGTGCTGAGGCCCGGGGCCTGCCAAAGGACAGTCAAACTCCTCCGGCACATCACCCCATACGGAGCACATCACCCAATGCAGCCCACACCAGCCGCACCAGTCTGGTGACGCCACTGGGTGCCTGCCTTATAAGGAGTCCCTGATGAGATGCCAGTACATTCTCCAGTGAATACAAGGGGCTTCTTGGAGTGGCCTGCTGTATCCTGAGGTTTGTGGGCAGCCGTAGTTTGTTCCATATCCTGAGGTTGAGAGGAAGGGGTTGCAGCTAGGATGGCCAAGAACTCAGATTTTTGGTCAACACTGCCATTCTTACTCGGGCCTTATCATGGACCTCTATGGGTCTACTCATTACTATACCTGCTCCTGAGGTGGTATAACTCTGAGGGCTGGAAGAGGACATTTCTGCCTTGGAAACAGGCTCTGGATACAGAGTAACTGCTCTGCCCTAGGCAATGCTAAACATGCCCTCAACTTGCCTCTCCTGAGCTGCTTAGGCTGCCCCAGTTAGGGCAGAGCAGGTCCACCTCTCTTAGGGCACCCTATCTCGCCTTGCTCTGCCCTAAGCCTCCTTCAGAGTAACTGGGCTGGAGCATCTTGCAGTTGCTCCAACCTAGTGTTAGATAGGGCAACCTAAGGGCTCTTATGTGGACAGATTAGTTGCTCTGGAGTGTGCTGTAAAGCTGAATGATCTGGGACGGTGGAAGATAGGATTGGCTATGAATCAGTGGTGTAGCTAATGATCACGTAACCCAATGCTAAGCTCAAACTGTTGCTCTGGAAGTAATGCAGTAGTGAGCTTCAGGGGGTTCTCACAGGTTCTATAGAACCCTTTGCTAATGAGCACCTGGTTCTGAGAACCAGTTACTAATGGGACATAGAACCTATTGTTAATTTATTTGAATCCCACCACTGAAGTAATATCACAGTTGGAAGTAAATAAATAAATAAAAGGTTTCCTTTATGGTTAGAGAAACTATGCTGGGGCAAAGAGGAATGGTTAATCTCTCCCTGCTAAATATAAAATGAGCACCAGTTAGAAATGCCTCTGCCACTTAGCATGGGTAACTATATTATGATATATGGAAATGAGAGCTGAATCATATTAACACTGTTCCATTCTATATCATAATTACATCCAATTGGCTCTCAGAGCATTCAGTCTCAAAGGTCAGTTTTGAGTTTAAAAAATCCACTTTTTGTTCCATAGGTTTTTGTGTTTTCATTCACTGGTTAAATAGCCATAACTTTTGATAGGACTCAGATATTATAATGCAGTTTGTTTCATTGCATTCTGCATTAAATTACCTTTCCGATATTATATAACACTATGGTATCATTATTCACACATATCCCATTTTTATAATTCTAGCCATCTGATTAAGATACAGGTAGAGATTCCCCAATCACAACATTTGGTTCTGAGAATCCCTATGAATGGTTATTTTCATTTTATACAAAAGCAATTATTTTTCATGGTAACAAATGAATTAATGAGTTAGGATTGAATGAGTTTCCTTTTCCCTGGTTTAAAACAACTCTGTTTCAGGCTGTTTTCTTCTTTATTCAGATGCTAATGGGAGGAAATTATCACAAACTGGGAAGGGAGGGGTCCTTACTGAGTTTATTGCCAGTGCCATTACCAAAGCAAACAAGCTGTTTCTAATCATTAACTACTAAAGAGACATTATTTAAAGAGCCAACCTTTGAGACAAAATTGCATATAAATAATTTGCATAAAAATATGTATTGCCATAAATTACTGCAGTGGCATAGCTAGGGAGTACAGGGGATAGATCTTTCTAGCTATTGATCTATATAGTATTTATATACTGCTTTTTAACTAAAAAGTTCACAAAGTGGTTTACAAAGAAAATGAACAAATTAATAGCTAATAACTAATGAGTCCCTGCCCCAAAAGGGCTCACAATCTAAAATGCAAAAGAACACCAGCAGAAGCTACTAGAACAGGCATTGCTAGGGTTGTGTAGGGCCAATTACTCTCTCCCGCTAAATAAAAGTGGAACACTCATTTGAAAGCGTGGCTTTTTCCCAGTTAGCAGGGTTAGCATCTTATAGTATTTTTCTGGAAAACAGCACTACCAACTGAGTTTCCATGCACCTTGTCACCTGTATTCAGTGTCACAATGTGAGCAGCATGTTCTACACTAGGGATCTCCAAAGTTTTGGAGGGTGCAATGTATCTCACAGTGCTGAGGGCAGGAAAATGAATGAATACATAAAGAACCAAAGAGTTAAGAGTTTGATTAAATACACTAAGGTGGAGATTAAAGTGGAGATACAATTAAATATAATAAGGTGGAAGCTGGAGATGAGCAGAGAGCAAAACTGACTTTACTAAAATGCACAGAACTAAGAACCAAATGACCACATGAAAGAGGCCAGGATCTCCATACAACCCCAGACACTTTACAACAATGCAGAGAAGTATTTCAGAAACAGTTCTTGGATTTCAGCAGACAAGACTTACTTACCCACAAGAAGGGCGCAATCCAGAGTAACTACGGGGAGTCCTTGCTCCAGTGTAAGAACAATTTGTTCTGGATTGCAATATGAATTTCCCGTAGGTTTTCACTAGGTGATGTAGTAACTACGGGTGCACGTAAAGTTACTCTGGATTGTAGGGGAAGTAAGTTAACTCTGAATAGGGATCACAGAGCCAACAGAGGGAAGGCTTTTACAACAATAGCATCTTCATACAAATTCCCTTCTCCTCCAGGCTCTCTGCAACCATTTTCTCCCCTCTCCTATGGTTCTCTTTAATCCATAGGATTTAATTCACACCTTTCCACACAATCCCTTTCCTGGCTACAAGCCAATTTATTGGGTTGTACTCTCACAGGACAACCGGCAGACTAATGAGAACAGGAGGATTTGCCCTGCACACAAAACTACATTAGCCTCATGTGTTTGCATGAGCTAAGTTAAGTTCTCTGGAAGGCTAGAGGCTTGCAGTGGAACAGAGGTTTCTCAAACGCCAGATGGTGGCTGGAGGAGGCTGCGTTTGGAAACCCCTGCTCTACATCCACACATCTATCAATGTACTATATAAGCCTTTGTTTTTATTGTGCCTATTGTTAGTGTGTATGAGTCAGGGTGACCATATAACCAGAAATTTCTGGATTTGTCCTCTTTTTTTAGTCTCCTGTCCAGGTGTCCTCCAAAAGGGTTTCATTGTTTTCCATTTTGGCTTCATTTTGGAACTTTACAATGGTCTGCAGTATCCAGGGCAGAATCCAATGCAACAATCAGTTTTGAAATATCTCCTTGAAAAGGTATGACCAAAAGACTAAAAATTAAAAAAATGCATTGAGCTCTAGGGGAAAGTGAAAGTGCCCAATATCATGGCTTTACTCATGAGTAGGTAAATATGCCATTGTCCGCCAGAAAGGCCAGGCTGAGAGGAATCCAAGACCTTGTCTTCCTTTTGAGGTTCAGACACTGGTCACCCTGGTATGAGTATGAATCCAGTACAGTTTAATAGCAAATTCTTTTATGGAAAAGCATTTCCTTGGATTATTCCTATATTCTTTCTTAGTATTTGAGAAAGTCAGTTCTGAATAAGAATGCTAGACCATCAAACAAGAGCAATCCAATTAGGAAAAAATCACAATAAGAAACAGCATAATAAAAATGTTTTCTGGAATAATACCATTTATCATGCTAGGCTCAACATGAACTGGTTATTAAGTTTCTATTTTCTCACTTAATATTTGCCTGCCTGCTGCTAATACAGTATTTTATTGTGAAAGATAGTGAGATTATCAAATACCAACCCACTAGGATGGAATAGAGGATCCCTGGCCGATCTGAAGCAGGCTGGATGTTTCGGTCCTGATCTATAGCTTGTATTGGTGGTGTGACATTGATTGGGTTTACACGTGCCTGGAATAAAAGTCAGACATGTTACAATTGAAAACATACAAAGTGGATTCTATTTACTATTAAATCATGTTGCTGTATAAAGATGACCTTGGAATTAATGCCCTGTGTACGTCCAAAAGGAATATAACTGCACAAAAATTTTACAAACCTGAGTGAAACTCACACTTTAGGAACTATCCAGATCCATTAAAACATTATTTGTTCACAACTGAACATGATGTGCACTGTGCAAATTATCTGCATTTATAACTTCCAGTATACATTTGCCATCATATCTTAAATTAGCTGAGGCTGAAATCCTATACACACTTTCCTGGGAGTTACTAAACTTAATTGGACTTAATTCTGAATAGAAAGGGATAGGTTTGTGCTGTGAAAGATCTTTTTTTAACAGCCAAATCCTATTTCTTGTCATGACACAGTATACAGAGTTGCTGAGTGCATGCTGCATGCTATGTGGTGGCGGTGGAGGGTGACCAGACAGTTGAGAGGATTGCTCCTTGGCTGCCTAATCTCAAGTGAGTCTCCTGAGACCTACACCAGTTATTTAGTTTCACGGATATGTTAGGCTCAAAAAAGGAGGACATCATCTTAGCATTTGCCACTGCCACCAAGACCATCCTCCTCCTACCACCCTAACAGTCCCAGTTTAGACTGTTCCCCACCTTAGCATTCTCCCCTGAATCACCTTAGTATCATGGTAGAGTGTCATGGAGCCATCAGCACAGGTGTGGAACCTCCAGCCATTTGCACTGGCCTCTTAAGCTGACTCTCTAGAGGTTTGCAATGTACCCACAATCAATCCTTTTCCCTTTGATTAAGTCAGTGAATAATGCTAAAGCACCACAAGAGATGGACAAAAGGTAAACAATTCATGAGCTGAATAACTGAGGAACTGCCAGAAATTGAGATCCCTTCACAGAACTTCTCCCTGAGGCAGACTGGACATAAATGTTCTCTAGCAAGTAGGACAACATGCTTTGCAATGATGAATAATACATCCTGGAAGCGCAAGATAGTTGGCTGTAAAGCATCATATTGTTTGAATGCGAGTCAACACCCTGCAGTATAGTCCATGTTTTTCTGAGCACAACAGCAGACACCTGAAGACAGATGCTTTGGCTGTATCCTCACTGAGATTAAAAAGGAACAAAATAAGAGGAAAAACAGCATCAGCAGTCAAGAACGATGGTTTTATTAGGCAACAAGATATTTCCTATGGAGCACCTCTTATTTTAGCCGCCTTGGGTCCCCCGGGCGAAAGGCAGGGTACAAATAAAGTTTATTATTATTATTATTATTATTATTATTATTATTATTATTATTATTATTATTATTATTATTATTATTATTATAGAGCAACCAGATGTCTCACCTGCCCACAACCCATCTTGTCGTTCCATTTGTCATTGCCTTCCATTTTTAATAGCCTCCCATTTTACACTTGATACACTGAAAGCTGTACTGGTTTTCAACCAATGTGTTCCAAAAGCCATTTTCATTTTGTGGTTAACGTGCAGTAGAGACAAAAGAACTAATTTTATTGGTAGGTACATTTTTATAGTCTATGTCACTGACAACAGTCAACAATGGTCCTTATACTACAATCACTGGGAAAGACAGTTCTTCAATTAGCTCATGTAAATGGTTCTTGCATGGGTTAATGGGATTTCTTTTCTTTCTTTCAACATACAGTGCAATCCAAACTTGCACTGGAGCTGGCAGGCTGTTGTATCTGCTCTGCATATAGAGCAAGTTTGGGAGGCTGCTGCGGCTCTGCCCTGGGGAGGAGAGGCTACTGAGTTTAGCACTTTAGTCACATAATATGACAGGAAGATAAACTGTAAAGTACTCTATTTATTCAAAGGTGCCACACTGGAATACACATGCTGTGACTTAGCAGATGTCCTACTGTACACAACCGCTTTCTCTTTTCCTCTGGGCTTATTAAAAGTTTCCAATTTTCATTCATGGACAAATCACTGTTTGCCACATTTGCCTGCATCTGGCAAATGAAATTATGGTTTGCACAAAACACAAATTGTCAAGCACCAACGAAACAGCAAATTATGGCATGAAATTAGGATGGCAGGTTTCTAATTGCCATACATGAGGGGAATGGCAAGACTGAGAATCATGAGGAGTAGTAGGAATAGTAGTAGTAGTAGTAGTAGCAGTAGTAGTAGTAGTAGTAGTAGTAGTAATACTACTAATAATAAATTACTAGTAACATCACGTAGTGATGTTGACAGGCTGTACCTGCCTAGAAGATCCGGGGGTAGAGGACTTTTGCAAGTGAAGCAGTCGGTGGAAGAAGAAAAACATGCCCTAGTAGATTATGTGCAAGAGAACCAGGAATCTGCTCTGATTGAAGTCAGCAAGAGAAAGTTGTTGAAAGTGCAGCAGACCAACTATGAATACCGCAAAAGGTCAATTCAGGCTCGGACTGCCAGTTGGCAGAATAAAGTACTGCATGGCCAATTCCTTGCGAAGATCGAAGGAAAAGTGGATCAGGATAAGACCTGGTGGTGGCTCACGAGTGGAACACTGAAGAAGGAGACAGAAGGCCTGATACTTGCTGCCCAAGAACAGGCAATCAGGACAAATGCCATCAAGGTCAGAATTGAAAAATCAGCCCATGACCCCAAATGCCGGCTCTGCAAAGAAGTGGATGAAACCATCAACCACATTCTGAGTGGCTGCAAGAAGATCGCGCAGACTGACTACAAACTGAGGCACGACTCTGTTGCCCAGATGATCCACTGGAATCTATGCCAAAAGTATCATCTGCCAGTGGCAAAAAACTGGTGGGACCACAAGCCTCAAAAAGTGGTTGCAAATGAGCAGGTCAAGCTTCTGTGGGACTTCAGGATACAGACGGACAAGGTCTTGGAACACAATACTCCAGATATCACCATCATAGAAAGCAGTAAGGTGTGACTTGTTGACATCGCCATACCAGGTGAAAGCAGAATTGAGGAGAAACAACTGGAAAAGATCTCCCGCTACAAGACCTAAGAATCGAATGACAGTGTATCTGGTGTAAGCCAGTGCAGGTGGTTCCAGTGGTAATTGGCACACTGGGTGAAGTGCCCAAAGACCTTGGCATGCACTTGAAAACTATTGGCATTGACAAAATATCACTCTGCCAACTGCAGAAAGCCGCTCTTCTGGGTTCAGCTAGAATGATACGGTGCTACATCACACAGTCCTAGACTCTTGGAAGGGTCCAACTGGTGATGTGAATGAAACCAGCATGAAATTGTTTGCTGTGTATTTATGTTTGATTTTCAATAAAATAATAATAAGTTACAAAAAGTAGCACTCTTGGGAACTTCCACGTAAGGAAGGAGGACGGGGCATGATTCAAGTCCAACCATCAGTGGAAGACGAAAAACGATTCCTGGCAGAGTATTTAAGAGGAAGTCAAGAAGAAACACTTAAAAGCGGCTCACAAAGAAGGCATCCTAAACTGTGATGAAACTAAGTGGGATTACAAAGTGCAGATGGTTAAGACAGAAGAGACAGGTGGCGAAATAAGGCAATGCATGGGCAATACCCGAACAACATTCAAGAGAATACTAATACTGATAACAAAGCAACATGGCAATGGCTGAGGGAAGGAACATTAAAAAAGAAGCAGAAGGCCTGATACTAACAGCCCAAGAACAAGCACTGCAAACAAATGCAATAAAGGCCAAAAAAGACAAGAGCCAGAAAGACAGCAAGTGCCAGCTGTGCAAAGAGGCCAACGAAACAGTGGAACACATTGTCTGTGGTTGCAGAAAGATTGCCCAAATGGACTATCTGGAAAGACACAACAAAGTGGCCGCCATGATACATTGGAATCTGTGCCAAAAGTGCAACAAAGTCACAACCAAGAACTGGTCACAACCAAGAACCACAAACCAGAAAAGATAGTCCAGAATGAATAGGCCAAAATCCTGCTGTACTTCCATATTCAAACCAACCGCCACTTGGAACATAATATGCCAGACATCACCATGGTTGAAGAAAAACATTTCTGGATAATTGATATTGCAATACCCAGAGATCATCAGCTTCAAGAAAAAGAACATGAGAAGGTCACACGGTATAAGGACCTACAGATAGAAATTCAGAGTATCTGGGAAAAGAAAGCCACTGTGATTCCAATAATAAAAGGTGCTCTTGGAGCGATTCCATTAAGTCTCCAGGAACATCTAAATTTAATGGGCCTCCAAAGATCACAACTGCCCAGTTACAGAAAGCAGCACTCCTGAGAACCTCACATATATTGAGACGATACCTTTGTGATTCCTAGTTCCTTGGATAGGAACTGAATCACAACAGAGTCAATTCCAGTCAAACACCAGGCGACTGTGAAATAGTACATAATAATAATCGATATAGTATATAGCTGAATTTTGTAGAAAAGCACCGCCCAAATAAAGCTGTAGCTGTGCGAGAGATGAATCTGTTTAATAACAATGCAATGTCACATTTCCATGAAATCCTCAAATGTCATTAGAAGGTTCCTTGTGAAAGTTGCTCAAAAAGACACCAGAGTGAAAGACTTTTAGTAAAAATTTGTCATCCTTGGCCATAAAGGTTTTTGTTTTCTGTTTTTCTGTATGGTATATTACACTTTTTATTAATATTACAGTAATTGTGTTCTGTATTATATTACAGTGTCTTGAATTCAATTACAGTGTTTTGTCATCATTTTTACATACAGTTTTTATATGAATATTTTTGGGTTGTGGAACCAATCGTCTGAGTTTCCATTATTTCCTCTGGGAAAATCTGCTTTGTAAGAAGAACATTTTGAAAGACAAAATTCCGGAACAAAATATGTTCTTCTTATAAGGCACCACTGTATAAGAAGCTCTTGGATTTTCATTTAAAAATGTTAAGGAGGCTAGCAAATAGTAGGTAGAAGTCACATTTACTTTAATACAAATAAGTGACAGTGTTATGACTGCTGAATATCTAAAGTTTGTCTAAAACGTTTTAACTGGCAGCAGGAGTTTCACATCATATTGAGCTGCTCTAGTAGTTCTGTACTCCAGATTGCATAATCAGCAGAGACAACAAGCATGTCCATCATTATGCCTGAGTGCACAAATGAGAATAGTGAATTATTCAAGATCTGTCAAAATGTGTATCTATAACAATATTAACAAATGCCTATTATTTAATGAACGTAATCATTCAGAGTAACAGAACCATTTAGCAAACTAGTCATTTTAGCTTGCTAAACCAGACCAAGAGAGAAGAAAAATATAGATATAGCTTTAATAAATGATACATCCTCCAGTCTGCCATTTAATGAAAGTATGAAATTCCATCAGTATTAGACTACTAAACCATATGTTTGATTATCCTTAGTGTATCTCGCAAAGCTTTAGGAAATGTCTCTAATATATTGTTAAAAGAATCTGAAAAATACTGTGATTTTTTTACTTTGGGCTAGATAATTTAAGAGAAAATTAAACATAAATGGGCAGTTGATTTGAAGGCTCCATTCATTAAAATCTGCAGCTAATAATTCATACATATTTCACCTGCAGCACTTTCTTGGTCTTTGAAGCAGAAGAAGTTTGCTGCTGGCAAGAGATGTGAATTGTCCATGAACCTGTGCAACTGTAGACGTTGCAGAGAATTATATTAGTGAAAACGGTAGTCTAATTTAATTTAATATCTGAACTGGCCCTTTCTCAGAACGAAACCTATGTGTGCATTAATGACCATTCCAAGAGTCAACAATTGTGTACACAACCGTGAAAACAGAATAGCCACAAAGGACCTGAAATTAAATGCTTTCTATTTCCACTGCTTGCAATGAGGGGAGATTGAAACTAGTGCTTAATTCTCCTAATGCCATGTAAAAGTGCTTAACTTTAGCTGGATCATGTCCAAATGATTTAATTAAAAATGTTTTAACTACTGAACATAACACAGGTCTCATAATTAACATTAGAGGATTTTGTACCCATAAACAACCACCTGCTGGTCTACGACAAAGGGAATAATGACACTGCTGTTACATGCTTCTTTCTCTTGCAAAGATGCTTTCCTTTTGACCCACAGGCACACCTCAGAATCCATTACTGTGTTTAAGAGAGAAGGAACATTATTCAAGTTAAGTACATGTGGATCTAGCTGCCAAGAGGTTATGTAACCTCTTAGAGACGTTAGGAAGAGCATCTGAAAGTTTCCTTTGCACATTTAACACCGAGGAGCAAGCTAATAATTGCAACAATTGTGAATTCTAAAGAAACTTCCATATCCTGCACTGCCCTTGTCAGTTTTAACTGACAGCCTCCTAGTTCTGCAGTGAACAATAAATAATGCAGACAGGCAGGCACATTCTGTGTTCAACATTCACCTAATGAAATACCACTGACATTATAAAGTGGGTTATAAGAACCTGATTTACTTTAATTATTGATGCAAATGATCAGAACCTCAAATGCCTACATACAAGCATATAAATAAATGAGGCAAAGAAGCTTTTTCCGCACCCTCCCACGCCCACATGAGCAGCTAAAAGTCATAAAGCCTGTGAAGGACATGAAGTACAGCCTATATAGCTCTATCTTAGTTGTCTGGTGCAGTAGTTGATGCATGGTGGGGCTCTGACTGCCCCTGGCTACGGGCCTTCCCTTTCCAATGACCTTGCATGGTACTTATGCTGTGTCATACATGGGCTTGTCTACAGATTAAAATAGATGAGGAAAGACTCTGATAGATGCAAAATAATTCACTCATCAGAATATTAAAATCCATGAAGAGGAAAAAAGACAAGATTGCAACCTGGAAGCTAAATATGCTTTACAGTCTCTCTCATATCCTTTTATCCATGATCAGCACCATGATTCTACATATTAATCCATGTGCCACTGTGTTCCATTTTTCCAGATTTCAGGGAGAAAATTGCCACTTGGGATCTCTTAGGAATGAGTTATTATGAACTGTTACACAATGTCTGCAACAACTGCTTCTGTGACTGGCAAGCAGAACAATCTCTAAATTGCTAGCGTTGATAGAAGAGTGGCTTTGGGCGCAATCCAGAGTAACTATGGGGAGTACTTGTTCCGGAGTAAGAACAAGGTACTCTGGATTGCAATACTGTGTCCCTTATTGGTTAGAGTTAATTGTAGTGTAATATATGTATACGAAAATGAGAGCTGATTTATATTAGCACCTTATTAGTTCCATACAGTATCAGAATTACATCTCATTGGCTCTCAGGGGAATCAGTATCATGGGAAAGTTTTGAGTTAAGATAATCCACTTTTTGTTCTATAGGCTTTTCTGTTTTCATTTTCTGGTTAATTGACCATAACCTTAGATAGAATATAGAAATTTCAATGCAGTTTGTTTCATAGCATTCTGCATTAAATCTTTCCAATAATATATAACATGATGGTATATTTATTCATAGAAACTCTGTTTTTGACATTTTTAACCACTCGTGTGAAGCTAACCTCCTTTCCCCCCGCCTTAAGCTTGTTGCCTAGTGCAACTGTAACTCCTGCAATACCCTACCTATCCCAATGGGCAGGAGTGCTGGCAGGATTTGGCGTGAGAAACACATTTTGCTGAGGTTCTCCTCAAACCTAGAGACTGCCCTGACTGCATGTTCTATTTTCTATTGAACATGACTGCATGTTCTAAATGTAGTTAGGATTGATTGATGCAGATGATGTAGCTGTATCAAAGGAGTTTGTGCTCTTTCAAATGGGTTGCAGTCTTAAAAGGCACATTAAGGTTAAGCTGTTCTCAGAGCTGATCAAACTTTTCCTAACGTCTCAACTCTGAGTGAAACTGGAAAGGTGGATGGAAAGTGGATAAGACTGAGATCAATAGCTTCCACTCCCAGCTCTTGAAACACATCCCACCATCCCAACCTCCACTCCATGCTTCCCCATCTGCCCATTTCACCCATTTTCTGTCCCCAGCTAATCCCGTGTGAATTTCACAGTAGAAGATCCTGGAAGGCTGCTTTTCTGTGACTCATTGCTACTCACCTTTTCCACCAGCAGCCCACTTGCACATGTCAGCACACTGTATTTTGAAAACTGGAAAGGCCACAACGCCACCAGAAGGCAAGTTCTGAAGGTGCAATGGCCTGATGTCAGCACACTGTTGGGACCAATATGTGACTCTGAATCCACAGCCCTGATCTAGCCTGGCTTCTAGAGAGTCTAGGACAGCAGTAGTCTGTCTGATCTAGTCTGGTGTCTAGAGAGCCTAGGACAGCAGTAGGGGTAACTTCTAGTAGGGATAACCATAGAAGAGAATATAGAATGCACGTATGTGATTTTGTTCTTATATATCAAACTGGAGCAGAATTAAAGTCTGTTGGCAGGAAGGTTACAGTTAAACACGTTTAGCTCCAGTAATTCATTCACCTCTATCAGTAAAGGAAATTCATATTCATTCTACCTCCCTCTAGTGTGGTTAATTTTTTATCTCCCCAGAAGGATCATTTCCTTTGGAGGATTTGTGTTCAGCACTTATTGCAGGCAAAGCTTAAATTGGATGGATTCCTGGAAAATTGATTGTAGCCCTAACATATTCCAGGCTCTAAATGTTGTAAAGATAATACAGCAAGGAGGCATCTCTTCACAACCTTTAATGAACAATCAGTCTGTAATCCAATAGGGTAGCTCAGCAATTGGAATGGCAATTATCATCATGAAAATTGACACTGTGACAAAGATAAGATATCTTCCCAGAGTGAAACACATTGATAAGCAACATTGTGAAAATACCTTATCTAAATGTCATCACTTTGAAATCTCTAAATGGCTGTAAATAACATTGAAGGATGAAAATGTAAGAGTACACATCATTACATCAAAAATAATTGAACGTATTAATTTCCTTTGTTCTTCCTTAATTCCCGGTTTGTGATTTGTTTTGAGTTTTGTCAAACATACTTTTGACACACCATTTCTATGCCTGATTTGTCATAGAAAATACTGAGGAAAATTATTCAATCACAGTAGGCAACAACTCTATGTACAGGGAAATGTTCAATTCCAGGACTATTAAATATATTCTACATGTGTAAAACTTTTAATATTGGAGATCTGTGAATTCAAGATCAACAGGAGAAAGATGAACATTTATTTTTACCAGTTGAGGGCCACAAAGTTTGTCTAAATCCAAACAACTACCGGTACTTGCATTCTCCTGGTTGAACCTAGACATGGGACACTGCAATCTGAAATTTTATTCATAAGAACAATAGACCCTCCAAAGTGATTTTAAAAATTCAATTCATGCATTTTTAACACATTAACAATCAATTTGCGATCTGTCCCATGCATTTGACATTCTATGTGGGACTGGATGTATTTCACAGAATGCCAGGATACAAAGTATTATAATGGTTACAGAATTCAACATCAGAATAATTTCAGTTCAGAGAACCTCTTTTATTTAGATGTCAGCTGCATAGATCAGGTAGAAGCACACACCCATTAGGATTCTCAAAAGCTAGCTTCCAAACTCTATGCTTAAAGTATTATTTGGAACCACTTATTACATCCAACACTGTTAATTTAGCCCCAAATTGCTGTGGAACCTCAGAATCCAGAATCACAGTTCACCCACTGCCATTAAGCATTCAGCAATGTGACTTAGGGCACAATCCTTGGGCGACCCCCCATCACTGGGGGTGGGCAAGTCCAAGATGGGGCAGAGAATGCTAGAGAAGGCTTGGGACAGCCTAAGGCAACATAGGGTGCCCCAAGACAGGTGGACCTAGGCTGCCCTGAGCAGCCACGGCAGTTCAGAAGAGGCATGTTGAGGGCATGTTTAGCATTGCCTAGGGCAGAACAGTTACTGTATCGAGAGCATGTTTCCAGGGCAGAAATTCCCTCTTCCAGCACCTCAGAGTTATACCACCTCAGGAGCAGGAATAGTAATGAGTAGATCCATAGAGGTCCATGATAAGGCCCAAGTAAGAATGTCAGTGTTGAGCAAAAATCTGAGTTCTTGGCCAGCCTAGCTGCAATCCTTGCCTCTCAACTTCAGGATATTTATTATTATTTTATTTATTTGTTTAATTTATATCTCGCCTTTCCTCACCTGCAAGAGGGAGATCAAGAGGGAGCCTCGTTTGGCCGAGGCTAACATCGCCCAGAAAAATAAAACACCATTAAAATAGAATTATAAATATAGATTAAAACATAATTAAAATACAATTAGATTAAAAAACTGAGAACAATTAAAACAGACTAAAATATTTGTTAAAAACAATAAAATAGAACAATAAAACTGTCCCCCCAACCACTGCCCCATTAGAAAAGCTTTTTTAAAATAAAAGGTTTTAAGGCTCCGCCTGAAGCTCTGTATTGAGGGAGCTTTCCTCAGTTCTAAGGGGAGGGAGTTCCAAAGCCGGGGTGCCGCCACCGAGAAGGCCCTATCTCTGGCCCCCACACCTCTCACATCTCTTAGTGGCGGCACAGTCAGATGACCTTACGTGACGGGTCGGATTGTTCAGAAAAATGCGGTCCCTCAGATACCCTCAACCCAAGCCGTTTAGGGCTTTAAAGGTCAGGACCAGCACTCTGAGTTCAGCCCAGAAACGAATGAGCAGTCAGTATAGCCGCTGAAGCAGTGGCCCGACAGAGTCGAACCAACGAGCCCCAGCAACTACACAGGCCGCCGCATTCTGGACAAGTTGAAGCTTCTGGAACATCTTCAGAGGCAGCCCCACGTAGAGTGCATTACAATAGTCCAGTCTCGATGTCACAAGGGCATGGGTCACTGTGGCCAGATCTGAGTGACTCAGGTATGGTTGCAGCTGGTGAATCAGCCAAAGCTGAGCAAAATATGGCACAACCTCAGCAGCCAACTAACCTGTGGATACAGCAGGCCACTACAAGAAGCCCCTTGTATTCACTGTAGACTGTACTGGGATTCTCATCAGGGACTCCTTATAAGGCAGGCACCAGAGCTGTTCCTTGTTCAGGGTGATCTGAGGGGGGTCTCCTCAGGAGCAAGCACTCTCCAGGTTTCACTTGGTGCCTACTGAGCACGCTCTGGAGCAGTTAGGATAGCCCAGGCTTCCTGACTCTCTGGATGCAGTATAATGTTCTGCTCTGGATTCATAATAGTTGGGGCAGCCCAGCTAGGGCACTCCTCACTGCCCTAACTCTGGATTGTGCCTTTAAAGTCACAACCCTTTTTCCTGGGAATAAATCCTATTGAACACAGTGGGACTTACTTCTGAGCAACACTTAAAAGAGAATTGTGTTATACAGGCGTGCCCCCATATCCATGGGGTTTCTATTCTGGAACTCCCTGTGGATAGCTGAAACCACTGATATGAAGGACACCTCTCAAACGCCATAGGCAAAGGAAGCTGATCAAAACTAATTTCACATGGAAACATTTTCAAACAGCCAGACTATGAAGGCTGTCCATATTGCTTGTGATCCCCCCTCATTTCTATGGTCATGCCAAAACATTTCCTTGTGAGGGGTGACTTCTGGAGAGGTTTGTGGCACAATCTAGCCAAAGTGAAGCATTTGAAAGATTGGTTTCAACAGGAACGTTAAGAACTTGCTTAAATCTGTCTCACTGAAATCTATGGAACATCAAAATAGTGAACGTAGGCTCTGTCGGGTCCATGATTTTCCTGCTTATTCATTCATTAAGGAAGGAAAAAAAGTAAGAAAATATTTTCAATTTTTAAAGGCAGAAATTGGCTTTTTTTAAAGTTGAGATAATTTTGATATTGGAAAAAATAAGTGGATTTCAGGCAATTTAATCTTCATTACATTTTAAATGTTAAAAGAAACAGGTTATGCTTCATTGTGTGATATAACCATTTAATGTAAACTCAGCCTGTTCTAAAATTTTAGCCACATGTGAAGCACAGGCATAGAACTGCCTCTTCCACAGCCGGTAAACTTTTCAGGTAATAGAAATGCTTGTCCATCTGCCAATAGTAGAATGCAACTCCTTCCCTCCCCCGAGCTTTATGTACTTCCAAATTAAAATTAGTGTCAATTTCTTTTAATTAGCCTTGTCATTCTTTGCGTAGCCTCGTGTATATAAAAATTAATTATCTGTAAATTCACATCTTTATAATTTAAAACCTTCGCTTCAGTTGTTTTCAGTGACATTTACTTAAAAACACACTTATCAGGAGAGTGCACATGGAGGACAGACCATTAATCAAAAGGTAGGGAAAAAAGTAAGAGGGAAAAATATCTTACAGAAACAGTGCACAATCTTAAACTTGAATTAATATGTACATGATCAGGAGCTTCTCAAGCCCTCCTGTGTCAAGGTTGCCGAAAAGCATTCCATTAAAATTCTGTAAATGTGAAATGGCTGTTTGTATCAAATTGTAATATCATCTACTATCTAGCATGTCTCCTGTAATATTGTTGAACACACCCCTTCACTTCCTTTTTACACATCTAATGGCTTTGTGTATTTCTATTGTAAAGAATCAAACCCATCTTAAAAATACAAGTCAGAAGGAACCCAAATTATCAGTACCCAAAGAACTGCTTTACTCTTCAGTAAAAACAAACCACCACAACAAAAACTTTAGAACTCATTTCCAGGTTGTAAAAAAAGTGACAAACAGTTTCTCATACATCTGTGTCTGGGTTTGAGTACTAAGTGTGCTATTAGAGAGGAGGGGCGACCATGTAGCAAACCTCTTAACCATAACAAATAAATTGTCATTTGCCACTTTTTAAAAAAAATTGTAGCAAGCCCTGAAACAACAATCAATCTTCATTAATCTATTTTGTTAGTATAATTATCTTAGCTTTGCCCCAAATCCTATAAAACAGTAGCAGTTATAATGAAAATTTAATCTCTGAAAGATGAGCCAAGCAGTTTATTTCAGCCCAGTGACAATGAACTCAGATGAGAAACTAACCCTACAATCCAGAGTTATTACGGGAGCACGTAAGAGACATTATGTGCACCCGTAGTTACTGCACTACCTAGTGAAAACCTATGGGAAATTCATATTGCAATCCAGAGTAAATTGTTCTTACACCAGAGCAAGGACTCCCCGTAACTACTCTGGATTGTGCCCTTAGGCTGCAATCCTAAAGACACTTTCCTGGGAGTAAGACCCATTGAATACAATGGGGCTTACTTTTGAGTAGACAGGCTTAGGATTATACTCTGTGAGCACCATCTTAACCATGTCTACTGCGAAGTCCCATTGTGTTTAGTGGGGCTTACCTTAGGAAAGTGTCTTTAGGATTGCAGCCTATGAATAATAATTTCAAAGTTGTCAAACATGAACAAATATAAAGAATTTGGATCATATTATAATTTCATTTCTAATTCATTGTTTTGTGGCTGGAGCAAAATGTAGTGGATATCTTATTACCTATAATGTATCTTTTAAAGATAAAATCCTGAATATATAAAGTCAATTTGTATTTAAATGTATTTTTTTATGACAACTTCTTTTGTCTGAGGGGTTCCAAATTCACAACTCCCTGAGCAATCCTAACTTGCACTGGAACAGGCAGGCTCATATGTCTGTGCTCTATCCAATGCAAGTTTGGGGGTGCTGCTGCACCAGCCCAAGGCAAGGGAATCTTTTATGTTTACCCCAGATAACAAGTGGATAAGTCCAAGGCATATAGCAAGTGGGAGACATAAAGGAAATAGAATGTAATACATCTGAAAGAAGAGGGGAGGAAAAGGTCCACCTGAGGAGCCCAAGTTTGGTCTTTCCATATTGAATTCTTGATAGAAAATAAGGTAGTTTGCTCCCACAGATATTGGGTTGGACAGGGTTACAGTCATGTCCCCAAGACCCCAAAATAATAGTAAGATTAAAGACCACCTTCTTTATTAAAGAGCTGCAGTGGCCTTCATAAATGGGAAAGGACTACAAGAGGTTTGAACTTCTACTACAAAGGAACTGTGAAATGTTTTGGAAGAATGGAATGTAGTCTAGACCTATAACCAGAGAGAACAGAGACCACTTTGAAGCTTTCTTTGAAGTTTCTCACAGTTTGCTTTCTTTTTGTATTTTCCAAGATATAGATGATTCTCTCTACAAAGTTAAGGGAAGGCCTTAACTGTAACTGCACAGTCAACCGGATGTATCAGGAAAACAAATACCCCACTCACCATTCCTGTCAGAAAAACAGAGAAGTTTTATTTGACCTTATGCTCTTGAAATTGTTAGTGTCACTTCTGAGATTTCATTGGAGAAAAGTTATTTTCCAGTGATTTATATTGCTCTCAGTAGACTTGATGTCTTAGAAAAGTTTTTTCCCCCTCAAAAAGCATTAATGTGTTTTATTGCTAAGATCAAAGCACCAACCATGTGAAAAATATTTTAGGAGATGATGGGAAAAAGAATGGGATTTGTCAAACAGGAATAACATTAAGAAATGCTTTTAAGAAGTCTTGAGGGCTGTTCCGGCTACAATCTTCGAGACATTTTTTTTAAAAAAACAAGTATTGTTTCAGAAGTTCAGTTTTTAAGGTGGTATTAAATATTTTCTATATCCTGAAGTATGAATTGTGTCTGAATAGTTTCTTCACTGGGAAAGTTTAAGATCAGTTTTGTGATGAAAGTAAAAGCCTGTTAAGAAAAACCAGAGTCCTGCAGTCTCTTCTCAAATCATCTGCAATTATGATTGTGAAGACAAGGAAGCAGAAGCAGGTCAGTTCAGCAGGTCTTCAATACCAGACCTGTTGGTCTGGTAGTCAGACCAACAGGATAGAGGAGAGGTGAATGGTCCAGGATAGGAAATAATCATATTCCATACAAAGTAAGGACAGGTAATATAGTCCAAGGCACACAGGAAATCAAGATGCAAAGAAAGGAGCAAGAACCTTGCCATAAAGGTTCTCACTAGTGAGAGGAGTTGCTCTGACTACTTTGAGACTACCAGTGTAATCCTCAGCATGTCCACTCAGAAGTAAGTCCCATTGTGTTTGACAGTACTTACTCCCAAGAAAGTGTGGTTAGGACTACAGCCTGGGTTTCATAAAGTTTGCTGTGTTGATTCTTGGGGTCAGCCGTATTCCAGCTGATGTGGCAAGATCATTTTGAGTGGAAGGCTTGCTGCAAGAATGCGGTCCTATTACACAGGAGAATAAAAAAAACCAGTGTCTGGCTGTTGGGTTTGCCAGTTTTTGACTTTGACTACTTAACAGCTTTTGGTTTCATAGACCAGCCTGTTTCAGGAATATACATCAAGCCAGCTAGATGATCCCTTTACGATTTTATGTTCTACTCACACCAGATCTCTACCATTTGATCAGTTTTCAAATTGTGAATAGCTTTTTATCTTCCTACTCTCCTTCCAAACAAGCAAGCAAACAAACAAACAAACAGATACTGTGTTGGACAATGGCAGTGCAAATGGAATAACATGGGAATTTGTCATTTAAACTTAACAATTTTAATAATTTTTCACTTATTTAATAAAAATCACCTTGATTTATATTAATTTACCTTTTCACCATTTTTGTTGTTGTATAGACTGCAAAGCTATGAAGCTATTTTATAGAAAGACTTCCATACATATAAATTTTTGATTATGTGATTCCATCTTTCGTTATATCTCTAAGCCCCCCCCCCCCACTTTGATACTCTGAAAAGTGGAAAGCTAAATTGTTATTTTAGCTAGCAATCAACAACCATGCCTATGGGATATCTTTCAGTGATATTCAGAGGTCTAGGGGACTATCCCATATCCACTTTAAGTGGCTAGAATGCTCTTTCTTCATCACAATTGTCTTCTTTATCATCTCTGCCTGTGGGATAGTAATTATATGTAGTTTGCCTTATTTTCAACAAATTTGATCTTCAAGCTCCACAGTCAAGCTACAGAAGTGCCTGCAGGGTGTGTTGACGAATGGTGTGAAGAAGAAATTGATGTCAGATGGATGACTAATTGATGTGAAAACAAAAACAAGTGTTGTAGCAGTGAACAGTGTGGAAGTCCTGATCACTTTAAGAAAGATCCATAGGCTCAACTAAGATTAAATACAGATCAAAGAACAAATGTATAAACAGTTACAGTTTAAAACACTGGCACTATTCACAGGCCTTGGTTACATGAGTATAAATTATAATAGGTTGCAATTCTAACTACACTTTTCTGGGAGTAAGTACTATTCAGAACAATGGGACTTCCTTCTGGGTAGACATGCTTAGGATTGCACTCTTAGTGAAGTGACACGGGAAGCTTCACTGCACAGTCCAAACCAGTCCTTGGGTTAGCACAAGTTTCTTTCACCATAATAAGGCATGCCAACTTGGAGCAGCTGGTGCAAGCAGTTGTGCCGGCCTGGTGTTCAGTTGGCAACAGCTGACCCAGAGATTCTGGCATCATGGGAAAGGCAGGAATGAGGCAGAAGGGAGGTATATCAGGGCAGATGGAGGGTGTACCTGGGGAAGGTGGGCAAGAAGCAGGAGGTAGGGCCAGGACCCATTCCCAGGCAGTGCATAGCAGCTCTAGGCTGCTTCATTCTGCACGAATTCGTGCCACTTCCTAAGCTGATGCACATCTAAGTAGACATACTGGGCCCGCTACAGCTCTCCCTGGGATAAGGGGGAAAGTTTTCCTTTGCCCCAGACTTAACCACAATCAGCCCCAAACTTGCACTGGATATGGTGCAGCCACACTAGCCTGACTGTTCCAGCCCAAGTTAGGATTATACTGTAAATGAGCAGTGTAACTCACGTGTTCATGCACACTCCAAAGTGGAAAATTTCTGGAATTATTATAACAGCTGCACCACTGAATTGTTACAGGTGTTATGAACTCAAGTTTATATTTTAGAAACAAAAGATAATTTACAGAGATGTCTATCTGAATTGTTATGAGCCCATTGTGAAATATATTTGTTCTCAAAAACAACTCCACTATATAAGGTGTTCAAGAAATGAGAGGTCTGGGCTAATCCAGTTTGTGCACAAAATGATCTCAGCATGCTTTTGTTCACTCACGCAGCAAGACCATGTTGGAATTTAAACTTCCAAAGCATGCGTGGACATATAACTGGCCTTACCTATGTTTTACTAGAGCCACAATAACAACCGCACCTATGAAAAACACATCAGACAAATGTGTTTCTGCACAGTTCATTAATTATACATGCAAAGTCTAGTAGTGATTCAGTTTTTTTATACAATTTACATTATCCATAAAGCATATTAATTAAACACATGAAGGCATACTATCTGGGCAGAATCAGTCTCACTGAACCGCATGGGGGGTGGTATACATTCATAAGCTTGGACTCTAGGTTCCAGACAAATTTGAACTATTTAAGGTTCTTTTTTAATCTTTCCTGGCAATACTTGCTGGTTTCTACATCTTCTATCAGTGGAGAATTAGCTAGAAATTTTGTGTAAATCTACATATAAAAAAGAGAAAAGTCACTGACTGACTGACTCATCAACGCCCTGCCAAACCGGTGGGCCTAGAAGTGTGAAATTTGGGGTGGGTGTTCCTTCCGTGACCGAGGGGTGCACTAAGAACTGGTTTTTGGAAATTCCAACCGGAAGGGAGTGAAAAGGGGCACAACATGTTTCCCTCCCTATACTTTGCATTGAGAATTGCTGACTCATCAACTTTCCGCCCCAACTGCTGGGCCTGAAGCATGGAATTCTGGGAGGGATCCTTCGAACACCCACCAAGAACCCATGTAGAGAAATTTAACCCTTCAGGGGCTGAAAAGGGGGCAATGTGTTTTTGTCCTATACTTAACATGGGAGACTGACCAACCTCCAGCCAATTTGGTGCTCTCTGCCTGGTGCACTGGGGGATGTTGTTCGGAGGAAGAGGTTGCACTGGCGAGGATGCTGAGCATGGGGGAAGTTGCGCATGGGGGACTGATGCACATGGAGAAAGTTGCACATGGGGGATGATGCACACGGGGGAAGTTGCCCATGGGGGAAAGTTGCGCATGGGGGGAAGTTGCGCATGGGGGACTGATGTGCATGGGGGATGATGTGCATGGGGTTTCATGCGCATGGGGGAAATTGCGCATGGGGAAAGTTGCGCATGGGGAAAGTTATGCATAGAGAGAAGTTGCGCATGGGGGAATGTTGCGCACAGGGGAATGTTACGCACGGGGGAATGTTGCGCATGGGGGAAGTTGTACATGGGGGGAAATTGTACATGGGGGAAATTGTACATGGGGGAAATTGTACGTGGGGTGTTGATGCGTATGGGGTATTGATACGCCGTGGGGGGAAGTCGTATGGGGAAATGTTACTCCCGCAACACAGGTACGCTTTTTGCTAATTGCCTAATAAAAAAACAAAACAGGGCTGTTTTCCATTTAGGAACATGGTGAATTAAAGGCTCTATAGCTCCTTCCTTATGAACAACAGAAGCAGAATGAATTACATGCCTACATTATGTGTCATACTTGATATAGAATCCAGCATCTGTAGAAGCATATCATTGCAGCTGTTTTTTTTTTTTTAATGGACACAGCCTTGAATGTGTGCATATCTAGTAAATTAGCAATTTCCAACCAGTGTGGCATGGTACATTGGTATGCTGCAAATGGTCTGCAGGTGTGCTATGAGAGTTTAGGAGAGGAGCTTGAAGGGCTACTGGGAAATGTGATCTCCCTACCTGGAAAGTGGTGTGCCTTTGTAAAAAAGAAAGTAAAAAAACTGTAAAAAAAATATAACACTGATGTTGTGACTTGACAGTTTTTTGCCTCTTGTTAGTATGTTGTGAGATTAAAAAAAGAAAATTGCGGTACTACTGTAAATACTTTTGTACTAGTTCTACAAATCATGAAACCAGGGTGAAAATAATCATCTAGAAGGGGGCAAAGAAGCAATTCAATATGAATCCATTAGTTAATACAAAGTTGTCAAGTCTATCCTGTCTACCTGTAAATGTGAAGCTCTGTAATTTTGTGAGACAGAATGAGAAAGTACGTAAATGGTTATAAAAAATTTTCACCAGAATGTCAGCAAAGGGACAATTCATTATTCACAGCGTGTATAGTTCTTAGCACATGAAAATTCAATATAAGATGCTGAAGAAGAAATGCACTTTGGTTGGCAGCCCAAACTGAATTTCCTGCACTGGATGGCACTGATGATTCTGTGATTGGCACTGGCCTTATTTTCAAGCAAAATGCAGATCTGTACATAGTATTCCAGAAGTTTATCAAACATGCCCCCTGAAGGACATCAGAATATCAAGACAAAAACACTTTTCCTTTTCCATACAGAACCTTGATGAATCATTTGTTCTCCAACCGAAAATTTGCAGAAGTCATTTGGAAAGACCCAGCTTCCTACTGAGTGCCAAAACAAACAAAACGTTGCTGCCAAACTCTCATGTAGGAGTAGGCTTCATGACCTTCAGTTTAATGAGTTGGCAAAGATGAAGGAAAGATGCATACAATTCCAACAGAAAATACATCCACACTAACATAAACAGATATCACACTGCCCTAAAATACACTGTTGAAAATGTTATGTGAGATTCTCTTTTGCAAAATGTGGCTGATAAAAGCATTATGCGGAGCAGGTATACAGAAAAATGGTAAGGGTGGTGGTGGTGGGATACAAATCCTAATTCTACGTTACACTGGACTTCCTGCTGTAGCACTCTGCAACAGTAGAACATACATGAAAAGGTATGGCTTCCAGTATCTGAATCCCTGCAGTTTATAGTCCCTGAAGCTTTCTTAATGACTTTGGACTTATTGTCATCACCATCCCCACACATATTATGGCGCTGCTTGATTTGCTTTAAGGCTGAAAAAGTGGAACACTCTGCTTTGGGTGATCCTAAGAACACAAACAGGGCATTTCTTGTGGCTACCTGACTAGAGAGTCATGTACTAATTAAGCAAAAATCTTTGCAGTTTCTGAGACATACAGAATTCTCAACTGATTTTAAAACTCCTGATTTTAAAGCTTTGTTTTACAATTATAAGCTCACATTTTGATAACACTTAGATCTTGATTGGAATGTTAGTTCAGATGCTTAGAAATTTCATTTTAACCAAGACAGTTGTTGGTGAACAGTCAACTCCCTGATTTTTTTTGTATCAGGGAGCTGTCACAATACCTCACAGTTGTTCAGTCTCATTAATACTGATGGTCTGACTACCTAAAACACAGTTAATACAAATACCAAAGCCAGACATAGCAGGGGAAGGAGGCAGTCTATTGATGCTGCTGAAATGACAGGGTCCACAAAAACCCATTTACAAGTTGCTCAAGTACTTGCTTCACCTTTAGACCCCCATAATGTCCAAACCCAGCTGCTCACCATCCTGGCCTACTGACGCAAAAGGTAGCAACTGTTATTATAAATGCTTGCCTTTCCATCTGTATTTTTGACAAGGAGCAAAGAAGACAGCTCCTGTGATACCCTTGGGAGACCTTCCTTGAAGAGATTGGCAGTTTGGGAGTGATTTATACCTTACAAACAGCCAAGTTCCAAAAGCTGCTTTGGCAGATGTTACAAAGCAAAACAAACAATGTCTGGGCCAAAACAGGGAGCTGAGTAGACAGTGGTTCCTCATACTGGTGTTATTCACAATTTCCTAAAAGGCACAAACATATTTTTAAATAAGCAGTTCTCTCCACAAAGGAGCCTATTACGTTTTGTGAGCCCTCTTAATCTCCCTAGTCAAAGATAAATAAAAATGGCACTCTGTGTTCTTTGCCTGCTGCCAGTGTTTCAACTGCTGCTTAGTACAACTAAAAGGAATAATTACATTGCAGATGGAATCGGCTTCTTTTTCTTTGCACATCAGAGATGGTTTTTAATAAAACTGGACTACAAAAACATACTCAAAGCCTTCATTATATGCTGCATTTAACACTGAGCAACACAATTTTATTTCCTTTCTCTGTTCAACTCAATCCCTGCTTTTAACTGAGTTGTCAACATTAATCCATCAAAAAAATCAATCCAGTCCAAGATGCAAATATTTGCAAGGAGGTCCTTTGCTTTTTTAACTAAGCAGTGATGTATTGGCAGAGCCTTGAAAATAGTTGCAGCAAAGAGACTGGAGGCCTCAGGATTTCACACAGTAGCGTGAAGGACTCATAGCCACCTTAGCACCTATGGAGATGAACCTTTCCCTCCCACCCTAAAAGCCCTGGTCCATACGAGAAAATGTGGAGAAGAGGAAAAAGAAAAAATGGAGGAGATTCTGAGCCTTCACTCAGAACATCAACTATGAGCACAATCCTAACCAGGTCTACTCAAAAGAAAGCCCCATTGTGTTCAATGGGTTTTACTCCCAGGAAAGTGTCTTTAGGATTGCAGCCTATGACCATCTTCGAAAGTAGGCAGAGCCACTTTTGAGAAAGAGTGCACCCTTCCAGGATGGAAGAAACTTTTATCAGACCAAATCTGCCTCTAAAAGGTGGGGGCTTCCTATTTTTCAGGAATGCCTCCCATTCTCAACCAGCAAAGGCATATATTCTTCCCCTTTGCTATGCTGAATAATGAAAGTAAAACAGGAAACAGTGTAGGTAAACAACATAATGGAGGTTTGTGTGTTGACAATGGTTCTAATAGACTTTGGCTACAATCCTAAGGACACTCTCCTGGGAGTAAAACTCATTGAACACAATAAGACTTACTTTTGAGTAGACATGGTTAGGCTTGTGCTCTTTGAATTTTTTCATTCAAGCCACAGATACTTAAAAAGATACTTAAACATTTTAATGACAGCTACATTAAACAAATGAGCAAGTTCAGACATATTACAAAGCCAGAATTAAACCATGATTTTGTGAAACATTTCTATGAGAGAAAATATTCTACATTTAATTGTGGTTTATAACCAGCCAGGATTGATTGTGACATGGGAATTGGTCAGTCTTGTCTTGTTCTATAGTTTTGAAAAGAAACCACAGTCTGAACCCACAGTTGAATCTTACCTTTTGATGATATATTCACATATGCATTTCACATACATTTGACATTTCCATATGTTTAGTGCAATCCATTTCACCTACACGATCCCCGTTACAGTGCATGCTATTCACCAGCTAGCAACCAGACAGCAGTGAAGAGGTAAGTAATATTAACGTATTATCTGCTCCCCAATGAGCATACATGGATCTATTCTTTGCTAGCCATGAGCCAACTCAGTCTTCTCTTGGATTTGTGGGTATGACTCCAAGATCCCTTTTAGATTCCAGGGAACTAAAAAATTATTTCAAGGTTCATCCCTAATCAGAACTCCTGGCCAGGAACTCAAGATTAGGGCAGCTGATTGGCCATTCCCCAAGTTCTGCCTCCTGAATTAGGATCAGCTGGGCTGAGGGATCTTGAGGAAACAATGGGGGCAGTTCTTGGTGGCAGCGGGACAAATATCCTATGTCCTTGGCTGACAACCTTGGACCAACTTAGATTTCCACTAGAAAAGGAAAGATCCATGTATTCTCACTGGGGAGCAGAGATTGGTCCATAATTTGATGTTACACTAGTTAGGGGTAGGTCAGATCCAAGGGCTTGGAAGAAGTCTGGTCTTTGTGTCTTACAAACCACCAGTCATATGACCACCTTTGATCAGGAGCTTGGTAAAACTGTTTATGCTTTCTGTCCCAGACCACAAGGGAAAGGGTTGTCAGGCATTTGGCAGGCCACAATAAACGGCAGATTTAGCTTCATAGTTAAAAACTTCTGCTAGGAAATGACCCCATGATTGGCAAGGAAGACATATTTTTAAATAAATGTGCCCATGGAATGAATAAAACAAAAAGGGAAGAAAAAAGAATTATCTTGCTTATACTTACAGGGTTGGTGAGCTCTGGCAAACTAGCCTGGTAAGTGAGAGGCCGACAATCCCGAGTCTTAAAAACTAATATACATGGAAGGAACATTGGCCCTAGATCATCCCCATCAAGGACATCAACAGTCAAGGTAGTTGTACTTGTTCTTCTTTCAATAAGATTCTGAGCTCTGTCCTGAAGGAAAAAAAAATAGGTAACAGAAATTACAGATTTAGGGCACAATCCATAAGTGCAGTTCGGCTACCCTAACTATCACTGGTCTGGCCCAATTGCAAGATGGGCCACCCTTGTTATTCTGGAAAAGTCTTGGGGCAGCCTAAGGCAACATAGCCTAAGGCAACACAGCCTAAGGCAATATAATGCAGGCACCAGAGCTGTTCCTTGTTCAGTGTGATCTGAAGGAGATCTTTTCGAGAGCAAGCCCTTCCCTGGTGTCACTGACTTGGTGCCTACTGAACTTGCTCTGGAGCAGTTAGGGCAGCCAAGGCTTAAGGTTATGTTATACAACATAACTTTCTGCTCTGGATTTAGAATAATTGGGGCAGCCCAGCTAGGGCATTCCTCACTCTGGATTGTGCCCTTAGAGAGTTAAACAGATGCATTAAGCATGTTCCCAGTTCTCTTACTCTAAATAGTGACACATATTCTGACTGTTCCTGCTTTCTCTTTAATCCTCCAACATTCCTTCCAACATGCATTTTTCTCACCCTATACTGTATACACAGAAGTACACATGCATGCACACAAAGAATATATTTCCCCATCCATCTCTTTGTCCATATGTGAATATCTGATCATTTCTTTCTTGAAACTACTGAATGCGGAACTGAGGTATTGGCTGACACTCCAAACAGAGGAGAATTTGAAAAGTGGGCAGGAAAACACTAGAAATAGAATCCATCTATTGTGTCATTTCAGTAGCTCTGCAGCTAGTCTGGAAGCAAGTTATAGCAAACAAATCTAATATTAGTTATATGAGAGGCAGTACTTTAGAATGGAAGAGGTTTCTCTTTCCAGCATTGTCTGAGCACAAAAATTGCAATAAGATCTTCTTTTATATTCAGAGCTGATAAGCATTGTTTTCCACATATAAACAAAAAAGAATTTAATCCTCTATATCTCTAAAAAGCCCAAAGCTGTGTAGCTTTAATTATCAGCGCTGCACACTTGGGTTTCTCTGTATATTTTGCTTAGTGACAGAAGAATTCATAAAATCTCTTTCTTTCTGTTCTAGTCAGGGGAAAGACTTCTACAGACAAAAAAGTCAAAATATTCTTTTAAAAATGATAACAATATTAATCACATCATAAGGACATTTGTTATTTGCATACCATACTACTTCTCAGTCAACTTAAGAATCAGGAAAAGAATCAGAAGAATCAGGAAAAGAATCAGGAAAAATGGTCATATATATTGGTCATATTGGTCATATATATTGGTCATATATATATATAATGACTATTTAGTTAAGTATTTTTGCTTGACTCCATTGGATTACTGTACCAGAAAATGCACAAGCTGCCTATTTATTTTATGGAGTAATATTAATGGTTGTATTCACCTTAGTAGTTAAACAGTAATATGCTAACAGAGAAAACATAACTGTCCATCAGCCATGGCATATTGAAACTATTCCCTTAATCAAAAATGTATATCCATGATAAATCTCAATCAGCACCAAAAGCAACACATAGAGCACAATCCTAACCACGTCTACTCAAAAGTAAGCCCCATTGTCTTTAATGGGTCTTACTCCCAGGAAAGTGTCCAGAATTGCAGCCATACTCACATTTGCTTGGACAATGACAAAATAGCGTGTCTTTTCTTCATAGTTCAGCCTCTCACGCAAAACTACCGCTCCTGACAATGTAAGAGGAATGTCAAAAGTCCCATTTGATGTCTGAAAAATTAAAAAAGAGAGAATAAGATAAAATGCTGATATAATGAATTTAGAAAGTCCAACCAGTAGCAATCAATGGCAACGCTACCACTGACATCATTCAAACTTAATAATGTCTGTTATTCCATACATTCAGTCTATTTGTAATTTCCTCTTTGAGATTGCTATTTTAATACCACAATTATAGTTTTATTTTCTTTCCCCCAATTTAAATAATTTCCATAAAAACTGTGGCAAGAGACACTTTTGCTTGAATAAAACAAGGATGGTGTTATAATATACTGAGAAAGAGAAGAATGGTATGACAATACTAATGAGTCACCATATTTCAGTGAAATAAATCTGTCTCTCCATAACTACCAGGAAAAAATGTGCTTGTCCCACCACACCACAACAGGAATGAAGTAGCCCACCCAAGTTTATCAGGATGTTAATAACCACCTCTCAAAAAGCTGTCTGGCTTATTAGTTCAACAAAAGCACCACTCACCATAATTCCTGACTGCTAACCCAGTGGTTCTAAAACTTTTTGATCTCCAGAGCTCTTTCCACTCCTAACTGTAGCATTAGAGAGCCTCAAGACTAGAAGAAGCCCATATGAGAAATGCTATGCTAACCCAGTACAACAGCAAACAGATAAGAAAAGTGAGTAATTGTGAGGTGGTTCTACATTTGCCTCCATAGTGATCTCGGTGATGCTTCTGGGAACATGACAATAATTTTCTAATCAGTTTTTTAAAATGTTGCTTTCATAACATTTAGGAATATAAATTGTTTATGTCCCAGCTGTTGTGCAATCTCTGTCACAACAGGGGACCCGATGTAACCTGGCTGGAATAAGCATATAACAACAACAATAATCCTGTATTATTTCTATTAAGCAGCACTTACTTTTGCTTTTCTTCTCCAGTTATTGCCTTAATGCCACTAATAATTCACAGCCTGGCACAACAAGAATCAGTTGAATATAAATAAATATTTTAGGGTGTAAAGTGTAGTCTTTGAGATAAAAATAAATTCAGAAAACCTACAACTGGAGAAGACAAAATTTTCCTGTGGATTAGACTGTGCATCACTCACAAAAGAAGTTCAAAAGAAGATTGAGTCACCACCGGTTTCAGTGGTGCCAAAATAGCTAGCATTGTATCCTGCAGTCTCTGGAAGCCACCAGAGGTCTCCTTGGGGAATCCCAAGCCTGGGGGCTTCTCAAGTCTAAGATGGTTATTTTACTGACACAGACTTGAGATATTCCATGTCAGACCTGACACACAGTTCAGGATCCAGTGGAGCACTGCTCACTGGTTCTACCCTGATTCTTTCCCCTGCCTACTCCTGCCCCATTTTGTATATTTCCTATATCCCCCTCATCTCTATAGTACAAGAGCACCAACCAGCCCTCCCAGAGGCACTTAGCCACCTAGCACAGCTTCAGCTCCAGCAGCCCCTCCTCTCCAGTTGCAGAAGTTGTACATTATGGCACATTTGCAACACCAAGCACCAGCAGTAAACATGTATCACTGAAATCAAAGAGCTCAGGACTGGGATCTTAAACTGTAATTGTATGCATTATTTGGTAGTTTACTAGTATCTGGTAGTTTACTAGTAAAACCACCAAACTCATTAGGGATTACATCTGACGTGCATAGATTGTGTGATAAAAACACTACCTGAAAACTGTACACGGACAAGTTATTTGTAACTCAGAGGTAAGTCTGATTTCTGTTTTTAAAAACAATAAATCACTACCCTTATGCAATAGATTCTTCAAATGAGGGATGAAATTGGGTATTTATAGTGGTGTAGGATATAGTGGTAAATTGAATCAAGTGTGAGCTATCTTGGATCTACCCCCAAGGAGGCTCTGTAAGTCAGTTTGACTGGGACTGATAAAGGACATGCTAAACCAGGTGTGTCTAAATAACAGCCGCGGGGGCAGATGTGGCCACCCGTGCAACCCGTGGCAAGACCTCTCCATCTGGCCCGCAGATAAGAATTGAAATGTATCTAATACACTCTTATATTTAAATTTATATAATTTTTTTCCAAATTGGAAAAATCAATAATTTTTCTGTCCCCCAACACACTGTCAGAGAGATGATGTGGCCCTCCTGCAAAACGTTTGGACACCACTGTGCTAAACAATCAAAAGATGAAAAGTTGCAAATATCTACACATTGTAACCTTTGCTTTGTTCACACCATGCCAGATTAAAAACAGTTGTTAAAGACACAGTAACTGAGAGATGTGTTATTCAAGCCTCTTGAGAACCTGCTGGCTCCTCGAACCCACACAGCCAACTTCAGTTGTAAAGAGGTCATGGGAAAGAAGGGTGCTGCAAACCTTGCTAGCTGTTAGCTCAGTTTCTCACTTGGCAACCAGCTTCCACCTCTTTCATTTGTGGCTTTGTTAAGTATAAAGTATTTCTCTCACTTCCCATCCAATATACACAGAAATATACCAACAAGGTGTTGGTCAGCCTAATTCTACCCCTAGCAAATTTGATCACCTTACCCCAGGAAGGGGTGCAGAGGCCACAATGGGTTTCCTCCATTTTATGCTTTCAGTTTCACTGGAACAGATTGGAGGAGCTCTGTGTTGGGTTTTTCAGCCCAACACATAGCATAGGATCAGGTGGCTCCACTGGTTCCACCTTCCTGTTGCCCCATTCCTCTTCCTGCTCCATCACCCAATGCACCCACCTTTATCTCCAGGTCTTTACTGCCACCAGAAGCTCCTACTATACTCTAGGAAGCATCTATCTGGCACTGAGCTCAGGACTGACTGGTGCTAGGCCAGCACTGACTCCTCTAAATGTGTTGGAGTTCAGTACTGGCACTGAGGTATATTAGGACTGGGCTGTTAACCTCTTGTTTCTTCTGCTGTTATAGATTTAAGGATCCATTCATATACATATACCAAGAACATGAAATAACCTCATGCAGCTTTTACTGAAGTTAATCAGCAGGAAAATGTCTCTCCCTCCTGACCTAATGATTGTAAACAGATCTGGTCTCCTGCTGCTATGCAGGACTAGTTCGGTTGAAATTAAAACCCAGTCCCAATTGTTCAACCCCAGGTGTGATTTTAATTAAAGGAAACTCTTTCATTGGTTCTCTATTGAAAATTCTACTCCCTATTAAAATAGTGCAATGGGCTCCATCGGAATAGGAACCATGGGAAGATCAATATTTCCCTCCCTGAAAAAAAAACCTGAAGGGGGAAGTGACATACTCCAATTCATTTCTAGTCCACTCCTTTAAAAAAGAGCAGAACACTCAACATTAAACCAGATTTTTGAGATTATGAACAGTTTGAAAACTGTGTAACAAAGGGTTGAAACCTACACTTGTCTACTCAGAAGTAATTTCCATTGTCTTCATTGAGGCTTGCTCTCAGAAAAGTCTGCATAGGATTGCAACCAAAGACTGTCTATTAAAGATAGACTAACCCTACAATCCAGAGTAACTATGGGAGCATGTAAGAGACATTATGTGCACCCATAGTTACAGTAGCACCTAATGAAAACCTATAGGAAATTCATATTGCAATCCAGAGTAAATTGTTCTTACACTGGAGCAAGGACTCCTTGTAGTTACTCTGGATTTCACCCTAAGATACTTACTGCCAGAAACAAGAACATTGCTTCAAAAAGACTCCTTTTATGCCATGCTTGGGTTGTGCTGTACTATCCATTTTAAGAACACTAAGTTTAGATGTAAATTGAGCTTTATTCCTTGGTCTAGATCAGTGTAATCCAACTCAATGAGCCTCAAAGTGGCCAGCGGTAAAACCCCTCCGTCTGGCTCTTGGGCAATTACTGTAATCCTCCAGATATGCCTCTAATATACTCTTATACATAAATTTATGTAAATGTATTCAAATTTGAAATATAAATAATTTTTATGACCTCTGACACATTGTCATAGAGATGATGTGGCCCTCCTGCCAAAAAGTTTGGACACCCTTGGTCTAGATGTAAGCAATACATGTGTCACAACTTGTTGGCTGCAATGTGTATCTTATTATTCATCTTCTTACTATTTCTAATTTCCATAATAACAAACATACTTCTCTACCAGATGTTTTAAAATTAAGAGTTTCAACAGTCTCTGTCCTTTTCTCTCGTTGAGTTCCATCTAAACTATGCAACAAACTTGCTGCAATTTCGTAGATCCATTTTTCAAAAATTCTTAATACAAACTCTCAAATGAATACTCCAGCATGGAAT
This sequence comes from Cryptoblepharus egeriae, assembly GCA_030015325.1. Lineage (NCBI taxonomy): Eukaryota > Metazoa > Chordata > Lepidosauria > Squamata > Scincidae > Cryptoblepharus > Cryptoblepharus egeriae. The sequence continues at coordinate 31,214,373 of JAREYC010000006.1, read as the reverse complement.
ATTCTGCTTATGGAATCCCCTAGGAAAACTGCTTACATTTATCCCCAAATAAATGTACCTACAGGTAGTTCATAGTTATTAAATTTGGGGGGATTTATCAAGATTTTAAGTAAATGGTATATATCCCATTTTGCCTTTATGAAGTTCCATCTTGGGTAAAGGAAAGATAGTACCAAAAAGTATACTTGTACAAATTTCAGTCGAAATTGGACAGTGCTGGCAATGAAGGAAATCTGTTTATGCTGCTCAAGAAGTTTCCACTGGACGGTTTTCTATATTGGTAGTCACAAAGCATAGGTCAGTATTGTTTTCCTACCTCCAATCTGCCGACTTAAAAGTTCTTATCTTTTGCATCAATTACCAAATACAAACTATTGTCATCTGCCCAATTAACAAGCATCTTACCATTTTCATCTTCTTCATTATACTTTCACCAATTATAATTTCTAAGTTATATAGTCATGGGTTTATATACCTTGTATATATCATCAAAGTTAGAAGATGTATACAACTGGACATTTTCAACTGGTAACTATATATGTCGCCACTTCATAAGAGTGATGGTAAGTTGCTCCCAGCAGATAATAGCCAAAAGTCCTACCTCTCTGTCTGATTTGTTCTTCACTCTCAGTATAAGTCTCCTGGATTGCAACAATATCAATGTCATCTGTTAAAATCCTATGTAAAACTTGACATTAAAACCTACTTATTCCTTTCATATTTGACAGTCCTGTTTACTGGGCCAAGCTTCTCTGTTTGTCATAGGATCCTAAAGTTGGCCTTTTGTATTTGTTGATTTAATGTGATGCAATACAGCCAGGAGATCACTAGAATTAACTGCCTGCCATATCTTCAAGGCTTCAGATGTTTACCTTAAAGTGACTGTACTTTAGCATTACCCAGGGGTTACATGTGACTTAAAGAATGTCATGGATGCAAACAAGTCATTGTTTGTCAGATCTTATTTGTATTCATAATTTATCTCCAGGAGGATTTTTGGACTATAGAGCTGTAATACCTGGGGAGATACTTCACAAAAAATTATCATTTCATATTTTATAAAGGAAGAAAGAAAGAAATCCTTATATATCTTGTGCATAAAGTAATAAGGAAATGATCTGAGAACTATTTCATACACTATACAGGTTTCTCACAAAACATACACTCAATAAGGAGACTGATTTCAGAGCAGTGAACTTGTTTTAAGATATAAAGCCACTTAAGGTTACTCACCCTAATTATGCCAAATTTTCCAGTGAAAGGGCATTTAGACTTAAAAACCCCTACCTATTATACAAAATCTTCTGCGCACAAGAAAAATCCTTTGACTCCATATGCATTCTTCCTTTCCCAGAACTGAGTCTTGCATCTTTTATAGAAAAAGGTAGGATATAAATAAAGTAAATAAATAAATTTTCCAATGCTTCCTTTCATGATGATGCTCCAGTAGACTTACTGTAAATGCCTATGTCTTTATAACTCATAGAAGCTGCATTCAAAATGCCTTACAAAGATCCACAAAATAAGAAGAAACTTAAGAAAACTAACAGGGACAGACAAATTGTGTTAAAGCAAGGGTCCTCAACCCCCATTCCGTGACCCGTGCCGGTCCGTGGCACCTTGCCCCCCAGGCCACGCCAGCACTGGGTCGCAGACTGGGGGTGGGAGCCTTGGAGGGCCTCAGCCCTGGCCTGGCCCACCTGGGCAGGCACAGCCTGGCTGCCAGGCTGCACCTGCACAGTTCACACTGCCTATGGGGCAAACTGCCAGGTGCAGCCTAACAGCTGGGCTGTGCCTGTGCAGTTTACCTTGGCTGCAAGGCAAGTCAGGCTGTGTTTGCCTGGCTCCCCTCACAGCCAGTGCAAACTGCCCAAGTGCAGCCTGGCTTCCAGACTAAGCCTGCACGATTCTCCCTGCAGTCGGGGAGAACTGTGCAGGCACAGCTGATCTCCCTGTAGCCAGGGAGAACTGTGCAGGTGCAGCCCAGCTGCGCTGATGTGCAGGTGCAGTTCCAAATGGAACTGCACATGCACATTCCCTGGGCCATGGGAAATTTTTGCCCCACAGATCCAGGCTGTGGACCTGGTGTTAAACAACAATTGAGTAGGTTTATTTTTGTAGGTGTGTTATTTTTGACCTTCCAACAACACATGTGTACTGAAAAGAAGAATTGCACATACTGGGTCGTTGGGATTGTACTGGATGACATACTCTATCTGGCCATTGGGACCGTCATCTATGTCTGTGGCACCATTGCTTCCGGAGAATCCTGTAAAGATGGTGGTTCCAACTGGTGTTAGCTGCAACAACAAAATGATGTGTATGGTTAAGAACCCTTAAAGGAAAGAGCGGCTAAGTCATGTTTTCAAGCCAAAATTTGGTTTAAAAGAAAGGGGAGAGCAAGGAAGACTAGGGTGAATCACACTGTGCTGTGAAATCCAGAATTATATACAGTTCATAATTTTTGAGGTTATTTAACTGTGTGGAAGTGGAAGCCTTGCTACTACATGGGTAGTTCATCAGTCATGTATTGGAAGGAGCAAGTAAAAATTAAATTGAAAATATTTGACATACCCTACAATCCTGAGTAACTACGGGTGCATGTTAGAGACTTTACGTGCACCCATAGTTACTGAACCACCTAGTGAAAACCTATGGGAAATTCATATTGCAATCCAGAGCAAATTGTTCTTACACCGGAGCAAGGACTCCCCGTAGTTACTCGGGATTGCACCCATAATCCTAGTTTTCATTATGTTTCTGTGTGCATGTGTGTACTAACTTCTGTCACAGGGAAAAGGAAAATCTGGAGTTGGACCTCACACCAATGTAACGATGCAGAACCAATCAAGAATATAGCAGTACTCTTAAGGGCACAATCCTAACCAATTTTCCAATGGGACATGTGCTGCAACCTGAAGTTGGGGGCCAGTCACTGAAATAAGGCAATGGTTGTTCCCTTGCATTGCTTTTACATCAGAGCTAGAAAATTGGTTAGAACTGTGCCTATAATTGATTTTAGAGAAATTTTTATTAATTGTTCTGTTACTAGCAGCAACAGTTAGTGGTTTGATAATAATTATCCCAACATAATTATCAGTGGGATAATCTCTCTCTCTCTCTCTCTCTCTCTCTCTCTCTCTCTCTCTCTCTCTCTCTCTCTCTCTCTATATATATATATATATATATAAGAGAAAAGTCACTCACTCACTCATTCACTCACTCACCAATGCCCTGCAAAAACCGCTGGGCCTAGAGGTGTGAAATTTGGGGTGCGTGTTCCTTCCGTGACTGAGGGGTGCACTAAGAGTTTTCAGAAATTCCAACCGGAAGGGAGTGAAAAGGGACACAACGCATTTTCCTCCCTATACTTTGGATTGAAGAATCGGTGACTGAGGGATACTCTGCCCCAACCCCTGGACCTAGAAGCATGAAATTGAGGGAGGGTGTTCCTTATGTCACATGAACACCCACCAAGAGAGGACCAGAGCTGTGATGAAAAGTATAAGTCGTTGAAAAGCAGAACCCAATTATTTTTAGTTTACAAATGCTGTTTCTTGTTGCTTTTTTAGCTAGCAAATTGCAAATGGCCTTTTTATATTGCAAAATTCCTGCTCTCATACAAAGATTTCTGCACATGGATTATCATTAATTCCTTTGGAAATAGTATAAGATCAGGAGCAGAAGTGACCATGTGCACTCCTCTCTCTCTCTCTCCCTCCCTCCCTCTCTCTCTCTCTCTCACACACACACAGACACTCCAAAACAGTCTGAATCTCATGTCATAGGCAAATCGACACGGGGAGAGCAATTTTAGCCTTTGAAACAACAGAGAGAGGTTGAAAGAGCAGATCACGCATTGAATGAATGACTTCTGGATATAACTGAAAGGTGTGGAAAGAGAAGATCATCACAAAACAAATTGATTGATGCACGTGGGGGATATTGCTATTTATACTGACCTCCTGCAGATGCCCAATTACCTCTTGTCACCACAGGATGCAACACACACCTTTTGAAGCATGCATTTATTAGCAGGGGAGAGTTTGGAAAAGAGTACTGTACCATGCATAAAGCATATCTTGTAAAAGACAGGAAGGAAAAAATCCAGTTAATGAGATGCTTTGGGATAGTTTTGAAAGAGTACAAATGTTACCTATATAACTAGCAAAAACATACTTGCATTGTGGGAATAAAATTCGCCCATGTGCCATCCCCCCACTGCGCATCATACTCCCATGCACATCATCTCCCCATGCACATCAACCTCCCATGTGCATCATCCCCATGCACATCAACCCCCCATGTGCAACATCCCCAATGCGCATCATCCCCCCATGCGCATCATCCCCAAGGGAGTCTGTGAGTCACTCCCTCACTGACTCACTCACTCACCCACCAATGCCCAGCCAAAACTGCTGGCCTAGAAGCGTGAAACTTGGTGTGGTTGTTTCTTCAAATACAGAGGCACCCATTAAGAACCAGTTAACCAACTGGAAGGGGGTGAAATGGGGCACAACGTGTTTTCCTCCCTATACTTTGCATTGAAGAATCGGTGGCTGAGGGATGCTCTGCTCCAACCCCCGAACCTAGAAGCGTGAAATTTGGGGCGGGTGTTCCTTCTGTGACATCAACACCCACCAAGAACTGATGTTGAGACATTTAACCAGTAAGGGGATGAAAGGGGGTACAACATGTTTTTGTCCTATACTTAAAATGGAAGACTGACCAATATCCAGCCAATTTGGTGCTTGGTGCCTGATGCACTGTGGGCAATGTTGTTCGGAGGGAAGGGTTGCACTGGGGAGGATGCTGCGCATGGGGGAGGGTGTTGAGCATGGGGGTGCTGTGCATGGGGAGATGATGCACATGGGGGTGATGCACATTGGGGAGGTGATGCACATGGAGGTGATGTGCATTGGGGATGATGCGCATGGGGGATGCTGCACAATGGGGTATGGCATGTGGGGGGTATTTTACTCCCACAATGTGGGTACATTTTGCTAATATTTTATATAACGAGAACTCCATTATGTGACCCTCACAGAAAAAACATAATTTTATAGTACAGAGGTGCCTTCACGTAACAATCGCCTCACGTAAAGTACTTTTCACGTAACAAACAAAAATTTCTCTAGGATTCTGCTTCACATAACAAACACACTTGTTGGCAGTTGGGGCAGACATGCTGGCCGGCAGCCCTTTTAAAAAGCATCAGGGCTGCCTAGCATGCCTGCCCATAGCAAAAGCAACACTTCTGCGCTGTTCCTCCTGTGGCCAGGCGTCTGCTGGGCAGAGGGAGAGAAGAGCATTGGAGAAGAGGGAAGCAGCTCAGGGCTAGCCAGAAGGGAACAGGGGAGAGAGAGGCTCAGGATGGAGAGAAGGAGAAAGTGAGGAGAGTGTCTTGGATTGCAGAAAAAACTGTCTTTGATTGTAGCCTCCTAACCATGTGTGCTCAGAAGTAAGCCCCATTGGGTGAAATGGGACTTACTTCCAGGAAAGTGTATTTAGGACTGCACCCTAAGTAGACTTCATAGGATCATGCACATTAAACGCATGTTTTGAATTTAATCCCAGTGTTTTGTCATCATTTTTACATCCAGTTAATATTTTTATATGAATATTTTTGGGGTTGTGGAACCAATCATCTGAGTTTCCATTATTTCCTATGGGAAAATCCGCTTCACGTAGAGAACGTTTCATGTAACAAGCATGCCTCTGGAATTAATTAATTAATGTAAATAAGGACTCAAAGATATACTCTGCATATGACATGGTTGGTTGTTTCAGTTGTTTGAATAGCTCTTCAGAGAAATTACTATCTATTTGTAAACAATGGTCTGGCTTGTCATCTCATTATTATTATCTTGTCCAGTTTTGCTTCTACACATACTTTTATATTACCACATGATTTGCTTTACCCCAGACAGCCACAAATAAAGAGCCGGACAACAGTGCTGGATTAAGGGCCACTTTACTAACTATTTAACATTAAAAGTCAAGGTAAAAACAGGGACTGCCCTAAACTAGACGTGCAGTCTAAGGGGATGCGGCTCTCCACATAGCTCCCCATGCAGTTGATTAAGGGCGTTTTCCAGCCTGGCTTAGGGCATTCCTTAAACAGTGTTCAAGGATGTCCGTCTTTGCCAACCCGAAGGTCAAGGTAGCTGGACGCGCAGACGCCTGCTGTCCCACCATAAATCTCAAAGCCAAGTGCTATTTTGCACATTCTTTTGCACATCACACTTTTAAATTACTATGCACTTTGACCACTAGTAGACTTTTGTACAACAAATCCTATCCAAGTCCAGATGGGTGACATCAGTGCAGTTTGACCTATGCTGAATCAAACCCATAGAGCCTTCTTGCACTCAGAAAGCACATCAAGGGTGCAATCCATAGTAACTATGGGGAGTCCTTGCTCCGGTGTAAGAACAATTTGCTCTGGACTGCAATATGAATTTCCCATAGGTTTTCACTAGGTCATGCAGTAACTATGGGTACACATAAGGTCTCTTATGTGCTCCCTTAGTTACTCTGGATTGTAGGGTTAGACAGATATGGAAAGCCTTTTGCCTTCATCTCTTTATATTGCAAATCCCAGCTTACTTGTTTCATTTTCCTTATTTTTATTATTTAGAGGGTGTTTGTAGCCCTCTTTCTAAAACAGAAACAATCTTTCCACTTTTTCACATTGACTGAATATACTTCCTATAATTAAAAAAATCCTTTCCATGCATTTCAAAAGATGGTATTAGGGTTTGCACTAAGAATAAAATACATTTTGTTCTTGTCACTTGGACCATGTTGTTAAGGGTGGAGAAGTGAGAAAACTGGTTCATATGCAGTTTTTGTGACTTGGTTACCAAATGCTTAATAAGTGTCAGCTGAACATGTGCACTCAACCTGAAAAGTATAGCATTTGAGTTGTCATCAATATATATATGAATATTCTGCTTGAGATGATATAATAGCTATGATGTGACGTGATGATTATAATAGCTAATACTGGGGTGCCTTGTAAGATGACCATAATTCATTCTGGAAGCATATTTGTCTTACAAAGCGGATTTTCCCATAGGAAATAATGGAAACTCAGACAATTGGTTCCACAACCCAAAAATATTCATATAAAAATATTAATTGTATGTAAAAAAGATAACAAAACACTGTAATCAAATTCAAAACACTGTAATATAATACAGAACATGATTACTGTAATAAAACACTGAAATATACTGTATAGTACACTGGTGTCTTTTTGATCAACTTTAACAAGGAACCTCTTTCTCTCTGTGAGATCTATCCATGCAAACTATCCATGCAAGCAGCAGCAAACATTCCTGCCTGGATGCAAAAGGGATAAGATCCGATGCTGTCTACTCAGAATCAATTCCCATTGTAGCCAGTGGGGCTTACTCACAGGAAAGTGGGTGGAGTGGGATCCAGGCAGGTGGTGGTGGGAGGGACAAGGGGTAGTTTTAGTGGGGTCCAGGCAGGGAGCGAGTTTCTATTAAGGGGGTCCAGAGGGGGGTCTAAGAGGGTGTTTCCCTCCTATCTGGTGGTGGCTGCTTCAGGGGCTCAGCTGGTTGGCTAGAGGCCACATGCTGGCTGGGCTGGGAGGCTCAAAGGACACTGCTGCCTGTGTGTCCCTCTGCTGGCTGGTCACTGGTTCTGCAGGCAGGAGGAGAGGTCCCACCTCAGTCACCCAGAGCCCAGACAATGGGCATTTGTCTTACAAAGCAGAATTCCAGAGAAATTTTAGTTTGTCTTACAAAGCATTTGTCTTACAAGGTACCACTGTATACTCATTATGCAGTGCATAATGTTGTTACTCCAGTGAATGATGAAGATGCCACTCAGTGGAGAGTTTTTCAAACATGCAAAGCTAAAGAAATCCAGTTCAGTCGTAAGTTTCTGTCATGCATCAGACCATCCTGAATAGCGGTTGTAGACTGTCTTTCACAATCTGTGGGTCTCAATCTCGTTTTGTTTTTCTTTTTAAGGCAAAAAAGTTGGTCTGTCTACTGTACATCAAGCAGGAGAAAAATACAGTAGCTCTTCCTCTCTGATACAAAAAAGGAAAAAAAGACCCTTGGCAGTGATGAGTTATGTTGTTAGTGTCATCAGTCTGACAGAATTGACAGAAGGAAAGGTTAAATATTCACTGACAAATTGTCAGGATTGATAGTAGCAAGTAATTTCCCAGTCCCTCTATAATACTTTCAGGTGCCAGAAGAGGCATTAAAACCCAAAGCGTCCTCCAAGGGGGAAGAAAATTGCTAGGTGGACAAACTACAGTTGCACAAAGGCACTCTCTTTAAGTGCATGTTAGAAAATCACATCACTGCTTTGAGGGAAGAAAAAAGATTAGGAGTTATCTAAGGAAGAGGAGGCTCACCGGATATATCCAGAAGGCAGACATCATTTAAGGGAAGACTTTCATAAGCTGGAGTAGATACATGCCCTATGTTTTAATGTTCTTTGAATAAAACATGGGTGTCTTGATCTCAAGCTAATGCCGATCTAATGCCGATATGTCTGAACTACTATAATTTTGAGTTTCATGTTGGTGAGCTGGTATGAAACTTGCCCCAAGCATTCTAACACAAAATTACTAGCACAACAAGATTTCTTTTTGGGGAACGGGGTCAGGATGCCTTTCTTGGGGGGGGGGGGGGGGCGGGGAGGAAGGGTCTGGAAGCCTCATACTCCCAGATGTAGTGGAAAATATTGAAGTGTAGGAGCACTTCATATCACAGTCCACACCGTATCTATTTATGTCTATACAACAGCAACAAAAACAAAAAAAAAGAAAAAAATTAGGTTTACAAAGCCTAGATTTGTGTAAACTGGTTTTCAGAAAGCTTTGCATCTACTATGAAGTCATTTGGCCATCAGGGCACACTGAACTACTTTATTGCCAAGTGGTAAAGGCCCAGCAGAGGGTTCTGCTTTCTCCTGCTTCTCCATCTTGTGGCCAGGAACAGCAACACAAGGCACCTGTGCACTACGGGGAATGAAAGGGGTTAGATTGCTACACTCCAAAAACTGGAAGGAAGTGATCTTGCCTTTTTATTTCTAAACAAAAGAGGAAATGTGGAACATACATTCAGTTTAAAGGCCTACTGTGGAAGCAAGGTAATGAAGGTAATGAAGAAGCTCTATCCAGGGAGGATGAGATAGAAGCTGTGGTCATATATATGCTCCACTTTCCCCAATCTCCTGCCAATGCTGGCTAAGCTTTCTAGGAATGATGAGGATTCTGTCTTATTTAAGGTTTTCTGGATGAACCCCTTACATACAAGTTGGTAATGTATGGATTTCTTCATTAGAATGTTTCTGTCCCAGGCCATTTTTTTCTACTCTGGAATTTCTTTTATTTAAAAAATTAAGGGTTAGAGAATAGATTTTTTAAAAGTATAACTATACATATACTTAAAACTCATTTTTCTAGGGAGCTGATTGCAGAAAGGTGGGGTTAAAATATATATCCCAAATAAAAATAAAATGCTATCATATGAATACTTACTCATAAGTAATTATGTATTCATTATTACTAGCCATTATCAATGACATGTACTTTTTTACAGATTTGTAGATTTAGCTATATAGCTAAATACAGGTTGATTCTTGGTATCCATGAGGGTTCTGTTCATTCTCCATGGATGCTTATTTTTTTGTTAACACAATTGCTTACCTTGGTAATGATGCAGACAGTCAATCTTCCTCTCCAGGGCTTAAAACAGTTTCATTTCAGTTCTTCGGCTTGAAGGCAGATACCTCCCTTCCCCCTGTAGCAGCAACAAATTGCAAAGCCATTAGGAAGTGATTACCACTTTGCATTCATGCTGCTGTAGGGGGAAGGGTCTACCTCCCAGCTGAAGTGAAGCTGAATAACTTCTAAGCCCTGAAGAAGGAGATTGATTGCTATTCATCTTTATGACCTTTATGGCAGGGCAACCTGCGAGGGATCCTCTAACTCAGGGGTATCCAACCTTTTAGCTTCCCTGGGCGCATTAGAAGAAGATGAGTTCATTTGGGCCGCATATAAACACTAAGAACTTTTTAAAAAAATGTAGGACAAAATGTGGGATGCCCTATATTTTGTCCTACATTTTTAAATCTTGGAGTAAGTCTCATTGACTTTAACGGGGCTTACTTCTGAGTAGGCATAATGCAAAGGATGGGCAGCGATCCTCTCAAAGCTAAACCTTGGAATAAGAGCACAATCCTAACCATGTCTACTCAAAAGTAAGCCCCATTGTTTTCAATGGGTCTTACTCCCAGGAAAGTGTCTTTAAGATTATCATGGGGTTTTCTGCTGAGTAGCCATGCATAGGATTGGGTTCTCAGATTGCAACTTGGGAGTAAGCCTCATTTACTTTAGTGGGGCTTCCTTCTGAGGAGACGTGATGCATAGGATGGGCTGTGATCCTCTCCAAGCTTAACCTTGGAGATATGCTGCAATCCTGAACACACTTTCCTGCACAATGGGCCTTACTTCTGAGTAGACATAGTTAGGGTTGCAGCATATCTCCAAGGTTAAGCTTGGAGAGGCTCATGGTCAGAGATGTGCCCAGCCCACACCAACAACCGGTTCTCCGGAAGTTAGGGGTGGGGCCAGGGTCAGGGGGTGGGGCCAGGGTCAGGGGGAGGGGCCGGGGCGAGTCCCAATCCCGGCGCACTGCGCATGCGCCAACCCCAGACAAGTGCCAGGGTTTGCGCATGTGCAGTGCGTCTCCTCTGGCTAGAGGAGACGCTCTGTGCATGCGCCGCCCTCAGCGCATGTGCAGTGTGTCTCCTCCAGGTGGAAGAGATGTTCTGCGCATGTGCTGAGGCTGGCAAGTGCGCAGAATGTCTCCTCTTGCTGGAGGAGATGCATAGCGTCTCCTCCCACAGGAAGAGACGCTGTGTATCTCGTGCAGTGTGTCTCCTGCCCCAGCGTCCGAACCAGTACGCTGGGTTTTCAGGCAACCCCGCTGCTACCGGTTCGGTAGCGGTGGGGTCCTGGGAACATCCAGTTCGGGCGATCCGGCCTGAACCGGGTTGGGCCCATGCCTGCTCATGGCTGATCTTATACATCACTGGGCTCTGAGACTGCAGCTTGGAAGTAAGCCTCTCTGACTTTAATGGGGCTTACTTCAGAGTAGGTCTCAAGAGCAGCAGGCAGCAGCTGAGATAGAGGCTGAGGCTGCTTTTGGGGGATGCGGGTGGGTGAGCGCTGCAAGGTCTGCAGGGGCCTGAAGCACTCTGAGTGCCAAGAGGCAAGTGGGGGGAGGAGCCAGGCAGCCCAAACCAACTTTATGGCAGCTGTCCAGGGCAGTGCGCAGAGAAGCATGCGAAATTTGAAAATGGCTGCTGCCACAAAGCCACTTTTTCCAATAAAGGTGGCCAGCTTTGCAGGAGGGCCACATCCACCCTTGTCCTGGGCTGCATGAGGCCCCTGGGCTGCGTGTTGGACAGCCCTGCTCTAACTTAACCTGAAAGGAGAAGCCTCTTTCGCACTGAGTAAATCTGCAGGTGAAAATCTGGTGATAATTAGGTCATACCTTTACATATTTAGTTACATACACCAGCTACATATTGTCTCTTGGGAAAGTCTAGCATTAGCATCTAGACTTGGGAAAGTCTAGCATAGACTTGGGAAAGTCTAGTATCTCAAATGAGATGTCATAACCTGATTTTTGGTGGGCTGCAGGCCACCTTATGACCAGGAAGCTGTAGGACAAAATGAAGCATGACTTGGAAGTCTGAAAATACCTGGGGGTTGGACTATGAAGATTTACCTTGATACATGGGACATGGGAACAAATGTTCTTTTACTTTGAGGAGGACTTTGAGGTGCAAAACTCTCCCATGTGAGGCAGCATGCACTTTTTTTAGTGTGGCTGCCTCAGAAAGTGGGAGTTAGATAAGAGTGGGCTGTTAGCTCTCTTACAGGACAATCTCATGTCTATTAGAAGTAAGCCCCATTAAGTTTAATGTGCCTCATTCCCAAGTGCATACAGGATTGCAGCATTAATTAGATACTGTAATTCTTTCATTCCACATGATAAATATTTCCAAAATAAGTTGTCTATTAGCCACAATTTATATGCTCAAAAAGAAAAAAATAAAATGAACAGTTAATATTTTCTAATATTGAGAGGATTTTACATACAATTATATTCTTAAATATTTCCAGAAAATAGCTTTCAAGGAAAAGGAACGGAACAGAAAATTGATGTAACAGGTAATTGGCTTTGAGATTTCTTCTGACATCTACCTGCAGTATGAACCTGATGCAAAGTGAAAATAGTTCTGCCTGAAATTCACATCTACAACAACTATTGTTTAACAAAAATAATGGATTGTATACAACATATAGTCATGCTGGATCATTTGTTTCATGGCTTTCTGTATGCTGTAATAAGCAACCACTATATTTTAGGAATCAGTCCTGAGATGACAAAACTGACATACTGCTATAGATATAGGGAATGGACTTATGGCATCCTTTGTCACACAAAATTGCTTTCCTACCAATTTCCTCCTGAAAGTATACTGCAAAATAGCTTGTGAACTACTGCCCTTTCTCTAGGATAGAGAATATTAGGGAAACCTGTTTTCTTAATAAAAAATATCTAAAGTCTCTCTTGACTTATCTGGAAGGAGAGAGAATGTAGCTTTTTAGAAGCTCAATTTAATATGTAAAACTCCCTATATACTCCCCTAATTTTAACCAAGTCAGTGTGTAGAAAGACAGATCAAGCAGCCAAATGCTAAATAACAGTTTTATACACCACTTTTAAAAGAAATTTTCACAAAGTGGTTTGCAGAGAAAATTAAAGAACCAATGGCTTTCTTCTGAGAAGAAATACAAAAGACTGAAGTAGGAATCCTCCCCTCATTTTCCTGCGTGTAAGCCGCATTGACTCCCATGGGACCTACTTCTGAGGAGATACACAGAGGATTGGGTGGCTCATCTACATTTCCTGAAGGCTGAACCTGTGGCCTTGTTGCTCTCCAGTCGCTCTAGTTGTGGTCTGTGGAAAAATTGGGTTCAGCAAAACCAGTCCCTGATGCCAAAATTGTTTGGGATTGCTAGCCCATTGGTCCTCAGTGTTCTGAGGACCACGGCCCAGGACTGCAGGAACAAAATTTCCCATGGACTGGTGGGTTACGCATGCCCAGTTCTGGCTGGAACTGCACATTTGCACCCAGCTGCTGGGCTGCACATGCCCTGTTCACTTGAGGGCCTGGGCAATCTGGACACGAGCAGACCAGTGACTGGGCCTTGCAAGCCTAGTTTGCTCCAGAGCCAGCAGGGCTCCTGCTCTGGGTCCAGGGTTTGGTCCTGGTGCAGCCCAGCTGCCAAGGCTCCACAGACTGGGGGTTGAGGACCCCTGTTTTAGCCTACACAACAAAGCATGTCACCCTCCTAATGGTGGTACCTGGTTGTCCCCCCAAGTCTCCCTGGGGAACACTACAGATTCACCTACCTCAACAGGACTGCTGTGAGAATAAAAGGAAAGAATAAACTATGTACACCTCCCAGAGCTTCTTCAAAGAAGGGTGGTATAAAAACACAAATAAATATATAAGTAAATCTATACTAGAGTTTCTGCCATCCAGAACTCCCTCAACAAAAAAAAAGCCCATGGCTCTTTTACAAGACTATAAAGTCTACTGTTGCCACTAACAGCAAGATAAAATTTCTTACAACCCCAGAAAAAACAGATGCATAGGAAATGGAAAATCATATCTACACATGGCGTGCTTAAACTTTGGAAGTACACATCAGTAATTTATGTATTAAATTCATATGATTTCCATTAGATCCATTAACTAATCTGAGAATGAATTCTCCATTTGTGGCTTATTAAGAGATTTATTTATTTTTAAAGAATATAATTTGCCGTTGAGCATTTGCAGAGCACAACAAAATAAGATTTACAGGTAATTATGGTACACTAATGTGCTTCTAATGATGTGCATCATCTGAGATGAATTATTTCAATATCATAAGAGATAAAAAAGCATAATTATATTAAAAGTGAAGAAAATTCACTTTAAGCTATAATTATCAACAGAATCTATAAAAAGGGTTTTAAACAATAAGAATTCAAACTTGACTAAGCACAGATCACTCTTCTCACAAAGGGGTTGAATTAAAAGAAAAATTATTTTTCCAAAACATGGCAATTACTTTTTTGTAACTTTTGATATAAAATCATTTGAACATGCATCAAAACCAAGACAGTAAACTACCTTAAGTCTTTGCATTTATTAGGTTAGGAAATACCTGGATTGAAGTCTTAACTATAGTGCTGTATTCTAAGTACGTTTTAAATAGTAGTATACTTTCTCTCTACTTTGTAGATCTGAAAATTTTGTGATAATTTCCTCAAGTAGTTATTACCCCCAAACACCTCACGGTCCAATAAAGCTGGCATTGAGACATACTAAGATTTATGACTGTACAGCCTAGTAAATGGACTCACTGACCTTCAGAGCTACCTCATCATAATAAAATTCTTGCAACTGCAAAAGAACCAATGATCCAGTGGACTATTTAAAGCATATCAATGTAAGCTATTGCTATTCAGTTTCACCTTAATTTTCTTTTCTCTCAGCTAAACAAACCAAGTGACTTTAACTTGTCCTCATATGACACTTCTGAACTAACCCCAAGACCTGCCAGGTGGCATTCCTTAAGGAGAAATCCACAGAGATTCATTCGTGTGTCAATGGCCCATACAACTTATGACTGGGGAAGCTGAGCACGGGACACCAGCTTGTATATGGGAGCCTGTCAGATGTTTTACAGACCCAATTGTATGGCACTAAGATGCCAAAATTCCTGGGATGTTGAGCACAGGAATATGGATGTCTTATACCTATACTTAATATTGAAGACCAACTGATTCACTGACTCCTTGTCACCTAGCCCCAACCCCAGGACCTAGAAGCATGAATTTGGTGCACTTATTCCCTTCTGTGATTTAAGGACCCTCTAAGAAATAATTTGGAGCCTGGTGGTTCCCAGTAGTGCCTGCTGCCCAGTGGTATCTGCTTCCTGGTGCCCCACTGCCCAGTGGTGCTCACTGTCAGGTGCCTCATGTTGCTCAGTGGTGCCTTGCAGGAATGGCCCGGTGGTTTCTGGTACTCAGTTGATATGCCCAGTGTCCGGTGGTGCAGAATCTAGACAGGTTGGTTCAATATAACAAAGTTTTATTTGTTTTAACCCAGCTTAATGGTCTGTGATAATACATAATGGTCTATTATTTTAAATGCTTTAACTTTTTTAAAGTTGCAAGCATAACTTGTATCTCCATTTATTTCATTTGTTTAATAATAGTTTTTAAAATATTTAGAGTTGCAAATTGTTTTACTGACTACAAATTTATTTTTTATTTTTATAAAAAAAGATGTTTTGTATTTGCCATAATTATTACAGAAAAGCCAGAATAACCACAACTAATACTAAAATGAAATGGAACAGCTGCAAGTACTTTTTTGGAAGTCAAACTTCAGGTCTTCTAAGTGGTCCTTTGGAGAAAATGCAAATATAAGACAAACCCCATCTTTGAAAAGTGTAGTAACAGGTGAAACTTTCTCAGCATTGTAAAAGATCAGAAACTTCAGTCTGAAGACCATCAACTCAATTTCCTATCCTACTTTCTCCTAAGTCCATTGAACACTATCAAAGTCTATGATGCATGTTATTGAGAGATCCTTTCCTTGGGCACAATCCTAGACAGCTATACTGCAAGGAGTGGGGAAGCAAGAGGGAGAGAGGCATTTTGAACATTTTTATTGCAGACAATCTTCTAGAAGAATCAATACTTCCATTTACAACCAGCTTCCCAAATCAGTCAGGTGATTAATGCGTATAAGAACATTCCTAAGAGTAGCTGTAGTTCTTTCCCACCCGTATCTGTTTAGGGCTGCTGCCTTATGCCAGCAATGAGAAACTGGATCCAATATCACACTGCCAACCATAATCTAGTTCTAACAAGCCCCAATTTCATCTATTAAACCATATTTTTGGTTACGTTATTGGTTTCTTGTGGGCTGTGGGTGGTGCAAGCGGTAAAGACGCTGTGCCTGTTAACCAGCAGGCCAGGGTTTGATTCCCGGGTCGGCCCCACAAGACAGGGTGAGCTCCTGTCCTTAGCCCAGCTCTGCGACGCCAGCTGGATCCAATCGTATTGGCTCTGCCTTTCCACTGGATTAATTCAGTGGCGTGGAGAGGGGGGATTTGCTGCTTGGGTAACAGCCTATCCTCCATAACAATCCAACCCAGGCTTTTGTGCTTCACATGCAGCGTGTGCAGCACCGAGCACAATACCATAGTCTTCCAAGACTTCCAAAAAAGCCTGCTTTTTTTTTGTTTGTTTCTTACAAGAACGATTGTTTGATGTGCCCAGATAATGCAGCAAACGAATTAAGAGATTTATCTCTTCATGTAACAGAACATTACTTAGAATTCATGCTGGGCCATCCTCAATTTCCAGGGGATAGGAGAGCCACTCTTTTTTCGAATGATGGTAAAACTGAAGGTAAGAAATTATGTTAGCACTTGTTCCACTGGATGAGGAATCTGGAAGTGTTCTAGCCACTGTTCCAACAATTCACTGACAGCAAAATGAAACTAGTGCCTTCCTTTTCACAACCTATACAGGCAGTGGTGGACTTTCAACCCAGTCTTATTCTTGGCCAATATGCAGAGAAACACAAGGCCCTCCCTAACTTTCTCAGCACTGATGCAGCTTAAATGAGACCATCCCTTTCCTAGAAGAGGTTTTTTATGACTAAGGATGCAATCCTGAAGTGCACTTGGGCTAGCATATCATTCGGTTAGCCTGATTCCAAGATAGGCCAGCCCAATTAGACCAGAAATAACCCAGTTACAGAAAACAGAAGTTGCTGCTGCCAAGACCTGCCTCAATCTACACTGGCTAAGCTCGATACCTGCCGTGATCCACTCTACTGCCAACTTACCTGGCATGGCAGCTGATCTGCAAACTGTTGTTTAGGCAACACAAGGCCATGAGCGACTTTTGCAGTAGCAGGAATCCTCCTTAGAACAGTGGAATATCTACTGAATTTGTGGGATGCTCTGGTGCAGTGGTTCTCAACCTTCCTAATGCCGTGACCCTTTAATACAGTTCCTCATGTTGTGGAGACCCCCAGCCATAAAATTATTTTTGTTCCTACTTCATAACTGTAATTTTGCTACTGTTATGACTCGTAATGTAAATATCTGATATGCAGGATGCATTTTCATGGTTACAAATTGAGCATAATTAAAGCATAGTGATTAATCACAAATAATATTTAATTATATATTGTGAAATATTTATTTCTAATTACAGATAAAAAAGATGCAAAATACCTTGCAAGGTCCCCTACACCAGGGGTCTTTAGGCGACCCCCATGAAAGGGTCAGGCGACCCCCAAAGGGGTCCCGACCCCCAGTTTGAGAAACACTGCGTCTGGTGTATCATGAGAGCCATCAGTATATACCACAATTGAGCCAGGCCCTTTAGTTTGCACATTCAATCCTTAAATAAGAAATATGTTATTTGGCACTTTAATAGATATCATGGGTAATTTTTTATGCTACATAAATTGTTTTACTTGACAATAAGAAGCTAGGTCTATAATGTGCATTGGTAATCATATTCTTCCTCAGCCCCTCTCTATAATACGAGTAGTTCCCTAGGCAACAAAGAACTATTTTTAAACTGATTGTCTATCATCTATATCTTTACACCAAGGTCTGGATGTATGTGAGACAATATATGCACTAATGAGTAACCTTCTGAACACTATGAATCATCAGTGATTACCAGTGGCCTATTGTACATTCTTTCTGGGTGTGTTGTCTTACAGAGAGAGGGAGAGAGAGAGAGAGAGAACAGAGAGAATGAATGAATGAACATAAATGAGACTTTTAAAAAATTAGGTTTTACTTTTAATTACCCAGAGAATGTACACTGTGAAAAAGCAGAACAAATGCATTCTATCATTTTATGCACCTAATAAAATGAATAGAAGTAAATAAATTATAGTTATTTACAATTTAAACCTAATCTCCATAGGGCTTGAGTCATACCAAAATACCATCAAATTTAACTAATGATAAAGCTGATAACACAAAAAACAACTAATAAATGCCTTGAAACAACAGATGCTGAGATAATTTAAAATACGTTTCCCTCTTATACCACTTAATGTGATATTAATTGATGATAGTTATTGTCCAACATAATGGACAACAAATGCTTCCTAATAAAAGCTTGAAAAATCAAGTTGTGTTTAGAAACGTTTTGAAGTACTTTGTGTTTGAGCTTAGAAATAGAGAGGTATCAATGTAAATGGAGAATAATGGAATTTTCCTCAACTTAAAAGACATTAGAAAAAAGTGGTTCCTGACAGTTGGGGGGCCGACTGATCCAATGAGGCTGGTTGGTGGAATATTTAGGATGAACAAAATGAGGCATTTCTTCACACAGCATATAATTAATCAGTGGAATTCATTGCCACAAGATTGATGATAGCCATTTGTTTGAATGGTTTTAAAAACGGATTATTGCAAATTCACCAAGAATAAGTCATAATGACTATGGGCTACCACTTAAATACTATTATAAAGAAGAAATGTTAAATACTATTATAAAGAAAAAATGTTAAATACTATTATAAAGAAGAAATGTTAGGAGATGAATATTCTTTTCCTGCTACTGATTTTAGCTTCCTGAAGGAAGCTTTTGGACTGATCCAGCAGAAGTTTCTTCATATTTTTGTGTGATATGATATGCTGAAGGTTCAAACTATGCATTAAATTCAAATTAAAAATAAATTCTAAGTGCTTTTGTATGACAGGAGGGAGAAGAGAGTTTTGTACCAAAAAAATCATGATAAAGAAAACGGATTAGATTAATAATAATAATAACAACAGCAATAATAAACTGACCTCATTTACTGCTACATAATACTGCTGGTGTTGAAACTGGGGAGAATTATCATTTCTGTCCCTCACCACGATCCGAACTTCATGATTGATAACAGTTCCTACTTTTCGGTTAATGCACTGGACTTGCACCACAATAGACTGAATAGACATTGGTGGCTATGGAAGAGGGTAAAAAAATAAAAGCACAATTATTTTAAGTAGTCTCTGGATACACACTATTTTTTCTACATAAGTTCATGTACATTCACAGTGAAATCATAATCTACATTGGGCTCATCTACTCCTTAGTAAGGCTGCAATCCCAACCACACTTCCCCAGGAGTAAGTACAATTGAACACAATGGGACTGACTTTTAAATAGGCATGCTTAGGATTGCATTGTTAGTAATACTGTGTTAAGAAATGTGTCAGTTGGATTGCAGACTAATGGCTCAATCCTAGACCACAACAACCCCATTTGCGCTGGTGCACCCCTGTGGAAAATGAATGTGCTGTATCCAGTGGACGTTGGGGCAGACTGGGAAACTTTGGAAGGGAAGAGAGATTTACATTCCCTTTCCTCTCCATAAGCCTCCTCCACAATGGATGAGATTTCGTCCTCCACAATGGATCAGATTATTTAAATGGCACAAGTCTAAGGAGAAAAGGATGGCAGGGTGGTTAAAAAGGAATGGATAGGATTCAGCACCCCCAATTCCACTGGATCAATTTCTTTCCAACATCTTCTTCCCATCCTCTCTCTTTTTTTTCACCCAGTTTTGCTCCTCCCCACCTACAGTATTGATCTGCCTGCTCTGGCAATTAATCAGTGGAATAATCTATGAATGATTAGATGAAATTGACTTTCAATGCCCCTCCATAAATGTTTGTATGACCTTATTACTTCTTCAATGTTTGTCCCATGTGGTGGCAGGGTCTGCTTTTTCTGGACTGGAGTCATTTGAACTATGATTGACATGACATGGGAAAACCTACCTGGCCTGTCAAAGGGGCCTGTCACCGGAACATTGCCTTCCCAGTGGTACTTATTTATCTACCTGCATTCCAACTGCTAGGTTGGCAGGAGCTGGGACAAGTGATGGGAGCTCACCCAGATCTCAAACCACTGAGCTGTCAATCTTCAGACTGACAGACACAATGCCTTTAACCACTGAGCCACTGCAGTCCCTTGCCAGATCTTACTAAAAATATTTTAATACATCATATGAGTATATGTTTGGGAATTATTTTTATATATCACAGACAGGTCTATTCAGAATACTCTGTAACGGTTATTTTGCTGTTGGAGCACCTTTTGAGTTAGGCTGTGAAGATCATCTCTCATTTGAGACAAGCTTTTTAAAGTCCCCAAATTATTTTCTGGACCCAGCTGAAAGAACCTCATTGCCAACTCTGTGCCCAAGAGGACTTTTAAACTCATTTTTCAGAAACTGCAATTCCCCATGCCATATGACATATCACTTTTGAAACTGGGGTTTGTAATGCAATACAGTCTTTGGGTGCTCAAGGGAGAAAAAGTAAACTGCTTTTTGGAACCCAGTCTTTCAATGTCGGCTCTTAAAACAAGATGCTCCAATCAGGAATGAAGCTATCTACAAAAAAGTCTCTGAAGGCCAATTTCTGCATTGTCAAGAAAAAGCATTGGTCAATGAAGTTACTAGAAAGATAACTAATATGCTGGATTAACAAATGTTCTTTACATATTAGCACAAGGGCATAACAAAGTGAGAGTTTTAACACCATCGCGGTACTATCACATAAGTTATAAGTTAAAGTTATAAGTCATTTGACTTATCTTAAGTTAAAGCCATGATGACAATTTTCTGGTTTTTCCTTTCATAGGGAGCCTTTAGATTTAATTTGCAGCTGTAAATGTCACCCAAAGCACCATGTAGGTGTCTATTAATTATAAAAGCACAAGAAGAACCTGCCTGGATCAGAACAAAACTAATCCAAACCAGCATCTTGGGAAATCTACATGTTGCGCATGAAGGAAATGGGTTCTACCATTGTTTGCCCCATAATCACTGGAATAAATTGATATAAATGGCACACAGATTTGATTCAGTTTTCACAAGCAATATTCACTCACAAACCTGTTCTCCATGTACTTGTCAAATTCATTTCTAAAACTCACAAGCGCTGGCCATCACTATACCTTATGCAGATAATTGAATGAGTATGGACAGTGTAAAATCATATTTGCGAAATAACACTGCCATAATGCAAAATTGGGCTTATAAAATGACAAAACATTATATCCTGCTTAATTAAGAAGATAATACCCCAATGTACCTATTAAAGTGGCTGCAGAGCATCTGTAGATAATCCAGAGTACTACTGACAGCATTTCTAAATCCCATACTCCACACACAGTTCTGTGGCTTCCTCCTAACTGGCTGGAGAGTCATCTGAGCAGATTCAGAAGCGGCCAAAGAAAATTTATGGAGCTCTAGGAAAAGTGAAACTGAGCCATAGTGCATGTTTTCTTGTGAGTAGGTGGCTGTGCCTTCTTCCATTTGAAAGGGCAGAACTCTTTCATTAATTTTCCTCTCCATAGTGATTTGCACTTGACATGGTGATTCAAACTGTTTTGTCATGCACATGTGTGTGTAAGTTCCTTCCATCATGAGAAGTGTAGGTCTGTAATTTCTTACTCCAATCCTTTAACATGTGGACCATCCAAAAAAAGACCTATAGTAAATTTTTCAGTAGCACAAAATAATGTACTGACCAAAGATTCCCTTCTTATGTAGTTATCTAATTGCATTTCATTTAATCCTGCTTAAATGCTTTATTAAATTTATTGGGGATGTTTGTTCTCTCTTGCATACCCCCTACCTGAATATGAAGCTCAAGCTGTTGAAATCAAATATAAATGTACCAGTTCACTCTTGAAATAAAGACAGACAGTGAATCTCTTATAAACCTGACTTTTAAAAACCTCAGTTCTTTTAAGAAAAATAAGTTAATAAAAGAAAGGACCAGGTATTTGGCTGTTAACTTCAAAACTTAGGTGCTTCAGGGCTTCACAGGATCAGCCTCACCCAAGAATGTATTGTATGCCCTGGAGCCCCAAGACATGAAGAAGGCATAAAAAACAAATGAAGAAAGTGATTGGCAGGAGAAAGAAGCTGCAGGCTTGGCCAGAGGGAAGAAACCCTCCTGGCTTACTCAGTAGGAACTCTGCGTATGGTGTGTACATTCAAATCATAGCTGCTTTCACACAGAAGCAAATTGTATGGACTACACTGTCAGATGTTTCAATCACCTGAATATATCTGCTCATTCATGAGCATATAACTGATTGAAAAAGGCATATTTTGAATTTCAATAGGTTCTCCCACTCAAAAAGTTCAGTTCATAAACTTTCAAAAAAGTATTTCAAGATTGTTACACAATATTATACACTGGAGGAAGATTCTTCTGTTCGTGTTGAGTGAATGAGGCATACAAATGCATGGCCATTTTAAATTTTCTGTACTGAATGTGGAAGGCAACTTAGCTGGTTTTCAGCCTCTTACTATAGGAAACAATGCTAAATAGCGCTTATTGTTCATGTTTTTGTTGTGGCTTTAGTGTTGTGTCCAATATGAATAGCTGAATATGAAATACACTGCAGATGAAATCAGTTTGTGTTGTTATGGCAGAGCAAACATCATACTTTCGAGATCTTGAAAGATATCTATCCTGCCCCAGGCATTCACATGTCAAAATTAGGTAGAAAACTGTTGATATTGCAGATCTGGAATGGAAAATCCCAAAGAGATAAGAACATAAAAAGAACCCTACTCACCAAAGGACCCATCTAGTCCAGCTTCCTGTATCTCACAGTGGTTCACAAGGTTTTAAGGATCTCTGATGACAACAAGATCTGTATATCCTATTGTCATTTTCTTGCATCTGGCATTCAGAAAGGCTAACTCTAAAACCTGGAGGTTTCATATAGTCACCATGAATTGTAAACTGAGAAGGATTTTCCTAACGAAATCTTTCCAGTTCAGTTTTAAGATATCTAGGCCACATGACATCACCATATCTTGTGGTAAATAGGTGTCGCATAAAGGAAAATTTCCATGAATGATAATAAAAAATCATGGGTTAACTTTGGAAAACTTCATGCATCATTCCTTTTGAATCTCACAGAAGCCTTTTTCCAGGTAGGTTGTGGTACAGAAAATTTCACTTTCTGCCTGACTCATGCTTCCCCTGTTTGAGGTGACTGACTCAAGTTGAAAAGGCTATTAACTTAAAAACATAGAATTTCTAAAATTTTCCAGAGTATAAAAATATTATGAATATAATACATCTGAATATCATAAAATATGCTAATAGAATTATTGTTTACTAGATCATGTTCACCTTTTCACATTCACCATTTGGCAAGATTTTGCTACCTTTATTAATTAGAAACCCACCTAATTTCCCAGCTTTATTAATCACAAAGCTACTTCTTATCTACTGAAAATGATAGTTTAATAGAAAAGAAGTAGGGGTATGTGGGAAAAGAGAAAAACTTACATCTCTGTCCAAAATTCGTCCAGTACTGTTTAGATAAAGCCTCTGGTTGATAGGATCTAGGATAACCCAGTAGTCTACGTTGTCCTTTAACGTTAGTTCAATGGTTGGATCAGGACCTCTTGCTGTGCCTTTGATCAACATGTTGTCTACCACAACAGTGCCTGAATACAAAAATCATGGAAACGAGTTGAGTGCTACATATGAACAATGGAGCTTTTTAAAAAGCAGTTGCAAGTTTGTTTGTGCTACATGACAGAGAAGCATCACTGTTAAAAAAAACTTACATCTGAGCTCTATTATCCAAAATAATTAGCAAACAGTCACAACAGAATTACATATGTTAAATTCAGCAGAAATGTTTTCTAACAGGATACATCAACAGAAAGAAAAATAAATGGAAAAGAGAACGGCTGAAAAAAATTATGGCTGTAGATCAAAACCATAAAGATTTGGGATACAAACCAATAGGTCCCTAGTGAGCCATAGTGTGAACCACGGTTCCCAGAAAATTGCTCTCTAATGCATTTCTTCTTAGCTTATTAATAGCATATAGTCTTCTGTATTTGTATTATTTCTAGCCACTTAGGTCACAGACTACTACATTTTGCTGCTGGACAGTTTTCTAAAACAATCCTAAACATCCATATCAATTCCGCTTGCATTCTCAGACCACATTTTCTACTGTGTGAAATGTATTTCTACTTCCGTTTGATGCAAGGAGCCTTGCATTTAAACATTGCTGAGTACCTGCCTAGAGAGTCATAGCCAGACTAGAACCAAGACTATTAGAAGGCTATTGGCATGAGGCCACTGATTCTCTGGCCAAGAAGGACTTCAATGGAAAGGCCAGCAACCAGCAAAGGCCAGCAATGGAAAGGCCAGCAACCAGCAAAAGCCAGCATTTGTGCTCTTCCATTATTCAATTCTCACCCACCCTAGCTTTTTAATTCAATTACCGTGCCACTGCTGTGGATGAGAGGGAATTTTTTTAATGCACCTGTAGCCACTGCCATAATCTTAGGAAGATTCAAGGGACATCTCAGGAGAGCTTTCTGGAGTGCTTCCTATGTCTCCAAATGTCTAAAAAAATTGGGCACTTCCAGTTTATTTATTTTCCAAGTCCAAAGTTTTTCTGGTGGTAGAAGGATTTAGCCACTGGTGGAGATTCCAGTGATACCCGGGGTATGCCTGACTGCTGGGAATGTTCATTTCCATAGTAGTCTCATGAGGCTCCTTCCATGTATCCCCTTTTTTGTCCTCATAACAACCCTGTAAGGTAGGTAGTTGTTCTATTGGCAGATCATAGAACTATTCTTTCCCATGTGGAATCCTTCATGGTGTGGTCATTGCATCTGGTATCAGGAAACGCCTTCCATGCTTCCAGAAGAAGTTTTCAGGTCAGCCAAGCTGTACACAGCAATACATCGTCTCTGAAGACAGCTTTGTCAGTTTTTGGATCTCCCATCCAAGAGTTATCCAGACTTTTCCTGCTTAGATTTCTTCAGCAGCCCTGCACTCAACCACCAGATCATGCCTGCTGCCCACTTCCAGTGGACAACAACAATAAACCAGAAGTGCCAGTTTTTTGTTATTTTTCGATGTTTGGAGGCCAGGAAGCCCTGGGGAAGACACCCTGAAACTCCTAGGGCTCTAGTGCTGACTGGAGTAAAAAAGAAAAACAAAACCCTCCCACCCCTTCACTGCTTAGGTAGGGTTGCCACAATTCTCATAACTTGCCAGTCTGTGAATGCAATTCCTGAAAACTGGGACAGTCCTGGTTTTTCAAGATGTATGGCAATCCTACACTTACAGGAAAAGAGGCAGAGCTCAGGCTGGGGTGTTATGACTCTGGTTTATGGCTCTGGTGTTACGACTCTTGGCATCCAAGTTTGATAATCTCTGGCTTAAATATGCATCCATAATGGAGATGATAGGTTTCACACCTCCATTGATCTTCACCAACTTCACAACTAAGCTAAATTTAGAAGATGATCCAATGGCTGCCAACCAAATTTCCACACACTTTATTGGGTAGGTGAGGACAAAGGCAGACTTCACCATGGGTCCTTTTCAAACAATTCAAACACCCCCAAGATGAGAATTGCATAGGGATCTATAGGGCAAACTCTTGAGGTTTTATTTTGTTTTCCTCTTGATTCCTGGTCCTTCTCTATGATCCAACAGATATCTAAGAATTGTGTTATTCTGGATAATTCTAGTTACCTAGACCTACACTATACTATATGCTTTTTCTTTTTCATAACTATCAACTCACCACAGATATTCTAAGAAAAGGAAAAAGACCACAACAGCACAATTCCCTACATACATCATCCTGGAGGAAGTGACAAATGCTGTCAACATTTCATACAATTATATTCCTCCCAAATCTCCACAGACCCCATACTCATAGGTGGGAACGAACTGCAAATGTCATAGCTCTCATATAACTGATGCATCACAGACAACATCATGGCACAAGCACTGCTGGTACATTTTCATTTCTAGAGTCTATAACAATTGCCTCACATTGCTGCTATGTGAATCCTGTATGTGGCAACTGCTCTTGCCTGCCAGCGCTGATCTGTCATGGAGAACTCTGTTGTCAGTGAGAAGAGCACCCTCTCCCTCTTGCTTGGAAGCACCGAGTTATTTGCATGTGAAGTGCTTCCATAAAACTGGCAAGTCAGACTGGCCTCGTTATAGGTTGCATTTGTTCTTTGTTAACATATATTTTGAGAGTCAGCTCACTCATTGCTAAACTAAGCAATGCATCCATAGACTACAATTTGGTGACACTCCATTAAGCCACTGTTGCTTTTATCATTTATATCAATAAAGAATGGCATCAGGACAAAATCAAGCTCATTCTAGAAGGACTCCATTGCTCTGTTTTTCACAGCACTCAATTTCCTGCCAATGATCTTTATATTCTTTAAGGATGACAAAGGATTCTAATTTTAATAACCTGAACTTTTCAAAGTGTGCCTTTTCCCCAGAAGCAGCTACTTCTCTTTGGGAGTGGACTCCCTCTTCAAAAAGGCAATTTTTAGAATAGCCCAGAGTTTGCCAAACTGTTAACAGTAACTTGTCAGGTAGCCACAGGAAGCAGCAAGAGGTGCATGGAATTGTTACAAAAAAATCTACCACCCTACAGTGTATAGGATTTGTAGCCCTTATGGGGAGACACAGAAAATGGCCCAGTAGATCAAGGGAGACGGCAGTCGAAAAAGTTTGGGAATGACTGGAATAGCCCTTAACTCATCAATCTGCCAAACCCGGGAGTGCCAGAACACTGGGGGATGCAATCCTCTTCCAAGACCAAGTCAAACCAGTGTCAGCCTCAGTGCTGCTAGAGAAAGAATGGAGGGAGGCAATTCAATTTCCTCTTGACCCAGCAATTCATTTCTGCCATTTCTTTGGATAGGCTTGGAAAATCTGTACATGGCTTAAAGTCTTTTCATCTTAGAGAGGCGTGTGGGCATTCTGACCCTTTGCAACCACTCACACAGGCTTTTTGAACTCTCCCAACTACTTGGAATCACTAATGAATGCTGCCGGTTAATAGAGTCTTGAAATCTAATCAGAATTTTTATCAATTTCTGTTTAATAGAACTTTCCAGATCATCAAGTGGCAGATACTGCAACATTTACTGTAAGTAATATCTGTACCTTTTGGCTTTCCAATTAGGAAGAGCGGCTTTTCAATGTTCCATGGATTTAAAGGATTATGAATAAAACTGGTGCATGCAAGTGGGACACTATGGTCCACACTGTCATAGGGAGATCATAACTCCTTCAACATTTTTTCTATTTAATTTGAAAGCTAAATTAAAATGTTAAATGACCTCATTCCATGTGTCTCAAGGCAGTTTGCATTTTTTATAATTCATTACTTAAGCACCCAGGCAGTAGTTACAAATAATTGCAACTAGTGTCTGCTGGAAAAAAAGAGTAAAAAAATTGCAATTATTTAAAAACAAGTTCAAGAAGATGATAGTTTAGCAACAGTTGATAGTTTGATAGTTTTGAATAATTTGAACAGATGATAGTTTGGCAACAGTTTGTAATGTTGCTGGAAAGGAAGAACAGGCAAGCAGGGTGACCAGATCTCATTACTGCAAGAGGACAAGGGCCCTAAAATGTAGGACACCCAAGAAAAATATAGGACATGACAAAATAAAAGTTAAAGTCACATATATATTGCTTTCATCTGGTTAGTTTAAACTATATATTACTTATTAAATTTAAAACTATTACATATAGTACGTATATAACATATATTTTATTAATTACAGGAAGGCGACATGCTGCCTGCTCACAAGGAAAAGGAGGACAATGAAGATTTTTTTAGGCTTAATATTAGGCCAAAAAAGAGGACATGTCCTGGAAAAATGACATATGGTCACCCTGGACAGGCAGAAAATTGTTGGCTTTAATAGCCAGGTTAGAGGCAGCATCTTTATACGTAGAACCATGGGAACCCCACTGGCTTCTTGAATCAATCTGCTCTGCTAGCCAAGGCTCCCAAACTGGGTGCTCTAGCAGCTAAACCAGAATGCTCAGGGTGACCTTTTAGCCTCTTTTTCCAGGACATGTCCTCTTCTTTAGCTGTGTGTCCAGGAAAAAGTTGTCCTCCTTTTCCTTGTGAGAAGGCAGCACTTAGCGTTCTTGTAATTCATAATTTAATTAAATACATTTAATTACATTAATTTATTAAATTATACAAAAATACATTAATTAATTAAATACATTTAATTAAATACAATTAAATTAAATATAATTAAATTAAATTATAATTAAAACATATAATTAAATTAAAACACATAATTAAATTAAAACATATAATTTATATGTTTAAATTAACCACTGAAACAAAATAAGTGTTTTTAGCTTTTATTCTGTCATGCCCTACATTTTTTTTTTTGGGGGGGGGGGTCCTACATCTTAGGGGGCCTTGTCCTCTTTCAGTTATAACATATGGTCACCCTGAAAATGCCACACTTGAAACTTACCCCAAACAGGATGGAGCTGCTGTTGGTTAGTGGGTGAAACTTATTTAAAATAGACCTTATACCTATTTTAGACAGAACTGGGTTCTCTCTAAAGAATCAGGTCTCCAGTTTGGATGTGCTTCTTGAACTGGAGAACATTTGGAAGAACAGACAGAGCTAATGATAAGGAATGCCTTTGATCAGCTAGAGTTTAAATGGCACCTTTGACAGTTTCTGAAGCATTCATCCCTGTCTAGCCAATTATTCATGCTTTGGTAGGATCCTCAAGTTGGATTACTGAAATACAAGACTGCCAAGTTTAAAATGGGGAAATGCGTAGAAGGGGGAAATTAACTTTCTCCTCTGATTAATTATATTTGCATTGGCTCTGTTGTACCAATTCAGTTCCTTGCTGATAATAGCAACAGTCAAATTTATGAAATCTATAAGAAGAAATCATAAACTAATAAATTATAATGAAAACTAACAGCTAAATCTAATCACAGATCACAGTGTATCAAACATTACACAGCATGTTTTAAGAGTATGAAAATTAATATAATGATTTTTGTTATGCGCAACCCAAGTCAAGACTTTTATAATACATTAATACATTGACTTTTTCAACCCTTTTGAGGACTGTACTTCTATTTACACAGAGACACTCATATATTAATTAATGTATCAGACTTAAATATTGTACTGAGAACTGCTTTTGCCATTGAACCTAGCTCATTAGTATGCCACTCTCCCCCCTTGAAATTAATTCCCAATCTACGTACGTAGCATCAGTGCCTGGTGCATCAATTCATATTCAGACACTGTCAACACTGAATCTGACTGTTAGGAAACTTTTAGCAATAGGGGTCAAGCTGATAGTTTTAACATGAATACTATGAATAGGGAATGAAGAGAAGTGCCACCTATCTATAAAGGGGCAGCTGTTGCTCATGAAAGGCCTTTCAACACAAAAAGAGAGATTACACTATCACTCTCCTCTAGGTACTATTATTGCACTGTCACTGTTATTGAGAACAAAGTCAACTTCTTATCATAGGGACCTTAATAACATGATCCATACTTGGTGTCTGCTGCAGAAGCTTAGTATTCATGGAATAAGAAGTAAAACATAAATAAACTAGGATGTGGTGGGTCAGTGGTTAAGACACTGAGCATGAGGACCCTGAAGGTTGACTGCTTGGGAATTTGAGACCCCAGTGCAACATCACATGATAGAGTGAGCTCCTGTCACTGCTGCAAATTACCCATTCAACAGTATATACATGATGGGATTATTTATACAAACCATGATTTTAACCATGTTGGTCATTAGGGCTGTTACCCCTCCCCCAGTAGGGGGTTCTAACAACCTAGTGATGTCCATGATCAGGACAATTTTGGAAGCCATGTACCCTCCTTTCACACCAGCTAAGGCATGCTTGCTTACTCACTAGTAAACACAGCTGTGGAGTTTATTTTCATTTTCAATGCATTTCAATGCAATCATTAGGGACCTCATTCTGGGTTGATTTGTGGGAGAATTCATTGGATTGTGTTCATTTGATCTGTGTTCACTGGATCAGGTCAACTCTGGTGTCTGGATTCCTCTCAGCCTGCCCTTTCCAATGAACTATGGCATGTTTGCCTACTTGCGAGTAAAGCCACAATATGAGTCACTTTAACTTTCCATAGCGTTCAGTGCATATTTTTGTTTTTTGGCCATAATCTTTAATAGGAAGGAGCAATTTCAAAACTTATTTTTGCATTGGATTTTGCTCTTCAATATGAATCCAACAGTATATGACATGAGGGGGTTTTCTGCACCATCACAGTTACATGTTGGGGGTCCCTCAGTGCACGTCACCCCCCCCCTCCGGGTGCATCACCTGGTGCAGGCTGCACCCCCACACACTTCCCTAGTGACACCCCTTGGTACCACACTAAAAACACAAGGGAAAAGTACTGTAACAGTGGGTGAAATCCAGAGTAACTACAGGGAGTCCTTGCTCTGGAGTAAGAACAAGTTACTCTGGATGCAATATGAATTTCCCAAAGGTTTTCACTAGGTGGTGCAGTAACTATGGGTGCACGTAATGTCTCTTACGTGCTCCCATAGTTACTCTGGATTGTGGCCAGTGTTCTGTGCTTGTAAAGGTAAAGTTATGCTGGGCACGTGACAATGGAAGCATCTACAGGTAACACTGGCTCATGACTAGCAAACTTCCTGCCAACACATCTTTACTAAAACATGGATAAAAAATAAAAGCTCAATCCTAACTTGCACTGGATGGGGCAGGCGAGCTGACCTGCACATATGCAGTGCAGAATCTGTGGTGGTTATATGTAACTCAGACTGAGTTAAGGGGATATATACCCCTTGCCCCATGTCACAAAGCAGCCACCTTAATGGGGCTACTTGGATCTGGATCTGTGTTAGCTAAATTGCTTTACCAGGCTGCTTAGAAGGGGGCTTAAAATCTGGATGCTTGTCATACCCCCTCTCTGCTCACTGCATCTCCTGCCTGCCTGTCCAGAAACACCCTCCACCTCTGATACAAACTTACCCAGTCTGGGTGGCACTGAGGATGCATATGGCCTCCAGATACCAATATATATACTTGCACTGGCCCAGATATCTAACAAGGTGGTACATATATGCCTTACAGCGCGTTTGCAACACTCACCAGCTCACTCAAGGGACTTGCACTGACCCAATGTCATGTAGCATTGTGCTCTAAGGAAAATGCAATTTCACAAAAGATTTTTTTCTTTTTATATAGAAAAATAGCATGGAAGGAAGCGCATTCCAAGCATGTTACAAAGCAGTGAACCAAGGATAACTTATGCTTTGTATAACCAAGCATAACTTGACTTTCTTCTTCTTCACAGTCTATCTAATATTTTGTACAATCAAAATATTGTAATCACAGCACTTGGCTGTTCATTCCCCTTGCTGCCAGGTTTCCAATGCATGAATATATGATGGATTATTCATTTATTCCCAAATACACACACAAACTTTGAATGAATATATTTATCTAATCTCTGTTTTTTTTTTCTCCTAAACAGGCTTTCTGATCATTTTTTAAAATGAAAAAGAATTTCTCAGGCCCATTTACTTCTCTTTGTAACTAAAATATCTCTTCCCTGCACACCTGGTTTTTGGATGCAGGGTATGGTGACTGCCTGGAAAATCCCATTAATTCTTCATTTAAGAGGTCTCCAAACTCTGGCACTGAGGCCAAATGTGGCCCTTGGTGAGCCTCGATCTGGCCCTGGGGCAAGTCCTGTAGTCCTCCAGAGGTGAAGGGAGTTCTGTTCTCCACAACTCAGGAGGGTATTTTAGGGTATTTTAGGCTGGGGAGGTGGCATGCACTTCCTCTCTCTGTATGAAAATGCTTATGAACTTGTTTTGAAGATAACCCTCTAGCTCTGTGTCGGAAAGTGTTTATGAACTGATTGAATTCATTCATTCACAAGTTCCATCACTAATATATTCATTTATATAAATATATTCATATTTGAAATGTAAATCAGTTCATTTCTTCTTCCGGCCCCTGACACAGTATCAGAAAGACAAATGGCACAATCTAGAGTTAGGGCAATCTAGAGGAGTGCCGTAGCTGGGCTGCCCCAACTATTATGAATCCAGAGCAGAACGTTATGCTGTATCCAGAGAGTGAGGAAGCCTGGACTGCCCTAGCTGCTTCAGAGCATGCTCAGAAGGCACCAAGTCAGTAACACTGGGGAGGGCTTGCTCCTGAGGAGACACCCCTCAAATCACACTGAACAAGGAACAGCTGTGGTGCCTGCATTATAAGGAAGCCCAGAAGTTCCTGACAACCAGAAACACCTGCAGCATGAGAATGCAGTACAGCAATACCTCTTGTGGAGGGTGGATGCAAGGGGAAGCTTGGAGTGGCCTGCTGGATCCCCAGGTTAGTGGGCTGCAGTGGTTCTGCCATAACTTGAAGTTGAGAGGCAAGGGGTGCAGATAGGTTGACCAAGAACTCAGATTTTTGGTCAACACTGCCATTCTTACTCCGCCTTATCATGGACCCCTATGGGTCTACTCATAACGATACCTGTTCCTGAGGTGGTATAACTGAGGAGCTTGAAAGGGAATTTCTGCTCTGGAAACAGGCTCTGGATACAAAGTAACTGCTCCGCCCTAGGCAATGCTGAACATGCCCTCAACATGCCTCTCCTGAGCTGCCTAGTCTGGCACAGGTAGGAAAGCCCAGCTCCATCTGTCTTGGGGCAGCCTATGTTCCTTTAGTCTGTCCCAAGCCTCCTTTAGCATAACTGGGCTGCCCCATCATGGACTTGGGCCACCCCAGTGATAGACAGGGCAGCCCAGGTGCACTTCTGGATTGCAGCCAAAGTGGCCAAAATGTTTAGAGACCCCTTACTACACTACTGGTATTCAAAAGAGATAATCATAAGTGCAGGGGAATGAAAGCAGAAAAGGAAATTACAATCTAACAATATCTGGAAACATTGTGTAGGATGAAGGGCCATAGGTGCATACATCAGTAATATATTACTTTCTGACGGTTCATTTTCTGACAATCCACTCTTTCAGCACCTTTTAATTATACCCTGAACTCATTCATTCAAGGCATGTTCTGCTCTTTCAACTGCTCTTTCTGCTGTTCTAAAGGCCAAAATTGCTCTCCCCCATGTTGTAGCTCCTGGTCTATTCTATTTCCAAAGGAGAATCAATTTGCAGAAATCTTTGTGAGGCAGCAGGAATTTGCAAGATAATAGGGGCATTTCCAATTTCTATAGGGGCATTTCTAGCTAAAAAAGCATCAGAAACAACATTTATAAACTTAAAAAGATTGGGTTCCACTTTTCAACAGTTTTCCCTTTTGGCTGGTGCTCTGTTCCATAACCTGTCCAATAAGTGAGAGATGCCTGTATTTTCTCATGACTTACTATGAATCTTCATCACAATTAGGCCTTCAAATCTATCCACACATACTTTCTCTTCCATTTTCAGTTTCTCCATTGTAGTTTCCCTCCATCCAAAGAACTTTTATACTGCAACATAATTTGGAAATTGCTCTGTATTATGTGCTGCAAGAGAGAAATCTATGCATCCATTATGGAGACGGGATTTCGAAACCTCATGTGCCAATCAACTTGGAAGCAAAATGGGACCATCCAAAAATAATAGAACGGTGTCTATATGGTAGGGAAAATGCTTTCTACTCAGTACACAGATTTTAACATTAAATAAAACAAACCAGATTCAGTGGGGCTTAAGACTCACAGAATGTCAGCCAGAAAGAGAATGAAAGCATTTGATTTCTGAGGGGAGAAAATTCATTGAGGGGCTTGGGAGGGAAGACTGCCTGCTTGTGTCTCTAACAGCTGTGGGATCCTGGAGGTAGATATCAGAGCTGAGGAAAGACATTATTTTGTTGCAGGCTCTTCTTGTTAAAAATAAAGGCTACTGTGAGTCTAAAGGAGTCTCTCACCACAAAGAATGCCTGCTGCAGTTCAGCATAATGTACCGCTTGCTTCAGCTTCCACTGTCGATGAGAAATTCTACCATTTCACTGCATCAAGTGTGACTGGAATTAGCAAGTACTGCTTGTGCAAGGAAAGATCAGATGGATGTGCCCTCGCTAGAGGAAGCTTGTCGAGAGCTTGTGAGGTTTGACTACTCTGACCAGCAGGGACACCAAGATTAGTGACTTACGCAGAATCATAGGCAAGAGGGAGCAGGGTGAGATCCTAAGGATAGGTTGGTCTTACTGTTCAAGGCATTGACAATAATTTTGGAAAAACCCTGTAAGAGTGATGTGTACTTCCAATTTTAATTCACAAAATATAGTGTGACTCAAGTTACTACAAGTTTGGGAAACAATACTGTAAAAGAAAGCTGAAGCGTATGTCCAACTTTTCTCCATGGGAAAAGATATCTCAAAGATATCTCAGAGGTTACTGAGGAACAAATGGAAATAAGAGCTGAAGAAATTAATTAGTCCTACATATAGCTGAGTTGCCTTTTTGTAAGAACTTTGATGCATCACCAGGCTCAAAGTAACATTATATTGTGAGGTGTCAGCAGAAAAAAAACTACAATTATACTTTTTGTACCTTCTAGCACAAAAACAGGAATTTACAGCCAAATCCAGAGCTGCCCACAGTGGGAAGACTCCTGCTGCACCTGTATGGCTACTGCAAGATCCTGCAGGCCAGCAGGTTGCCTTGTTGGTTGCTGAGGCATCCTTGGAGAAAAGGGGAAAATCGCCTCCTACCCCACACAACTGAAACATTGTGTGGCAGTTGAGCATTGTGTGACAAGTGTGGCAGTTGAGCATTGTGTGGCAAGTGAGCAACCCCGCTACTGGGTTAATTGTTTCTGCACCAGATCTTTGCTTTGCTCCCTCATCACCACCACAGCCCCACACTGAGCCCATCAAGGGTTTGGGCTCTTAATGAGGTTATCAAAATATTGTCAACAAACACTAACCAGATACAATAAAATACAAATCCATTTATTGATGGAGATAATTCAAATATTTGGTCAGTATTCACTGATCTAACACTGCTTATGTCACTTTTCTCACAGTGAACTTCGTGAAATCTAAGTGAAATCTCATCTAAATCACGTGAACTTTGTGAAATCTAATATCCTACTTGTCCACAAAAAGTCTAATTTGATATTTTCAAGCAGGTGCTAGAATGATGCTGGCCACCCCCTCCCCTGTCGGGGCTGGCCTATTTATCCCTCCCGGCAAGATGGTACAGCCGGGGGAGATGTGGAGGCAGCCGATTGGGTGCCTGGGCAAAAGGGGGCGGAGCCCAGCTGGCCGATGCGGGCGCGCTGCCCGCTGAAGCCTCAGTCGGCTTCAGAGCGTTGTCCCCTCCCCCTGCTTGTGCAGTTTAAGATTAGCTGGTCGCACTTTGGGCCGGGTAGGAATTTTTTGGGTCCCTGCTGATTGGCTCCTGCCGGGACTCTTTTTTGCCTACCCTTAACTGTACTGGTGGTGTTGGGATTAACTAACTGGTCACTTTATAGCAGGTGTCAGGCTGGAATAGACAGGATAGGCCATTGGTGACTTCCTGAGGCAGCAAGAATCTGGGCGATGCAAAGTGGGTCTATTGTTTACCTGACCGGACATAGGCCTATGAGGCTAGCCTTGTACCTGGGATTTAGGCAAAGTCGACTGGGCAACTGGTTGACCGAGCGCCCAGCTGTCTCGACCTTCGGGTTGGTATTGATGGGCACCCTCCTGAGTGGAGGTGTGACCTGAGCCAGGCTTTCACCCGTCCCTATTTTTGTAGCTACCAGCACGACTTTGTTAGCAGTCCCCTGCTTTTGATGTTTAAATATTTAGTTAATAAAATGGCTCTTTAATTCCACATCTGCCTCCATGTACTTATTCTGCACCGTGGGGGGATAATATTTATTGCATCAAAATTAAACCAACCAACTCCTTGCCCTCACCTGCTTCAAATTTTGCAAATACTACAAAAAAAATTTTTTCTTTGAAATGTTGTTTTCTTTCTTCTTACAGATGAATCCTACCCATATTATATGCTTGTGGATCTTCTCGACCACCCGTGCACCATGCAGACTGCAATCACAGCAGTTACTTCTGCAGTCTCTAGTTTGCGTCTAATGGTTAAATCCTAAATGGGCATCAGCAGACCACAGCCCAGTCAGAGGCACAGGTAATGCACCAACAGGGGCAGATCATGACACAGATTCGTAAAGGCTAGGTTAGGAATAGTTCAGGAGCGAATCCTGTTAATGGTATCCTGTGGATTCCTCATGGCAGCAGTGTTAGTGGGATCCTATGTCCCTATTTCAGAAAATGTAAACAGAAAAAAGGGATTGTGAGTTAAGATGGAATATGGATGGGATATTCTGTAATGTTGCATGATTGGCATGTTTTGATCATTTGACTTTATTCAAAAATCTAACCCCCACTTCTTTATTTTTCATAATATGTTGCATTTAGAAATATTTTTGAGGAATTTCTATTAAAAATGAGAAGACTTGCTCTTGGAAACATATCAAAATGATTTTTTAAAAAAGACTTTATAACAAATTGTCTCTCCTTTGGACTGATCATTTCATATAGAACTTTATAGATGTTTCCTCTGGAGTGATGAAACTATCGCTGTATCACAAATCATGATACTCATTTCTCTTTGGTGTCTAAAATTCCTTCCCATGAGCCCACCTCTATTTCAGATTCATCAGCCTCATTTGCAGAGTACAGGGGAGCCATTCTCATGTCCATCATAGCATTTCTTCAGAGAAGTACAAATCACTTTCCTGGAGGACTCATTACAATGTAACATGTAGTTTGCTTGAAGCACTAAGTTAAATTCTGTGTTGGTGTGCAGGAGATCAATTTTTCAATACAATAATGATTAATAGATTGTCTTTTCTTAAATTTAAGCTGTTACTAATGCATTGTATCCTAAGACAGGCATAGCTAATTCACATTGAAATTAATAGGACTCAAAAGTAAAATCCTACCTAACTCACCACTCTGTGATGCAGCAGTACCAACATGGCATTCACTGTATCCATGTGGGAGTTTTCGCATCTGGAGGCCTCTTTGAGTAATCTTCGAGAGTAAAGCTTGCTCTGGACTGCACCCTGCCTTTTGCTGGTGCAGGTCTGCACTGACCAGTGAAAGCAGATCAGACATGGGAAGGAGATTAACCCTACAATCCAGAGTAACTACGGGAGCACCTAACAGTCATTATTGTGTACCTGTAGTTACTGCACCACCTAGTCAAAACCTATGGAAAATTGTTCTTACACCGCAAACTTACACTTAGGGTGAAATCCAGAGTAACTACGTGAAGTCCTTGCTCCGGAGTAAGAACAAGTTACTCTGGATTGCAATATGAATTTCCCATAGGTTTTCACTTGATGGTGCAGTAACTACGGATGCACGTAATGTCTCTTATGTGCTCCCGTAGTTACTCTGGATTGTGCCCTTACAGAGCAAATTGTTCTTACACCGGAGCAAGGACTCCCCATAGTTATTCTGGATTGCACCCTAAGATTCAGTCAGCATTGTTGCTGAACCCAATCCCTCCTGGGCCCAATTTAGATTGTAAATTCCTTGGTACATGGGGTCCTGTTTTTTGTTCATATTTAACAATATCTTTAATATGTAGTGAACTAAGGTAAATATATATACTGTGGTACCTTGCTTAAAGTGCGCCTTGCATAGAGAGCGTTCCACTTAAAGAGCAAAAATTTCTGTGCGGTTTGGCTTTGCTTAAAGAGCATATTTTTGCATAATTGGCTGGGCTCCCTGTCCTTCTCCCTGTTTCTCCCCACCATTGGCTGGGCTGAGGGAGTGAGGTGGGACTTTCTCCCCTGCAGTACATGGAAGAGACCAGCAGAGGGGGCAGAGGAGCAGAAAAGCCTCTTCATCAGGGGAACAAACCTGGCTGCTCTTCTCCTGCGGCCAGAGAACGTGGTCAGCCCAACCTATGCAGCCTCCATAAGGTAGGAGGGAATACTCTCCTGAACCCCCTCTGCAGCCCCCTTTCCCCCAAGGAAGGCCCCCCTGCCTGCACCTCATTACAACCACCCCTCTGCCCCCCCACTACCTTTCCTGCCTGCACTTTTCCTTTCCTGTGAGTAAGCCCCAGTGTATTCAATGGGGCTTGATTCTGAGTAGACAGCATAGAATCTTTCTGATGTTGCTGTGCATGCAAAATGCAACCTACACACTTTCCTATGAGTAAGCCCCAGTGGATTTAATGGGGCTTGATTCTGAGTAAACAGCATAGGATCTGACCCCTTTGCTGTTGCAGACTGCCTATCTAGTTTGCATAGATTTCACACACACACACACACACACAGAGGTTCCTTGTGAAAGTTGCTCAGAAAGACACCAGTGACTCTTAGTGAAAATCAGTCATCCTTGCCCATAAAGGTTTTTCTTTTTTACTGTACAGAATATTACAGTGTTTTATTACAGTAATTGTGGTCTGTATTATATTATAGTGTTTTGAATTCAATTCCAGTGTTTTATTATCATTTTTACATCCAGTTAATATTTTTATATGAATATTTTGGGGGTTGTGGAACCAATCATCTGAGTTTCCACTGTTTCCTATGGGAAAATCCGCTTCACTTAAAGAGCATTTTGCTTAAAGAGCATGCCTCCGGAACGAATTAAGCTCTTTAAGTGAGGCACCACTGTACATTAAGTTGAGAATACTTAATCAGATACCTGTATTTACTCAAATGTAATGCACCATCAAATTTAATGCACATACCAATTTTAAAGTCTTGACATAAAAAAAATAGTGATGACTGTAATGCACAGCTGCACAATAAAGACAATGGATTTATGTTAGGATTTTTAGCCAATTAACAGTACTTTATACAGCAATGGGTTTATGTTACATTTTTATGACAATATAGTACACTTTTAACCAAATACTGACCTATACTTATATTCAAAATACAGTAATAACTTGAATCTAATATGCCATTGAATCTAATGTGCACCCCAATTTTGGAGATTAAATTCAGTTGAAAAAGATAACTCTTCAGTTCAAGTAAAGGTGAAAAGGATTTGAGTATATATGGTAGTTTTGAAGTGCTTTGACTGGATAGAAAAAAACATATATTTTATATATATAACTAGCGAAAAGCGTACCCGTGTTGCGGGATTAACATTTCCCCATACAACATCCCCCCACGGCACATCAACACCCCATGTGCAACTTTCCCCATGCGCAACTTTCCCCATGCACAACTCTCCCCATGTGCAACTCTCCCCATGTGCATCATCCCCCATGCACATCTTTTC
Organism: Cryptoblepharus egeriae; assembly: GCA_030015325.1. Taxonomy (NCBI): domain Eukaryota; kingdom Metazoa; phylum Chordata; class Lepidosauria; order Squamata; family Scincidae; genus Cryptoblepharus; species Cryptoblepharus egeriae. Next base: position 31,175,074 of record JAREYC010000006.1, on the reverse strand, counting down.
CTATGCGCACCTTCCCCCCATGCGCACCTTCCCCCATGCGCAACTTTCTCCCATGCGCAACTTTCTCCCATGCGCATCAGTCCCCCATGCGCATCAGTCCCCCATGCGCAACTTCCCCCCATGCGCAGCATTCTTGCCAGTGCAACCTCTTCCTCCAAACAACATTCCCACTGCACCAGGCACCGAGCACCAAATTGGCTGGATGTTATTCAGTCTCCCATGTTAAGTATAGAGAAAAACACGTTGCGCCCTTTTCAGCCCCTGAAGGGTTAATTTCTCCAGATGGTTCTTGGTGGGAGTTCAGGTGACAGAAGGAACTCCCAGAATTCCATGCTTCAGGCCCAGCAGTTGGGGCGGAATGTTGATGAGTCAGCAATTCTCAATGCAAAGTATAGGGAGGAAAACGCGTTGCGCCCCTTTTCATCCCCTTCCGGTTGGAATTTCCGAAAATCGGTTCTTAGTGCACCCCTCAGTCACGGAAGGTACACCCACCCCAAATTTCACGCTTCTACGCCCAGCAGCTTTGGCAAGGGCGTTGATGAGTCAGTCAGTCAGTGAGTCAGTCAGTCAGTGAGTGACTTTTCTTTTTTATATATATATAGATTGAAAGGTCCATGACTGACTGGCTCACTGACTCATTAATGCCCAGCCAAATCCCAGACCTAGAAGCATGAAATTTGGGGAAGGTGTTCCTTCTGTGATTGAGGCACCCACTAAGAACCAGGTTTTGGAAATTCAAACTGGAAGGGGGTGAAAAGGGGGGCAATGTGTTTTTACCCATATACTTCACACTGAAGAATCTCTGACAGATGGACACTCTGCCCCAACCCCTGGACCTAGAAGCATGAAATTTGGGAAGTACATTCCTTCCATGATGGGAGCCCAATTTCTAGAAATTTAACCCCTAAGAGTCTGAAAAGGGGTCTGAAAAAGGGGTGCAATACATTTTCGAGACTGATCATTACCCAGTCCCAAATTCTGCACCTGCCTGGTAGGGGTGTCCATGGTTATGGGGGATGTTGCATGGTGTGGAGGGATTGCATGGGGGGGGGGGTAATTTACTCACACAATGCAGCTACATTTCACTAGTTTGTATATATTTTTAAGTAAACCATAAATGGAACTCATTTTAAAAGACAGAAACTTCCACACAGTGTGAATAATTTGAAGTGTTAGGGAACTATTGGATAACAGTGAAGATGAACTAATAAATTATTGGTTATGGAGAACAGAGTCTTTATGTTAGAAGGTACAACTTTAGAAAGAAAATCACATTTTAGTTACTGGCATCCGTTCGCCCACTCTCTATTCAAACTGTAGATACCAACGGCAGCTGTGTCAGTTACCGAAAGCTCCTGCTGAAATAAAAGGGTTGTTCTTTTTAGCCAGACAGTTCACTTCTTCATCATAACAAAAAGAGCTTGAGGAAGCTTGCCAGAAGCCTGCGTTTTACATTAGCAGTAACTAAATGACTAGCAGGTGGTTTTGTACATAGAGGGAGCAAGAATAGATATTAGCCAACCATTTCCTTTGATTGGTGTTTCTTTGATAGGACAATCAACTTAATATTTTATAACACAAATAACCACCAGCATTATACTGTATTCCAAATTATTGTAAGGATGTTAGATATTGGATAGTAGATATTGGAAGGATATTGGAATAACCCGAAAGCAGCGAAACCTGGGGCCTGGGCAGGGGACGGAATTGATTTGTCCTCAGTGTGGAAGGGATGGACACTCTCAAATTGGCCTTTTTAGCCACACCAGATGTTGTTTCAGGACCTCCAATCAGAGCACAATACCATAGTCTTTCGAGACTGAAGGATGCCGATGATTGGAAAAAATGGATTTGCAATACACAGATAGTACACATAATGCAAAATCTCACTTTTTTCCTCTAACCTTATCATAATCAATATGCAGTATATATTTTGCTGTTTTGTTGTAGTGCAGGGCTGCAGTGGTTAATGTACAGTGAGCAATATGGCTTATAGAAAGCTTTACCCTTACTACAATGGTTGCAAACCTTATGTGAATTTTTAAGGAAAGCACCCCTTAAATAATATTAATGTTTACTTTAATTTTATACTGAGTTCAGATGGGTGTGTATTTAACAGAAGTCTCCACAAAGGATCATACTGTATGAAACTTCAGATTTTAACTTTGTTCTAAAGGCAGAGAAAAAAGGTTCATGTATTTGCTGTCTTATATATGACAAATAAGTTTCATTATGTGCCCATGAACTCGTTCTTTCTCAAATCTTTTGTACTTCTTGCTGAGTACAGTCCTCTCTGTTTTGCATTATTCATTAGTCCTATATATGGCATCTTTAACTGGGCCTGATTTTAAACTGTTATATGGGGTTAAAAAACATCTCAAGACAAATCTGGAGCACAATCCTAACTATGTCTACTCAGAAATAAGACCCATTATGTTCAATGGGTTTTACTCCCAGGAATGTGTCTTTAAGATGCAGCCGTGGTGTTAATTTCAACAATAATATCAATGCTGTTGTGAGATAATGCATGAAGTCCTTAACTGCTTATTTTGGCAAAATTACTGTTTTAATCTCTTGTGTTTGAAGCTCATTAAATGAATTAACATGTTTATCATCTTTTGATTCACTGAAGTAATTTATATTCAATGTCAATGAGACCCAGTCAGACCAGATGTTTCCCTGCATATTCATTGATAATGTCCTTGGGCTTGGCACAATTCTTTGGAGAAGTTTTAAGTTTACAGAGGCATGGCTTATGTCCTGATGTTTCCCCTTTGTTCATTTTAAATGTATCTAATGGAAGAACATTTTTATATAGTTTTAAGTTTCTTAAGTCATTAACAAATAACCTTTCCACCCAAGCCCCTCACATCCTGCCTTCTCTGTTTTCCCAGCTGGTGCCAACTTTGAAGCAGGAGAGCATCGATTAGAATATGCTACTGAATAAAAAAAATATCCACATTTGCAACAAGGATGCAACCAGGATGCACCCACCTCCACCCTTCTTTTTCTTTCCCTGCTGTTTCCCAATACTAGCATTCGTCTGCTGTCTTTGTTCTTGTCATCCTGTTGTGAAGAATCTCTAAAGGCAGCTATTCCTGCTACAGCCTGTCAAAAGATGCCCACCTGACTGGGAAGATTTTGGGCACAGAGCAGCACGTGTATAATAGAGTAGGACGGAGGCCAGAGCTGCAAATGCCATCTACCAAATTCACAAATGATGGTGCCCCTCATTAATAAATCAAAATTACAAAAATATGATAATTAAACATCTATTATGACTATATATAATCTTGGGAATGCACTATCAATTCTACATATTATACAGCCTGGCTACGGGTCCAAAATGAAACAAGTCATCCATGAGTTTTTACATTTTAAAGGATTGCACTTTTAGCCAACTTGAAATAGAAAAAGTTATGCTACATGGTTTGTCTGAGAGTAAATAACTAGGAAGATTTAAAAAACAAACAATACAAAACAGCATCCTCACTAGATCCTACACTGTGAAGTTTGGAAATTTATTTCCTCCATTCTCTCTATTAGTCCTTTTTTGCTTTTATTTTCTCATCTTAATCTTGGGGAAGCTTCTCATTCTATACTAGTACATTCTTTCATCTTCTACCCTGTGCTGGTGCGGCAGGCCACATGGGCTCTGCCATATCCCAGCTATGGTTAGTGTCCTAAAATGGGTTGAAGGGTCAGGAAAGTAGAAAGGGAAGCACCTGAAGAAAAGGTTAGCCAGTCAAAAGGAAAGGAAGCTGACTAGCTGATTTTGGCAGATCATTTGAACAATCTCAACTCTGAACGATCTCAACCTCTGGCCTGTTCTGTCGGTCAAATGGTTCCTGCCACCCAAAGCTTGGGAACCACAATTCATTATGGGACCACAGTTATATGTAGTCTATTACTTCCCATTCCTTAAAGTCTTCAGATATCTCTACTCCTGATATCAGCAAAGAAGTTGAGAAAAAAAGAAATACATAACAAGGGCATCTGATTGATACCTCGAATGCTGCTATACAAAATCCATTTTGTGAATATGCCTTTAAAACAAATTGTCCAGTAACTAGATATCTTATTCTAAATGAGATAAAAGCTATATATTATTTAGTTTGAGTTAGTAGTCATAAAAGTAGAAGCATAACTCCATATTTTTTTTCCTACTCCAGAAGTATCACAATTCTGAATGGTCTCTGATATAAACAAGAAATCCTGTCACAGTGCACCTCGAGAAAGGCATTCTGTATTCAGGAATATTAATATTCTCACTGCTATCATCAGTTATCATCAGTTATCATATAAATAGTTGAAATCTTTACTGACTGATTTATGAATAATGCATGAATGTCTACAGCTTGGAACAGAGAATAAGAAACACCCTTTGAAGTTCATAAATGCTTTCTAATGCAAAACAAGGGGTAGCTTGTATGAGTTTAGGAGGAAGATGTTTTAGTTGCTTAGATTCTATTCTAGTATTTTTTTAAAGTTCAGCTGAAACCTATTTCTGTACTGAACCGTAAATGATAACAAAGTTCCTATTGTCTTGATGCAATAATAAAAGGTGTGGCAAAACTCTGAATAACTCTCAATAATAACAGCTTAGACAAACATTTTAAAAAGTGTATATTTTTCTGTTAATGAGATCTCAAGTACAGTGGCACCTCACTTAACAAGTGCCTCGCTTAACAAGCGTTTCACATAAAGAGCAAAAATTTCCAAGAAATCTTGCTTCACATAACAAGTTCTGCTTCACTTAACAAGCAAGCATGCAATGGGCACACGTGCTACGCTTCCCTGATGCTCTGCATGGAGGCTCTTTAAAAGGGCTGCCGGCCAGCGCTGCTGCCTCTAACTGGCCCCAAGTGCCTCCACGAACCACCTTGAACCTCCAGCAGCAGCCCAGGTAAGCCTCCCAGGAAAGTGTCTTTGACTGCAGCCTCCTAACTATGTCTACTCACAAGTAAGCCCCATTGTGTTAAATGGGGCTTACTCCCAGGAAAGTGTCTTTGACTGCAGCCTCTTAACCATGTCTACCCAGAAGTAAGCCCCATTGTGTTAAATGGGGCTTACTCCCAGGAAAGTATCTTTCGGATTCAGCCTAAGTAGACTTCATAGGATCATGCACATTGAATGCATGTTTTGAATTCAATTCCAGTGTTTTTTCATCATTTTTATATCCAGTTAATATTTTTATATGAATATCTTGGGGGTTGTGGAACCAATTGTCTGAGTTTCCATTATTTCCTATGGAAAAATCTGCTTCACTTAAAGAGCGTTTCACTTAAAGAGCATGCCTCCAGAACGAATTAAGCTCTTTATGTGAGGCACCACTGTACTTTTAAATTCCCAGTCATTAGTGTAATTTTACCAGATCCTTTTTGCAGTTAGAACCTGTACTTCAACCATGAGTTTGCAAAATACTGGTCCCAAGGATTTAAGATATGAATACAATAATTGGTGATTACTATACTAATGACTAAAACTTCAATAATAATGTTAAACAGCTACCAGGGAGACAATGTAGGCCAGTGCACCAATGGCCACTCGAGTCTACTTGCAGTTAGGTCACCTACAGTAGACTCATAGAGTCTGCTGTAGCCTTACCTTAGGGTAGGAGAGAAGCTTCTCCTCCCCAGAGCAGAGCAGTAGCAACCTCCCAAACATGCTCTGGATGCACTCAGCATTTTTAAATCAGGCAGCAACCTCTCTGGAACAACTGGGAACCACAGTTTTGAATGCATGCTGTGGTCATTCAGAGCACAACTGGCTGTTGGATCTCAGTGTTGCCTGATCTGAAGACAGCTTAGAATACATCCAACTGTCTTCTGGGACTACAAGTTGTAAAGGGAGACTGGCAAATAAACAAGCTGTATTTACAGAGTTTGCCATTTTTTAACTTCTGAAGATCCTCAGGGTTTCCTTAATACTACATCAGGGTTTCCTTAATACCACAATATTCAATATATATGCCAATATTTATAGTCAATAATATGCAAACATTATATATTTTCAATTTTTAAAAATCCAATGTATAAACAAACATCCAGAACACACTAGAAATTTGGCTTCCGTTGAAACAGTCTCACTAAGAGCAGATGTGCCTTCAGTTTCATTAGGGAACTAAAGATTTGCTACCAGTCTCTCTGGCAATTTTTCTAAGATACAATTTTAGATTTTTATTTCCTGGAAGTGTAATTTAAGACTTGCAATGAATAATGGAATATAAATCAGAAGTTCAAAAAGTCATACATTCACTATTGCTAGCTAATCCAGTTTCCAGTACCATGATAAGAGCAAAAAGGGCAGTGGTGAGCTTCAGGGGGTTCTCACAGGTTCTATAGAACCCTTTGCTAACGAGCGCCTGGTTCTGAGAACCAGTTACTAATGGGACATAGAACCTGTTGTTAATTTATTTGAATCCCACCACTAAAAGGGTCTCAACTCACAGCATCAAAGTGACAGCATAACACAGCATCATTTCAACTCACAGCATCAAAGTGACAGCATAACACGCCATTACATAACCTTTCCTTACCCCAAACAAATGCAATCCCATCCACTTTAGAGTGCAAACCTAACTAATACAGGGGGCCTAACTCACCTGGCATATCTTCCTGTGGTGTGTGGTCAGTGTACGTCTGTGCACTGCCTAACTGTCCCCCTTCCCCAGGAGTGGCACAAAAGTGTCTTATGGCACTTTTGTGACATCCCCAGGTCAGCATGGGATTTGTGGTGGGGCTTATAACAGCCTAACTGGAGGTTAAGATTGAAGCTTCTGAAATTTAAAAAAAGTTGAAGAGTGGGAGATAATTTCAAGATAATTCAAGAACTGTTTAGTAAGATAATAATCCAGATGCAAGGGCATCCAAAGCCATCACCCCCTAAAGAGAATTACTTCAAGCCACAGAGCTGTTTTATAAGAAATATGACATTCAGTACATGTAGTATTTTCAAATGCAAAACAAGCAATTTTTTAGATAAGAAGTACAACGAAAATTAATTGTTAAAACTTTCATTTGTGATTCTCAAAGCATAGAAATAGAAAGTTAAAGCGGTATCAGTTAAAGTTGCCTCGGAAGTTATTTAGATTGAGCACTGACCAAGGATTAATCCCCATCGGAAGGCCTACTTGGTTGGCTTCAATGATAGCATTAATCTACCATCAGAAGGTGGATGAGCAAGTGAGGGCCTAGGAAAAGGCTTTATAACACAATTTCAGAAGAAGCCTTTGTACGGACTTAATATTTTTCAGTTTTTTAAAAAATAATATTCCTGTCACACTTACTTTGCCTTGTTCTTTCAGTCTGACATAGGTTTGGAAGGAATGCAGAAATTCAACAGGTGGTGTTTCCCAACCACTTGTTGAATGTCTAGCTCAGTGATTTTCAACCACTGTGCCATGGCACACTGGTGTGCTGCGGATAGTCCTCAGGTGTGTCGTGGGAATTTGGGGATTGACATTAATTAATAGGAAATTCAGGGGATTTGAACAGCCTGGTGTGCCTTGTCAATGGTAAAAATAACTGACGGTGTGCCTTGACAATTTCAGTGCCTTGTTAGTGTGCCGTGAGATGAAAAAGGTTGAAAATCGCTGGTCTGGCTCTACAAGACACAGTACTTTCCCAGAATGAACTGAGAGAATTTTTTCAAATCTCCATGCACTGCTTATATCTTCAATCCACTCCAAACCAAAGGCTCAATGTTATTTGATGGTTGCAGAGATGGCCAGCAGCAGCTATGGCAGCCAGCCAACACGTTCATAAAAGCAGCCTTACTACAGAGTTCACACATTTTTCTCAGTGCAGAAGTCAACAGTTACCTGGGATGATCACGGATTCCTTCTTTAATGATTCTTAACCCCTTGATTTTTCTCGTCTGTCAAATGCTCTGGCACGGACAGAGACCTTGCCTTCACCCCACATTGCAATTTGCAGAACACAGAAGCAGTGAAAGAAACAGACACTGCTGACTCTGTCTCATGCATGAAAGGTTAGCAGGAAAGCAAAGATCCCTTTCTTCTTAAGTTCCCAGCAATAAAAAGAAGACAAGAAAAATTTGTGTTGCTGGTTCTTGAGATTGGACTGTCATTAGATGGAGTAGAATCACCATGGAAACTAAGACTGTGAAGACCTGTTTCTGCATAATATATGCAAAAAATTATTCATTCCCCCCTGCCCCAAAATACTGGGCAACGATGGGCATTTGGCTTGATCCTGCAGGGTTTTTCTTATGCTTCTTTCAGTGCAATCCTAAGCATGTCTACTCAAAAGTAAGCCCCATTGTGTTCAATGGATCTTATTCCCAGGAAAGTATCTTTAGGATTGCAGCCTATATCAGTCATTAAACCTCTGGGTTTTTTAGTTTGTTTATTTTTTTTGCTATGTAATAGGCCCCTCTGAATGCAATAGGACATAATTGTGAGTAGACATGCTTAGGACTGCACTGTTAATGAATGTAAATTACACACACACACACACACAACTATATATAAAGCAGGCCTCCATCAGTCTTGAAAGACTACAATATCGTGCTTGGCACTACATACGCTGCATGCGAAGCACGAAAGCCTGGGTTGGATTGTTATGGAGGATAGGCTGTTACCCAAGCAGCAAATCCCCCCTCTCCATGCCACTGAATTAGTCCAATGGAAAGGCAGAGCCGATATGATTGGATCCAGCTGGCGTCGCAGAGCTGGGCTAAGGACAGGAGCTCACCCTGTCTTGTGGGGCCAACCCGGGTCTTGAATCCTGGCCTGCTAGTTAACAGGCACAGCGTTTTAACCACTTGCGCCACCCACAGCCCATATATATAATTGAATATATATTCAATTTTCACCAAAACCTAATTTCCACCAAAGTAAAATAAAACAGTTTGCAATGAATTTCAATAAAATACAAGCAGCTGAAAATAATTTAAGTCTGACTTTGACAGAGCACTCTTGCAATGATTGAATTTTTGGATTTAAGCTCCAATTCACTCATTGGTTTGTACTGCAAGATAACTTTAGTGCTTAAAGACTGAATAATGTAAACTTAATGTTAAAAATTAAAAATTTGACAGGCATCATATCATATTGGATATGCTTTCATTCCCTTTTCAGATTCTCAGTATCAAACATTCCTTCTTGAAGCCAACTGCAGAAGACCGTTTTCAAAATTTATGGTAAAGGGTTATACAAAAATTGAGATTTATATCTGAAGTTATCATTTAAAGGGAAAAAACTCCCTCAAAAAGCTAACATGAACAAAAACTGAAAAATAGGTCCAATGCTCAGAAAAAGAGCAACCCCAGTTTTAATTGAATTCTTAATTCTTTAGTCTCTTGTTAAGCATTCAAACTCACTATTTATTATTAATTTTATATAGACTACTATAGTAAAATATTCATATACTTTGTGAAGAATTCACACAATTTACTTCTGTGCTATTGATACTTCTGTGCTTTAGATACCTGTGCTATGAATAAAACATTTTTTAACCTTAAACAGAAGTTTATGCACACTTTGCCACAGCCATCCTATTGGGCTTTTCATAGGAAATTGCCTTATATTGAATCACAGCACACTCCAAGGCAGCATGTGCACTAGCATAGTATGTGGTGCATCAGTGTTTTCAGTTGTAAACGTGTTGTGAAGCCTTGCGCACTACCATAGCCACCAGAATTCCTGGGACGTGTTCTGCCCCAGGGCCACTCATTTGAATAAGAACACTTTTCATACTTTATTTATATTTAGCTAAAATGAGATTTCGAAGCCTTGCATTTCCATAATATGTCATTCTCAAAGCTGCAACTGTCTGAACTGTACTGAAACTCTGATTTGTTTGACAGATTACTTCAAGCACTGCTTAATGAACATGAACAGATAGTACCACTATAATTCCTAGCTGCTGAATAAAATCTAAGACATATATAATCTGATGTTCAGAAGCTTCTTAAACTATCTGTTCAGAAGCTGTTCGCTATGAATCATACAGAGTTACTGATCTGAATTATAGTGCAATCCATTTTTACTCAGAAGTAACTGAGACTACAGACTGGAGGCTGGTCTTGAAATCAGTGACATACCGTATATACTCGAGTATAAGCCGACCTTAGTATAAGCCGAGGCACCTAATTTTACCACAAAAACTGGGAAAACTTATTGACTCGAGTATAAGCCTAGGGTGGGAAATGCAGCAGCTACTGCTGTTTTACTGAGGACAAAACAGCCAATGTGTTGAGCCATCAAGCTCCTACATGCAGAGGGATCTGCTGACTTGGTTGTTTTTTATTTAAAGAAGGAAGCAAAGCAGCCTCTCCTGCTTTTTAAAAAGTTTGACCTAAGCTGAGCTGCTTGTGCAGAAATCCACTTCTTTGCCCATCTTATGACAAGTATAAGCTGACCCGAGTATAAGCCGAGGGGGGCTTTTTCAGCATAAAAAAATGTGCTGAAAAATTAGGCTTATACTCGAGTATATACAGTATACCAAAGACAGAACTCCTGTCTACAGCTTGACACGCCCATAGCTGGCATGGATCTGAATAACACATAAGGGCCAGGCAGTGGCCAAGATGATAAGTAAAAATGTTCTTTTCTTACCTATCCCAGCTGGCCTGGTATCCAGCTGAACTGCAGGATGGAGCAGAGACTGTGTCAGCATCTCTGCACTGCATAACCTGGCCCTACATAGTTTTGGCCTGTAATTTTGGAAATGAGGATTTTTGTATCCAGCTTTGTATACAACTTTGGAAATCCTTAATATATTATAAGCCAACCCAACCTCTATCTTGCACACAAAGGTCTAGCTCATAACGGTCTCCACTATAGTCAAGTAGCCCACCTCCTCAGTTCACTATCCTAGCAAATTTGTTCTTCTGAAGGCAGCTCCCAGTCCATGGGTGACTTGCAGAAGAGAGGAGAAGTCTTGCGTGCCTCATTACCCAAAGCCTCTCTTTTTCAGACTACATTAGGAATGTCACTGCTGACCTCAGTGCATGCATAATGCATATCCTATATCTTGATTTTTCTGTCAATTTAATGAACAGGATTGGGAGGCAAGTGGACCCTTGCAGGAACTGACATTTCTGACCCTTCTGAGGCACATTCTGGCCTTGATGGTCCCAGCGGTGGGCTCCAGCAGGTTCACACCTACTCTATAGAACCAGTTGTTAACAAAAGATAGTACATATAAAGTTTAAAAATCTCCTTTTAAAAGTGGCTGCCAGATGGGCATAGAACCGGTTAATTTCTTTGAATCTCATCACTGCCTTGACCCATTTACACCAAACTATTTACATCTATATTACTGATTCTTTTTTTCCATAAACTAGGAATCAACCTTTAATGATCAGCCTTTTCCATGAACTAAGAGTCAGCTTTTCATGTCCATCATGAAAATTTCCATAGCCGTGGCATTCACCAGGGAAGTGATCCATCATCCAGTCACCTCACACTCTATTCTGCTTTTCAATCATCTTTTTTGCAGGTGCCAGAACAGAAAAAAGTACCCTCATGCCCACCACTCTAACCTCTAGTACTCTCTCTGGTTTCCTTCTTTCTTTCCATGCCAGTCTTGCCTTCTGAAAAGGCACCGAACATGGAAAGCAGAAGGAGCTGGTCAAATGTGCAGTGGATGCAGCCATCAGCCAACCAGCCTTGGAGGTGAAAGCAGAAAGAACTATCTGTTCATCCCTACAAGTAAGATGTATGGGGGAGGGAATGCGGTGAGGGGAAGGCAGAAACCAGAAGCAGGAAATTGGAAGGGGGAGTCAGAAAGATGGGGGAAGAGATAAAACACATGCAACGTGCACATGGGAGGAAAACAATCGTGTATACGAGTATCGTAGTGTAAAGAACATTTATGTGACTGAATAATTATTAAATTATATTTGTATAAATTATGAAAACCACTGCATATTCAAGGAAGATAATGAACTTTTGCTGTTTGTCTTGTTTGCCTGCTTTTATAGGGAAGCTTAAATTGAACTTTGCCATTGGCCTGTCCCTTTTGCTACTTGTCCCTTTTGCAGGCCTGAGAAGGAAGACTCAGAGCTGTTTTCCTCTTTTCATTGTGCTCTAGTTCTTCAGTGCCCCAGAGTCAAAGGAAAGCAAAGTTTCCTTGGACTAATCTTTGGATTTTAAGATAACAGTTTATAGAAATCAAGCAATTTTGTAACTCTTCCTAAGTATTGAAGCAGAATTTCCTCAATATGCCTGGATAAGAAAGGCAGTAACATTTCAACTTTTTTTAACCACTATGTTTGCAAGCAAATATAACTGTTCAGAGTATGTTCTTTAAGTGAAGTTTGTCAAAAGTGGCCTCCAAAAACCATGCAGAACTTTTGGTATCTGACAGTGTGCCACAACACTTGATATTAAAGGAAAAAATGGGAACAAATTACTACTTTTCAGCACAACCAGAAAAAAGTGATAAGATAGATGTTGCACTAATTCTCCCTTTTAATACATCTGAGTTTCCAGTTCAAATACACTTATCTTTTATGCATCACTCACAAGCATGGCAGACACTGAAGCATGCAGCATCTAAATTTACTATAGGTTTTGTTTGCAAACACTATGATCTAATTCAATGACTTAATACAATTATGTTTTTTATTGTGTACAATATGGTAAAGAGTACAGTGATGTGTATATGGGACAATAGGATTTGGTTCTTTGATTACGCTTTCAGAGACAGCTTGAGGCAAGCATTGTACTTTAATGTCCCAGTAATCCAGCCTTTTAGAACCTGAGATGACAAGAGTTTGAGGAAATTGACCCAGGAAGAAGGAAGGAATGACCTATTCTGAAATGCCATCCTACCAGAGTGTTCAAACCACACAGAATAAATGCATATGAAACCACTGGATACACAACAAGACATTATGGACTGACACCATATTGGAAATGGGTCAAGCAGCATTGCTTTATTCCCTTCTTCTGAATACTCTCTTTGGGATTAGAGACCTTCACCTTCATAGGTGAACAAAGAAATCATGAATTTAATAAATGCAGTGTTCTCCATAACTTCAGTTTGTCCCTACACTTGCAGCTTTTATAGATCTGGGGAGGCCTGCATAGTTTGGCCATGCAATCTAAATCCACAAAATCAACTTCTTAAATTTGCCACAAAACAAATCATACTACTTTATACAGTGTAACTTCTAGTATGTTCATTGCTAACACATAAATATATGTAATATATAAACACAAAGATTAGCAATTCATTATCACAAGAGTCCTTCCAATAGTATACACTATACTGCTGGCCAAGACAGTAAGAGGTGGATTTCAGGATGCTATGAGAGTTGGTACACTGATTACTTTATTTGCAAGGTCCTATGAGACTCGGACTCTGAGGTGCAGGAGACCATCTCTGGGAGAAAAGGCTGTTGCCTGGCAGATCAGGAAGTGAAGCATGACTGTACTGTGGTGGTGCTTGACATTGCCTGGCCAGTTAAAGGGAAAGACTAGTTATGCTACTGCTTTGGAACAGACTCTGGAAATGGAACAATGAAACAACTGTTCAATTGACAAATGAAATGAAAGAAATGAAACAATTGAAAAATGGATATGGAACAATTCCCAAGCCACGCAAAACATGGGATGCCCGTGGATTTAAGATTTTACTGGATATCCTATAAAAATATTTGGAACATTCAATTAAAATCTTGTGAATTAGCAAATCCAAATGATTCACTAGGGGAAAAAAAAACTTAATAGGATACCAGTTTTTTTGGACATAGAAAAACGCGGTTACAGAACAGGATACATGTAAGACAATGTGTGGTGACTTTTTAATATAGCTAATTGCAAACTGAGAAATAAAATAATGTTATTGTATTAGAGGCACACTCACCATTCCGACTTTCTTCATCAATTGGAACTATTGTTGCTGGAGGACCTGCCCTGGCCAACTTGCAGTCTACAAATATGAAAATACAAGTCACTTCAAATTCCACAATATTAGGCATGTCAATAAATAATTGTGCCAATAAACATTTCAAAGTAACTCAAAGAACTTTGAGTTTCGCTGCAGACATACCAAGTACTTACCCTTATTTAGCATTTAAGTATGCAAACCCCTTGAAGATTAAAAGGATTTTACTGAACAAAATCCTGAATAGTTGGCTCTAACACATTTCAGAAAGCATACTTTAAATGTGCATTGTTTTACTAATGTCTATTTGCTAAAATTAAAAATTTTTATGTCATGTACACAAACACCAAACCTTTGCCACATCACAACACAAATACAGCTCACTTGCTACTCTTTAATCAAGTTTTGTGCAGAACAGAGACCAACAGAGACCACCATGGAACAGAAGTCTTTCAGGACAGAGATAATGTGATGGTAATTTAACCCAAAATAATAACATAAAAGAATGATTAAAAGGAATAAATTGTAATTAAAGCTTCACAACAGAAACAAATATAATTGAAATTTAATTGCAACGCAGATCTCTAATTAGAAAGAGTGAACAGAATTTCAATAATGTTCTAAACAGAGTAAAAATGAAAAACAGACAAGCAATTTTCAGGAAGTTACAGCTTGCCATCTTACCCTCATATTGCCAGTCTGGAAGGAAGTTAAGAGTCATCAATGGAAGCAGAGCAGAACAATGAAAGAAAATAAGTAAGATTTTGATGTGATTTATAGAGAAAATTTTAAAGACATACAGCAATACAAATAGAAATTTGAAATGTGTGTTTACCATTTACCATAATTGTGCTGAAGTACCCAAGAAGATAAAGTGCCACCTGCAATATTCCAGACAGCTACTATCCACAACCTATACAGGATGATATGGTCATTCACGCAGATCTATAAACTTCTTGCATGCATTCACACAGGGTTCCCACACACAAGAAGTCTTTCTCCGTTCATTTATATAGGGGAAACATTTGCTATGAGCTTTCTTCATCCACTGATGTTAACAGTGCTGTCTCCTAGCAAGGCTTTGTATATGAGTACTGAACTATATGGAGAGCACTTGGGCAGATCTCAGGTAAAGAACCACCTATAACCTCATGTTTCTAAAGGAATGAATACAATTGCGTTTCTTCAGAAAGGTTTGGGTGGAAAAAATATCTCACATTGCTCTTTATCAACAGTATTTGGATGAAATGAAATTTTAAAAATATGATTATGAATGTTTATGATTATGAACTGTCACACCATTTGTTTGGGATTGTCCAAATGGTTCCCATGGTCAAACCTCAGATTATTTCAAGATAAGTAGTTCATACCAATTTAAGTTTCTGACATATAATTTATATCTTTCATCAACTGGAACTTCAATAACTGCATGACCAGAAGATCAGAAGACCTGATGATGCTGGGGAGCTCCTTAATCTGAACAGATCTGTCCAGCTGCAGCTCCATGTATCACAATCCATTCCCTGAGCTTTATGACTAGCTGTTGGGATGTCACAAAAGGGTGCAGCAGAAAAGGCAGAAAAGACTCATTTTGTGAAAACAGATCCACTCATTGAATTCACACTTAGGATCCAGTTCTGTTTATAAGACACAAAAGCTTTTTAAAGGAGCCTTCCCTCTGATACTTCTAACAAATTTTTGATAGAAGTTTAGAAGATGGTTAGCAAATCAGGAACCAGTTACAAGCAATGCCCAGCAGATGGAGAAGAACAGCTAATTAAAAGAAAACAGGATCCAACAGAATGTCACAATTTAACTGGCTGGCAGAAGATTTAATAACTGGCAAAACAACAATAATTATAAGAATTCCTTACACATCTAGCTAAGACATAGGCTGCAATCCTAAAGTCACTTTCCTGGGAGTAAGACCCACTGAACACAATGGGGCTTACATTTGAGTAGATATGGTTAGATATGAGTAGATATGGTTAGAATTGCAGGAATAGTCCCTATGTAAGCAGCTGCTAACTACTTACAATTTTCCAGGGATCCTGACCATCACTGTTTACTGGCGAAAGTGAGTACGCCTTACATTAACTAGCAGTTGGTTCCAATCACAGACCCAGAAACACACCACTCCAGCTGGATAGAGTGGGTTATGTTATCAGGGTTTGAAGAGTAGTAGTGAATTGGAAGGACTAGGCCCACTGGGCTAGCCTTAGCTGCACTCTGACCTGACCAGCAGGTGATTGTCAAGATAAGCAGGTGATTGTTAATCAGTAGGAGGGTGGGCTAAGAGCTATTGTTTTCATTTGGTCCCAAACAGGTAGACAGCAATTCCATATCCATGTGGCTTTCTGTGGAATTTTCAAAAGATTAAATTAAATTAATGCATCTAGGATGCCAGGCAGAAGACTACAACATCCTAAAGTCCTCTGGGAAGGGTAAGAAGTGACAGGCAAGAAAAAGTGGAAAAACAGGGCATTATAGTTTTTAAAAAACACAGATCTGCCTACATAGCACTCCTTCTTTATATTTATACATCACATGTATTATTCTGACCATTAAGACTCTTACAGGCCATTAGAGTGAAATTATAAGAAAATGTATGTATTAATAAGATTATTTTTTTTCGTATCCATGATTTTAAGCCCTATACGTAATAGGAGGAACAAGATGAAAGGCACAAAGCAAATGATTAGGGAACACTTAATTTGCACCAATTTGTTCCTATTGCCAGACTTGTTGCCTAAAATGAAGCTATACAAACAATGGCAGATGATGATAGGAATTCTCTAACCAGAAGTGGTCAAATCCCATCCTGGGGGCTAGATGTGGCCCTTGGTGAGCCTCAATGTGGCCCACAGCAAAACGCCCCATCCAGCACACAGGTGATATTTGTAATTCTCCAGATCTGTCTCTAACCCTACAATCCAGAGTAACTACAGGAGCACGTAAGAGACATTACGTGTACCCGTAGTTACTGCACCACCTAGTGAAAACCTATGGGAAATTCATATTGCAATCCAGAGCAAAGTGTTCTTACACTGGAGCAAGGACTCCCCGTAGTTACTCTGGATTGCGCCCTAATAAACTCTTACATGTAAATTTATTTAAACTTGAAATGTAATTCATTTTTTTCTGGCCCTGACACAGCGGCAGATGTGGCCTTCCTGCCAAAATGTTTGGACACCCCTGCTCTAAATTAAAACACATAAAACCTTCATCTCTGTGACACTGATTATACTACTGACACCATACAATCCCTGTTTTACACATATATGGGTTGCACCTCACAGCTTTTACTCTCACACACTTTGGAAAAGTGCATCTTTTTACTGAGAGGTCTTGGAAATATAAATAGATTTGCAGCTACATCCTTTAGATGGGTAGGCATGAATTGTATAAACTCCTTATAAGATGTACTGCATGTTCAAAAATGGCCTTTTTGGATTAGATTTTACAAGTCAGTGAACACTGAAAAATATATATATATATATATATATATTGCCTATGCTGAAAAGATGCAAGAACTTTAAAAAATCATTTTGAAAGAACAACTGTCACCTTGCACCAGAAATGCATCGGTATGGAAAAATGTAGAGTTTCCCTAGTCTACCCAAAAAGTTTCATTGCAAAGTTGGGACATAACCTTATTATTACTGAACAAAACATACAAACCCAACACTCTTCCAACACTTGCCCAGGATGTTCCTTGCAGTATACTGCTGCCAAAATAACTCCTGTTCCTACACAGTTTGCTTATGATCTAAAAGGCAACATGGATGGACTCTACTCCTGGTCTCTTAACAGTAAAACTCTGAAACCACTGGCAGCAGGAATATCTAAGTTATGGAGTTCCTCCCATTTCAATTTGATTTTCATGAAATTTACCTCAAGACACTGTAAAAAGGTGATCACTGCATGAGATTATTTGGAGGACCAAGGAGGTCTTCTGAGGCCGAAACCCACCCACTGGATACAGTGGACACCATGTTGGTATAGCTGCATTGCCGCATGAGGAGTTAGGTAGGATTGGATGGTAAATGAACTACTTTACATTGCACTGGTAGTCAGTAAAATATTTCTGTACTGAAAAGGTAAATAAAGATAAATAATGAGCTGTATTACCACTATAAAATCCCATTTAAAAACTTCTATGCCACTCTCCAAGACCTGGGCAGGCTGAAGTAGGTGGCGCTATGGCCATGCAAGGCTTGGGAGGCTATCACACCACCTCCCACAGCATCACACGGCAATAGCCATCCAAGACTTGGGCAGGCTGGAGGAGGCGGCACTATGGCCATGCGACGCTGTGGGAGGTGGTGTGATAGCCTCCCAAGCCTCGCACAGCCATAGTGCCAGGTCGAAGAGGCTGGAAGAGGCTGGAAGAAACTTGGGCAGGCTGGAAGAGGCGGTGCTATGGCCCTGAGATGCTGGATGAGCTTTTACACCGACATAGTTATGGTGCAACCTATGGGAAACCTATGAGAAATGCATAGAGCAATCCAGAGTAAGTGCCTCTTACATCTTTCCATAGTTACGATTGTAGGGATAGTTTCTGTCTGAATATCAGGTAAGGTAATGCTGCATAGTAAGGCACCTTTTCTCTGATTTTATGGAACAGAATAAGATCCTGTATTCCATTCGACCTTTTCTAAAAGAAAAAGAAATAAGCCGTGATACTTCAAAGTGTAATGTAGCAGTTATGAAAGGCAAACCATATAAAACTAAACAGATCACATCAAGAAAGGCAAGAGAAAACTGAATAACTGTGAGAAGCAGCAAAATTGTATTTCTTTTGAATCAATGCACGCATAATCCCACTCCGTGATCATGAAAGTAATCCACACATTTCAGGAAGCAAGTGCAACTCATATCTCCAAGTCTAATATCTTTATATGGGTCAGGAATCAGAACAACTGATATTCCATCTCAATGCACTCACAAATCATACATAAACAGCTGTCATTAGTCCCCCCACAAATTCCAAATGGAAAAATTTCAAGTGGAAGGGTGCCTTCCTTGAACCTTTTCACAACCATTCCTCTATGTTATGTAATGTTGATGGCACCCAGTCTAATCTCATGGATGTGAGTAGATCCAGTGTGGTAGAAAGGGCCAATTCCTGGTCGGGGAACACATGTTCCCTTAGCCAGACCTCTGATTTGCCCGAGTACTGGCTCTGATGGTGCAGCTGCATCAAAAGTTGGTTTAAGAAAGGACTGGAATGTCAATTTACCAAATCTTAATATACGATAATGCTTTGGTTCATTATAATTCATTGTGGAAGCATGCTTGTAATCCAAAATGCTTGTAAATCAAAGCAAATTTTCCCTTAAGAAATAATGGAAACTCAGACATTTCGTTCCACAAACCAAAAATATTCATATAAAAATGAATATAATAAAATACACAATAATAAAGAAATTTAAAACAAATTAACATACACTTAGGCTGCAATCCTAACCACACTTTCCTGGGGGTAAACCCCATTGAACACAGCAGGGCTTACTTCTGAGAAGTCATTTCTTGATTGTGCCCAAAGTCTCTCAGGTATCTCAGGCTGCAATCTGCCTCACTTTCACAGGAGTGAGCCTCACTGATTATAAAAGGGCTTACTTTTATAATCAGTAGACATGCAAAACTAAGGGCACAATCTGGGCTGCCCCAACTATTCTGAATCCAGAGCAGAAAGTTATGCTGCATCCAGAGAGTCAGAAAGCATGGGCTGCCCTCGCGGCTCCAGAGCATGCTCAGTAGGCACCATCAGTGACACATGGGGTGGGCTTGCTCCTGAGGAGACCTCTCCTCAGATCACACTGAACAAGGAAAAGCTGTTGTGCCTGCCTTATAAGGAGTCCCTGATGAGATGCCAGTACAGTATACAGTGAATACAAGGGGCTTCTTGGAGTGGCCTGCTGTATCCACAGGTTGGTAGGCTGCTGTAGTTGTGCCATATCCTGAAGTTGAGAGGCAGGGGTTGCAAGAACTGGCTAGGGTAGGCTGGACAAGAACTCATATTTTTGGCCAATACTGCCATTCTTACCCTGCCTTATCATGGACCCCCTATGGGTCTACTCATACTATACCTATTCCTGAGGTGGTTTAACTCTGAGGTGCTGGAAGAGGGCATTTCTGCCGTGGAAACAGGCTCTGGATATAGAGTAACTATACTAAATGTATAACTAAATATTATAACTTTAAGGAGCCCAACCAGTGATGGGCAGAAATTAACAACTGGTTCTATGCCCATCTGGCAGCCACTTTTAAATAGCTATTTTTAAACTTTATATCTCCCATCTCTTGTTAACAACCGGTTCTATAGAGTAGGTACGAACCTGCTGGAGCCCACCACTGAGCCCAACCATTCAGCGCTGTAAGATATATTAAGATGAACACAGACAACAAGCACCAATAACCTCTGTGTCACATAGGACAATTAATTTTAATTGGAAATGCATTGTTTTCAAATAAGAAATAAAAATTAAAACAAACAGTGCTGTTTGTCAAGACACAGGCTAGAACTGTAAGTCTAACTTGAGAACAAAGAATCAAGTCTAAGAATCAAGAGTCAAAGACTCAGTGAGTGCATTCACAACATACCATACTTCTATTAGCAGAAAAACTGGTAAGTTGCTATATACCTGTATTTGGCTATAAAGAGATTGTGCACACAACTGCTGTTTCATTGACATCTTTTAGACTTTTATTGTGATTTTATTGTGACAAAATCAGTGGTTTTTGGAAATCAGTGATCAGTGGTTTAATAACAGCCTGCTTACCCTGGTAACTTGCAGGCAATTAATTTCCATTCTGGGGCTGAGAGCGGCTTCATTAAGTGTTGGGTTTCAGCCTGGAGGCAGACCTCATACTTCCCAAGGATTCAGTATTGTATAGAGTGAGAATTGCCTTTCATTTGCAGCTGAATGCAGAACAGAACTGCCTGAAATGGAGCTGTTTAAAGCCAGGGAAAAAGGTAACTGATTCATTGCCTCTCTTGAATAATGAATCCTAACTAATTAATTCATTAGTTACCATGATAAATAATTTTTGTATAATGTGAAAATTGGTATCCATGATGATTTCTAGAACCAAATGTCATAGATGGCAAGGTTCAATCTGCACTTTATTTATATTACTATAGGCAGATAGTAACTTCTACATCAACAATTTTCAACCAGTGTGCCATGGTGTGCTGCAGGAAGTTGGGGAAAGTGATTTAGGGCAATGGAGGGATTTAAGCTTCCTCCTGCAGCATGGTATGCCTTGTCAATGGTTAAAAACTGATAATGTGTCTTGCCGATTTTAGCATTTTGACAGTGTGCCCTGAGATGAAAAAGGTTGAAAGTCTCTGTTCTACACATTGTGTACAATCTCTTACTCCTGTTTGTTCCATAAGAAACTTTTGATTTGTTGCTCTGCACTGGGCAATGGCTGCTGTCCTGGAAAAAAAAATCTTGGGTGAGATTGTGTCCTTCTGTCTTAACTCAAAGTCACTACTGGCATAGCTTTAGACCGCCTTTCAAACTTAAAAATCTGTTCAGGACCCTCTCTGAAACTTACCAGGAAAGCTCCTCCATGTCTACTAGGAAGTATGTCTCATTGCGTTCAATGGGACTTACTTCCAGGAAAGCCCAGTGCCAGATTCCAAGATGGCAGTTCCCACCCTCTCACAACCCCCCTCAAACAATGTCCTGAGAGGTGGGGAAGGTGATGTTGTGAAGCCAGATTTGCACTTTCTGAGTCCACAACACCACTGTCTTTGAAATCAGTCCTCAATCCCCTAGCCACAGAGAGATATTTTATAAGAAGAATTCTTTCAATCAAGGTGAAATGCAATGTTGGGAAATGCAATGTGGGAACAGCAGGCGTTCCTTGGAGAATATAAAGAAACCAGAAAGGACCTTGAACTTGTGGAATGTTTAAACAAATTTAGTAACAAACACATTTGAATTATGTGCCTGTCTTCACCTTTGAAGGAAAATAAAAATCTAACATGGTCTCTTAGGAAAAAATAATACTAAAGCCAGTGTTAATTAGAAAAGATAACCCATGACTTTTATTTTAAGTCATTTTAACACTTTCAATTATTCTACAATGGAAGAGAATGAAAGTGTAAGAACAACGTTACACAATTCTCATTTCAACCAATTAATGTATATAATCCCAGGAAGAGGAGCGTGCTTGCAGCTTATACTGAAGTAGGCAGTGCTAGTATTCTGTTGCTATTTTTTTAAATGTCACCAAGAAAAACTAAATGAGTTAAACCTGTTTTCCTTTGACATATGGCACATGGTTCATTCCATGTCAAGTGGTCTAGTTTTGGAAAAGCGCCCTGCACGATCATCACTCATAGATTTTGATGAAATTTTGTATGTAGAGTCCCACATGTCTCAAACAAACTTTTGTAAAGTTATAGCTTTACAATATAGCGATGTACAGTATGACTATAAGATTTTGGAAACTTTGGGATACAATATTTCCGCTGGTTTTTTTTCTAACAAATGAAACTGAGCTAGCTTGTACAACTTTTTCCACTCTATCCAATGGAACAAACATAATATCTCAATATAAAATTGGGTGCAATCCAGAGTAACTACAGGGAGTCCTTGCTCCGGTGTAACAACAATTTGCTCTGGATTGCAATATGAATTTCCCATTGGTTTTCACTAGGAGGTGCAGTAACTACGGGTCCACGTAATGTCTCTTACGTGTTCCTGTAGTTACTCTGGGTTGTAGGGATTGTTTCTGAATGTATAATTTCAACCTCCTAGCTTTTTTCATTAGTGTACAAATTGAGTGTAAAGTTGATGATTTTTGTAAAAAGCCCCCAAAAGAGTATTTTCAATCTGATTTTGCAAAAAAGTACTCTCTAGAAATGCTTTCAAACCAACCTCATAAGAAAGATCATGTTTCAAACTTTCCCCCAAAAAAGTGGGTTAGATTTTCCAATGCAGGCATGCAATGCCTGAAATTTAAGGATAAAGCCACAGGTCTTGTGTAGACAAGAGTAAGCCCATTAGGAAACCATCACAAGAAGAAAAAAAATGTTAAAATCTCATGTCACATCCCTGCCCACTCACATCATGACAGATTATAAAATACACACTATATCTGGAAGCTAATCACAAAATATCAAACCCAGTACTAAAGCTCATCCCATGTAGACTACAGCTATAGTTATAGACTAGCAAAAAGCATACCCACGTTCCAGGAGTAAAATTCCCCTTATGGCATTCCCCCATCAATCCCCAATGCACATTAAGCCCCCATGAACATCCACCCCATGCACATCATCCCCCCATGCTCATCAACACCCCATGCTCCTCAAACCCCCATGCACAACATTCCCCATGCGCAACATTCCCCATGCACAACATTCCCCATGCATCATCTCCACATGCGCATCATCTCCCCATGTGCATCAACCCCCCCATGCGCATCAACATCCCCAATGTGCAACATTTCCCCATGCGCAACATCTCCGCATGTGCTTCAACCCCCAGTTCGCAAC
The DNA here is from genome assembly GCA_030015325.1 of Cryptoblepharus egeriae. Lineage (NCBI taxonomy): Eukaryota > Metazoa > Chordata > Lepidosauria > Squamata > Scincidae > Cryptoblepharus > Cryptoblepharus egeriae. The sequence goes on along the minus strand of JAREYC010000006.1, from coordinate 31,151,695 downwards.
ATTCCCCATGCACAACATAATCCCCCATGCGCATAATTCCCCCATGTGCAATATTCCCCATGCACATCAAACCCCCACGCGCATCAAACCCCCACGCGCAACATTTCCCCATGCTCATCAACCCCTCCATGCGCATCAACCCCTCCATGCGCAGCATCTCCCCAGTGCAACCTCTTCCTCCAAACAACATGCCCCCAGTTCACTGAGCACAAAAGTGGCTAAAGATTGGTCAGTCTTCTATGTTAATTATAAGACTTCTATAATCAGAATTGTTTTTCAGAATCAGATTTTCAGTTTTGCTGGCTTCCCTTGATGCTTTAAGTGCCATGTTTTTTTATTCTGTTTTCTGACTGATTTTTATAAACTGCATTTTAATTTTAATGTTTCTGTTCTGTAAACAGTCCTGTTATCCTTGCTGCAATTTTTTCTTCTTTAATGCAATTCTTTTTTAAAAAAATGTATCATTTTAATTTTGAAAAAATTTTGCAATGAATTACACAGTACATAATGCAGAATATAATTCCCAAGTATCTCAAATATAATGAGATTCAGCATTTCATTATTCCTCTTTAAAAGGATTTTTTAAAGAGTTAAATGCAACACCCTGCAGTGCAAGTTCCTAATAAAGAGCTGCAAAGTGCCATCCATAGAAGTCATTTGAGTATCTAAGCTACCAAATATTAAAGAGAAATTGCCCTGTTTCATTTCCTGTGTAAGTGAATTCAGAACTACAGCTGTGCAAATTAGGATCAGCTTGCCCTAACCCTTTACATTAGCTGAATTGTAGTGCAATTCATCTGTATTGAAAGTAGCATAAGAAGGGCTTTCAGTCTATTTCAAGTTCTTACTACAGAGAGATCCAATTGTTCAGTCCCTGGAAGAAACAGTGAATGCTGGACCATATTCATCAAGTACACTCATAGTATATTTGTAAACGATGCTTGGTTTCTGGGCCATGGGGTAGACTGTAAATTAGCTGGTCAACCAGTGATGGGATTCAAAGAAATTAACAACCGGTTCTATGCAAATCTGGCAGCCACTTTTAAATGGCTATTTTTAAACTTTATATGTCCTATCTCTCGTTAACAACTGGTTGTATAGCGTAGGTGCAAACCTGCTGGAGCCCACCACTGTGGTGAACTAAACAGCACTCAAAAAACTGTAGTTCAACAATCGAGAAGGCAAGATGGTACAGAATTAAAGGTCCTTACAAAGACTAGACCAACTGCAAATTGTTGGCTTTGCCACCCGTTTTAGTTTTGTATTTCCAAAAAGGAAAGAGTAAGCCCTTGGTCTGTCCAATTAAAAAAAGCAGAGAGCAGAAACACAAGTCATACAAGTTATCTAGTTCTGATAACAGCAGCAAACAAAAACAGAATCCTTGGAATTGGTGAGAAAAAAATTCTCAGTAGAGAAAAGAACGGTTTTGTGGTAAAGATTTATAATTCATGTTAAATAGACTGAATAAGCTAAGTGCCAAGGGCAAAAATCATTTCCCATTTGTAAAAAGTGCATTTGAGCAGAAAAAAGATCTGCAAATCACCCCTAAGGATTATCGTGTTTTATTGTTGTGGCATTTTTACTAAGCAAATACTTTCACTTTTATTGGGATGTACAAAAGCAATCCCCAGTGGTGATTCGTTTTGTCCATATTGTTACTTAGGATGCATAAGAAAGACAAATGCAGATGGTGAATGCTTGGAGGGCATGTGACCAGCCTGGCACTTGTATCTTCACTGGCAATGGTTAGTGCTGAGAAAACATCAATCCCAGAAACCGCTTATGAAACCTTTCCAATAATATGACCACTTCCCTATATCCCTCAAAGGCTACAGGTGAATCCCACAGTGGCCACACCTTGGCTTGTCATCCTATTGGAGCTTCCACAATAATGTACGGATTGGATCACCTTGTCTTGGACACACACAAAAAATGGCAGTTCCAGTCACAAAGCGCTTCTTCACTAAATTCTATGAGTTGGGCTTATTTACAAGAGGATATTCCACCCTTCAAAATCACAAATGGCCCAGCAGGAATGATTTAAGATTAATATGCTTTCCCACAAAATACCCAATTTCTACTCCCTATTAAAAATATTGTCACGGACTCCAAATGTTCTAAGATCTCCACACACAATCAGCAAGGCTTTATGTTTTGCACTCATTCTCTCATCTTTGCCACATATATTCCAAAGCATTAGGCAACTAGTCCAGGACAGGCCACTTCCATCTTTACTATTTATTTCTTTCTCACATTTCTGCTCTCCATTTTTTCTGAAAAACCCTTAGACAAACAATTGTACAGAATCTTCTTGGGTCTTCCTACATTGCTGTTCTTTTCCCTTCCCTTTTCCACATTTGCCTGTGTAGGCTTGCTAGGGACTTTAGCACAGGTGGGCACTAGGGGGGATGCACCTACTCTCAAGAATAGGTTCTTGTCTTCTGGCAGCCAATGGGGAGCCGGTAGGACCAAGGAGGAGCAGAACACTAGGGACCGGTACGCAGCACAGCTGCTGCTTCCCTTCCTCCTCCCAGCTGGCCAGGGGCGCCACCGCGATCTCCCTTCCTCTGCTGCTGGTGGGGAGGCACAGAAGGGGGGGCAGCACCACCATCATGCTCTCCCTGCCTCTCCCTATGCAGGTCTCTCCTCTCTATACAGGTCTACTATGAAGTAAGTCCCAGTGTAGTCAATGGGACTTACTCCCAGGCAGGTGTGGAGAGGACCGCAGTCTCAGAGCCCCAGCCTAAGCAGTCTACTATGAAGTAAATCCCAGTGTAGTCAAGGGGACTGACTCCCAGGCAGGTGTGGGGAGGACTGCAGTCTCAGAGCCCCAGCCTAAGCAGTCTACTATGAAGTAAGTCCCAGTGTCGTCAATGGGACTTACTCCCAGGCAGGTGTGGGGAGGACTGCAGTCTCAGAGCCCCAGCCTAAGCAGGTCTACTCTGAAGTAAGTCCCAGTGTCGTCAATGGGACTTACTCCCAGGCAGGTGTGAGGAGGGCTGCAGCCTCCAGAGCCCCATCCTAAGCAGGTCTACTCAGAAGTAAGTAAGTCCCAGTACAGTCAATGGGACTTACTCCCAGGCCAGTGTGAAGAGAGCCTCAGAGCAGCCTCAGAGCCCCATCCTATGCAGGTCTACTCAGAAGTAAGTAAGTCCCAGTATAGTCAATGGGACTTACTCCCAGGCCAGTGTGAAGAGAGCCTCAGAGCAGCCTCAGAGCCCCATCCTATGCAGGTCTACTCAGAAGTAAGTTCCAGTATAGTCAATGGGACTTACTCCCAGGTCAGTGTTGAGAGGACGGCAGCCTCAGAGCCCCATCCTATACAGGTCTACTCAGAAGTAAGTCCCAGTATAGTCAATGGGGCTTACTCCCAGGAAAGTGTAGAGAGGATTGCAGCCTCAGAACCCCATCCTATACAGGTCTACTCAGAAGTAAGTCCCAGTATGTTCAATGGGACTTACTCCCAGGTCAGTGTTGAGAGGACTGCAGCCTCAGAGCCCCATCCTATACAGGTCTACTCAGAAGTAAGTAAGTCCCAGTGTAGTCAATGGGGCTTACTCCCAGGAAACTGTGGAGAGGATTGCAGCCTCAGAGCACCATCCTATGCAGGTCTACTCTGAAGTAAGTAATTTTTTTAAAATTTTTAATTCTTAAATTAAAAACCACCCTGGCCCCGCCCCTTGACCCTGGCCCCGCCCCCTGGCCCCGGCCACTTCCGGAGAACCGGTTCTTGGGCCAGGCTGTGCCCACCACTGGACTTTAGTCTTGTGACTGATAGTACCAGCATCTCCACTATGAACAACTTTAGCAGATACAGGGTAGGAAAGTTAGTTTTTGGTCTCCACTTTTGGCCTCCACTTTCCTATTTTTCTATGGGCACAATCCAGAGTGAGAGCAGTGAGGCATGCCCCAGCTGGGCTGCCCCAACTATTCTGAATACAGAGCAGAAAGTTATGCTGCATCCAGAGAGTCAGGAAGCCTGGGCTGCCCTCGCTGCTCCAGAGCATGCTCAACAGGCACCATCAGTGACACCTGGGGAGGTGCTTGATGAGAAGACCCCCCTCAGATCACACTGAACAAGGAACAGCTGTGGTGCCTGCCTCAGAAGGAGTCCCTGATGAGATGCCAGTACAGTCTACAGTGAATACAAGGGGCTTCTTGGAGTGGCCTGCTGTATCCCCAGCCTGTGAGCTGCCATAGTTGTGCCATATCCTGAATTTGAGAGGCAGGGGTTGCAAGAACTGGCCAAGATAGACTGGCCAAGAACTCAGATTTTTGGTCAACACTGCCATTCTTACTTGGCCTTATCATGGACCCCTATGGGTCTACTCATTACTATACCTACTCCTGAGGTGGTATAACTCTGAGGAGCTGGAAAAGGGCATTTCTGCCCTGGAATCAGGCTCTGGATATAGAGTAACTGCTCTGCCCTAGGCAATGCTAAGCATACCCTCAACGTGCCTCTCCTGAGCTGCCCAGGTCCACCTGTTTTGGGGCCGCCTATGTTGCCTTAGGCTGCCTCAAGTCTTTTCCAGAATAACTAGAGTGGCCCTTGTTGCAGTTGGGTCAGCTCAGTGATAGATAGGGTAACCCAAGTGCACTTCTGGATTGTGCCCTATATTTCTCATCTTTGGTAAACAGCAGTATCCACTGCATGTGTCATGAGCACTAGAGGTGATGGCATCTGCCATAGATGTTTCTAAAAGGGGTGTGGACAAATTTCTGGAGGAAAAGTACTGGTACATCACAAATTACAAGCCATAATGTGTCTGTGCAACCTTGTGGCTTTGGAACTGGACCACCTCACAAGGCAAGATGCAAGAGAGTAGTGCCAGGATGCAGGAACTTGTCTTTTGTGCTCTATGAAGCATCTGATGGGCCACTGTGAGATACAGGATGAAAGACCAGATGGGCTTTTGGCCTGATCCAGTGGGGCTCTTCTTATGAGTATAACACATCAGGGACAATAGAACAAATAGGAATAAAGGAAGCCGCATGATGGAGGTTCACATCGAGAAAACAGAGGGTGACAATGACTCCTTAAACATACAGAAGATTGTTTTAATAGATTGTTTCAAAGAACTTTGCTTCTGCAAAATCCTGAAATAATACTTTTATTTCCTGTTATTTGTATTTTCTTGACCTGGAAAGCTTTTGGATTGTAGTCTTTTTTACAATACAATCTGTTTGGCTTTTCTTTTCTGCATTAACCATGGAAATCTTGTTCATTAGTCACTGTCTTTGCCAAACACAGCACTGTTACAGTGTCCCGTCTTCTCAATTTCTTCTCTTTGCTAGTTACAGGCAAAACACCTGCCATAGAGCTAATCCATCTGATACAGCATGAGATCCAATCTAGCATGAGTAAAAGTGCTTATGAATTTTGTATCCTCTGACATGTGTTGCAGTGAAAAAGCCTCAGGTGTGAATTTAGCCTGGAACGATGAGTCAGTGGGATCTTGTAAGAAGATCTCTGTTCTTATTCAAGTTCCTCTTTCACTGTAATGCTCATAGCCATTTGTTCTATGACTTTAGAAAACATGCTTTTTTCCCAAGTTTATTTTTTACAGGCACAGGCTGTCCCTTCTCTTCCAGTAAGGTTCCATTTCGGAATCCCCTGTGGATATTCCATGCCTTAAAAAATGGAAAAAATATATTTAAAGACCAATTTTCAGGTTTCTTACCCCTCCATTGCTCCTAAAGGAATGAGGTTGTGCCTGTATCTCCATAGGGGTTTGATTCTGGGACTCCCTGCCTATACCAAAAAAATGCATTAAATAAAAGCAGATTCAAAAATAAAAATGTGTCCCTTTACACTGGTTTAAAAAACACTTATCTTACTGTTCAAAAGCTCTGTAGGGTTTCCCACTTCCTGTTGGGAAATATGGTACAGGCATTTGGTACAGCCTGTATTTGTAGAGGTTACGTTCTGGAACTACCTGTAGGTAAGTGAAGCCATGGGTACAAGGGAACATCCTCCTCCAGCTTCCTGATCAATGGTACTCAAACTGGAGCCCACACCAGTCCTCATCACAAGTCCTCATCACTACCCATATTGAAAAGTAAACTGCATACCGTTGTAATGATGCTAATTACTGAACAGGAGACAGTAGTCTTCAATCTATAAATTCTGTACTGATCCCAGACAACAGGGAACAGCTCCTTAGCTCTGCTCTGCCTTGGAATGCAATCTCCTCTTTGTCTGACATACAGTGCAATCCTAAGCATGTCTACTCTGAAGTAAGTCCCATTGTGTTCATTAGTACTTACTCCCAGAAAGGGTAGTTAGGAGCCTAAAAACACAATGCTAACCATGTCTACTCAAAAGTAAACCCCATTGCATCCAATGGGTCTTACTCCCAGGAAAGTGTCTTTAGGATTGCAGCCATAAGTCATTGATCAGCCCCTATAAAAGGAAGCAGATAAAGGTGCTGGCAGGCTGGCTAACAATTCCTCAATAGAAAGTCTTGGTTATGCTTTGAATCTGCTTTTTAGTTCATTTTTAACCTTTCTGTTGGTGCACCCTGAATATCTCCGGCTATTGCCTGTTCCATGGTCCTCATCATGAGCGGCTACCTAGACAGGAAGCATGGGCCTGTGTGGTGGTGGCTGTGGCACACACTGACGCCTCTAACTCACAGTACTTCAAAGTAAGGCACTGGTTTCTTCTTCCCTTTGACCAGGAATGTCACTAGGGAGTGAGGGGTATGTAGTCCATACCAGGTGATGTGCCCAGGGCGGTGATGCACACTAGGCTGTTACACCCCAAAAATTCAATTTTGTGATGGGGTGGAAAACCCCATTGTGTAATATAAAATGTTTATTTAAGAGAGAACCCAAAGCGAAACCAGCCATATCCAGGACTATTTTTTCACTTCTTTATCAAGACATCACTTGTACGTATATCAGTCCAAATTTATTAGAAATGTTTGCTTGTCTTGCAAAATTCACTCAACCCAAGTTACAGTGGCACCTCACGTAACAAATTTAATTCGTTCTGGAGGCATATTTGTTATGTGAAACGTTCTTTACGTGAAGCGGATTTTCCCATAGGAAATAATGGAAACTCAGATAATTGGTTCCACTACCCAAAAATATGGATGTAAAAATGATGACAAAATACTGGAATTGAATTCAAAACATGCATTCAATGTGCATGATCCTATGAAATCTACTTAGGCTGCAATACTAAAGACACATAGAAGGCTGTAATCCTAAAGACACTTAGGAGGCTGCAATCCTAAAGACAAAATCCTAAAGACACTTAGGAGGATGCAATCCTAAAGACACTTTCCTGGGAGTAAGATCATGAACACAAGGGAGCTTGCTTCAGAGAAAGCATGGTTAAAAATCTGCACTCATAGACTATTTCCTGGGAGTAAGCCCCATTGGGGGGACTGGGGGGGTCTTCTGGGGGGTGGGAGGGTGTTTTGGGACAGTGGGGGAAGATACAGGCAGGGGATAAAGGGGAGGTACTCACTTTAAAAGCCTGGCTTTCGAACTCCAGGTGTCTTGCAGAGCGGGCTGGAGGGAGGAGCATCCCCTGTCTCTCTCCAGCCTCTTTCGAAAGGTCTGCAGGGAACCTCATGTTAGAAAGCCAGGCTGTTAAAGTGAGTGTTAAAGAGCTATCAGCCAGCGTTCATTACCCACAGCAGGTTCGTTACCGAAGGCAGAGGCGCCACCTAGTGGTAGGTTCGTTACCTGGAACATACTTTACCCAAGGCATTTGTTACCCAAGGTACCACTGTATTCTCAATCCAAGATTTTACTGCATTGGGTAGGACTAAAATTTTACAGATTTTTTGGGTGGTGGTTGAGGTTATTAACTTGGTTTACTTTAATGTATTTACAATTATTTATTTTAATTTGCTTGATTATGTCACTTCCAGCCATGACATCATGTCTGGTGGGTTCTTGGACAGATTATCACTCTTAAAACTGGGTTCAAGCTAAAAGGTTTGAGAACCACTGCAATAATGTGTTTGTAAGTTGACATCCTTGAGGAAAGTGACACCACTAGAGAACAAAATAAGGGCACAGTCCAGAATAACTATGGGGAGTCCTTGTCCGATGTAAGAACAATTTACTCTGCATTGCAATATGAATTTCCCATAGGTTTTCACTTGGTGATGCCATAACTACGTTGAAGTAAATGTCTCTTGGTGCTCCCATAGTTGCTTTGTATTGTAGGGTTAAATTGTTGTTTTTAGGAATAATATCATGTTACATACTTTTGGATGCATAATTTACAGCAGAATGCAGTGAAACAAACCGCTTTGAAATACATGCGTCCCTCATTATTTCCTAGGGTTCTGGAACCTCCCATGGATAAAAAATCCATTTAGAATGAAATTAATGTAAAAACAAATTTAGGCTACAATCCAGAGTAACTATGGGACCTTTTACACCAATGTAGTTATGGTGCCACCTATGGCAAACCTATGGGAAATGCATAGAGCAATCCAGAGTAAGTGCCTCTTACGTCTTCCCATAGTTACTCTGGATTGTAGGGCCTGAGATCCACTTCCAAGTTTTTTGTTGCTGCAGAGGTTTGATTCTGGGACTAAATAATGTAATGATTGCTTGCATGACTACCTACCTACAAAGGTAAAAAAGCAGTTTTTTAAACTGTGATTTACAGTGTCCATTTGTGTTGAGTCAAATAGTGTATAAAAAAATCAGTGTATAACAAAGTTGGACCTGTATCTTTACTCTGTCAAAAGATATGGCAAAAAAAAACAAAAACAAAACAGGGGAACTGGGATGATAGCACACCCACTCATGGGGTGATCCGATGGCCTCCCGCATCGGGTGACGTGTACCCTAGTGTACCCTTGACTGCTGGTAGCTTCAAAACCAGTAAATGACTTTGCCAGCCATCACTATTCCCAAGCCCTTCACATTTCTGTATTCCTTGCTTCTTTGCCTTTACCAGCTGGCTGACTGAATGTAGCAATTGGCCAAAAAGATATAATATCGCCACCATATGTTGGCAGGACTTATTTGAAGCAAAATACTCTTCCTGATCCCACTCCATGTTTTAAGTCTTAAAAGTTTTTTTTAAATAAACATTGGGCCCCTGGAGGTGTATAATTACTGCTCAGAGCCTTCATATGCATTGGTGCTATTAGCTTAACAGATAAAATTGTAGATAGGAGGAGCAGTTTACTTCTGAAAGCATCCCTGAGGCAAGCTCCCATATCTCACTGATTAGCTTCATTCAATTATGTTTTCTTAATTGTTCATGGGCTAAAGCTCATTAAATGGATAAACACACACACACACACACACACTCTCACACATTACTTTCCCACAGGTTGAGCTCTTGAGCATGGCAAGAAAAACACGAGCTTTTTCAACTGATTCCTCTCCTAGGCATTGCTAGAGTGAATTTTGGTGGTTGACTTCATCTTGGCCTTTCAAGGTTACATGAAGTTGCACATTTGCACCAGCTGGCAGCGTCAAACACGAGGACCCTCACTAAAACACTGAGAGCACAAACCTGCCAGTTTAGGCCAGCACAACTCCCCCAGCCTCCTGATCTTGTGGTGATGTCGGGAGGCCAGCACATGTCTGTGCATTGGCCTAACTCCTCCAGAAGTGGTGCAGAAGTGCCTTATGACACTTTGGTGACACCCCCCCAGACCACCACAGGACTTGTGGATAACCAGGGAATAGGATTGTGCTATAATTCATTAAGCCTTGATACAATATAAATTACTGTATATTGGCCCACTTGGCAACTCCATTTCAACATGGAAAAAAAACTGAGTTCCAAGGGGCTTGGGACAGGTGGAAAAACCTGTGTACCACTCATGCACAGGCAGTGCAAGCATATAAGAGTTGAGCTTTTCCTTCATTTTGGAAATATCCCGTAAGTGCTTCAAAGCTAGTGGATGTGCCCTGTTAGGCATGAAGTAATGAAGACATTACTATGGAAACACTGTGTAACTTCAGACATTGTATGACTTCACTTATTTCCCAGACTCATTTATTATCTATCTATCTATCTATCTATCTATCTATCTATCTATCTATCTATCTATCTATCTATCTATCTATGCAATTATTTATCAACCTGATTATGCAAGAACCATATTAATATACAATATTTAAAAGTGTCTCTCTCATGTGGCTGAAATGTCATTGTGAGGCTATGAGGCTTCTGAGGCTAGAAGAGATTGAAGGTAGCCTTTTTCCCATGCCTGAAAGCTAATAAGCGAGCCAAACCAGTTTTTACTATAAACGTGTTGCTCTCGCCAACCTGTACCCATTGCCCACCTCTCAATAATATCTGACCAACAGTGCAATCCTAAGCCTGTCTATTCAGAAGTAAATCCAATGGGTATTCAATGGGGCTTGCTCCCCCTTTGTATTCAATGGGGCCTACTCTCAAGAAAGTGTGTTTAGGATTGCAGACTCAATCAGATTTGAAATGTTGATGTTCAGTATTTCATATCCTATTGGACTGCTGTAATGCACATGTTTTCTTTCTTCCTCTGATACCTCTCAACTTTGTATATGCTGACACCATCAGAAAAATAAATTAAGGTTGCAATCCTAAGAGAACTTTCCTGGGAGTAAGTCCCACTGAACTCAATGGAACTTACTTCTGAGTAGACACAAATAAGATTGTACTGTAAGTTTGCTTCTGTAAATAGCTACAACCATTTTATGTCAGGGTTATTACCATACTTTAGCAACGACCCTTATAAACACACTCACATGGTAGGGTTTCATTAAATAATATAAACATCTTCCAACATTAAATTATTTAAAATAGTGACACTATTATGTACAGGTAACATTTCCGTTCCCAAACAATTCAATCACTACTAGGGGTTCTCTCTCCTCCGATTACAATATATCACTCCTTAACTACATTAGGCGTAGCAAGGATTTGAATTCCATGCTGTTTTGTTTTTGCTCTCTCTCTGCACCATGATGGCCAAGAGGCCTGCCCCTCCTAGTATCTTTCTAGTTCCAAGTGCTGTTTGAAACCCCCCTAGTCAATTTTCCAGCTTCGTATCTGGGGAGCAGTAGTGACCCCCTTGGCAAATTTTTACCACCGTCGCCCCTCCTAAGCTGACTTTTGGAAGTTTCTTATTTCCTTTTATATTCATCATAACTGTTTATTTAGCTCTTTTTATGAATAGAAATTATAAAGATTGTGGATATTATGATTTTGTTCATAATATTGTACATATTTTGTACATAAATATGTATTTTTGCCTAGGGTTGCCAATTAGATACACTTCAAGCATGTACTCCTGTTTGCTTTTTCTCTTCTCTTGTCTTTGAAAAGCCATTTCAGCCTGCATTTTACTGACCATTTGCTCATGTTGTCTTCACACCTTTGATTGCTATCTAAGCACATGCTAATGAACAAGTCCTCTTTGCCTTGAGGTAGGACTCTTCCATTGTTCATGGGGTTCCTGACCCTGTTGATGATATGGATGTTTCTTCTTTCTAAGGCTCTTTCCCCCCTACTTTGGTGAGGTGTTGGTTTCACCTTTCTGGGATAGCTGCATCTCTTGAATTGTATTGTTCTCTTTACTGTTAATTTTAACAGGAACAGAGAACACATGCAGAGAACACATGCAGGCTTGTCCCAACAAAGGCCACATCTATGGGTTTTCTAAGCCAAATGCGGCCCTCGGGGCTCTTGTTGGACAAGCCTTTCAGTCACAGAACTGAATTGTGAACTTCCCAACAGCGACTCAGAGTGACTCTACTGTGCCTATATTTCCAGTTCAGCTCATAATTAATGCTCTTATCTCTTTCTTTTTCATGAAAACATAAGGCAATTTGGAGGTGGGTATTAATTTTCAGTGATTATGGTTTTACTTGCTGTATGATTAATAAATCATTATAAGACAGGGTGAGCTCCTGTCCTTAGCCCAGCTCTGCGATGCCAGCTGGATCCAATCGTATTGGCTCTGCCTTTCCATTGGACTAATTCAGTGGCATGGAGAGGGGGGATTTGCTGCTTGGGTAACAGTCTATCCTCCATAACAATCCAACCCAGGCTTTCGTGCTTTGCATGCAGCGTATGCAGCACTGAGCACAATACCATAGTCTTTCAAGACTGACGGAGGCCTGCTGATTAATAAATGTGGATTTTTGAATCAGATTTTGATTATTGTCTCTTTGTACATCCTAATGTACAATTCTAATGAATGTCACTTAACACTTTAAGAGTGTTACAACTGAGTTAATTAGGTGCTTATGAAAGTTTTCTAACCGTGGAATTTTGTGCTTACTGCGCCCAACAGTGGAGTCAAACAGCTATGCCTGACGAAGGGTTAAGAAGAGAGACTTACCCTACAATCCAGAGTAACTACGAGAGCACGTAAGAGACATTACGTGTACCCGTAGTTACTGCACCATCTAATGAAAACCTATGGGAAATTCATACTGCAATCCACAGCAAATTGTTCTTACACCGGAGCAAGGACTCCCCGTAGTTACTCTGGATTGTGCCCTTAGAGCACAATCCTAACCATGTCTACTCAAAAGTGAGCCCCATTATATTCAGTAGGTTTTACTCCCAGGAAAGTGTCTTTAGGATTGCAGCCTTAAAGAATCTCTCCAACTGCCACTCATTCACTTCTGAACAGCTTATCTTATGCTGACTTTGGAAACACTACTTTTTAGTAAACAGGCTCAACCACGATAAGGGCTCTTGCACTTAGGTTTCAGCAGTCTGTTTCGGGCTTCATAGGCTGTGCCCTTCTGGGAAAGGGTAAGCTTCTGCAGGAACTGTGATTGCAGCATGGGCAGGACATGCTCAACTAGCTGATAGCCCACCCTTTACTCAGCTGTGGCCTTCCCAGCCCGTCCTGGTATGTGCCTGTTCCTGTTTGAGACTGACTAAACACTGACACATAAACCTTCTTCCATGAAGAAACAGTACAATATCTTTATTGCAGCAATTACTTATCAAAAGGTTAGCAAATTCTTTCTCAAAACCCTCCCTAAAGAAGCATATACAGTGGCGCCACATTTAAAGAACTTAATTCGTTCTGGAGGCATGCTCTTTAAGTGAAATGCTCTTTAAGTGAAGCAGATTTTCCCATAGGAAATAATGAAAACTCAGACGATTGGTTCCACAACCCAAAAAATATTCATATAAAAATATTAACTGTTTATAAAAATGATTACAAAACACTGCAATATAACACTGTACAAAGCACTGTAATATACAGTAACACACAACAATGCAATAAAGAAAATACTGTACAGTACTTAACTGTTCTGTACCTTTGAAAACCTTTATGGCTGGTGTTAGGGTTACAGAGAGGGGGTGACTTTCAGAATCACTAATGGAGTCACTGTTATCCATTGGCTCAATGGAATCTATTGTCTTTTTGTGCAACTTTAACATTCCCAAGCTGCTGATGGGGAGCAGCACTAGAACATTGATAAGGCACACCTTCCACACTGCCACACACAGATCCCACATACAGACCTGACTCAGGCTGCTCCCCCCGGATGTCCTATGAGTTCCCTGGCAATGGAAGCCTATTCCAAACTTTGCCAAGGGCCCCACTGTAGCTCAAGCTAATCTCCTCGTCCCGCCTGTGAGTTCCCTTGCCATGGAAGCCTGTTCCAAACTTCCTCAGAAGTGCTCTTTATTCAAAACAGTGCTCTTTAAGCAAGTTAAAATTTCTGAGAAAATTTTGCTCTTTATACAAAACGCTCTTTAATCAAGATGCTCTTTATTCAAGGTACACTGTAACTGAACTTTCCAGCGTAGCTGGAAATTTTTTCCATGAGATTTTGTTTTTGCTCCCTCTCTGCACCATGATGGCCAAGAGGCCTGCTCCTCCTAGTACCTTCCTAGTTCTAGGTGCGTTTGAAATCCCCTAGTCATTTTTGCAGCTTCTTTTGTGGGGAGCAGTAGTGACCCCCCTGACATGTAAAATCTCTTATGTCCTCCCATAGTTACTCTGGGTTTGGGGATAACCCTACAATCCAGAGTAACTATGGGAGCAAGTAAGAGACATTACGTGTACCCGTAGTTACTGCATCACCTAGTGAAAACCTATGGGAAATTCATATTGCAATCCAGAGCAAATTGTTCTTACACCGGAGCAAGGACTCCCCATAGTTACTCTGGATTGTGCCCTTAGTTACATAAATCACTATTCATACGATATTGTTAGCTAAATGTAAAATGCTTTAATAATTACTAGTTAAATTGAAGGCAAACTACTGTATGTGCAGATAGTGAATTAAGCATCTATTCTATGAAACATGTCCGTACAGTATTTACATTTGTGTAGTTATAGATTTTTAATTTGAAGAATGCTAATTTTTTTTGGCTTGGCTGTGCACCGTAGGAAGAATTAACAAATGAAATATTCAATGAAATGCTTATTAGTAGAAATGTCTGCATTTGTGAATATTACCTCCCGAAAAACTAAATTGTGTGTAAGTAACCAGGAAGACAGCTGGCCTAACCAGCAGCTAAACAACAGGGAAAATATGTTTGGAGAATATGCAGGGAAAAATTGTCCACAGTGACAGCAAGGTTTTACAAAACAGAGACCCCTATTCTTTAGTTCCAAGGAGCAGACAGAAGAATAGTCAGGTACAGTCCAGGGTCAGAAATACACAGTCAGCCAAGCCAATCCACTCTACACCAACAGAACCTCCTGCAGCAATTCCATTTTTTATCCCATACCACACTGGCATTACTTATACCCTTTTATTCCAGGCTCCACCAATGAGATTAAGGGTGACTCACCCATCACATGAGTGTCTCCTGACACCTTTACCATATACTTACATAGATGGCATTAGTTGAGGTCATGTGATTTATTCCACATATACACAGGTGTCTTGTATTAAGCCATTTTCTGCAGAGGTCTGTCTGATCACATTCCCAGGCTGCAATCCTAATCTCTCCAGTTAGGCCAGCATAAGCCCTGGCACAAGTCCTATGCTCACTGGGAGTATCACAAAAGTGCTTTAAGGCATGTCTGCCCCATTCCAGGGCATGGTAGGCACAGGCATATGCCAGCCTCCTCCTACCACCATGGGAAGATCTTGTGAGTGGCGTGAGTTATACTGGCCTACATTGGTTATGACTGCATCCCCCAGATTCAAAAAGAACTGATGAGTAGCAAAACAAACTGAAACACGCTTAGAATGCAGGAACCTTCACAGTTAGCTTCCCAATTTTTCAATTATTAGCCAATAGCAACAATCAACAATCAAAAAGCATTAAGTGAGTGTACCATAGCATAAATGCTATGGTTTTTGTCCTACGTCTCTCAGGCTGCAATCTGCCCCCTGCACAGGAGTAAGTCCTGCTGATTATAACAGGGCTTACTTTAAGGTAGACACACAAGGCGAGGTCTCTCAGGTTGCAATCCTAAAGACACTTTCCAGGGAGTAAGACTCATTAAACACAATGGGGCTTACTTTTGAGTAGACATAGGATTATGTTCTCAGGCTCTTTTCCATCACCCGCCTTACATAAGAGTGAACCCCATTGACTTAATAGGCTTACTTCAGAGTAGACATGCATAGGCTGGTCTCTCAAGAAAGGCAGAGCAGATGTTCAAAAGAGGGGGGGTGGAGCAGGTGTGAGTGCTGTATCCCAGCCAGGACTATTTCTAACTTGTTTATCAGTAATCATTTGTATATCAAGTCAAAATTTATTAGAAATGTTTGCTTGTCATGAAAAACACTCTCAATCCAACATTTTACAGATACTGTAAATAGCTATGGATCTAGATTAAAATGTACCCAAAGGCTAAACCTGCAAAGGTTTATGAGCTGTTACTTCTCTGCCTATATTGTGGCCATTTTCAGTTTCTCTCTCTATCCCTGTTGTCCCCACTTCATTTCGGGTTAGTCTGATTTACTAAACAAGTTATACTGCGGTCAATGAAGACTTAAGTCCTACAGCAAATCTGAAAAGTTGTCAGTTCATAATGTAGTTCTTATCAATGCCCCTTCTGGTTTTAATGTGCCCTCATTAAAACCTCTATTTAATGACACCGCTTAAATACGCAAATAAATGCTAGCACTTAAGTCAGTGATTTTCAACCAGTGTGCCACGGATAGTCCTCAGGTGTGCTGTAGGAAGCTGGAGATTGACATTCATTAATAGTAAAACTGGGGGATTTGAACAGCCTGGTCTGCCTTATCAATGGTAAAAACAACTGATGGTGTGCCTTGACAATTTCAGTGCCTTGTTAAGTGTGCCGTGAGATGAAAAAAGTTGAAGATCACTGGCTTAAGTTCTCCCCACACAGATTCTTAACTTATATGTTGCTTCCTATTTACCCCACTGTTTTGTTCCTGGGATGTTTCAGACTTGTGTTCATCAAATTATCTTTATTATGCCTAAATGAGGACTTCTGGCATATCCTGTGGGAGTTTTGGCAAGAGACCACAAAGGACATGTTCATCAAAAGGATGGAGCGACTTTCAAAAGGGACAGACCCCATGGCTGTAAAGAGGAGCAGAATGAGAAGGCAAAGGCCATGGCTTTTCCCTTTAGTACTGATAAACTGGTCCCATGTGTTATTCTATCCTGTTCCATGCACTTTGGATAACTACCACATTTACTTGAATCTAATGCACCATTGAAATCTAATGCAAACCCCAATTTTAAAAGGCTTGAGATTAAAAAATGTTTACTAGTGATTGTACTATGCAACTGGAAAGCAGATGCAAAATTTTACTGCGTACGAAGTCTTATACGACCATACACTACCAAATTGTATTACTTTATACAACAATGGGTTTTATGTTACAACTTTGTTACAATAAACTATTTAACTAAATACTGATCTGTACTTATAATCAAAATACCATATTTTCTAAAAAAAAATGCACTATCAAATCTAATGCACACCCTGACTTTGGAGACTAAATTCAGCAGAAAAAGATGAGCATCTGCTTAGAGTAAATATGGTATGTTTTTAAAAAGAAATACAGGATCCTAAAATTGTGATCTAAGTATATGGCTCCCACCAATTGTCAGTCAAACGGATTGCACCATTGAACAGAACAGAGCCTCAAATCATTCTATTCTGATTTTTTTCCCCTCATAATAATTGACAAAAAAGAATATTTTTTTCTGAGAATAATTGATAATAATTTCAGAATTATTTCTCAGAATTATTCAACTGAATAATTGAATAATCTCAGCCTGTTGCATATGGCTGCTGTGACTGCTTTGAGTTTTATTCGAAGGGGCTTTTTTGTTCTTCTTTTATTTCACTCTAATGTAGTTTAACGAACTTGCTGTTGTAATACCAACCAGCAGAAAATATGACCTTGTAAATGATACCCAGCTAGCAAAACAGCATGTATTATGCTTCTAGACAAGGCAGGCCACTCTTTTAAATGGCTCCAATACTGGTCCTAAATACCCACAATTAAACCAGAGCACCATAAGGCAATAGGATGTGATATACATATAAATCTCAACCATCTGTTGGTTTGTATGGTACTTTCTCTGATTTTAAGCCTCCAGCAAATCTATGTATGATTTTGTTCTCTGAGATCTTTAGTGCCTTAACTCATTAATAAAAATATTGTGCAAACAATAAGCTGAATGTCAGATCTGGCCTATGTTGGAATAGTATAAGTGAGGTTTACTGTTAAGGTCCCAGTGAAAGGCAGCTGTGATCCTAAACAGTTCAGCTGAAAGCATTTATGATACCAGCTGTGATACCAGCATTCAGGCTACAGAAGCAAGTTTGCAAATAACACAGTTTCATGACACTTAAAATCCTGCCACCTCACTGACCAATAAATATTATCATCTAAATTCAAGTGCATCAAATCTTTAAAAGCAATAAAAATCTAATATGCCAAATATTATTGAAAGTCATTATGAAATTAAATGAAACCAAATTTAGGCACCAAATATCCACCAAAGACACTGTCTAGAATGTATAATCATTTTGAAATGGTTCTCTTCCACTTTCAGTCTTGCATTTGCATTATTGACACATGGGAACAATCTGCATGAAAGGAGCTGAACAGCATTTTGATGTCATTTGTGAAAGTGTCCTTATTGATTAAGAAAATAATCCATCCAATATACGAGTGCATTAAAACAAGTTATTTTCATGTGTGAGCAGATTCCCCTTTATATTCTGCAAGGGATCTATACATATATTAGAAGGGTTCCAGAGTTTTTTCTTCCCTAAGAAGTCCCTGGATTTCTAATTTGCCCTCTGTGATACCACATCCATGAAAAGTCTTTCATTCCCCATCACACAGTCAGAATTTCATTACGTAAACTGTTCAATTAGAGCTCAATGCTCCTTCCCACTGACTGGATTGTACATGACCATAATGAACCACAAACTTCTGAAATTTTCCAAATAATGGACTTGGATAATTTCTGAATTTGAATAATTTCTAAAAGACTGCAATTGTTTGGTAAATACTGCAGCTACCAATCTATTATCTGGTGTCTTCAAACCATCACAGTTAAGTTTCCTCAGTTTTTGTTAAATGTTATATGAGCACTCTGTTGGAATCAACTGATGATGCTACTAATTGTGTGTGCCTGCCATCTATTTTAAGTATGTACCTTTGTTTTGTCCTATGGTACCTTTTATTGAAATGAATTTTATAATCTGTGCCAATATCATTTTAACACAGATATATGTCAGCATCATTCCCAACAAACCCAAATGACAGGCCATCTTGCAGATTTTCTGAACAATGGAACTCGCAAGCATTAACTATTCTTAATTGATATCTCATAAAAGAAATTTTCTGTAAATGCTGTAGGGCGTGAACGTTTTTATTTTTAATAGTTTAGGGATAAAATCTCCATGATTATATACTAACAAAGCTACAAGAATTATACTTGTCACAGATTGGAATATTAGTTCTTGTGGCTAAACAGTGCTGTTAAAAAGTACTTCTCAGAGTAAAATAATTTTTGCTCACATGTAAATTCAATTGCAAACATAGCACGCCACAAAAGGCTCTTCAAATTGTTGGACAGATAATAAACTGAGATATTATGTCTTGTAACAGATGTGAACCTGCCCACAGGCTGTGAAAAAGGAAGGCTGTTAACTCATACTGCCAGGAATAATTAGTTATCATATAAACAACAACACACGAATCTAGTGTCTTTTAGCATACATTAGGGTAGGAAACGCAGCTTGCATTTTTCCCAGCATAGATGTCTTGACTATGACTTCTATAGGTGAATTTATAATGCCCCAAATTATGTTTTCTCTTCATTAAGGCAAACGTTCCTCAATTTTTGACAGAAGTCCATTTTTCATTCAAATTTTTCATACAAACTATTGCTCCTAATGAGTGATCGGCTCAAATATGCAGGAAAACCACCACAACCCCATTGGTTTTGATAAACTTTCTGGCACATTACTAGTAAATGAAGATTTCATGCAATATATTTTCAGTTTAAAACATAAAATATTCCCTTTTGAGACTTTTTCTAGAACATAGTTTGTTTGGGGTATATGCATATTATATTCAATGCTCTATTATTTGTGGGGATTGCATAACAGCTTTGATATTCTGCGCATCCATTTATCTTTCAATATGATGGACTTTTGTTTTGTTTTCCCATAAAATATCCTTGTCTTCTGGTCTGCCTGCTCCCTTTCCCTTGATGCCACAGAATTATCTGATATGTTGATGCCACTGAATGATCTGATATGGGTCTATACATGTTTCATACATTGAATTAGCTGCTCTGATCACATGGATTAACTGGGCAATTCAGGAGTAGTGTGACATCAGAACTCCTCAAGTAATGCCTCATGAAATTTAAGTTCCAAGGACTATGGGTGCAATCCAGAGTAATTATGAGGAATCCTTGCTCTGATGTAAGAGCAATTTACTCTGGATTGTAATAAGAATTTCCCATAGGTTTTCACTAGGTTGTGCCATAACTACATCAACGTAAACTCTTATGTGCTCCCGTAGTTTCTTTGGATTGTAGGGTATGAGTAACTTCTGTGAAGTTATCAAAATTATGGTCCTACTAATGAAACCATATAGGTGAGAATTAGTTCAGAACTTTTGGTGCTTTTCAGAGCTCAGATGAAACAGACAACACTTGCTGTTTTTAAGGAAGGACTTCAAATATAAATGTAGACTTTACACAAACATGTTTTGGAAAGTAGCTTCAATCTTTTGATGCACAGCATGAACAGCTCTTTGTTGTTAACATTTCAAAACACCATTGTATATGATACAAATTAATCTATAGCAGCACCCCTCTGACCCAATAAAATAAAAATGCAGACTTCAATAGCAGAAAGACAACAATGCAAAACAGCAGGCAATATCCCTTCCAAGGAAGCAGATCCTCACAGCAGCAAACTTCTAGCAGGGTTTATCACTCAACTTTAGGAGCAAAATCAAGTAGAACAGAAGCAGCTTACAAAGATCTTACAAGGTGGGATGCTAGGAAGGGGGAAGTGGCTACTTGTTTGGTGCAATTTCAGGATTCGTGTCAAAACTGCTGACATGTAAGCAGGAGCTCAGAAGAGGGAGAAAAGGGAGAGGAAATCATTAAAGAATGAATAGCAGGCTTTTGAAGACTTCAGATCACTGCTGGCTGAAGATGAACAGACTTGCAGCCCAGTCCAGTGCACATTTACACACAAGTGACTCCTATTGAGTTTAGTGGTGCCTAAAGGTTTGCAGCTTTATTCTCTCCTTTCTGAAGACATAAACAAAAACAGCAACAATGAAGCTGTGCTGCTTCAAGAAATTGAATACAGGCATTCCCCCCACTCATATGACATGTTAGGGACTAAGGAAGTGCTGAAAATGGAAATGGTTGAAAAGTGGAACACAGTCTTTTTTAGGGTTACATATGTTGCTTCCAATGCTTTTTTAGTTAGCAAATTACAAATGCCTTTTTGTTGTGTTTATTTCTGCTGTCATACAAAGATTTCTGCCATGGACTTTTTATTAATGCCTTGGTGAATGGGAATAGTACTGGAGCTAAAGTTGGCAGACAACCTCACACACACACATCCCTCCAAATTCTTTGAATCACCATGTCATATTCAAACCTACATGGTAGAGTTGTAGAGCTTTTAGCCTTTTGGAATAAAATAGTGGGGTTGAAAACGTAGAGCATTCATTGAACGAATTATAGATATGTCTGAAAAGTGTTGAAAGAGTGGATCGTCAGAAAATGAACTTTTGTAAAGTGGGAGGTACATGTATAGAAACTAAAGATACACACACATGGGTGCATTCTTTGTGTCAATAAATAAACTCAGGGTCCCTTAGATCACACAAACAGCATATATAAATATTCTGTTTTGCTTAGCATTCTGGACCTTTAATTAGAGATCAATAACATTTGCATTCTGCAAGTTAGCAAATCAAACTAAATGGTCATTAATATCATCCAACATTCAACCTCTAAACTGCACCCATTTGAACTGACTATACTTTTTTAAAAATTAATTTTCTATCATTTCCATTTATTCATGAGCAGCTCAGGTGAAAAACGCATTCATCTGCATCTGGTCTTTCACAATATAATTTTAAACAAGACTCTGTGACCTTTAAAGGATGAATATAATCCATGCTATAAGTTATCCTATGACAAAAAACAACACAGAAAGCCAAGATACTGAATATATTTCTACTGAAGCATTTCAAACAATATTTGGTCCATAGCTGAATCTAGAAAAATATCCTTCAATAATTGTCTACTCTATACAAAGCCTGATACTGAACAAACATTAATGTAATCAATCCAGGACCATCATGACCTGAACCTTAAGCAAATACTTAACATAAAACAGATGGTATGGCCACCTAGGAGGTTATAATAACTATTTCAACTTACCATTACCCTATACCAGATTTACACACAAGATATCCGAACATGCAGAGCAACAAAACTAAAAATTCAAATAGTGCAAACCATAGACATTTAATGATTTATATCAGGGGTCTCTAAACCTTTGGCTGAAGGGTTACATCAAATACCTGACACAATGTCAAGGGCTGGGGAAAAAAACTTTAAATAAAAAATTAAGTTAAATAGACTGGAGCTGAAACTTAGATTATTGAATAAATAGGCTCAAATTTCTAGGTTTTCTGCTAGCACCAACAAACAAAACAGAAATAAAACACAAACTTAAATGAACCCCTATTTTCCTCACCCCACTCTCACTTCTGTCATGTTTCATCAATTGAGTCAGAGGCTCTTGGCTGCGGACCAGTTAGAGACCCAGCACAGGCCACATCTAGCCCCTGGGCTGGGGTTTGGAGACCTTTGATTTATGTGTTTCCAGATACAGATCTTTAAAGGGAAGGCTTTTAAAATCAAATTTGTATGCTGGCAAGCAGATAGAGATAATGTACACATGATATTGGATGAATTACCATACATCAGAGACAGATCAGGATGAGCTAGTATAGGGGCCTCCAAACTTTTAATTTCAGGGCTCCTGGACCTTTATAGGAGGGAATTTCTGAAGGTAAAGCTTCTCATCTCATAGATCATAAGCTGAAATTCCCTCTTCTACACACATGCTAAAGATCCAGGAGCCATGAAGTTAAAAGTTTGAAGACCCCTGAGATAGAGGATAGCCAAGTTATGCCCCCACATTATGCCCCACGTTAGACTCATAGCCTTCAGTGTGCCCATCAGGCATAATGGATCTTAGCACAAGCTCTGGTACCCAATACAACTTGGGGGGGGGGGACAAGCAGCAGTGCCTTAGAGGTTCCAGTGCAGAGAATTGTCCCAGCATCCTGGCACTGAGTTTTCTTTGGTTGCAATCCATTCTTTTCTATTAAGTATATTTTTTATTTATAATTTATAAAAAATTATTTATTTATTATTTATAATAACTTTTTCTATTAAGTATATTTTATTTATAAATTTATAAATTTATTTATGAAAAATAATTTTTATTTATATTTTTTATTTATGATATTAATAATTTTTATTTATAATATTTTTATTATAATAGGTAATAATATATCTATTAAGTATATTATTTATCATTTTTATTTATTTAAACTTTATAATTTCTTATAATACAAGAAATATAACAATTCTTGATCTTTGAGCTGTATTTACAATAATGATTTGACTAAAAAGCACAAGATTTTTTTAAAAAGTGAAGAAACATTCTTACCCCTGAAGAAACAGCTTTGGCTCAAAAAACATCATGACAACTATGTGCAAGGTATTTGGTATTTTTTTTATTTTAGTACATATTCCTGGATGTGACTTTGCAACAAAATATCCACAAAAGAGGACAAAATCTGAAGCTACAAAATGCCCATACAAGGAGACAAAATCTACATTATTTTCAGTTTTGCAGTTTGACCAGGATTTCCAAAATCATCCAAATGCAACACTTAAAAGGAGGTTGTGTCTCAATTTACTCACAGTTGATTAGGAATATCCACACAAGGCCACACTAGACATTCACCATGCTAGTTTTTACAAGATGCCAAAAATACTGTTTGTCTTTTGGAGGGTACTGGAATATATCATGCACAAGAGACAATGATACATTTCTGTGACCTTCCCAAATTATTCACAGAATCTGCAGAATTATTTCTTTTGGCTTTGTAACTGCTCTGTAATTATTCTAAAGTCTTTATATATCTTGTGGGCCATCCAGAGCCACCAGAGAAAACTGTGTGCATCTTCTTTACACTGCCTTCCCTGACAGGAATCGCATTAGTAAGTGGGGAAAGTGCTCTTGTGTATTCATGCTTGTTCCAGCAATTTTTCCCCCCGCTTTTTGTGACTGTGGGTTGATTTAGAAAATTATATAATGTGCATAAAAAGACTTACCATCATCATTCTGGGCCAAACAGTCCATGAAGGCAACAGAAACTGCAATTCCTATTGCTAACCATTTTGAAAAGCAAAGCTTCTGTAACATTTTATGTCACACTTCAATCAAGGCAGATCTAGAAGAAAATGAGAGACAAAGAAAAACAAGTTTTTCCCCCTTTTCTTTAACCAGCATAAACGTTAAACGAAAACAAAGCATTTCACAAATGGCATTCACTGAGTAAAAAGTACAAGCTATATACAAATAACAGTTATGCTAAGAACATTCGAAGAGTCTCCACTGGATCAGACCACAGACCCAACTAGTCCAGCTTCCTGCATCATGCAGTGGCCCACCAGATGCCCCAGGAACCATACAAGAAGCATACAAGACAAGCATCCAGGTGCTCTCCCATGCATCTGGCATTTTGAGGTTGTCCACATCTACACACAACCTCCATGGCTTGTAATCCGTGATGGTCCTTTCCTCTAGGAAATTGTCCAAACCCTTCTTAAAGGCATTGAGGCTAGATACCATCACCACATCCTGTGGAAGGGAGTTCCACAAACCAACCACATACTGGGTAAAAAAATATTTTCTCTTGTCTGTCCTAACTCTCCCAACCTTCAATTTTAGTGGATGTCTCCTAGTTCTGGTATTATATGAAAGGGAAAAGAACATCTCTCTATCCACTCTGTCCATCCCTTCGATAATTTTGAATGTTTCAATCATGTTCACCCTCAAGCGCCTCTTTTCTAGACTGAAGAGCCCCAAATGCTGTTGCCTTTCCTCATATGGAAAGTGCCCCAAGCCATCAATCATTTTGGTTCATAAATTTCAGTTTGAAGCCACTTCACTATTCATAAGTATGCAGCTTTAAACTACGCCTTACATTAGAGGAGGTACAGAAGGAGGAGAAGAAACAGAATGAAAGACCAGATTGTATTGACCAGATTCTATTTGGCAAGGAGGACAAAAAAATCAACAATAGATCAAATGGAAATAATAGAAATAAAATGATCTAGGAATAAAGGCATAGATGACAATAAATCATGATTAGCAGTGCTGGCGTGCTGGTATACAGTGCTAATATATTACCATCTAACAGCCCAATCCTATCCTTTCACAAAACTCCCTGTAGAACTACAGCTTTGGAGTCCATTTCGACCCAAACTTCTAGCACTGGTGCAGCCATGCCATCCAGGCAGACACCTCATCCTGAAGGAAAGGAGCTGTGATGTGTAGAGGTGGACAACCTCAAAATGCCAGATGCAGGTGGGGGGCACCTGGATGCAGCTGTCATATCTGCTTCCTGAAGCTTCTGGAGGGCTGCTGTGTGATGCAGGAAGCTGTACTAGTTGGGCCTTTGCCTTGATCCAGTGGAGGCTCTTCTTATGTTCTTATGAATCATCCTCAAGGTGAGGGAATTTTTTTCCTGTTACCCTAGGGCTGCATTGCAGCTGCATCAGTGCTGGACTGTTAAACAAGATGGGGTCCTTAGTCACTATCACTGCTATACAATTATATTTTTGTATGACAGTCACATATGCAGTTTTCTTTCATTTCTGAACCAAACAGGTTCTCCTTTCCTGCATGCAACTCCGCAGAGTTCAGCATCAAAACAATTGGTTCTGCCTTCAATCCAAAGCCATTAAAGTCATTGCTATCATTTTATTTTCAGAAGTCAACTTTTCTTATCTGTACATTTGCACAGTGTCATCTTTGGCACTTATTTATATCACAAACAATAGTATCATGTCAAGACGTGAAAGCTTCTCTTTGGATCTTTCACAGTCTGTTTATATTCATTGCCTTCAATGGAAAATAGGATCTCTTTTAATGGGGTAAGACGACATTTCCAAGAAAAGCAGCAACAGGCATGCACATCTTAAAATCTGAGGTATTGCTCTTGATTTCTCAATTTATTATTTATATGGTAAACAGGGGTGGGGGACAAATAAGAGTAATGTCAACTGCCTAGACGTTTCCAGCAAATTAAGCAAATAGATATATGACATAGTTTGCCAAGCAAGCCAATAAACATGATATATCTGAAGTAAGAGCTAGAGTTATTTTTAAAAAGATGGATGCAGAACATAGAACAAAATAAAACAGCTGAAAAAACTGGTTTCGAAGCCTATATCCTGGTAACTCATTCTTTTGAAACAATAGCTGAATTCCATGCATGGACCACTGAAACATACACAGTATTATCTAATCATGGATGTGAATTATTTCTTTCAAACACACACTATTTTGAGTACATAAAGACACAGAGATAAATTGAGATTTAATTTGAAAGTATTTAAAATGCTTATTTTTAAAATACCTAGGCATAGATAACTACAATGCAAAATTTCTGAAGAGATGTGACAGATGTCAGGAGGAAGGAAAACACAACATTCTTTATCTGAGGACATAGTCTGGGACTATGCCTTCATTCACTCACTTAGGGTACAATCCTAACCAATTTATGCTGGCTGAACTCACCTGGCATATCTTCCCATGGTGCTATGGGGAGGATGGCGTATGCCTGTGCACTGGCCTTACAGTACTTTTGGGACACCCCCAGGTCAGCATAGGACTTATGCCCTCCTAGGTGGAGATTATGATTGCAGCCTTACCCTACAGTCCAGAGTAGCTAGACGTAAGAGGCACTTACTCTGGATTACTCTATGCATTTCCCATAGGTTTCCCATAGGTGGAATGTAACAATGTTGGTGTAAAAGGTCCTGTAGTTACTCTGGATTGTAGCCTTACTCCCAAATACAGAGTAACTATGGGAGCACGTAAGATACTTTACATACAGCCATAGTTACTACACTACCTAGTGAAAACCTATGGGAAATTCATATTGGAATCCAGAGTAAGTTGTTCTTACACTGGAGCAAGTACTCCCCGTAGTTACTCTGGATTTTGTCCTTAGTCTGGGACTATGACTTCATTCACTTAAAGAAGAAAACAAAGAAACAAAACAGAAACAGAAGAAAACCCCTGCTGGATTAGGCCAAAGAACAATTTAGTTCAGCATCCCATGACTTCAGACAAACCCACAAGCAATAGAGAAAGGCTTATCTCTCTACTTGCAGTGATCCCTTGCCAGAGGTATTCTGATGCATCATCATAACTAGTAGTTATTGATAAACCTAGGGCACAATCCTAAACAACTTTCCAGCGTTGGCATAGTTGTGTCAGTGGGACATGTGGTGTATTCTGCATTTTGGGGCAGTCATGGAGACCTCCTCAAGGTTACGCAATGTTTGTTCCTGTCACATCCCCTTGTATTTCTGGGTAAGGGGGAGGGGGTATCACAGGGAGAACTCCCAGAGGACCACTGCTCATCCATACTTCCAGCCTGACAGATGATCCACACACCAGGTATATCAGGTAAGGATCTTTACTTTCTTTTCTAATCAAAATGTGTTAGCTGAAACTCATCACGAAAAATTCTGTTTTCTCTTTTTCACACAACGAAGTGACTGGCAATGTCATTTTGGTTATCTCTTTATTTCTTCTTCAGTATAAAAGGCTGTTCAATGATTAATAAAAACCTGATGATAATAAAAACCTATTGATACAAAAGTCAAAATTCTATTACTTGCAGAATTTGAAGGAAGGCTTGCTTCAGACTTGAGTCTTAATGATTGAGGTGTTTGAGGGCCCACTGAAGTGTTGTTGCCATCATTTTATTTCCCTCCCACGTGAATGATCACCATGACTCTTTTGACAAAAATGATGCATTTGAAATACTTGTTGAAGCAAGGACAAAATCTGTCCTTCAATACCTGATGCTTGGTGATGCAAACATAGGATTAACTTGTAATTTTTACTTGTGATGTCAACTAAACTGAATTGGTCTCATCAGACTTGAATTGCACAGCCTCCAAGGTTGGGGAGACTGAGGGCTTACCAGGCTCTATCCCTGTGCCAGAAAAGCCTATAGAAACTGGTTCTATTCATTCCGTCAGAACTCTTATTTTTCTAAGGACAGACATCACCCCTCCTTTTCTCCACCTTGAGCTACAATGATGTGCCAGGTATAGGTTCCTTAGCTTTAGTAAGCAGTCCATAGCCTTGCTCTGCACCATGCACAGTCTGCGGTAGGCAAAATAAAAATGCACTGCAAAGGTCAGTCAGGAGTGGAAGAAAAATGTATCC
The DNA here is from genome assembly GCA_030015325.1 of Cryptoblepharus egeriae. Classification (NCBI taxonomy): domain Eukaryota; kingdom Metazoa; phylum Chordata; class Lepidosauria; order Squamata; family Scincidae; genus Cryptoblepharus; species Cryptoblepharus egeriae. Next base: position 31,123,739 of record JAREYC010000006.1, on the reverse strand, counting down.
CAGTGGGATGTAAAGGCTATGAACACAGAGCACAGGGTTGGGGATCTTAACACAAGCCCAGAATGGTGCACCCTTTTTTGTAAGGCTCTTCTTGCTTTCCTTCTCTTTCCCAACTGCTGCTATGCTTTCCATCTACTTGTGGAAGGAATGGACCTAGGCACATGAAGCCACTTCCCGGCATTCAAGTAGGGGAAGCCACATGGTTGGAAAGGCCCTACAAGTGCCTCAAGCAAAAAATTTTCTCCTTTGCCAGAGAAACCAAAAATAAATCATATTAATTGTCACTGCTGACAATCATAATTATTCATGACACAGAAAAAGGCTACATTTTTTGCCATACTTTTAGTTCACATCATTAGTAAGGGGTAAAACTTTATTCAATTTCTCCTTGATGATCCTTGACGATATTTGTAGTGTGTATTTTTAAACTAAGGCTCATTACTAAATGTTGAAATAAGATTTTTGGTCACGTCCATGCAAAAGGCAGTGACATTGCTGAAGAAAAGGCTGCTGAGAATTACAGAGTTCTATTATCAAAGGATAATGGGAAATTATAGAGAACGAAGGTCTGGGGCAGGAGCTGCCTTGCAGGCACAAATCATCCAAAGTGATGTATATACAGTGATGTATATCTTCCTCCATGGCAGTATTTCAGGCTTCTCACAGCTTACTTTCACTTCTCCACAGGGAGCACAAAGTCACCCTTTTGGGGTGGGGGGGACACATCCTGTATTAAGTTGAAGTTTCCCCCCACCTTATTCTTCAGGGCAATCTTTTGTCTTCTTTTGCCTTCTTGCACAGCTCTATTTCCACGACATTCTGCAATTCTTTTTATGGTAGACTTCCTATAGTAGATATCCATCTTGAAAGTAAGGGCTGTCTTAAGGGCATGAGTATTTTCATTGCAAATGTTGCCCTACCCTCCAGCTACTTAAAAGTGCTGGTACTGATAATTTAGCAGCTACACTTTTCAGAAATTGCTAAACATACCGTATATCAAGCTAAACTTTTAGGGAAAAGCACATTATCATTTAGGCTATGAAAACCCTCTAAATATTTATCTCATCTTTTCCCAATCCTGAGAAAGCTGGAGGGAAAAAATGAACAAATAAGCAGTACTGGGAATGTGACTCAAATGACTTGGACGTTGGTCATGAAAATTCACTTCTTTTTTTGCTGATTTGCAAATCACAGATCACACAAGTAGAAGACTCAGGATGCAATCCTAAAGATACTTTCCTGGGAGTAAGATCCATTGACCACAATGGGGTTTACTTTTGAGTAGACATGGTTAGGATTGTGCTCCCAGAAAAACACTTGAGTCAGAGCCCTACTGACTCAATTCTTGTATGCAAATCACCAAGTCACACACACCAATCTGTGTGTGAGGAATTCTTGCTTAATGTTTGCATTACATGAAGGAGGTGGAGGTGCCTTGTGGAGGTGTCTTTCAGACTAGGCAAGCAGCAAGGAGTTCCAGGCACAAGGAATGGAAGGATTAATGTGTTCTTGTGCAGCTGAGGGTGGCTGCTGCTTGTGACCCACCTCTTCCCACTTGCTGGTTCCTTCCCCATTCTCTTCCTCTGTCCCTTCTACCCCTCCAGCCCTATTTCCAGATAGGTGGGGATGGGGATGTTTTTAAAGAGAGTTTTGAAACACACAGAGTCTGGCAACAGCCCTGTTTTTTCCCCTGTGATTGGCTTCGTAAAGGGAGAAGATGGGTGACTTGACTCAAGTCCTATAAAATCTCAAATGGGTAACTTCAGGACTTAATTCTCCTGTTATGATTTGTTTTTGACTCAAGTTGTGGGTTGGCAATGACTCTAGACTGGACTCAGGTCAAGTCCCTCAGCAGACTCCTGCCAATACTGCACATTAGTACCTCAAATAGTAAAGTATCAAAATTACTGTACTGAGGCTGCAATCCTAATCCCCAGTTAGACTGCCACAAATCCTGTGTTGGCCTTGGGGTATCATAACTTGGTGGCCTGGGGGTATCTGCCTTCTGTGCCAATCCTGGGGGGGGGGTTAGGCCAGGGTAAAGACATGTGCTGGCCTCCCCAAATCACCACAGGAATAGGGAGATAGGTGAATTATGTTGGTCTACACTGGTTAGGACTGCACCCTGAGTCAGATGGAGAAACATATACTAAACAAGTTATATACGTGGGGCTTTGTGTATGTAGAGGAAGGTGGCTCTCTCTCTCAGTACTAATACTTTCTTGGCTAGACAGTGAGAAATTTTTGCTTACAAGACATAGATAAATGATTGCAATGACAATCACTTTTCCCTGGAGGTAGTACCTGATTCACAAACACAGACTATAACACAAGGGACATCTTCCCTAAGAGAGAAAATTGCAAATATCTCCCTAGAGACATAAGAGAATATCATTTCCATGACATCCAGAGAAGGAGGATGGCATTAGAGGCAACCAAATTGATATAGTTATTTTTGCCAGAGGGTTGCAAGAAGAAATTACACCAGGTATAATCTTTGCAGGTAATAATGAATCATTGCCTGTAAATATAAAACCTTATTAAAGGTTTAAAGTATTTTAACTTTTTGCAGTATCTGAAAAGAAAACTTCTCTAAGTAGTTTATGTCAATTAGTGCTCCTAATAGAACTTGGAAAGAAGAGAATCCATTATTCAAATGCCAAATGCAATCAATGAAATCTGAAAAAAATAAACTTCCTGGAAAGGCAGTTAATGATGGAGGGAACACCGTTCAGCCTTGCAGCTCACACATTGTTGTATGGGCAGCAGGTGCCATCTTTTGCCCAACCCTGCTTTACATTGGAACCCATGCTTTTGGGGTTAGAATTGTCACCAAATATAAGAGCCTTCCTTACAGGCTTTAAGATCACATTCCTCTAGTTATTCCTAATGTTTCACCTTAAGTTATTAAGGGCATTGCCAGTCAAAAGTCCCGTTAAACCCTAAGCTTGGGTAATTCAATTAAAAACCAGCTCATAGAACACACTGAACTGAATGCAGAGAAAAAGGAGGGTATTTCTAATTAGTGGTTTCCCTCATCCAGGAAGTTAGTTAGCTTCATATTTGCCTTTCTCACATCCCCAACTAAATTATCAACCACATGTTTCATCTCCTTGCTGTCCAGTTCCATCCTTTATAAAGGCACCTATTGTTCCTCCCCTGCTTTCCACTGAACCTTAGAACTATTATGTTTTGAGCATATGCTTGGTAAAGAAACTTTTTTTGTCCTTCCTAACTCTCCCAACATTCAGTTTTAGTGGATGTCTCCAATTCTGGTGTTGTGTAAGAGAGAAACAAGCATTCCCCTTTATCTATCCTCTGCATAATTCTACATGGCTGCAATCCTAAACACACTTTCCTGGGAGTAAGACTCATTCAACACAATGGGGCTTACTTCTGAATAGACATGGTTAAAGATTGTGCTCCCCCTCAGGCACCTCTTTTTGAGACTGAAGAGCCCTAAACTCTGAAGTCTTTCCTGGTATGGAAGGTATCCCACACCACTAATAATTTTGGTTGCTCTTTTTGGCACGTTTTCCATTTCTGTTATATCATTTTTGCAATGTAGTGACCAGAACTGAATGCAATATTCCAAGTGTGGCCTCACAATTGATTGGTACAATAGCATTATAATATTAGCTGATTTATTCTTAATACCGTTTCTAATGACAGAAAAGATAGAATTAGCATTCTTCACTGCTGCCACACAGTGAGTCTACACTTTTGAGTTTTCCACCAGTTTTCCACCCCAAGATCTCTCACCCAACCACTCATAGCTCATTAATCTACATGTAAAGTTTTGGTTACACGCCCCCATGTGCAGTAAGAGAAATTCAGTATGCACCAGTGTCAAGAAGAACTACCCTCCCCTGCCCAAATCCTAACCATCCTTCAACCTGACCAGCTACTGACTTTACTTATCTGGTGTTGGGTTTCCCTGCTCCTTGCAAAGTGTTACTTGCTGTAAACTACAGAATTCAAAGGTGTATGACATGATGGGATTATTTCAACAAATCATGATTTTAGCCATTTAGGTTACAAGGGCTAAGGTTAGCCATTTAAGTTCAAGGGTGCCCCCCTTTCTAATGCCCTAGTAACATCCCTTAACATCCCATTTTGGAAGTCTTGTACTCTCCTGGACTGACCCTCCACTCCAGCCAAAGCATGCTTGCTTACTCGCCAGTAAACACAGCTGTGCAGTTCACATCCATTTTCAATGAATTTCAATGCAATCATCAGGGAACTCCTTCAGGGTTGATTTGTGGGACAATTCATTGGATTGTGCCCTTAGTCTTGTTGAAATGTAGTTTGTAAGTATTCTTAACATCATCATCATTGGAGGGCAAATGCAGGCATTGCCACCATCCCTTTAAATCACTTGCTGCATTCTCATTCTCTCCTGTCTCTCCTCATTCTATTTCACACTTTCATTTAATTGACAGCATTGGAGGACACAGCTTTTTTGTTTTATTGAATACCTTCAAGAACTATTTGCATTATATTTTTTTTAAAAAGTATTTTTAGTAGGGTTAGACATAGGTGGCAAGTTCAAACAACTAAAGATATTTTCCTCTTGTTCTAATATCCACTTGACAAGGTTGAGAAGGGAAAAACCAGCACTCTGTTGTACTTTTTTAAAAAAAAAAACATGTATTTACTTTCATGAATATCTGTAGTGAAAGGAATCAAGTTCTCTTCACAGATAATGAGGTCTATAATAATAAAATGCATGCTGATGTATATGAACACATTTTATGGCATTAAATTCTTATCAATAGGAAACGTCTTATACATAACTCCTAGTTATTACTCTGCACCTTAGACACAGAGAAAACAAAGTGTTGGTATGCCCACAACAAGCACCCCATTTGTTTATGATGGCCCTACACATCCCAGCAATGTCTGTTGAAGTGGCTTCTGCTGGTGTTCTTTTTGCATTTTAGATTGTGAGGCCTTTTAGGACAGAGACCCATTAGCTATTAATTAGCTATTAATTTTTTCATTGTAAACAGCTTTGCTAACTATTTAGTTGAAAAGCAATAAATACAAACGGTAGACAGACAGAGACAGACAGACAGATAGGAAAGGGATATTTAAGGTGCATGATTAGAGGAATCATTAATTTCCTGCTGACATTGTGTTAGTGCCACTCGAGACTTCATCTATTTTAAGGAGGACGGATGGACACCAAACAAGGATGTATCTTTTCCCAGCAGGCATAATAGGACATAAGCAAATTATTTGCTTTTCCTTGATGAGAACCAGACAAGCTTGTCAAGAATACCTGCTTGTTCTGATTTGCTAAAGTGGGTCACACTACAAAATGTTCTCATTCAACTGCATTTATTTAATAAGACTGCAAAACAAAAAAAAACTATTGAGGATATTTAAAAAGTTCTGAATTGTCTTAACATGTGTTTGAAAACTCAGTATAGATAGAACTCATTCATATGCTAACTGAAAATAGAGCTGAATTCCCTTCCCCTAGAATTGAAAACCGCACCCTCTGTACATAGTTTTTGGTGTGGCCTAAAAAACATTTTTATGGACTAAAGCTTTTTAATTAATGTGGGGGAGCTTGCAGATTGCCCCAGGATGCTTTTAATATATAAAAGGCTTTTTTTCAATTGGTTATTTTAATGTTTTTAAATGTGTTTTAAATATCTATATGTGTGTGTTTTTATCATGTTCGCTGCCTTGGGTCCACTGCAGAGAAAGGCAGGATAGAAATCTCTTAAATAAAATTTAGAAATAAATAATTTCTTGAACTAATTTTTTGACTCTAACTTTTACTAGATCCAGAGCTTTATGACTGCATAGGCATAAAGAACAAAGGCATTGAGAACTCATGGTGTTTTCAAAATTCTGTTTAATATCTAAAACACAGTATTTTGGGCCAAGGAGACCCAATTTGGGCCAACTTACCAAGGAGGAAAGAAGTAATTACCAAGGAGGAAAGTAAATACCAAGGAGGAAAGTAGTCTTAGTATTAAAATAACAGCTTCCTTGAACTTTTATGCACTAAAATAAAATCTGATCACATAAAAGCTATGGAGATCTGTGAGCTGCATTATGCTGAAAATAAACATGGATAAAACCTGTGAGTGCCAAAAAAGAAAGGCAGCAGTCCAAAGTATCATGTAACACATCTTCATAGACATTTTGCACCCAATTTGTTTCCTTATTATATAGGCTCAGATACACTTTCAGCTCCCATCAGGGAGGTATTGTGCTCTCAGCTGTCTGAGTCACTAATACATACCACAATCCTGGTCAATAAATTGATTCACAGGAACCATTAGCATGGCTGTAAGTATATTATCTGGCAAGACCTGCTGTCAGTTACTGCCAGCTCATGCCGAAAAGGTTATTGCAAGAAGAATTATCACCATGTCTAATGCTTAGACAAATAAGATATACTTTTATAATAATAGCAATCATCATGTGAAAACTATAGAGTCTTCACATCTACTCTTAAGATACTTCCAAGCACACAAATGTAAAAGTTTTGCTTTGGTGAAAAAACTGGAATTATTCTTTGAGATTCAAAGGGACTGATCCTATCTAATATTTTTGAATCCCTTTTGAAAGCTGAAATGGGTCAATTCTATATGACTTTGTTTCAGAGTTTTCTAAATTGCCTTTCCCTTGGCTATATGCCCATTTTAAGGCAAAAAAAAGCATTCAATGTCATACAAAGGATTGCAGTACTATATTTGTTGCAATTGTGCCCACAGAATGGAGGGTTCTGAGGTCCACATTTCTCCCATCCCAGCCATCCAAGTTCTTTATTGAACAACACAGTGGTCCTGCAATCATAGTTTAACACCAACACATTATAGCTTATACAGGTCTCTATATTCACAAGTCCAATATCTGCAGATTCACTTATCTGTGGATCTACTGACCTGGGGAAACCCCTGGTATATCCTCTATGCGCTTATTACATTCCCTTTTTATTATCCCAGTAGAACTTGCAGCACAAATATTTCTTGCTTGAACGTTCTTTTTGAACTAATGAACTGAATGTGCAAGCAACCAAACTACCCGTAGACCAGGGATTTTCAACCTTTTTCATCTCGGGGCACATCCTCAAAGTCACTAAAAAGTCACTACTAGTTTGTTTTTAATTACATCAAATTATTATAATATTTAGATATTATTTATAATAATATTTATTATAATATTAATATTATTATAATAATATTTATTATTATTAATATAATAATAATAACATTTAAAATATTTAGAGGACAAACCTAAGCATGTCTTTTCAGAAGTACTGGTAAGTCCTAGTGTGACTTACTCTCAGGAAAGTGTGGATAGGATTGCAGCCTTAATAAATTAATTGAATTATTACATGTAAACCATGAATTAAAGAAATAGGCTGAAATAAATTATATGTAATGGTTTTAAATGTAATAATAAATAATACAGTGTTTAAATTAACAGCATGAAAGCAATATATATGAATGTTTTTAGCTTTTATTTTGTCAGGTCCTCCATTTTTCTTGGGTGTCCTATATTGGGTGTCAGTCTGCATATTGGAGAAATGTGGGGGTCAGTTTGACCATATGCCACAATAAAAAAGAGAACAAGTTCCCCCAAATGTAGGACACTCAAGAAAAATATAGGACATAACAAAATAAAAGCTAAAAATATACATACATATGGCTTTCATGTGGTTAATTTAAACACTGCATTATTTATTATTACATTTAAAACTGTTACATATAATTTCTTAGATGTAATTTATGAATTACAAGAAGGCTACATGCTTCCTGCTCACATGGAAAAGGAGAATATTGAAGTGTTTTTCCAACACAAGGCTGAAATCCAGGACATGTCTGGGGGAGGGGGGAAGGGGCAGGCGGTTACCCTGGTGGTGGTGGGGGAATCTGATTGAAGCTAGTGCAGGATTCAACTGGGGTAGGAGAAGAGACCCCAAGTTATGCATGTCTACTCAGAAGTAAGCCCCAATAAAATTAATGGCTTACTCCCATTAAAATGTGACTAGGATTGCAGCCTCAGAGCCCAATCCTGTGCCTGCCTACAAACAGCAGTAGCCCATTCTAGTCAATGGGGATTACTCCCAGGAAGGTGTGGATAGGAAGGCAGTCTCAGATCCCAATCCTAGACATGCCTTCTTTGAAGTAATGCCAATTATAGTTAATGGGGCTTCTTTACTGGATAGGATATGATTATAGTCCCAGCCCAGCAACACTGGTGACTGGTGATTGTCTTCCCCCTCCATGGCTTGTACCTGTGCTGGGAAGACCTCACTTCCTTTGGGGCAGGCAGGGGGCACCTGTCCTGTTGGAGTGCCTTTTCCTCAAGGGTCAGACCCATTACACCCCTAGGAGGAAAGCAGTGGAATGCAGCGCCCCCTCCCCAACCTTCTCTGTGGGGACAGATGCTGGAGAAGGGACTTGGGGATAGGCTTTGGCTTCCCGGCTTCTCGCCCCTTCCAGGTTCTGTGGAAACTGCATCGGGGCAGGAGCTGCTGACTCCCAGTGCTGGGGCCAGACTCAAGGCTGCTGCTTCTCCTGCTGCCTCTCAACTACAGTATGTTCGGACTCCCGCAACACACCTGGCACATCTGGCAGCAGACTGGTTGAAAATCCCTGCCCTAGACAATGACTAAAAGGAAGCAGGACAGACCTTTGGAAATAATGCCTGTAATGTCTAAAGAAGAATCAATAGCTTGTTGATAATTAACAATGGCAGAAAAGAGCCATTCATTAAGTACAGTGTGGTATATTCAAAATATTTACTCCTCACAACTGATACTCACATATTTATAGTTGAAAGTCCTTTGTTTAAAAAAATCCATTTTTCATGACTATTTTCTTGTACAGAATCTCATTTGCAAAGCAAGGCATATGGCACATAAAGAGAAAACTACACTCGAGCTGCTGAAATGCGGCTGCAAGAGTTTTCAACAAAATCCTTAGCTGCTACTAATGGATTTTGTTTGAAATTTCAATATCTGGTCAATTGCTCTTAGGCCACTACATTTTACAACTTTAGTGCAGAAGGCCACTTAAAAACAAAAGTCAGTAAAATTAAACATCTGTTACTATGGTAGTACCCAATGTGATCATCGGAGCCTAATATTTCATAGAAAAATCAATAAATGTGGGCAAGAAAATGATGTGCAATTTATACGTTAATTAGAGACCTAATGACCTGGTTTAATTTAATAACAAAAATATGATTTCACTTTATGAATGTGTAAAAGTAGTGGAGGAGGAATTCCATTCAATCCACAGTTGCACAGCTCTTCAATGATACATTACAATATTATTAGTGCTTCATTACCTAACTTGCTGCTGGGCAGAAAGCTAGTAGTTTGATGGAGCCAAACATTACTGAAGCCGCTAAGGTTTATTTCTCCCACAAAAAATTTTTATGATTTGCTTCTATGATTATAGGTACTTCTGACCTGCAATTTAATACAGGTTCAGGCAGTTCAGGCAAACAATGGCTGAAAAACAGAAACGAACCTACCATTCCTTTATTCATCAGTCATTGCTCTCAACTGTGTACAAGACTCTCAAGCACCTATCCTATCATGACACAGTGTGATCCATCAGTACATAGGATGAAGAGACTTTGCTCTGGTCTTGCCATCATTGAGAAGCCCCATACCACCAGTGATAGGTTATAGACTCCCTGCTGGAGTGGATAGAGTAGCATCAGGGGTGTTGGACCAGGAGCAGTTTGACGGTAGGAGAAGGAGAATCATAGGGTTTCTCATACATAAGATCCCATCTTCCTCTTACGACCCAACACACATTGCTGGCAATTTGGTTTAAAATCTTGGGCCATGGCCCAGCATTTCCATTTGGCCCCCAGATAGGCAGAGGAGTTACCACATTTCCTATCTTCCCTGGAAAACATCCTCTTTTTTCTTGTGTCCTGGAAAAAATCCTCATTGTCCTCCTTCTCCTCATGAGCAGCTAAATGTAGCCTTCTTGTAATGAATAAATTATATGTAAGGAATTAAAGGTAATATTTTAAAATTTAATATTAACATGGGCTGCAATCTTAACCTCCCTTTAGGCCAGCCTAAGCCCCAGCTTAAGTTCTATGCTGAACTTAGGGTGTCGCAAAAGTGCAGGAAGACACTTCTTCCCCACTCCTGGGTGTGATAGGCCACGGCACAGTCATACACTGACCTTATGACACCATCACAGAAAGATAGGCCAGATGAGTTAGGCCAGCCTAATTTTCTTAGGATTGTGTCCATAGTGTTTTATAATTGACCAAATGAAAGCAATATACGTGAGTGTTGTTAGCTTTTATTTTGTCACGTCCTGCTAAATCCTTGGGTGGCTAACATTACGGGAGAGACTTGTTATGACATATGGTCACCCTGCCCAGAAGATGATAAGATTAAGGTTCTTCCTTTGCCCAGTGCTGTTTTGTCTTGGACTTCCTTTTCTCTCCCAACCTTTCTCTATGCAGAAAGTAATGTGTGAATTGTCTCTAGCTGATAACAATAAGCCCACCAAAAATAAATACATTTTAGCTTTAGAGTTACGAGTAATATATCAAGCTGTTTCCTTCTGTGCTCAAACATCAGCCTCAGGCAAAGGAACATACAAGACAGAAAAGTTACTACCCTGCCCTTTCCCCAAAGGCAAACGCTTAATAAAACAAATTGTCAAGGCCTATGACTGCAACAACTGCCATCAATAGCCAGACTACCAATTGAGACTGTTTTTCCAAATGCAGCACATGATAACCTTTTCTGTAACGAGATTAGTTGAAATGGGGTGAGAAAAGTGTGCTATTCTATTTGATTTAAATTAAAACAGCAAACATAAAACTAATGTGGAACAGAAACAAACACACTTTAATACTTTGCATCTAGAATAACAATTTTTCATGCAGATTTTAATGCATAGTTAGTATTCCAAATGCTTATTATACAATAGTTCACACCAGCCCAATAGGCATTCCTGAGATGTACAGCTTCTTGTAAAGCACATAAAACATATTTTATCTTGAAAGACACAATGCGCTCTAGCCTGTTAACATGTAAGTTGCTTTATGATTGATCTCTCTCACACACACATAATAGTAACACCCCACAGTTGTCGCTTGCTGAGGTACAATATAAAAATATTGATCAGTCAAAAAAACCACCCCCTTTCCAGAATCTCAACTGCTGTTTTGACACCCCTGTCCTCAAAGGGTCTCTTCAAGTGCCCCCGAGCCTCTCCTCTGTCTTGCCTATTATCTGTCCCAGAGGCAGTTATGACAGATAGGACAGTTGAAATTGAATGTTGACAGTTTTTCTCCTCAGCCTTCTCTGTACCAGAGATACATAGGAATAGAATCCTCAGCCTGAGTGATTGACACAGAATGTGTGGGCACCCCTCACACAGGTCAAGACTTTTATATGGAAAAATGTATATATCTATATATAAACATACACACATATATTGAGTGTGGCTATACTCGTCTTCCAATGTGTGTCTTTATATTAAACATTGATTAAGCAAAGAAAATAGTTACTGTTCCTCTGTAATAAACAAAGAGTAAATAGAACTAGGAACTTTAAAATGAAATGTGATAAGACAGAAAGAATTTCTAGGACAAAGAAAACATATGCTGAACAAACAAAGTGTGCCTGTGTTGCAGGAGTAAAATACCCCCCGGAGCACCATCCACCCTGTGTCCATCCCCCATTGCACATCGTCACCCATGCGCAGGGTGTCCAGACGTCCAGAAATGCCAGGGGGGTCGGCATGATAGGGAAACCTCAGGATTAGAAACCTCAGTGCACACACTCCTCTGCGCTTCATAGCGCAGGAAAATGGAGGTGGGCTAGGAGGAGGTCTCTCCCCTGCCCCGTGATTGGCCTTGGGCTGGAAGCCCTGCCCCTGTTCCAGCCCCTCGGCTCCTCAGCAGCCACGCGGAGCCTTCTCTGGCTGGCCGGCCGGCCGGCCTCGGGGCTCCAAGGCAACCGCGCGGCTTCAGTGCGCCGCTCCAGCTGGCTCCAAGGCACCACATAGACCTGCAGACACCCAAACAAGGTAAGACTCCCCAAGAAGTTTTTTTTGTATTGTAGGGCAAAATGTAGGATGTCCTACATTTTAAAAAAATTTGAAATATAGGACAAGGTCCTCGAAAACAAAAATCCGGACTTTTGGGGACCCTTGTCCTACATTTGGAGGTCTAACATATGGTCACCCTGCCCATGCGCATCATCCCACATGCACAACATTCCACGAGCGCATTAACCCCGAATGTGCCATATCCCCCTAATGCACATCAACCCTAAATGCACAACATCCCTTTGTGCACAATATCTCCCCATTGTGCATCGAGGACCCTTTGTGCAACATCTGCCCCATTGTGCATCATCCCCCATGCGTATCATCCCCCTATTGCAGATCAAGCCCCCTTGCGCACCAACTCCCCCATGCGCACCGACCCCCCCACACGTGAACCAACCCCCCCCTATGCTCACCATTCCCGTTCCTGTGGTGCTATAGTGAGGCAAGTGCATGTCTGTGCAGTTGCCTAATCCTCTTTCAGGAGTGGCACAGAAGTGTCCTACAGCATTTTGGGTCAACACAGGACTTATGCTGAGGCTTAGGCCAGCCTAACGATATGTTAGAATTGCAGCAAAAGACACTAAAATTGTGAAGGCACACCATTAATTGTTTGACCATTGACAAGCCATACCATGCTGCATACCATGCTACATATAGGGGATGAAATTTCTCATCTGCCCTGCTGATGAATGACCCTCCCCAAACACCTGAGACATACCTGTGGACCTCTATGCCAAACCAATGTGTCACAGCACAGAGGTTGAAAATAATTGCACTAGACAGAGACTAATATTTAAACAGCGGATGGCGTTGACAGAAGTTTTCACATATTGTTAAAGTAAAATAGAGGAAATACTGGAAAAAATGACCATTCTGAACGCAAAATATGGGCTCAAATCTCACAATGCCCTGTTTGTAAATGATGCTGCAATGTATCTTTATCCTGAGGTTTCCTTACTTGCACTGGCCTTTCCCCACTGCCTGCTCCCAGGAATGGGGTAGAGCATATGCCAGTCGCCTCACAAAACCATGGGAAGTTATGCCAGGTGAGTTATGCCAGCCTAAATTGGTTTGGATTGCGCCCTATGACTCAAAGATCTTTAAGTTGTAAACTAATTTGCTGGCCAAGAGAAGGGAAGTGCATTGGCTTGCCAGTGGGAAGATAGCTTGCACAACAGTAATGGGCTCAATCTCTACAGCTCATGAGTCCCAAATTTTCATTTTTTTCACTTATTCCATTCCCCAGTTGACATTTTGACAAAAACCTTTTAATTTTCTGAAAACCTGATTCTTGGAATAGTTATAATTACATATACACCAATTTGTACAAGCTGTTTAGAATAAATTGGCTTTTACTATTTTGCATATATGTTAGGTACTCTGAAAAGCTGAACTCATCAAACTAACACACATGGGTTTTGTTTGCTCTGTACACCTTCATAATGCACAGCCATTGTGGGAAAAAGTGCTTTCTGTTGAGAACCTTGATGGGCTGAATAGAAAAGCCCTCTAAGTTCAGAGTAGTGGGGCTGGAATCCAGGGAACAGAGCCTGCTTTAGAGAAAATGGCAGGTTGCAACCCATCCATTTTATTTCTCCTGTAGTCAGCTTTAGATCAAGAGTAGGATACCTGGCAAAAATACTAATTCAGATTTTCAATCTTGAGGTTGGTAGAAATAAGCACTAAAAGAAATTTAACAGATGTGCACACCTGTTTACTGCATATTTGGATCCTATGTTTTCTTTGTACCATCTGGTTATTCATCTTTGCTTTCTATCCACTAAAACTGCTATACTTGACAGACACTTTTACTAATTTGTCTTCATATCTAGGAACTGATTTTATTTTGGCACATAAAACTTGAAAATATTCTAGCAAAACCTACATAAATCTTATTTGTTCATTTACAGTACATTTCATTTCAGATCAACAGTCACTTTGGGATTCCACAAGGCAATTTATTATTATATATCCTACTTTTTCATCAAATAAATAATTATTTGGGTTTACTTTGCATTTTAAAAAAAGAAAATTGGAAAGTGATTTCCCAAAAATCTGTTAGAAGAAAAGGAATAGTGGCAATAATGCAAGAACCTCAGACTTCCAGCTTTCTGCTTAAATACCTACTTAACACTTTCGGCAACAGTTTGACATTATAGTGAAATACCCATATGGTAAAGTAATATGAATGAATAAAGCGTAGCAATATAAACATACACAAGCAAAGAACACTGACAACATTTTTCTTGTATCACTTCCCAGTTTTTCTAACATGTGTTACATTTGTAAAACATCTTGGAGCTAGTTTAACTGAAAGTAGTGGAAAACATTTATGAATGCAGAAAATATTGCCCCCCCCCCAATGCTCAAGAAAAGCTGAATGGTGCTTTGAAGCAATGGTGCCATGCCACACAATGTAACTCATTTTTATGGTATCAACATGACATATGTAATCAAAAATATCCAAAAGCCTTTGACTTCATATCAGCCACCAGAATAACTTTCTATAAAAGATCTTCCTAATAAAGGAGGCAAAAATCCAAGTAATCAAGAGCAACCATTTCATTTAGCAACATTCAGGATGTTGGGCAGCATCAAAATGCTCCTTCGCAACTAAAGGTTGCTTTCCCTTTATATAAAGGAAGACAGATTTCAAATTCTTCTATCCAGCTCTCCTATCCCAAATCCTATCCCATCTCAAATCCATGCTATAAGTAAATGTACAACTGCAAACTGAATGAATACTTGAGACACAGGTATGGGGGAAAGGGACTACTTCATTAATTTAAGTTATAAAAGACACATGACGTATTGAGACCTGTGGCTCATATACAACATATATGTTGTATTGATGTGTGTGTGGGATATCGAAGTCCTGTGGATAAAAAGGAACTGATTTTTTTCCTGTGGGTAAAAAGGAACTGAAAGTACAGATAAAAAGGTACTGGCTAACCAACCAGACATTGTGGTGGTAGATAAGTACCAGAAGGCCCTGTGGATAGATATAGCGATACTAAATGACAGCCACATCAGGAAAAAAGAGCATGAAAAGGTGGAAAAGTATCAAGGTGAGAAAAAAATTTTGCCCTTGCGGTAGGTGGGAGGTGTGTGTGTGTGTGTGTGTGTGTGTGCACGAGAGAGAGAGAGAGAGAGAGAGAGAGAAAGAGATACGCCCTTGTGATGTGGAAGTGGGAACATCAAATATCACCAGACTCTACCTGAGCCCATGGGCCAAGCATGCACCAGACTCCAAGACTGCCCCTTTGCCAGGTGGCACAGCTTATCCGTCTGCCCAACTAAGGACTGGGGCCACCAGACTGGGCAGTATCACTTCATGCTACTAATCACACATCTGGGCAGATTATGTCACTACATTCTGAAGATCAGAAGCAGGTCCTGCCCTGTTGTTGTGACCCCCAAGGTGCACACCAAAAAGCCATGATTATGTCTTCTAACCCACACTGAGTTGGTTGATGGTACTGCCCTGTCCTCATTCTGTTCTTCTTAACACATGAAAGACTCAGTTGGGAGGAAGTGTTCAGCAGCAGCAGAACTCCCCAAATCTGAACTCACTCCCTGGGACCGATTTAACTTCATGGGTAAATGAGAACTTATGCCAGTGATCCAACTGGTGCAGGTCCAAACTGACTCATGGGAGCAGAAGGGGCTTACCCTAGGGCAAGGGAACGAATGTTCACTTACCCAGAAGAGGCTAAACATGCCAGAACAACCCCATAGGATACCATGAATGCAATTTTTGCATATGGGAGGTACAGAGGATTGGGATGCCTATCTGCAATTCAATGCACATGTACCTGGAAGTTTGTTCCATTGAACCTAATAGGACTTCTATTGTGCTGTATGTATTGTGCTGTATGTACAGGTGATCCATTTGCTAAATGGAAAATTTCTATACAATATTTTCTGTTTAAACACAGTAAAAGTACATCATACAGTTTTTGTTGCAAGTAACTAAAACATAGATGGTGATCACAGAATAAACTGTATAATCATACGCCTGAACAGAAAACATTTGCATACAGAACAAGGAAAATGAAACATAAATATTTCAATATATTTATTTGTTGGCTCAGATTCAATGTATACCCATGTAAGAATATTTTTAGAAAATGCATTTGCAAGTACAGTTATAAAAATATGCAGGAAACAACTCCCCTGTGTCAAAACACGTACTGCATAGGATGGGCCGGGTGCACAACCACAGACGGATTTTTTTTTGCTGTATATCAATTATACATTTGATATATTGCAATAGCCATATCAAGTTTACATAATTTATTGCTGAATGGCTATTGATTTTACACAAAGGAAAATATAGATTTACATATTTAGGCTGCACACACACCTAGACTTAGGTTGCATTCCTATCAACGTTTCCGAGAGAGTATAATAGTATCTCCTTCTGGAAACACATGCCTAGGACTGGACTCATTAAAGGAAATTAAGAAGATATATAGTAATATGCATTTTGCATATTTTTGCATTTTAGATTGTGAGCCATTGGGACAGGGATTAATTAGCTATTAATTTTTCATTTTCTTGTAAACCACTTTGTGAACTTTTCAGTTGAAAAGCTGTATATAAATACTATACATAAGTAGATAAGTAGATGCCTGACTCCTGCCAATGTAGCAGTTCAAAAGCATGCAAAATGCAAGTACAGTGGTGCCTCACATAAAGAGCTTAATTCGTTCTGGAGGCATGCTCTTTAACTGAAACGCTCTTTATGTGAAACAAATTTTTCCATAGGAAATAATGGAAACTCAGATGATTGGTTCCACAATCCCAAAAATATTCATATAAAAATATTAACTGGATGTAAAAATGATGACAAAACACTGGAATTAAATTCAAAACATGCATTCAATGTGCATGATCCTATGAAGTCTACTTAGGTTGCAATCCTAAAGACAATTTCCTGGGAGTAAGCCCCATTTAACACAATGGGGCTTCCTTCTGAGTAGACATAGTAAGTGTCTGCAATCAAAGACATTTTCCTGGGAGGCTTACTTGGGCTGCTGCTGGAGGTTCAAGGTGGTTGGTGGGGGCACTTGGGGGTAGTTAGGGGCAGCAGCCTCTGGCACCTCCAGGCAACTGCCCCCAAGTTGGGGGCAGTTAGAGGCAGCAGCACTGGTTGGCAGCCCTTTTAAAGAGCCTCCATGCGGAGCATAGGGCTGCATAGCATGCATGCCCATAGCGCACTTGCTTATTAATTGAAGCAGAACTTGTTATGTGAAGCAAGATTTCTTGGAAATTTTTGCTTGTTATGTGAAATGCTTGTTAAGCGAGGTGCTTGTTAAGCAAGGTACCATTGTATATAAATAGGTACCACTTAAGTGGGAAGGTAAAAGGATTCTGTGCGCCCTTGGTGTTTTGTCATGCTGGCCTCATGACCACAAAGTTGTCTTAGAATGATGCTGGCTCTTTGGCTTTGAAACTAAGATGAGTGCCACCTTTAGATTTGGTCACGACTAGCAGAGAGCTTGGTTCTCCTGTGGAGAACTTTACCTTAATCTACGCCTCTACCTTAACTGTTTTATATTTCAGCTGACTTGTTTTAAATTATGTGTGTCCTACCTTACATTTTATTTAGAGCTGTGCCCCCTCTCCCAAACAATTTTTGGCTGAAATACATGGGTTTTGTCAGGATTCTGGTGAGCTGATGAAATAGGAGGGTGAGTTTGTGTGTGCATGTGCGTGTGCGTGTGCGTGAGAGAGAGAGAGAGAGAGAGAGAGAGAGAGAGAGATTTGGGCAAGACATGTCATTAAGCAGTAGAAATAAGGGGTAATAATTGCACCACCACTGTGGCTATGAATAAACAATAAGTTGTTTTTACCTGAATGAATACAGATAATGAACTGCTGCTGCCCAATGAAATAGCTGAACTCTTGAGTTTCTTGGTTTGCAAATAAGGTGAATTAATGTGTGGGTCATGTGGATGAACTATGCCTTTATACTATGTTTGTATATTTACTATGAACAAACAACTGAAAGTATTGAATAGAAACATCCTGAATTTTTAAAAAACACTCAGCGCAATGATTGGATTGATATGAGTTATGCTATAACAAGTATGCTAAGAATAGTCTTTTATAAAAGGATTAATTCAGTTGTAATTGTAACTCTCCTAGAATGGAATTTCACTATGAGAAAAAAATTCAGACAAATTAATTTTAACAAACACAGTTACGGACTGTACTTACACAAATCTATTATTGCTTTTTAACTGAACCTGTTGTGGGGTTAAAGTTAGAAGATTCAATTAGTTTTTGTGCTGGAATTTAATGCAACACACCAAATGGGTATTCTAATATATTCCTCTGACACTGAAACAAACTGAATTCACTGATTGAAGTAACAAAGTATTTAAAGATGTTTTCAGGCCAATTATGTAATTTCTCACAGAAACTAATTAGGCTTTTGGACCAACGCCAGGAAAAAATGAGCAGCTAGTCAACACAGCTCTGCTTCTAAGAGTTCCTGTTTACAAACTCATTGCAGAACAATCTTTTAAAAAATACAGCTATATTACAAGTTGGAGTGAAAATAGACAATTCTGAACTCAGACCTTAACCTATTGCTTGAACCAAAAAACCAGATGCACAAATAAGTGGCAAATAATCACACAGAATGCCTATTCATTTCCAAAGTTCTTTACAACCTTTATCATCCTTTACTGTAACAGTACAGTACGTTATAAGCTTTACCATCACAATGAGGTAGGTTAGGATATGAGGTGTCAGTGGCTCTAAAGCAGCCTTTCTTAACCTTTGACCCCAACATACCACTTTGCATGGTCTACCTACCAGAAGCACTATCTGAAGTGATTGGTGACTATCACCAGTTACTTCTAGGCTGGGTAGCCAGAGATAATGCAACAAATACCAGTATGCAAGAGTGAACAGAGATGTACTGAAGGTGCAATCCTAACCAACTTTCCAACACTGGCATCGCTATGTCAGGCTGTTCTACATTCCACAGTTTTGGGGCAGTCATGGAGGCCTCTTCAGGGTAATGTCTTGTTTGTTCCCTTCCCCTGGAGTTGCATTGCCCTTATCCCAGAGCTGGAAAATTGGTTAGGCTTGCACCCCTAATCCCCCAAGATCCTTGCAGAATACAAGTCTTTCTATCATGGCAACAATGGCCATTTTTGACAAAACTAGCTTTGAGAAAGTCTTAAAAGACACAAAGCTACCATTTCCATTCATTTTTGGCCAATCACCTACTCACACTTGGCTCAATGGGTTTCTGTTAATTCATGTTTTGAACAAGGAAATAATTTAGGTCTTCAGAACTAAACATAAAAGCCTAGACATATTTGTGTTTCATGTGGCACCCTTTCGGTCATTAAACTGGTTCTTTATCTTGGTTCATCACCAGCTCTAGTCTTGTTGAAACTTTTCTTTCCAAGCCACAAAATGGGATACACCCCAGAGCTTATGTTCTGGTGTAAAGAACATCTTTTGTACAAGAGAGACGGGACAGAAGAGGGATTATGCAGGAAAGAGCCGGTGTGTGAAGCCGAGTTGGCAGACTCACAGATTTAGATGTTCATTTATGTTACTGGCACATGATGGACTCCTGGCTTTTAACCTTACTGATTTAAGCTTTTTCATTTGCATTTTAAAGTGTGGTTAGCTGCAATACTATCTGCAAATGAAATGTCAGAAAATGGAAAGAAGCAGTTATCATATAAAGTACAACAAAAATTTCCTCCCACCATCTCAGCGGTTTATTATTAAAGGCTCACTCACACCCCCTTTAAAATATTTAAGCAAAGGGGGAAAGTTTTGGCTTCTGCTTCTTTGTGCTTCCAGGGATGCTCTGTGGCTGGCTGGCTTTGAGCATCTTTGGCCTTAAGATGCTTCACCACTTCTGGATCCTCCTTACCCACAAGATTAAGCCAGCAAGCCAGAAGGCAAGCTGGAGCCAAGGAGAATGGCTGATCTCAGCTAGTCGCTTCAGGGAAGCCCCCAGAGATGTCCCCAAACTGTGCCTTGAGCTGAGCCTGCTTGTGGAGAGCAGCAGGAACACTGTGGCTGTGTTGCAAGGTTCTGGTAGCTTCTGCAAGGGAGGGCAAATAGAGGAATCGACCCAGCGCACTCTGGAGTGCTATAGACTACCTCCCAGTTGCCTGTGCAAAGTAAGGGAAATTCCCCCCTCCACACATACACACACTTTAGTATACAGATACAGACACATACACAATTAAAGGGACAATTTGACAGTGGTTTCTGTCACCGACAGAAAAACTTCATTTCCAGTTTAGAACAAAACAACATGGATTTTTTTATCAGTGTCAATCTCTGGAACAAATTGCTGCATATCATGCGGTTTGAACTGTATTTTCTTGGAAGGTAGCTACTTCACTAACATTAACATGCTGTTGCAACATGAACAGCACTACTCAAAAAGAGGAAGTATCAGCGTGGCCAAGTGAGACACCATCATAAGCTGAAAGCATGGTTTGGAGAAATATTGGCCAAATCCATTTGGGTATTTATGACAGCAGATCTCAAAAATCTAATACAATGGTGCCTCATATAACAAGTTTAATCTGTTCCAGAAGCATACTCGTTATGTGAAACACTCTATGTGAAGTGGATTTTCCCATAGGAAATAATGGAAACTCAGACAATTGGTTCCACAACCCCCAAAATATTCATATAAAAATATTAACTGGATATAAAAATTATGACAAAACACTGGAATTGAATTCAAAACATGCATTCAATGTGCATGATCCTATGAAGTCTACTTAGGCTGCAATCCTAAAGACACTTTCCTGGGAGTAAGACCCATTTAACACAATGGGGCTTACTTTTGGGTAGACATGGTTAGGAGGCTGCAATCCAAGACACTTTCCAAGTGTCTCCCCACTTTCTCCTTCTCTTCATCCTGAGCCTCTCTCTCCCCTGCTCCCTTCTGGCTAGCCCTGAGCTGCTTCTCTCTTCTCCACTACTCTTCTCTCCCTCTGCCCAGCGGATGCCCGGCCACAGGAGGAGCAGCGCGGAAGTGTTGCTTCCGCTATGTGCAGATGCGCTAGGCAGCCCTGATGCTTTTTAAAAGGGCTGCCGGCCAGCGTGTCTGCCCCAACTGCCAACAAGTGTGCTTGTTAAGTGAAGAAACACTTGTTACATTTGGCAGAATCCTAGATAAATTTTTGCTTGTTATGTGGATCACTTGTTAAGCGAGACACTTGTTAAGTGAGGTACCACTGTAAGTGCTGCTGTAGTACCATAAGGGTGCAATCCTAACCAATTTAGGCTGTCATTACTTACCTGCTTCTCATTCCTTTAATGGTGTGGGGAGGCCAGCACATGTCTGTGCACTGGCCTAATTTCCCAAGAGTGGTAGAAGTGCTTTAGGGCACTTTTGCGACACCCACAGACCAGACTTGTGCCATGACTTATGCTGGCCTAACTGGGGTTAGGATTGCAACCTCAATGTCATAGCAGTGTTATATGCTACAGAACCACTGGGTCAAACAGTGCACCTGCAAGACATGTACCCAGAAGTTATGATGCCAGCAGGAGGAGTTTGTGGGTGGTTACCAATACATTGGGGGCACGAAGTAGGGGTGGCAGTCCACATTAGATTCTACCCCAATTTTCCCAGCTCAACATTTTCAACAGCTCAACATTTTCAACAGCTCAACATTTTCAACAGCTCAGCTCACAGAGTACTGTGTTCAGTTCTGGGCACCTCACTTTAAGAAAGATGCAGCCAAGCTGGAGCAAGTCCATAGGAGAGCGACAAGAATGATCAGTGGGATGGAAGGGAAGCCCTACGAGGAAAGGTTGGGGGAACTTGGGATGTTCAGCCTGTAGAAGAGAAGGCTGAGGGGAGACATGATTGCTCTCTTCAGATACCTGAAGGGCTGTCATAGGGAGGAAGGGGCTCATTTGTTCATGGCTGCTTCTGAAAGCAGAACTAGAACCAATGGGTACAAACTGCAAGAAAGGAGATTCTGGTTGGATATCCAGAAAAAATTCCTGACAGTGAGGGCGGTTCGGCAGTGGAACAGATTGCCAAGGGAGGTGATGGACTCTCCCTCACTGGAGATCTTCAAGCAGAGGCTCAATGAGCACCTGTCGGGAATGCTCTAGGAGGATTTCCTGCTGCAGGCAGGGGGTTGGACTAGATTACCTACTAGGTACCTTCCAACTCTATGATTCTATGATTCTATTCTATGAACATGGCGTCCAGTGGTGGGCTCCAGCAGGTTCGCACGTACTGTGTAGAACCGGTTGTTAACAAGAGGTAGGACATATAAAGTTTAAAAATAGCAATTTAAAAGTGGCTACCAGATGGGCACAGAACCAGTTGTTATTTATTTGAATCCCATCTCTAATGCCGTCTACTTCTTGCAAAATACTGGTGTAAGTTACTGATTTGACAGAGAATATCAGTCAGTTAGCTTATAATAATTGATGAATCAGCATTGACTTAAGAGAATGCAACAGCTTCTGTATTTGGAGAACATAATAGATGAGATTGGACAAAAGTCCCATCTAGTCCAGCTTCCTGTATCTGACAGTGGCCTACCAGATGTTTCAGGGACCACACTAGATAACAAGAGACTGGCACCCTGGTGCCCTCACCTGCATTTCCCAATCTGTTGGATTAGGTAAACTATCATCATAGTATAGTTATTTAAAATGCTTGCAGTTTCCAATATAGCAGCTGGTACTGAAAGGGGATGTAGTACTGAGTCACAACTAAGTCTTCAGTTACTACACTAGGAAGAAGAAAATGGCATTACTTGAGTGGTCTAGCAGTTGAGAGCTAATCATAGACTCACTAAGCAGACTCATACTTTCTCAGCTTCAGCCCTTTCCCAGCAGTGTGGGATTATACTGGGCTACCTTACTGACCAGTTCTAAGGATTACTGAAAGAATTACATGAAGCAACGAGCTATAATAAAAGCTAAGGGTTGCTATTATAGCCTGATTCTTTAACCAGTTAAATTACTTCATGCCTTTCACAGTTCTATTAGAAGATCCCAAAGATCAAAAGTACTTGTATACCTTGAATATAGCATCCATGCTACTACTGAAATTCTTAGATCTGTTAAAGTTTCCAAATAAAATAGTATTTTTAGTGTCACACTTCTCTCTACAGAATCTTGGCTGTGTTTTCTTTTATGTGTTTCTCCATATAATTTTCTGGTTTCCCACTGGTTTGTCTCCTCTCTTATCTCCTTCTCATATACCCTGAGGCTTCTTTTAGTGTGTCTGTCTGTCACACCATTCATTTTATTTCCTACTTTGCTTTATAGACAGTTTTTTCCCCCTAGGCTTGCCTTGCCTTTCCTCATTTACAGCAACATTTATGTATCGTATATAGTAAAAATCAACACAAGGAAAATATCAGTTGATCAAAAGAGAAAGCTTCAAAGTCTATGTTCAAAAAGATCCTGCCAATTCTTTCTCTGAACACCAGGTATCAAATTTAAGAACAATTTTCTGAATGCCAGCTTGAAATAAACCATGATGGGGTCTTGAAAGAGAAACACAAGGAAGCAAAACAAGCTCAAGTGGGGGTGGGGAAGAGAGAGAAATAAACTGATGATTGTCAAGCTAAATTTATGTATCATAGCTTAATCTGCAGTGCTGCAAAGCTGGAAGCTAGTAGTCAACAGCACAGAGGGATGCTCTGTTCAAGTCCTATTTGTATTATGACCTGAGCTGAGCAGGTGGTTTATCTCTAGAAAGTAAAGCTGGTCCTTCCTGATGACTTAATCTAAAGTCAGCCCCTTCCTGGCACACAGGCACATAAACTGCACTGTAATCTTCTATTGTTGAAAACTGGTATATATTTATATTTTAGACAATTTAATAATTAAAATTATCCTTAAACCTTGGATCAGTGAATGGCAGTGGGTAGGTGACAGTGAGCACAATCTTAACCATGTCTACTCAAAAGTAAGTTCCATTGTGTTCAGTGGATCTTACTCCCAGGAAAGTGTCTTGATGCAGCCATAATATTTTAATGGTTTTAATTTAAATATTGGATTTCAATATTTTTTTAAGTGTTTGCCAAAAACTGCTTTGAATTTTTTGAAAAGTGGTAAACAGATAAACAAATAAATACGTTGAAATTGAAGCTGATCCAAGTGTACTTTGAAAAGTACAAGGAAAGTCACTAAAGTGCTTATGGAAGAAAATGAGGATGCTCTTTGGTGTCCCCATTTACATTTGAACAAGGCATTTTTACAGTGGACAGGTTAGTCACCTTGTCTTCCAGCAGAAATGAGAGGCCTGAAAAAGCCTGAGAGTAAAACAATTTTTCCCCCATAGGAAAAAAATTAGAAAATGGGAGGGAGGGGGTGGAGGAGGAAAGGCCTTGTATGATTTATGTTCTTTTCTAGAATACACACACACCAAACAAAAAGAATAACAACAACTTAAATAGTGCAGATGATTGCATCTGCCATTCTATTTACAGAATTCATGCCCTGGAGTGAAACCAGTGGCATTTTTGGAAAAGAGGCAAAACAGCATCTATATTCTTTTTTCAGAAGCAACAACACCTGTGTTATGCACCTTCCCTCCTTGCTTAAAGAGCCAGTCACAAAAGAAGTGCTTTACACAGGTGTTCCTTTTCATGGAGCAAAAAAAAACAACTTTGTGTTTGCCCCTTCTCCAGGAATGCCACTGAGTGAAACTGCTACCTTTCAGTCAGTCTCATTTCCCGTCTGCCTCTTTTAAAGAGACTGTATATACTGTATTTACTCGAATCTAATGCTCACCTTTTTCAGCTGAATTCAGTCTCCAAAATCAGGGTGCACATTAGATTTGATTGTTAAGTAGATTTGAGTAAATACGGTATTTTGATTATAAGTATGGGGTGCGCATTAGATTCAATGGTGGATTAGATTCAAGTAAATATGGTATTTTGTGGCTGGGAGGGATTTTTAAGGTAAGTTTTAGCACAGTATGTACAATTTTGGCTTTAGGTTATGACTCTGGAATGTAACCCTCACCTAAGATGCAGCTGGCTACATTACAAATCCTGGATATAATTAAATATATACACTCAAATCCAAGATATATTTCTTCACCCAGATGGTGCAGGTATCCCAAGAGAAGCTTAAAAAGATTGGCTTGTTTGTGATGGTTTCCTTTCTTCTTTTGTCAATCATTTAACCAGGAATTTGAGAAGGTAATAGAAGTAGCTATGCTAACTCTCATGCTGTCCAATCTAGAGTTCCTGAGAAATTTTCCAGGAATTCTGGTCCATCCCCAAAGATCTTCTGAAAAGGTCGTCCAAAATGTCCCACTACTTGATGAAAGTTAAGGGGTGTGTCACGCCCCCTAAGTTCTAAGGAAGAGGGGGAGGGGTGGAGAACAGGTCTCTGGGTCCCATTTTTATAAATATAGCAAATTTTTAGGGCTAACTAATGTTTGCCTGGTGCCCACTACCTGCCACTGCTTCCTGGTACCTGGTGTTTGCTACTCAATGCACACCGATTCCCCCTACCTGCTGGTGCCCACTGGTATCCTGTGCCCACTGGTGCCTTGCTGTGCCCTTTGGTGCCCTGCCATGCCTGGTGCCCACAAATATCCTTAAATTTTACTCCTGCAACAATGGGGCAATTCTACTAGTTTTATATATATGATTTATATATATAAATCATAGGAATGAATGCAGATAATCCAGTTAGGGGAATCGGCCCCATGTGTTCCTTTATAAGAGGTCCCCGACTGAGCAGTTTTCTTTGCCTTCTCATCACTACCTCAAATATCACAAACAGTGCTCTTGCACTCAGCCAACACCCAATACCCACTCTTCTCTCCAGGCAGTTGACTGTGTTTAATATCACATCAATTGTCATTGCTTTCCATCCCTTTTTAGCTTTAGGCTCCTCCGACAAAGCAGATGGACATTTCCCAGATGTAGCAGAGCAAAATGGAAACTTTCTGCCAAACTGCGGGAAACCATTTCCAAAATTTGCAAGCATGAATTAGGTTTCGGTATTAATTGTACAAATGCATTCTTCCAAAACTTGTGCAAATAAAAAATGTGTAAAACTAGAAGTCCTTGTACTTTCCTTAAAGAGCTTAAAAAGATGGAGTACGTGTAAAGAGCTATAAAAATTGCAATACAATAAGCAATTGTTTTTAGAAAAAAATAGCAAAATTATATATATGAGGAAGTCAATTAAAGTTTAAAGGTTTATTTATAATGAGGTCTATTCATACTGATTAAAAATATAAGATAAGTGAGATGAAAATAGTTAACCCTTATCAATGATGATGTATTTGGAAGGAATATAGTACCAAAGAGTTTAAGAAAGATGCATTGTTTTTGGTTTTTAACAAGACACAGACTTTTGAAGACTGTTTGTATTCATTAATGTGTAAGGATCAGGAGAAGAGTTAAAATATATAGATAATATGATGAGCTTAAATTGAAAATGTGTAGTTTGACTAATATATGTGAAGATGTTTTGAAGAAATAGAAGTTAATAAGGGATGTACAAAAGTTGTCCTAATGTATGTATCCTTATGTTTCCCCACCCTATATGTGATCAATTTGTCCTTTACTTGTATCTGAAATTAATAAAAACCTTATATAGTGCTTTAGGTTTTTTAGAAAGACTACTGTAAAAATTTCATCTCTTTTATCCATTAAATAACAGATATTCAATTTTGTAAACCAATAAAGGGCTTTAGAAGTCAAAACCAGCACCTTAAGTTATGCTTGAAAATGAACTTGTAAACAATGTAGCTGCAGAAACAGCAGCCTAATTGACTGGTAACAACAACCCCTACCTTTCCAGACAATCTTCAGCCCCACGTATAGCATATCACAGTAATCTAAACTATTTATCACTAGCACGGTGGTTCCAAACTGTGGGTTGCAACCAGCGGTAGGCCCTGCCCCACCCAACAACCGGTTCGCCGGAAGTTAGAGGGCGAGGCAGGGGTCAGGGGCAGGGACGGGGCTAGGGGCAGACCCTAACCCCGGCGCACTGCGCATGCGCCAACCCCCGGAGAAGACCACAGCTGGAGAAGACCACAGCGCAAGCACCGACCTCTGCGCTATGCAGAAGGAGACACAGTGCGCATGCGCCGAGGTCGGTGCATGCGCATTGCGTCTCCTCCCAGCATACAGAACCGGTACGCTGGGTTTTGTGGCCACCCCGCAGCTACTGGTTTGGTGGTAGCTGGCAGGCTGGTGGGAACAACCAGTTCGGGCGATCCGGCCTGAACTGGCTTGGGCCCACCTGTGGTTGCAACAGTTGCAACAGTTGCACAGTGATTAGGAACCTGATTTTTGTTGAGTCATGTAACACTACCTAAGCTTTGTCAAGCTTCTGGGTTGCTGAGCTTTTACTCTTTTTTTACCCTTGACCCTTTCTTACTGCTTGACCCTTGATGCCTGAGGTGAGGACATATACACTAACACAGAGATTAAGGCTGCAATCCTGAAGTGCACTTGGGCTAGCCTATCCATCACTGGACTGGACAATTCCAAGATGGTCCAGCCCAGTTACTCCTGAAAGGCTTGGGTTGGCGTAAGTCAACATTGGTTGGCCTATGACAGATGGGTCTAGGCCAGCCTAACTGTACCAGCCAAGGTAGTTCAGGAAAGGGCATGTTCAGCATGGCCTAGAACAGTGCAGTTAGCCTGCATCCAGAGCACCTGTTTCCAGAGCATAAGTGCCCTCTCACAGCTCCTCAGAGTTAGAACATCTAAGGAGCAGGAATAAATCTGAGTAGACCCATAGTGGTCCATGATAAGCCAGAGTAAGAATGGAAGTCCTAGGCCAACCCCTGCCTCTCAACCTCAGGATACAGCACAACTACATCAGCCCAATGAGCATGCTGCCCTTGTGCTTCTGCCTCTTCAGCAGCAGTTGGGCCACTCAGAGGCCTTCAAGTTCTGTAGATATGGCCTACCTTGACTGCTCAAAATATGTCCTTCTTAGGCCAGCTTAACTGGACCATTTTTCTGGCCTAAAGTCAGTATTGCAGCCTAAGGCTTATTTATAGGTGGATACTAGTATCTCACTAAAAAAATACATTAGTGGCAGAGAAAAAAGTCCTCGGCTGCCAACATCATCAGATAATAGGTTCTAATATAAGCTCTAGCTCTTGTACAGTCAGATTCAGGCCAGGTTTACTGTCACTATCTTCTAGGTGTTGGTCCTGCTGCTTGGTCCTGCCTCTCTTACTCTGCAGCTGGGCTGAGAATGTTCGTGTGTGATATAAAGACACACTTTAACATACCCCCATTCCAATCAGGGTACTGGGTGAATCACTGAATTCAACAATAGGAATTCCTCCTAGCTTTCAGGAATCCAACTGGATCCATCAAACTGGGTTGGATTATACAATGAGGACTCCTTGTTCCATGGAGATGAAAAGCCTAAATCACACTATAAAGTTATGTCAATGAGAAAGGAGTTATCCTAAATGTCCTTCACATCCAGATCCCCACTGATCAGCCCAACAGTAAACACCAGTTCAATGTGTGTCCTATATTATGTGTTGGGGCAGAAATCATCTGATACAATGGTTGCAATGGTGGCCAATAAGTCCTGAAAAGCAGGAAGGACCAGAAAGAGAAATAATCGTTTATGATGTGACCCTAATTCTTCTGAAATGGCCTGCACAAAACCCATCACCATGACTTCCATGGCCCATCAATCTGTGGGGGCTGCCTTCCCCTTGGGCTATAAAAATACATACCATTTCAATTCAACCGAGCCATCTTGAACCTACACAAATCTTGAATCTTCACACATTCCAATGCAACTCTCAGTTACAACCCCTCACCTCTTGTCAACTCCCTTCCTCAAAAATTCTTCCTACATTTCTATACCATCCTGTATAAACCACATTTATCCCACTGTCACAGAGATTTGGGTTATCAGACACATCTTGCCATTTCTCACAGACGGCAAGTGTATCTTGGCGTTCCTCTCACCAAGGCAAAACATTCTCCTATCCCTTTCACAAATATGTAATATATTGGTTTTACCAGTAGAGGTTTTTAACTTTTCTCTTTCTGTCCATAAGCCATTCCATTTTTTAAAAAGTGATTTAAATAAAGTTAAATAGAAGCCAAATTTTAAAATACAAACACATGCA
Organism: Cryptoblepharus egeriae; assembly: GCA_030015325.1. NCBI lineage: Eukaryota > Metazoa > Chordata > Lepidosauria > Squamata > Scincidae > Cryptoblepharus > Cryptoblepharus egeriae. The sequence continues at coordinate 31,094,540 of JAREYC010000006.1, read as the reverse complement.
TGCACACACCCTCAACTGGAATTTATCATTCATAATCTAACTGTAGAAATGGTGCATTATAACAAAATATTTCACAACCAAATATTTGGCCAAATGTTGTATGCAATATCATCAAATATTTTATTTGTAGTATTCTCCTGATAGTAATGAAGGTAAAAGTGTCCCCTGCTGGTTGCCCTGCTAGTCATGACCAACTCTACGGGCAGTGCTCATCCCCATTACAAGGCCAAAAAGTCAGCATTTCCATGTTCATGTGGCCAGCATGATTAAACACCAAAGTGCATGGAACAATATTAATTTCCCACCAAAATGGTACCAAAGAATATAAGAGCCTCTGCCGGATCAGGCCAAAGGCTCATCTAAACAAGCTTCCTGTATCTCACAGCAGCCCATCAGATGACTCAGAGAGCACACAAGAAAACCAGGGTGACCAGATGTCAAACCCAAAATTCCTGAACCCCAAGGCCAAAATTCCTAATCCCAGGCCAAAATTCCTACCCGCTGAAAAAAATTGCCCAAAAATGTAAATTTATTGTTTTTGTTTTTCTGTTTTTTGACCATAACTTTTGATAGGAAGGAGATATCTCAAAACTGATTTTTGCACTGAATTCTGCTCTTCAATACGAATCCAACGACATATGGCATGATGGGGTGCTGTACACTACTGTGAAGTTTCAAAATGAAGCCAAAATGTAGGACAATGATGCCAAAATGTAGAACACCCGGACAGGAGGCTAAAAATCCGGACAAATCCGGGTTTTTCCGGTCATCTGGTCACCCTGAAGACAACTGCATCCAGGTGCTGTCCCCTGCACTTAGCATTTTGTGGCTGCTTACATCTATCTACACACACACACTCACACACACACTTTCATCTAGGAATATGTCCAATTCCGTCTTAAAGGCATTGACATTGATGCCAGCACTAGTATATCTACTTGCATTTACATGCTTTTGAACTGCTATGTTGATAGGAGCTTGGCAAATAACAGGAGCTCACTTTATGTTGTGTGGTATGTCTTGCACCACCAATCTGCTGATCTTCAGGTTAACTTATATTGGTAATACATACATATTAATTCTACCACTGAGCAAGCTTAACAGTACTGAATAATACAAGGAGATGGAAGGAATTATTCCCATATACTGTATATATGAAGTATGCTTTCTTTTCTGTAGATCTTGCCTCTAAATCAGTGGTTCTCAAACTGGTGGGTCATGATGCACTAGTTCATGTAAAGGTCCTCTAGTCTCTTTAAGAGACTGGGGAATGGGTGAGGGCAGCAATGTGATCCCCAGGATCACACTGTTGGGGAGGGGGTTGAGGAAGAGGCTTTCACTTTCTTAGAGCTGCTGCAGGCTTTAGGAGGTACAGGGAGCCCCATGCACCCCTCGTCAGGGCTCCCCGAGACTTGAATGTTAACAGGTGAGCATTTGCAATCACTTCCTTATTGGAGGAGGTGCTTTACAATGCTTTACAAAAAAAATTGCTAATGTTTCAAGCCTCAGGATCCTTGATCCCCCCTTGCAAAAACTTACTTAGAGAGTAAGTCTTCCTAAAAGTTTGAGAATCACAGCTCTCAATCAGTACTTTTCAAGCAATCTATCACTCTGCAAAATTGTCGCTCTTCAGCAAGTCAAAATATTTTATATTAGCATAGCAGATGTATTATCCAACAATCTGGTTAGATTTATTCTGAACTGCAACATATGGAGGCAGGCACACATATGGAACATAATGGTTTGTAGCATTTAGCCAACAGTGAGCAAAGTACAATCAAGAAGTTAAAATGCAGACACAGAAATATTGCCATTCTGTGTGCAATGTTAACATTCCGACTCTGGAGTATAACAAGATTAACTAGCATAATTTAATCATAATTATAATTCTATGCTTAAACTATGGTACATTATACATAGATCTAAGGAAAGATAATGCCCTAATTGCATACACACTTCAAGGAAAAAGCCACAAGAGGAAAAAAGGAACTTTTAACCAGTAGTACCAACCTAAAATAGAACATTAAAAAGTTATTCAAAGAGGCTATTTCTCTTTTATCGGGAAGAAAAAGTTACTGGAATTTAGAGAGGCAGAAAGTAATTTTCGTTAATTTAAAAAATCAAAGATAAGGGTACAATGATCATCATATCTATGGAGGCAGCACTGGGGGTTTTCCAACCATTTCCAGTGAAACACTTGCACCCTGTTGGATACTGAAAAGCTGTATTTATAAAGTAATTAGCTTTCAGTCATGTCTTCTCTTTTAAGCAATTTTGCTAGGAATACAAATGGAACTGCAGCTAGATGTTGAGAGAAATAAAAAGAGCTCTTTTAGGCATATCCAAGGTCTTGAGCATTTCTGAGTGATTTTTGACTGATTTTTTCACTCAGACTGAAATGGCATCCTTCATTTGTTTACAATTCATGGAACTTGAGGAAAAGTATCACAGCAAGCTGCCCTCCTTTACCTTGCCACCAGGATCCTAAACGTTACTTCCCTTGGCACTAAAAGTCTTGCTTGGTAGTCTGGTCTGAGACTGGCATGTTCCTTCCTTCTCCTCTTTCACTCCTCCCTATCCCATAATTCAAAATTGGTCCCTGACTAAATTCCTCCTATGGGGTAGCAGATGACTGGAGGTTGAGCTGTTGTCTGGTCTGAGAAAGCTAAGGCGGATTTGCTGCCTTGGATAGGAGACCAAAGGGAGATGGCCAGCCTAATCCTATTCCTGGAAGAGATGCCACTATATGCAATTAAGAGACAATTATAGATGGGGACACCATATGTTTATATGGCAAATAATCACTTCTTATTTCCTTTGGAAAACTGGAATTAGCATTTTCACTGAAAAGTCCATTCTGAAGCCTGCAGAGGAAGTGAACAGGCAAACACTGCCTCTGCAGGCTTAAGACAGCCCTTTGTAGTCAACTGGAACATGGTGGTACACCCTCATACCAACATGGTCCTGCCCAGTTCCACTCACCCAAATTCATGAGTACTCACCCACAGTAGCCAATGGCTTCAATCTTAAAGACACTTTCCTGGAGTAGGACCCTTTGAACTCAATGGGGCTTACTTTTGAGTAGACATGGTTAGGATTGTGCTCACTGTCACCTACCCACTGCCACTGTGCTGTACATTGGATCAGTTGCTGCACCTCTGGGATCCACTTTCTGGTGATGCAGCAACCAAATAGGATTGGGGTGTCATTCAGAGAAGGAAACCATTTTGGGGAAACAGAATTTTACCGAATAAACGTGCAAAATAATCCAAATAAGCACATGGTAGTTTTAGATCAAAAAGTTCTTTACTTGTTTGTCTTGTGTGGCCTCAGCTGGATGTGTTGGTGAATTTACAAACCTGTGATCTCTGAAATGACACAAACTCAAAATAATTTACTTTTGAAGAAATAACTGAATCACCCTACAGATTTTAAGATCCCTGTAACAGGCAATGTTTTCTTTTAAATTCAAATGTCATTAAAGCATGCTAACCTTGATCTAATCTAAGCATTCTTACTCATAGTGCTTGAAAAGCCAGAGTCAGTAGGACCTTTGAGCCTCAGTAGAATGGGTCAGTTCAACTCTAATACATACATCAAGTCAGGCAGGAGTAAAAAGGAACAGATAAATCCAAGTTATTATTATTAAAGAGAGAGGAAAAGTTCTTTCAACGTCTCTCAGACTCAGACAGAAAGAGGTTAACATTAAAAATAAATGATAGCAACTTCTTCCACAAGTACTTTCTTCCCTATTTCACTCACTCACACACAACTCCGTGCATAGCTTAAATGTACCCTTCTGAAGTATTCACAAATTTGAATGAAAATGAGAGGAAGTGAGATGTCAGTAGTAGAGAAGAGTCACTTCAGAGAAACATATTTCAAGGGTGAGTGAAGAAAGCAAAGTCAGATAAATTCAGTAAGCAAAAGTCACACAGCTTCTTAAAATTACAGTTACCGTCATTCATCGAAAAGTATAGCATCTGAATTTCCAGATGATGCATATTCCCAACAGCACTGTATTACAGGTGTCCCCCACTTTCTGGCGATTCATTTTCTGATGGTTCTGCTCTTTCAGTTATAGCCAGAACTCGTTCATTCAACACATGCATCACTCTTTTAAACATCTCTCTGCTTGTCTAAAGGCTAAAATTATCTTCCCTAATGTTGATTTGCATGTGACATGGTGATTAAACTGTTTTTGGCATTTACTTATGACTTTCTTCAATAAAGAACCATCATTCAAATACATAAGATATGCATTGCCTACACGAGCCTGTGTTCATTTTACTGTCATTTGTTATGTTTTTTGGCTATGTTTTAATAAATGTGTGTTATTTAGGCTTTTGCAAGTTATATTTATGTCCTTTTTGGTGGTCATTTTGCATTTGCAAGCTGATAAAGACTAGAGTTACAATCCAGAGTAACTACGGGAGCACAAAAGAGACATTACGTGTACCCGTAGTTACTGTACCACCCAGTGAAAACCTATGGAAATTCATATTGCAATCCAGAGCAAATAGTTCTTACACCAGAGCAAGGACTCCCCGTAGTTACTCTGGATTGTGCCCTAGGTTCCTCTTTTTGGCGATTTTCACTTTTGGATTGTGCTCCAGTCCCTCAACTGTCCAATAAGTGGGGGATGCCTGTAAAAAAGCTATTTTTCCCCATCAGGGAAACTGTAAAATGTCAATCCTGCACTGGCTATTTTAATGGTACTTATGAGAGAACATCTGTATCAGGCTTTCAGAAGGATAGTATCTCATGGAGAAGGGCTCTGCTGATCCCATCATCCTCCTGGACCAGTTTCACCTGCCCTCCCCACAGAACTCCTCTCTATTGCACCCAAAACCTGCAGTGTGGCATATCATCAGGTGGTCCTGTGGTGTCCTCCAACCAACCAGGCCATTTTATTCCACTGACGCATGCCTGGCACCAATGCTGCCTACCCTGAGGATGCTGTAAATGTTCTTTTATGTTTATTTCACCCAGCACCAGCACCCTAACCTTAACCCGAACCCTAAGCCAGCCACTGTGCTGGCCAGGGCTGGGGCAAATGAGTCAGCGCCAACATGCATCCTAACCTACACTGGCACAGCTCATTGGTTCACCCATTCTCTTGGCGATGTAGGAAGGCAAGTGCGTGGCCTAACCCTCCCCCAGGTGCAACACAGAAGTGCCTTATAGCTCTTTTGTGACACGCCCAGGCCTGCACTGGGGTTAGGATTGCAGCCTTAATCTAACCCAGACTTGCACTATATGCAGTGGTGGGATTCAAAAAAATTAACAACAGGTTCTATGTCCTAATAACCTAAATTAACAACAGGTTCTATGTCCCATTAGTAACCAGTTCTCAGAACCAGGGTTCTCAGTAACCAGTTCTATCGAACCTGTGAGAACACCCTGAAGCCTACCACTGACTATATGCCATTCCAACATGCTCATCCCACGCAATTTCTCCCAATTACATCCTGCTATTATCTCAGACATTTTCCATATATGCATGCATCTTGAGTCTACTTTGCCTTTCATGTAATCTTTTTCATATGCCAGTCTTCGCAGCAACTTCCCATGTACCTGATGTACTTGAGCTTAACAGTTTCTATGCCTGTTTAGGCAGGTTAATTGTATCATTTAAAGTGTCTTAAACGCACAATAACAAATGCATTGTTTTGAAAGTGTAAAGCCAACTGTTTTTAATATTCTCTAAGATATGCAAACGCATAGCACTGTTTTCATAAGAACAAGAATGCATTTTTCAGGGCTTTTTTGCTGGTAGGGAGAAATTAAGATATGATTTAATTTTAGATAATAAGAAATGAACCATGGAAACATTAAATTGCTTAGAGCCTGTAAAGGAGATGTTGCCTAATGTTATACATGAAGTTACCATTGTTCCCAGCGCAAGAAATGTCATTGCTGCACTACTCCACAGCTACACCTCATAAATACCATTGTCTCGTTTTGTACTTACCAGTGGAAGAAGAAATTATTTCTGGCATCTTTTTCCTCTCCTGAGCATAGCCTGGTCAGGAATAAATAGGTGCCATAAAAGAGGCCTGCTCTGCCTACAGCTTGACCGAATGCGTGACCGCAGGATAGATGCAGGCCACCAACTCAGTGAGGCTTGAAGCATCAGCAACTGCACATGAGGCCAACCACCTTGGCTGGTGTCCCACAATGACAATGCCGCCTAGAATGGCAGTAGGGATAGTCCTGGGCTGCTGCTTGGTTGGAGGCATGTAAAGAAAGATGCCATCTTTGCCAGGAATAAGCCAACTTCCTCTCTGCCTGCTTGGCTCATCATGGCAGTACAACTCTGCCCAATGGGAATAGGCAAGGTAGGTACAGTGATTGGATCTTTACAAATAAAATGAACATTGGGATGATACCAGGCTGATGTAACTCTTATACAGATCTGAGAGCTATATCAGATCTTATACAGATCTGAGAGCTATCTGCTATACCATGACTGGTGTCAGAGTCTCCATGGTTATTGGCAATGTCAACGTGAAGTTGCTTGGGCTCCTGTTTCCCTTCCCCATCATTTTGTTCTGGCTGAAGTTAAGATATGATGGACTTCAAACAGATATAGCAATGCAATTGGCACAACTGCAGTGTAGGACTGCACTGTAAGTTTTCCTCACAGGTGAACCAAAGCCACAAGGTTAGGAGGTTCTGTTTAAGTAGTTTGCAGTGCATAAGAACATGAATAAAAGTGCTTAACTTAGGGCCCAATCCTAACCAACTTCCCAGTGCCGATTCAGTTGCAATGCAGCCCTGAAGTGAGAGAACAAGCTTTCCCTTATCCTACAGCAGTGGTATTCAAGCATTTCAGCCTGGGATCCCCTTTTGAGAATGACAATCTGTCTGGGACCCTCCAGAAGTGATATCATGGCTAGAAGTTACATTAAAGGTGCCCAGTGCCAGATTCAAAGAAGGTGGCACCCGGCTCTTTGTGTGAACCCTCTGAAATGAAGTTGCAACCCCTGCTTTGAAGACTTCTGCAGCCTACAGAGGCCTGCGTGACTCCTCCTGTCCACCCTCTCCACCCATCGGCTGCAGCATATGTCCTGTTGCCATTAGCACTAGAAATCTGGATAATATTGGGCCCTTAAAAGATCACCTTAGACCTGTAAAAGCTAGCTGACTTTATGACGACAATGAGGATACTAAAATAAAAAAGGATTCTCATCTCAAATGCTACTAACAAGATCCAAAGTTGCAGAGAAAAATCAGTGTATTAGCAATGTATACCACCAACTCAAACTACAGGTTTCTTTTTAAATAAGCTACAATGTACCGTATATACTCGAGTATAAGCCGAGTTTTTGGGGCCAAAAAAATGGGCCCAAAAAGCTCCCTCGGCTTATACCAGGGTGAACTGAAAACTGGCAGGATCAAACCCCATCATGTCATATACCATTTGATTCATACTGAAGAGCACAATCCAATGCAAAAATCAGTTTTGAGATATCTCCTTCCAATCAAAAGTTATGGCCACAAAACAAAAAACTATAAAAATAAAAAAATTCATTTTTTGGCAATTTTTTTTAAGCAGGTAGGATTTTTTGTCTGGAATTTTGGCCTTCGGGTTCAGGAATTTTGGGTTTGGCATCTGGTCACCCTGTCCTATGCATATCTACTCTGAAGTAAGACCCACTAAGTTCAATGATGCTTACTCCCAGGAAAACATGCTTAGGATTGCAGCCTATGAGTTCCAAGAAGGCTACAAGGAAAAGGCCAGTACCAGTAACTGCTGCATTTCCCACCCTAGGCTTATACTCAAGTTAATACGTTTTCCCAGTTTTTGTGATAAAATTAGGTGCCTCGGCTTATATTCAGGTCGGCTTATACTCGAGTATATACGGTAACTAAGAATTTTCAAATGCAAGAGAGGACTAATTGGTCAGTAAGATTAACATTTCATTAATACCACATAAATTTCACATTTTCCCCTTTTTAATATTTTCTGGGAGGAAAAAAGGTTCTGTGCAATTTGTTTTTAGCATCCTACATTGCTAAAGAAAAGAAATAGCTCCATTCAACAAAGCATCATATTCCAGATAGAAACATCAAATAGAAAACAATTTATGTATTTAGCCAAAAGATGAACCAGCAATTTCTTCCCATCTAAAACAGAAAGGATATTCCAGCTGAACTGGTTCCTCCCCAGGTTCCTTGGAGAAAGGATATGATATAATTCATTAAGGCTGCAACCCTAAGCTCAAATTAGGCTGGCATAAGCCCCGGCATAAGTCCAGTGCTGATCGGGGGAAGGTGTTACAAAGTGCTGTAAGTCACTTATGCCCACTTCTTGCCGGGGAGGGCACAGGAATATGCCAGCCTCCCACCACCAGCATGGAAAGATGTGCCATACAAGTTAGGTCAGCCTAAATTGGTTAGGATTTTGTCCTTAGGCTGCAATTCTAAACTCCACTTAGGCTGGCATAAACCCCAGCATAAGTGCTGACCTGGGGTGTCACAAGTATGCTATAAGGCACTTCTGCCCCACTCCTGGAGTAGGGGTGCACAGGCCAGTGCACAGGCATATTCTGACAACCCCACAACATCACCTGGAAGATATGCCAGGTGAGTTAGGCCTGCCATGGAACACAATCCTAATCATGTCTACAAAAAAGTAAACCCCATTGTGTTCAATGGCTCTTACTCCCAGGAAAGTGTCTTTAGGATTGCAGTCTAAATTGGTTAGGATTGTGCCCTTATGCTGCAATCCTAACCTCCATTTAGGCTGGTATAATCCACTTAGGCTGGCGGAAGTCCTGTGCTGACCTGGTCGTGTCACAAAAGTGCCATAAGACATTTCAACCTCACTGCTGGGGAGGATAAGGTTAGAGCACAGCCATGAGCTTGCCTCCATACATGGGCTAACAGGGCAAGAGGCACTCTTTCAAGTGGGTTTTCCTGTTTTTTTTAGCAGGGGGAGAGTAATTGGCCCTACACACCCCAACAAAGTCTGTTCTAGTGGCTTCCGCTGATGTTCTTTTTGCATTTTAGATTGTGAGCCCTTTTGAGACAGGGACCCATTAGCTATTATTAGCTATTAATTTTTCATTTTCTATGTAAACAGCTTTATGAGCTTTATAGTTGAAAAGTGATATATAAATACTGCAGACAGATAAATCCCATGGGAACAGGAAGAACAACAAGTTGTGCCAGCCTAGGTTAGGATTGCATCCTAAGAAACATAAACTCATCCAGAATGAAAGCAAAATAGTTGCATACATTTATCCATCTTGGTGGTAAGCCTACAGTCTGTGTCAGTACACAGATGGAATTATATAATTCTACAAATGTCATTGTTTAATAAACTCAAGCAGAGTACAAGATATTCTCAAAGGCTAAGCAGAACAAATAAGATAATTATTTCTACAGAATGATGAAGGGCTAAGTACTTTTTGTCACTTCTGTTGCCTTTACTTCAGCAGATAACATGATTTAAGCACTACATTAAGCACTACAAGTAGTAAACCTTTTAACCAGATGGCACAAGGTGCTCATATAAATGTATTTCTCTGTCAAAGGAAATCTTTTCGTATATATTTATATATATTCATTGTATATCTTTGTACAATGATGCTAGCCCGGTAATGGGCTGGCCCACTTTGCCTCTCCCCCCCACCCCCCAGTGGAATGGTCCAGCCGGGGAGAGATGTTAGCATCCGATTGGCTGCTTGGGTCAGGGGGCAGCGACTGAGGACGCAGCGGGCATGCGCACCCGCTGGCACCTCGGTCGGTGCGAGAGAATCGTCCCCACCTCTCCAATCTTGTGCAGTTTAAGATTAGCTGGTCGCACTTTGGGCCAGGTAGGAATTTTTGGGGTCCCTGCTGATTGGCTTTGGCCGGGACTCTTTTTTGCCTACCCTAAACTGTACTAGTGGTGGGGGGGGGGTATTAAATAGGTCACTTTATGGCAGGTGTCTGCTGGAGTAGGCAGAATTGTCCCTTGGTGATTGCCTGAGACAGCAAGGGTCAGAGCGATGCATAGCGGGCCTATTGATGCCTTATCTGGACATAGGCCTAGGCGGCTAGCCCTGTACCTGGAATTTAGGCAAGGTCGACTGGGCAACTGGTTGACTGAGCGTCCAGCTGGCTCGACCTTTGGGTTGGCATTGATGGGCACCCCCACTGTGGGGGTGTAACCTGAACCAGGTTTTCACCCATCCCTATTTTTGTAGCTACCAACACAACTTTGTTAGCAGTCCCCTGTTGTTTTAACTACTGTTTAGTAAGTTAATAAAGTGGCCCTTTAATCCAACATCTGTCTCTGGCTCTTCATTCTCACCGTGGGGGGTAATGACAATAAAGTTTCTATCTATGTCAAAATGTTGAGACTATAGAGTATAGCCATGGCCATCAGTGAGATAACATGGGACCCGATACATCATGAGTTACATCACTAAAATTGTTGCCATTTCAAAATTGCTTCTTATGAACTGATTTCCATGTCACTAAGGTAACATTTGAAAAATTTACATGATTGCATAGATATTTCCCTGATGGTGTACCCAGGCAAATACCCACAGTAAAAATTTAATGAAAACTAGGACTATTCCTCAACATTATGCATCTGACCAATAAAGACATATGTGAAAGGTTGGATATCATTCTATAAATGGTCAACTGAGGGGGTAGAGGGAATAATTCAGATCCTAATATAGATAGTCTTATCCAACTGTTCCAAGTGAAAAGAAATAAAATGTGTACAGTATTGTGTGATCTTGTCAAAACTAGAATTTTTATATCAACATAAGCCAATAATATGCTTTTGGAAGAAGGGCATGAATGCAATGACCTTCCCCTATTAGTTGTCTTCAGGATATTAGTTTTGAACACAGAGGCATTATTTAGCTATCATGGCCGACAGCTATTAATACATTCGTTCTCCAGTCGTTGGTCTAATCTGATCTACAGTTATCTAAACATGTCATAATCACAGTACGCTGTAGCAGTGAATTAGTTATACATTGTTGGAAGCATTTTCTTTTCTTTTTCCTAAACCTATCACTAATTAACTTCCATTGTGTGACCATGAACTTCAGTGTTGTGTGACAAGGTGAATAAATTATTCCCAATGGTGATCAACACCTCAGGCTCTTATTTTTGTTCTTTTTTCTGTACTTTTCTGTTTCTACAATATGCTTCCTTAGTTGAGGCAGTGAGAACAATGCAAACTACAGTGGTACCTCTCATAACAAGCGCCTCACGTAACAAGCATTTCACATAACATGTATAAATTTCCAAGAAATCTTGCTTCACATAACAAGTTCCACTTCACTTAACAAGTGCACTATGGGCACGTGTGCTATGCAGCCCTGATGCTCTGCGTGGAGGCTCTCTAAAAGGGCTGCCGGCCAGCACTGATGCCCCTACCTGCCCCCAAGTGCCCCCACTGACCACCTTGAACCTCCAGCAGCAGCCCAGATAAGCCTCCCAGAAAAGTGTCTTTGATTGCAGCCTCCTAACCATGTCTACCCAGAAGTAAGCCCCACTGTTTTAATGGGAAACACCAGGAAAGTGTCTTTAGGACTGCAGCCTAAGTAGACTTCATAGGATCATGCACACTGGATGCATGTTTTGAATTCAATTCCAGTATTTTGTCATCATTTTTACATCCAGTTAATATCTATCTATCTACAGTATTTATATACCGCTTTTCAACTAAGAAGTTCACAAAGCAGTTTACAAAGAAAATGGAAATATAATAATAGCTAATTAAGAGCTAATAATAATAATTATTATTATTATTAATATATATGTGTGTGTGTATATGTGTGTGTGTGTGTATCTATCTATCTATCTATCTATCTATCTATCTATCTATCTATCTATCTATCTATCTATCTATCTATCTATCTATCTATATATATATATATAGGGGGTTGTGGAACCAATCGTCTGAGTTTCCATTGTTTCCTATGGGAAAATCAGCTTCACTTAAAGAGCATTTCATGTAAAGAGCATGCCTCCGGAATGAATTACGTTCTTTATGTGAGGCACCACTGTATATGAAATTGAACCTCAAACATACAGTGGCACTTTGACACTTGTATTCTCTTAACTCCCTTTCCCAACAGTTCCCAACACTAAAAGACCTTTTGGCTATGTACAGATATGTACAGATACATGTTATTGTATTCATGTATTTTGAATTTGAATATATGTTTTGTATTTTGTTTTTTGTAGTCATATAATTTGTATTCATGTACTCATATCATGAGTACTCATATCATATATGTACTCATTTTAAAAGTGAACTCCAGGCTCTATGTATAGTACAGAGCGTTGGTACTGTTGCTATGCTTTCAACATAATGTGTGAATGTATGTATGACTCATACATTGTATGACCCATACATTAAGCCATTTCTGCTCAGTGCTGCATATATACAACAGGGAAAAAATGTGATATACCTGTGGACTAGGCAGAAAATTGGTTGACTTTTACCTGTATGCACTGTACCCAGATAGTACTCTAAAAGCATAATCCTAACCATGTCTACTCAAAAGTAAGCCCCATTGTGTTCAACCTATCTTACTCCTAGGAAGGTGTTTTTAGAATTGCAGCCTAAATTCCTGAGGCCGCTGTTTGACTTTTTCACAGTACAACCCCAGGATCTTTTTCCTGACAGATAATGGTCAATTAAGATCATATTGGTATGCATGTGAATTGGTATTTTGTTCCTGTACATCACTCTGCACTTACAATGAATCTCGTTTCCTTATATTTCTACGGATATGATTCGGCAGTCATTAACACTGATGAGCACATTTACAGCGGCGGTGTTCACAAATGTTTCGGAACTCAGAGGGAATACATGCTTAAAACCAATTTCTCTAATCTTGATGCTTGCGTTATTATTCTGAACATCTTTAGTAAAAGTTCTGCCTTTTCTCAATTGAGCTCTTTGTTGATGTGATCTCATCTAGTTTTGATCATAATGACAAATAATTATAGCTAAAAATTGAACACCATTCACAAGAGCACCAAATGCGAAATGTAAAGTAAGTAATAAAACTTGCCTCCTGAATGTTAAAACAAAATTAAAGGAAGCTGCTCTTGGACAAACAATTTATACCTCCATACGGATTCAGTGAACCAGAATCAGAGAAGTGTCACTCTGGCTCCTCTCTAAAACAACAGGGAAAGCATTCATTAGCTGGACTTGCTGTTAGAATGATGCACTTCATTAAGTACATGGCTGTCTTCGTTTACACAGGAAGCTGTTGTTAATTCTACTGACTTCACTCAAGCTTTCCTTTCACTGAATATGGAAATGAAAGAAACATTTAAATAATAGAAACACATCTTGCAGCAAAAGGAACATTTGTACCCTAGTGAAAATGGGAAAAAGTTACCTCTCATTGAACATTCAAAACTGTGCGGGCTTTTTGGTTAAAGGAGATATTTTCTTCCTAACCCATTTGCCTTTTTAACCTGGAGGTAATCCTATCTACTATTTGAAGGCCAAATAGTATTTAAATTTATTATATTTCTAGATTTATTTAAATTTATTATATTTGAAAAATTTATTTCCCACCTCTCCCATGCCAAAATGAGTGCCCAAAGAGCCTCATGATAAATGTGCAAGTATATCAAGACAAGAAGGGAAATGAAAAAAAACACACATCATTACAAGGCATTAAAACATAGGTTTTAACAGTAAAATACTAAAACATGAAAAGGAAAGCAAAACCTAACACACATTATTGAGCCATTGGGAGGGCAAACAGATTAATCCAGGGAAGCAGTCAAGCTGCAGCACTATCACAGAGGCCCAGATAACAAACAGCCATCTATTAATATAGAGCAGGTCACCAAAAGCCACAAGGGATGGAGTAGTTCTTAATTCCCCTGGAAGGGATCCCCAGACATGTGGCACCATTACAGAGAAGGCTTGTCCCTGAGCCACCTCCCCTCTATTCTGGGATTCAGTCAGAAAACCAGTTGTAAATATCTTTTAGAACGTAAAATAATGGCAAATATTTTGTATATTCACCCACTAGGGAATGAACAGAAGTAATCATATTCATTTAAATAAAGCTAATCAGAAAGTCACTGCTGGAGTTGGTTCTCAGAATTACAGTATCACACTTTTTAGTCAGTAAGACTACCTCTTTGTTTGGGCAAAACATTCTCTGCCTACTAGGAACCTAGCACTGAATTACATAGCACTGAATTGTGACCAGTGAGGTCATATTCAGTCAGAAGCTTCTGATCATATGCTTACAAACACATAAATTATATGCATGATAATTTGTTTGTGTAGCAGAAACGAAAAGCTTGATCCTGTTGGATATAGTGTCAGAACTCAAGCCCCATCACCAGTGCTCAGTGTTGCATAAGTGCTGAAAAGAGGCACCCAATGCTGGCAGAAATATTTCAGTATTGGCAAGATGCAGGACAGGAGCACTGGATGTTAAGTATCCTTGCCATTTGATAGGGAAGCTTGTTGGGGTACGAGAAGGGGTATAGGGAAGGGAGAAAGTGAGCAGGGGTCAGTGAGGGCTGTGGGTGAATAAGACCTGGGGGGAATGAGGCTGAATGCTCTGTTCCCTCTTGAGCTACAGAACCCAATATGGTTCTGTGTTTTGGAGACAACCTGCATCAGCTGTCAACCTGGGACTCAAACAGCTGCTTCATCCAGTCATCCAGTCCCAACATGGCCTCAGACAAAAGAATCAATCTAATCATGTAAAATGTGTCACGTCAAACCAGCAGTACATGCCACCTGCATAATAATTACTATTCCTCGAGTTACCTTTATTAACCACGGCATATAATTTTCAACCACAAATCTTCACTGAATAAACATCATAAGGCTGCAATCCAGAAGTGCACTTGGGCTACTTTATCTATCACAGAGGTGACCCATTTCCAAGATGGGCCACCCAGTTATTGTGGAAAAGTCTCGGGGCAGCATAAGTCAACATAGGCTGCCAGACAGATGGCCCTGGGCTGTCCTGGATTGGGCAGCCTAGGCAGTTTAGGAGAGGCATGTTGAGGGCATGTTCAGCCTTTCCTAGGGCAGAGCATTATGCTATATCCAGAGCCTGTTTCCAGAGCAGAAATTCCCTCTTCCAGCTCCTCAGAGGTATACCACCTCAGGAACAGGTGTAACAATGAGTAGACCCATTGAGGTCCATGGTAAGGCAGACTAAGAATGTAAGCGTTGACAACAAATCTGAGTACTTGACCAGCCTATCCACAACCCCTGGCTCTCAATCTCAGGATATGGAACAACTACAGCAGCCCACTAACCTAGGTATGTAGCAGGCCACACCAAGGAGCCCCTTGTATCCACTGTAAACTGTTTTGCAATCTCAGGCTGCAGCTGTTACTGGCAGGGATCCTTATAAGGCAGACATCACAGCTGTTCCTTGTTCAGTGTGATCGGAGGAGGGGTTCTCCTCAGGAGCAAGCCCTCCCCAACAGTGATGGGCCCAGCCTGGCCCAACAACCAGTTCCAGAAGTGGGCAGGGCTGTGGTCAGGGGGCGGGGACGGGGAAAAATTATATTAAAAAAAAAATTTAAAAATAAAAAAATTAAAATTGACTATCATGGGACTTACCTCTGAGTAGTCAGGTTGGGCTCTCAGGCTGCAGTGCCAGCCACACTTTCCTGGGAGTAAGTCCCATTGACTGTCATGGGACTTACTTCAGAGTAGTCAGCATAGGAAGGATGCTCTCAGGCTGCAGTGCCAGCCACACTTTCCTAGGAGTAAGCCCATTGACTGTCATGGGAGTTACTTCAGAGTAGTCAGCATAGGAAGGATGCTCTCAGGCTGCAGTCCCAGCCACATTTTCCTAGGAGTAAGTCCCATTGACTGTCAAGGGACTTACTTCTGAGTAGTCAAGAAGGGCTCTCAGGCTGCATGCTAGCCGCTGCAGCTGGCTGCTGGCGTGGCAGTGAAAGGAGCCTCCAGCAGCCGGCCTCTGGCCAGGCATTTTTAAATATGATGCTCCTAGCGGCGAGGCGCCCCACAAGCCCCAGCAGCCGGGGAAAGGACGCCTCGCAGCTGGGACTTGTGGGGCGCCTCGCCGCTGGGAGCAGCAAATTTTAAAATGCCCGGCCAGAGGCCGGCTGTTAGAGGCTCCTTTCACTGCCTTGCCAGCTGAACCGGTCTGCCTGGTTATGCCCTCCCCCCGCCGCTACTGGATCACCAGCGGCGGGGAGATGGCAACAACAGGTCCTCAAGATCCGGACCAAACCGGCCTCACCCCACCACTGCTCACCAGGTGCCACTGACTTGGTGCCTACTGAGCATGCTCTGGAACAACTAGGACAGCCTAGGCTTCCTGACTTTCTGGATTCAGCATAACTTTCTGCTGCGGATACAGCCTTCTTGGGGCAGCCTAGCTAGGGTCCTTCTCACTCCCCTAACTCTGGATTGCTCTGCCCATGTCCTCTTAATCCTTCTGTAGTATGTAGCATGTATAGTATAGTATGTAGTATGTGTCTAATAACTGCTGTTCAGCACATTATAATTATAAACATTATAAAGAAAACATATAAGTTAATGAGGTATAATCAAATAAAATGATACTAATGTAGGATTTAAGAACATTCCCATAGATGAGCCCTGAAAGAAGAAAAGCTTTTTTTGTTGCATGTTAAGATGTAACTAGCCTTTCTCAACTGAACTTGTAGAATCCTAATAGTCTTAGGACAGACATTATAAAGTACAATCCTAAGCATGTCTGCTCAGAAGTCCCATTGTGTTCAATAGTACTTATACACTGGAAAGTGTGGTTACGACTGCAGCCTTAGGGTACAATCCATAGTAACTATGAGGAGTCTTTGCTCCGTTGTAAGAACATTTTGCTCTGGATTGCAATATAAATTTCCCATAGGTTTTCACTAGGTGGTGCAGTAACTACGGGTACACGTAATGTCTCTTACGTGCTCCCATAGTTACTCTGGATTGTAGGGTTAATCTGCTTGTTGTTGCAATGACAGGCATGAGAGGGAGTATTTATTCATTACTAATTAATTGGTAATAAAAAGAGGTTAATACTCCAACTGCAAATGTCTCTTCAGGCACAGCAGGACAAATTAAGTCTAGGATGACTTGAGGCTACATTTGATATTGGGAGGAAAGGTTGTTATCTTATCATAATAGCATTAGAATAGCAGTGAGGGGACCAAAGTACTAACCAGGCAGTCCACACAATAAACTTCCTAAACACAATACATTTGTTAAAACCATATATAATTTTAAAGTATCACAGGATTTGTAGTATTTCTTGCATGATTACTCTTCTGAAATTATGGTTACTCTTAATTTCATTCACTTATAAATTATGCCAGAATCTCTGCTCACCTGTTGCCACTTAGGAGGATTTTCCTCCCTTCTAATTTGCAAATAAAGTTAATTCCACACATCAATGCATCCTTTTTTTCATAGACATACAGTATCACTTGATATGGACCACTAACTGAGCACTATCCAGTGTTTCCAAAAATGTACTAGATGCACACATGAGTAAATCAATAATCCAATACAAAACAAAGCTTTCCAAAGAATATTAAGAAATTCAACACCTCTGCTTTCACAGGTGACTGCTCTTTTGGCAAAGCTATTACACCTGACCTAAGATGACAGGAGATGACAATGCAATTATTTCAGCCAGTGATTTAAGGGAAGCAGCTAACTAGAAAGCAGAGTGGAGATTCCACAGTTTGCTCCAGCCGTTGTGCTTGCCATTCAAGGGTAACTTGGGAGACAAAGTGATTGAGGGGAACATTCAAGCCTAAGCACATCATTACATCAGCTGAGGGAGCAGCGCTTTGTTGGTGAGCAGAAGAGCACTCTCATTAAACTGCACTTCTATTTCATAGGGCTCTGGCTCAAAAGCCAGGTGGATTATGTTGCTGAAACTGGAGTAACCACACAGCGAGACAGAAGCATCAAATGACTCTTTGCCGGCCATAAGACAACCCTTTCAAGTCAGAGAAAAATGTGATGAGACCAGAGTAAAAGGAGAAAGATGTTGGTGTACATATATCGATATCCTGTTGGGTATCCCACTTTCCTGAGATCATCAGGACAGCCCCACTGTCATTGTGCTTCAGATAGCCCCTGCTGTGTAAATTTGTTGTTCTCTAGTTGTCAGAAGAAGCATCCACTTCACCTCCTGCCATATTAGTTTACCAGCTCTAACAATCAGCTGTCCTGATGAGAATCAACAAAAGATGGACTGAAAGTTAAGCTTA
The DNA here is from genome assembly GCA_030015325.1 of Cryptoblepharus egeriae. Taxonomy (NCBI): domain Eukaryota; kingdom Metazoa; phylum Chordata; class Lepidosauria; order Squamata; family Scincidae; genus Cryptoblepharus; species Cryptoblepharus egeriae. The sequence goes on along the minus strand of JAREYC010000006.1, from coordinate 31,076,303 downwards.
CCATCCCCAAGGGATGACATAGATACCACTATATATGATGCATTAATTCCAAATAAAGGAGAGAAAAAGCAAAACCAATAAATATCCATATTAAGCATGCCACTTATTAATTCCATAACAAGACACATTTTGTATGTTAAGTGAAACTTTGTGCACATGCTGACATTCCACAAGTAAAACACACAGCTCATCCTTCCAATAAAAAACTTATTACTTCAGCTACTTTCATTCATGCACAGCACTCATTGCTGCAACTAAGGAATTCCACATCATATATTCTCCTCTGCACAACTTTCCAATTAACTTAATATATGAATCAAATGGTGCCTCATTAGACAACCAGTAAAATACAACCTCTTTTTTCTGACCCTATCAACTATTTTCTCACAATAAAAAAACATGCATTTATCACATGATAAATGCATAATTAAGTTATCTTTCCTAATACCAGCAAAAAATATTGTGAATAAACATAAATTTTTATATACTAGTTTAAGGAGGCAGCAGAAGTTTTAGGGGTAACGGAAAAGTATTCCGCATCTTCAAAAACAAACGGTTACTACCATGTCATTCCTGCCGGTTTTCAGATACAAACCTCCAACAGATGAGTCATAGTCTAGATGTATTATTTCACTGTTTGAAAGAACCTCCAGTTTTCAGGTAGTTAGCATCCTCTTCAATTTTAAAGAGGAAAAGATACTATATAACTTACTGAATTGTTGGAAGTTTCCTACTTACCCAGCGCTGGGTTAGGTAACAAGTTTTTCATGCTATTCCAGGTTACTGTGTACATCTCACACATAAGAACGAGGTTTCATTTTCTAGTTTCAAGGTAAACAAGGTGAAGTGCAGAGCTGCAGTAATCTCTTTGCACAAGAAACACTCAGCACAATCACAGCCCGAATGAAAACAAGCAGTGAGGGGAAGCAAAAAAAAAAAATACCTTCTCACTTTGGATCAGGAAGCCACAAAAATTTGTCCATGTTCTGCTATGCACTCCAGTCGCTTCAGTCATCACAAGTAACTAGCCATACACTCCGAGCAGGAATTTGTGTGCCCTCTATCTGCAGCTATTAGCTCAGCACATTGATTCACTGGTTTTAAAGCAATAGCAATTAGTTGTCCTGCTCTCAGCAGCTCCCAGGGAGAGAGAGAGCGAGCTGAGTGGGCTAAAACATACAGTGCCACGGAGCACTTGCCGGCAATTAGTAGCAGGTGCTCCTGCCCCAAAGACAAATTGATATCCCACTGATAATCAGTGCTTGCTTTTTTAATGTACTGTGAGTACAATCCGCTTTTGCCAGGGGCTCTTTGTTTGCTTTTCCTACTTCATCAGTAACAAAGGAGTACAGTGGCTTACGTTCATTTACAATATATCATCTGACCAGAAAGGAATAATCTCTTTAAAGCTTCTCAGCACAAGTAGTACAGATACTTAAGTCTCCCTTCTGCTAAATCTGTCAGGTAAACAATTACAAAGCAACACAAGAGGTAGTGTAATTTTGAGAGAACGCAATTCTTTTCACTATTTCTAAAATAATGATAGATTTGTCAACACCACCTGTCTCCACAAGTTGAAAATATGTTATGGGTCCAAATTATTTTTCCATTAAGGTTTGTTTATAACGACATAGTTTCCACCCCACACCCCACACATATGGTTCAGAAATGGCAATTTCAGTTTTGAGGAACAAGAGGCTGAAGAAGAGTCTGAAGAAGTCTGAAGAAGAAGAAGAGTCTGAAGAGGCTGAAGAATAAGAGTCTTCCATGTTTTTTAAAAAAGCATGCAAATGTGCCAGGCAATCACCCTTGATGCCTGGTAGAATCAAGGAACATTTGTATGAAAGTTGACTTATATGCCACCATCACATTGAAGGATAGTCATCTGTCTATTGCCTTATTCTCAGTTCAGTTTCTTACAGGCACCATGGATAGTGCCAAGTTAGGAGAGCCAACTAGGAGACTTGGGATGAAATCCTAAGCATGTCTACTCAAAAGAAAATTTCATTGGGTCCTAAGGAATTAAGGCTGCAATACTAAAGACACTTTTCTGGGAGTAAGATCCTTTGAATACAATGGGGCTTTCTTTTGAGTAGACATAGTTAGGATTGCACCCTTATGCTCAGGAAAGCGTGTATAGGATTCCAGCCCTAACAGTTTTCATTCACGACCATCACTGTACTGCAATGCAAAAGGAACTCATGTTTACTGGTGGCAAGCTGCTCCCATTTCTCCTTCCCCATTAGGATCTGGGCTCTTGTTGACCTACTAGATCAGGAGTCCTCAGACTTTTTAAACAGACGGCCGGTTCACTGTCCCTCAGACACTGTTGGGGGCCGTACTATAGTTAATTATTTAATTAATTAAATTAATAAGGAACAAATTATTTTGCAGTGTATTACTTTCATATAAAAATGTTACTCAACAAAACATATACTGAAGTTGATGGAAAGATGAAAACATTTTATGAATTCTGCCACAAAAAACCCCCCAAAGTGAGGCTAGGATTGCAGCCTCAGAGCCCCATCCTAAGCATTCCTACACAGACGTAAGTCTCATGATAGTCAATGGGCTTACTCCCAGGAAAGTGTGGCTAGCATTGCAGCCTCAGAGCCCCACCCTAAGCATTCCTATACAGCATTCCTACACAGAAGTAATGGGTTTACTCATAGGAAAGTGTGGCAGGATTGCAGCATCATAGCCCCATCCTAAACATCAGAGCCCCATCCATCCTAGGGAAGTGTGGCAGTCTTGCAGCATCAGAGCCCCATCCTAAGCATACCTACACAGAAGTAATGGGCTTACTCATTAAGCAGGCGGGAAGCAGGAAGCTGGCAACTGAGGGAAGGGCGCACGAGGGACTGAGCGGGAAGCGCACATGCCTGTTGCTGCTTCTCTGCAGCGCCAGAGGTTCCCTTGCTGGCACGCACACCAGCCAGGAAGCGGGAAGCAGCGACTGAACGGGAAGGGCGTGCGCGCCAGCCAGGTAACCCCTGGTGCTGCGGAGAAGTGGCAAAAGGCATGCGTGCTTCCCACTCAGTCGCTCGTGCGCCTGGCATTGAGGCCCCTGGGGTTTCCCCCAACCCCCGGCGGAGGGATGTGGGGGGGGGGTTTCTGAAAATGCTCGCGGGCCAGATTGAGGGCCTGGCGGGCCGTATCCAGTCCGAGGGCTTTAGTTTGAGGACCCCTGTACTAGATGATCCCAGGGAAACAGATGCAGCAGCAGACCATTTTATTTACAGTTTCCAGATACATCAGTCCCTCAGTGCTGAAGAAGAGGTGGTGGTAAGAAATCCAAGATTTGTAAAAAGGTGTCAAGAGCCCATTATCTCCCAGTCGGCCAACGAGGGGTTTTCAGAGGCAAGCAGTCTTTCTCCTGTATTCTGTAGCATCTAAGCATCATTTAAAGGGCATGAACATACTTCCCACTCACTTCCTCACACACGATTGAGAGCAAGTAGGAGGAGAATGGCCTTTGTGTGCTTGGACCATTGATGGTCAACATTTTTCATCTAAGGCACACTAACAACATACTAAAATTGTCAAGGCACACTATCAGTGTTTTGACAATTCACAAGGCATTTTAAAAGGACTCACCTGACAAGCAAGGACTTGCACCCCCAGTGGTCCTACTAACAAATGCTCCACCTCCAAATTCTCACAACACATCTGTAGACTATACTCAGTGCACCAATGTGCCTCAGAGGTTGAAAATGGCTGGCTTAGACTCTCCTGATATGACCAGACATCCAGGCAGAAGTGTAGTTTTTAATGAGAGAATATGAGTACTGTATTTAATCCCATAAACACAGCCCCAGATCACACAGGGTTCATTCTGTCTGGAAGTGAGGCAAATACACAGAAAAAAATGGGAGAGAAAGCCTCTTGTACTAACTCTACACCATGCTTGGCTGAGAAAACAAGAAAACATGTCATAAAATCTGACCCAAAGATAAAGGGAATGAATTAAGATAAGAGTTGCTGAGATTAGATAAGGCTTGTTCCTTTATGTTTAATGCTTCTGTGGATTTGCTTTAAAACAAAGTAAGCACAGAAAAATTAGACAGACTGTACTGTCAGGAATTTCAGATATTTTTATACTCAACAGTGCCTTTTTAATAAAAAATGCCACATGTATTACCTTGATAGAATCCATACAATAGTCCTACATACAGGGTTAATAACACTATACAGCAGTCATTCTCAAACCTTTTAGCATTAGGACCCACTTTTTAAAAGACAATCTATCAGGACTTACTAGAAGTGATGTCAACCTGGAAGTGATATCATGGCAAGAAGAGACATCATTGAGCAGGAAAATGTTAACACCTCCATGTTACAAAATCAAATCAACAGACTATTTATTATTGTCATTTATTTATCATTTTAACAATGATAGTCAGTGGGGTTTATTCCTGGCTGGGTAGTTATAATTAGGATGGCAATTTTTGGGAACATATCAAGATGAAGACCCACCTCAAATTGGCTTAAGACCCACACTTAAGACCACAGTTTGAGAAACGCTGTTCTAAGGAGTCCTCAGGAGTCTTAGTGGTGAACTAGATATAGTGATAGACATTTTGGCGCACCTGCACCCGATGGAGCAGCCAAGTGTAGGACTGAGCTGCTCGTGACAGTATGATTGAGGTAAGGATCTCACTCATGACTGTATCTAAGGATCTGCTTGTGACTATATGGTTGAGGTCTCAACTCTCACTTCTGTGCCATGCTAACTCTCAATGATCACAATGCTTATGTCTTTTCATTGATCGGGAGTTCAGTAGGTTAAGCAATTTAAGACTCACTGATTTGACAGACAGCAAAAGAGACAGAAAGTGTGAGAGAGAGAGAGAGAGAGAGAGAGGGAGAGAGAGAGGGAGAGAGAGAGAGAGGTGTTTAAATGTTCCACAGGTGAAACTTAACACATTTACATATACAACTTTGGAAAGATCAAGTTCCTTTTTCCTCAATAAATAAAACTAAGTACCACCATAGATATAGCAGTTTAGCTATTGCCTTGTCCACTTTCACATCTGTATTAAAAGTCTGGATACACACATCTCTGTGATTTTTCTGTGACAACAAAACCAGACAGGAGACATACAGTAGGCTATAAGAAAGTTGCAAGTGGTATGACAGAGGCATCATTACCAATGGCATAAACACTCATTTTTTATTTGTCCCACTGTCACTGTTACAAAAACCGATTTTTGAAGTGTACATACCAGAGGCAACAGTGACTCTTTGTTACCACCTTCAAAAACAATAATCTGTCTCCAATCTTTGCAGCAAGCAGAAGAGTTTTACTTTGTTAGAAAAACTATACTGTATAATTTGAAAACTTATTGCAAGTAATGTCTTGCACTGTACAAGTCCACTGTACTTTCATAAAACTGCACAAACTGAACAAGATTATTAAGATTAGGTTGATTACAATGAAATGAAGAATAAATAGCCATAGTGTGCGTATGTTTATAATTGTTTAAACAGAAGCTCATTTTCTGTATGCCATTAAAAACACTACCACTATGCACAAATTACAAGTCAGACATTCCCCAGTAATTGGAGCTCTATAACTGAAGCATTAATATCAGAACTTGTAAACCTAATGAGGATGAATAATGTATCTAGCTGCTTGCGGAAGAATATGGGTCATTCACCTTTAGGTATTTTGGAATATTGGTAAATCAGCAATGACATAACACTGTGATTTAGCTGGATCCCAGACACTTGCACTGCCTAGTAATCTGGCTGGCACATGGCTCACAATGCCCCTGGAGACTCTGTATTATACCCCAGGGCAGCATAATAGCCAGTTGTTAAATCTCTGCTCTAGGTAATTCGCTGTCCCTCCCAGTTTAGTGTCATTGGCAGACTTGATGAGTATCCCCACAACTTCTTAATCCAGGTAATTTTTGAAGATATGAAACATCTGAAGCACCCCATTCATTCATTCAGGCTAGGTCAAAATAAGCCACTGGCAAACACTCTCTAGGAACAATAGATCAGCCATCAAATATCAGACACAAGCAGAACCTCACTATGCCACCACAGACAGGATTTTGAATTTGGTTAGCATATAAACTGGCCTGTTAGAAATGCCTCCCATACCCAAAGGCATAAAGCAGACCTACACTGACATCACATTGAATATCACCAGATATATCCAGCATAGCTTTCAGAGGCTGTTTCATTGCTACCCTGGAATCGCATTGTCCTCTTCTCCAAGGTAGGGTTGCAGCAGCTTCTATGGGTCTACTGCTGCTCTAGCAGCAGCACATATCTGAGCAGCTGGAGCAATGATGCGCTGCTTCTGCCTGCCCAGAAAGCAGGATCAGTGAGTCAGCCTAACATCTCCCCTGGTAGTGCAAAATTAGTTCATGGCACTTTTGCAACACACTTAGGCTGGCGCAAGGGATGTGTGCTGGTCTAAGGGCACATCCAGAAGTGAACTTGAGTAAACCTAACTATCACTGGGCTGACCCAACTGCAAGATGCTCCAGTTACTCCAGTTACTAACCAGTTACTCTGGAAAAGGCTTGGGGCAGCCTAAGGCAACACAGACTGCCCCAAGACAGGTGGATCTGAGCTGCCCTAACTGGAGCAGCCTAGACAGTTCTGGAGAGACATGTTGAGGGCATGTTTAGCATTGCTGAGAGCAGAGCAGTTACTCTGTATACAGAGCCTGTTTCTAGGGAAGAAATGCCCTCTTCCAGCTCCTCAGACTTATACCACCTCAGGAGCAGGTATAGTAATGAGTAGAACCACAGAGGTCCATGACAACCCAGAGTAAGTATGGCAGTGTTGACAAAAAAATCTGAGTTCTTGGCCTGCCTATCTGCAACTCCTGCCTCTCAACCTCAGGATATGGAACAACTATGGCAGCCCTCTAACCTGGGGATCCAGCAGGCCACTCCAAGCAATCCCCTTGCATCCATCCTCCACTGGAGGTATTGCTGTTCTGCATTCTCATGCTGCAGCTGTTACTGGTTGTCAGGAACTACTGGGCTTCCTTATAAGGCAGTCACCACAGCTATACCTTGTTCAGTGTGATCTGAGGGGGGTCTCCTCAGGAGCAAGCCCTCCCCAGGTGTCACTTATGGCACCCTCCCCAGGTGTCACTCCCACTTATGACACTTATGACACCCTCCCCAGGTGTTACTCTGCCCTCTGTTGAGCATGCTCTAGAGCAGTGAGGGCAGCCCAGGCTTCCTGACTCTGGATGCAGCATAACTTTCTGTTCTGGATTCAGAATAATTGGGGGAGGCCAGATAGGGCATTCCTCACTGCCCTCACTCTGGATTGTGCCCTAAGTTTATTTAGGAATTGCTCCCTAATATGCTGTTTATGTGAAGCACAAACTAGTTCAGGGCATAATTATTTGTTCCATTTCTATTTAATCAGTAGTAGGTAGCCATTGGTAGCCATTGGACCTAAAACTTGCCAAAGTCAGATGTTTTTTTTCTCCAAACCAGTTTGAATTTGGAGTTTGAGTAATAGAATGACTAAGCACAATCCTAACCATGTCTACTCAAATGTAAGCCCCATTGTATTCAATGGATCTTACTCCAAAGAAAGTGTCTTTAGGATTGCAGCCTAAGGTAACATAATAACCACTGTAATGAGGAAGCAAATGGGAAAACATTTTCAATAGATATAACACACATTTATTGCACAGATACTCCAACTTAATTAAAAAGTAACTTGAATCCTTACATATACAAATATATACATGCAGATATAATTATTCATATAGATTTGAAATTACAAATTAAGAGCGACTGCTTGTACATAGAGCATTCGGAAAATCCCCCTCCTTTTCTGGTTTCTGAAGTGAGATGAAAATTTACTTGCAAATATTAGATTATTTAGAGTTTAATATGCAGAGGGTTTTATTTTAAGTTGGTGTAAAATTGCTCAATATTCACACCATGTATTTGTAATCAAGGTGATGTGAGCCTAGGATGAAGATTTTGGCAGTTACAAATCTCCGAAAGTTGGATTTGTTATAAAAATGCTGACAAAACTAACTTCAGTAATACCTGGGGATTCATAAAATGAACAACAAGATTCCACCAGGCACAGCAGCAACAAAATCCCTCTTGCAGCTAGCTCCATGAGGTCTGATTTTTAAGAACAGCATGGAGAAAAAAGGTAGGCCAATCTGCATAAGGACATTTTGGAAAGGCACATATCTGAAAGGTCTCTGTGGGTGCTCCTTTAGTTATATTGGAGAGATGCAGGGCCTGAGAAAGCCTGATTATAATTCAGAATGGAAGGAGCAGTGGGATGTATTCCACATAGCCCAGCAATCAGTCCATCTGTTCACAGTGAGGGCTTAATCTAAATCCCATATTCACAAATCTGGAGACAGTAGTATTTGACTATTAAACAAATGTTTCTGTTGCATTTACAGTTTTATGTGAAGACCTTTATGACAGACTTTGGCAGTGACGTCAGTAGGAGGGCACGGTCCATATTGGGGGGAGAGGAATTATACCAGTTGTGACCAAAACAGCTAAAATTACAAGTTTTAAGAATAATGCCATCGAGTTAAATTTCATCCAATCTGTATTTTATCATAGAATTCAAAGAAAAATTGAGGGAGGGAGGGCTGTGGTGGATCTGGTTAGTGAAGGGGTGAGGATAATAGCAGAGGCTGTTAGGGAATCCTTTGCCCTTTTCAGTGCCACAGAGCCCTATATGGGCTGTCTCGGTTCTGCACCAGCTCAGGAGACCCATTGGGGCCAGTAGAGTTGTACACAGGGTAAGGGAAACAATGTTCCCTTGCTGTAAGTTCATATGTTAGGATAGTGATTTTCAGCCTGTTTCATCTCACAGGGCACTGACAAGACCATTGTCAAGGCACACAAATCAGTTTTTTGACTATTGATAATGCACCATGGTGCTGATATGCTCACATGCCCCAGTTTCCCAAATACACCCTACCCAAAGTCCTGTGGTACATTTGCAGAACCATCCACAGCACACCAGTGTGCCATGGCACAGTGGTTGAAAATAACTTGATAAGGAATAGTGGGTTTGGAAGAATGATATACAAAGAAGCTATATGTGTATACCCTATACCTATATAGGGTATGTGTATTCCCATTGGTGGACATTATTCTGGATTTTTGTTCTCTGATCATTTTAAACTTTTTGTAAGCCACCTTGATGATTCTTGTGCCAGTGTTAATACCTAAGTAAATAATAGAATATAAAAGCCTAGACCAACCAAATATATATTTTATAATCTCTCTAAATCAGTGGTTTTTAACCTTTTTCATCACAGGACATGTAGATAAGTTGGCAAGCCACACCACGCTGCCACTATGTGCTCATATTGGGCTCATATTCTCCAAAGGCCCTAATAATTAATGATGCTTCCCCAAAATTCTTTATTTAGCATCTGTTCTGGTTCCATCTCAGATAAGCCTTAAGTACAATGCTGACATGCCTCTTCCTTTTAAAGAAAGCCTGGAACCAACCAAAACAAAAGAGCACATTCAGCTGTGACAATTGTAATTAGTCCCTCCGCTAGCAATTTTAATATGCCTGTTTATGTGGAATATGGAGAAAATATCATGAAGAATAATCTGCTTTTCACTGTCAGAAAATGCCTCTGCATAATACACCCAGCGTCAAAATTGCAAACAGATATCACAGAAGATAATGTAAATTATTATATTCTGCTGTAGATAAAGGCTGTTCTCACTCCATCTCTTCAAAGGAATGTACCAATCATTAAGTACACTGTTCCCAGAGTTGCGTCTACTGAGGTTATCCTGAGGGCTACATTCACTTGAAATAATCTCAGTCATGTTTATGCAAGCATGCTAATATGTATACACTGCACCCTTAATCTGAATTTGAACTTCTGACTTGGTTGCAAAAGCTTGCACATGCTATTTCTAGTCCTCTGTGTCATCCGAGCCCTCAGATGCCTCAAAGACCCATGTACACAGTTTCAGTATTTTCTGGACAAAAGACGCAAAAGCAGGCCAAGCATGCAAGACATGTTATTTCTTTTCAATATTAAAAAGACAAATGGATTAGAAAATCATGCTGCATGAGTTATATATAAGCACCTAAGCCTAGCCAAAGATGTCACTAGGTGCGTCCTGTGCATCAAAAATACTGTCCCCATTTGGAATTCTCTGGCCTGCATTTCATTGGTAATGCAACAAGTACTATTTTAATTCACAAGACATTTCCTTCTTTGCCCTTTCTTGACTACATCCCCTCTCCATATAACTGTTCAAATAAGTTTGACTATTGTTCATAAGCTAACAATTTGACTTTCAAAAATACCCTACAAGATTTTTTAAAATGCGTTTATGGAGTACTGATTAACGTGCTCACAGCAGGTACTGAATCATGAAATGTTAACTTGGGCAATAAACCTTAGAAACTGATCTGAATATTAGTCTAATATGACATATTGCTATATGACATATATAAAGCAATAATATGACTTGTGAGTAGCAAAAGTACCAGCAGGATCTTTATTAATAAAACACATCTGGCATTCAAAGCTAAGTTTAACTCTTACTACTTATGATAAAATAAAACACAGAAAAATACAACATGAGATCTCAAATGTACACGTAACAGAATACTCAGCTGCAGTAAGTGACAAAGTTCATTTCCAACCTGGATTAATTCCTGCCCAGGTAAGCAGTTTCCGTTCATACAATGGCACTGGGTAGATCCTCATATGAACTCCACTCTGGATGAGGAGGGTGTGAATTTGGTAGTCCCATTGTTCAAATAGGTATGGTAAAGAACAGCTCAGAGCTGGCTGCCCCTTGGTCACCTTTCTTTCAAAGGCAAATTACACAAGCTTAAAAGATGAACTCTGTAGGTAATGCTGGGTCCTAAAGACCAACCGTTTCAAAAAGCATTTGCTGTATCACCACCATTCAAAACACTATTATCTACAGAATGATGGAATGACACTGTCATTTGCCCAGCAAATGAAACCTGATCCCTTTGGCATTAGTTCTTATGATTCACCATCCAATGTTCTGCCAACAATTCTACACACCAGACAGTCTAAGTACATATCATCTTTCACCAACATGGAACAGAATAGTACTTAAATAGCTCTGTGCTGTTCCTGAAGTTCTGTGGACCAATGTTATTGATTTTTACCAATATTCAGTATTCAAAGATTCATCATTTCATCGGAGAGCATGGAAAATAGATCAAAGTGATGAACATATAAGCAGTTTTGTAGCCGGATTCTATGTGTAAATTATGTTGGTTTGTCCTGCTGTTGTAAATGGTCCTGCGATGGCATACAGAGCTCATTGCCACTGGGTCAGTGGAAGCCACTGCCAAAAGGACAGCATCATCACAGGTACACTGGTGCTGGCTGAAAATCCCACCCGTACAGGTATGTTGACAGGGGCATTTCATGTATGGGGAAGGACAGGCCAGGGGTTAGTTCAGGTGAATTTCGATAGGGGAAAGGCCATGGATTGTGGCAGCAAACAAACACACTAGATCATATCCTCAATTTTTCAGCCCACCCCCTTTTTTCTGTTTCTCTGATTTGTACCAGCTATATAGCTAGCATAGGTCTGAGGAGACCCACAGGCCATCAGGGGCCAAACTCAGGGAAAAATTGCAGTGTGTGTTGCATGAGGAAAGCGTTATTAACTCAAATAATGGAGGATAGGATTGGACTACAGGTTGAATCTCTGCATTCCAGGAACCTCTGTGGAAGCCAATTTTCATGTTAACCAAAAGCAATTAAAAGATTAGGCAGGTGTTTAAAAATAGTTACCATGGCTAGCACAGAAAGCAAGCAAAAATATTCCAAGAAATAATAACTTCCAAACTGCTTTGCATTCTGTTGCAAGTTCCAGGCATCATAAGAATTTTTTTTCACTAAAGAGATGTTTATCTTTTAATTTAAAGAGCCAAACACATTTGTACTGAGATAAAATCAGGACAAAAAACCCCACTGATAATTTCATAATACGTAATTATACCTTCCAATATTTAGGAAGCAATCACATCAAAGGGACTTCATAATCTGCTGCAATAAGTTTGAGGGCAAACGCAATGCCCTTTTGCCAAGAGACACCAAATCTTGGAATCAGCCTGAACATCATACTTCTTAAAATAAAACTAAGCCATTACATATTTGACCTATGCAAAATTAAGGCAGAAATCCTAACCTCCAGTTAAGCTGACACAGATCCTGACACAAGTCCCATGCTGGCCTGGGGGTGTCAAAAATATTCCAAAAGGCACTTCCATGCCACTCCTGGAGGGGTTAGACCAGTGCACAGATATATGCTGGCTTCCCTACACCACAGTGGGATTGGGGAGCAAGTGAGTGATGCTGGCCTAAATTGGTTAGAATGGTGCCCTAAATGTCACTGCCACAACATCATATAACTAATAACATTTTTTTAACACAGGAAGATCTGCTGCTGATTAAAACCAAATTACCTTCCTAACCCCTGGACAGCTTAAATCTAACATGTGACTGAAGCAGATTAACAAGAGCTTAAGTAAAACAGAGTACATCGTTCTGCTCACTCAGACCTTTGCCAGTAAGTCAACAATGGAATCCCTGTTCATATTGTTTGCTTCTGAGTGTCTTAAGAAACACGTCTTTCTTAGCACACTATGCAAGATACTAGTAAATAAAAATTTACTTACTAATTTCTCATACTTCTGTTAAATATGTCTTCCTTTTTCTGCTAGAAAATTAAACAGTGATTTCTGCTCAAAAAGGAAAATGATTAAAAATATACTTAAGGCACTGCCTTATAAAAATTTGGTAAAAGATCAAAAAGCCTCAGGAGAACTGATGGGATATGATAGACAGTTAATGGGAACATAAAAATTACCCTGCAACACTTTTAAGTGTCCCCTACAACATTTTTTATGTTTATTAAACTCCTAAGAGTATCAAAATTAATATGAAAAATATTCCTTTAAAAGATACATTTATCCAGGTAGGGAAAAAAGATTTTTTCCCCACCTTTCATGTTATACAGATATGATGGCATGAGAACTATGTTAGGAAGCCTAGGGTTTCCCCAGAGAGTATATGCTAATCATTGGTACTATTTGATTCTCCCTCTCCTTTTACATTCCACTTGAGAAACACAAATGCATTGGAACAAAATGTTCAAGGTAAAAGTCAAGATCAGTGGTAGTAAAATGGTTAGCATCCAACTGAACACTGAGCTGAAACAAAATATTTCCTGAAAAGTCAACTTTTTCTTTTTCTTTATTTAAAGGAATTCTAGCCAACCTCTCACATTAAAAACCTACTAAATTTACAAAATAAATTTTAAAAAAACCAATTATATGCATTTAAGCTGGATGATTGAAACAGCAACATAGAAATAAAAATCAGAGTTTTTCATCAGTCCATCAAATGCCCAGAAAAAATAAGGCAACCTTTCTTGCTTATCTAACTTAAAGCAGGAAAAAACAGCTGACAGACCGCCTTCAAGGAAGGATTTCAGAGGACTGGTGTCACTACAGAAAAGGCCCTGTCCCCTTTACCTGCAAATGAACATGTCATTGCAGCGGTACAGCTGGGGGGCTGTAGGGAGGGAAGTTGCACCAGGCATGGCATCTAGCCTCAATGCTTTTAAGAAGGGATTGGACAAATTCCTAGAGGAAAGGACCATCATAGGTTACAAGCAATGTAGAGATTTATGGAATGTAGAGATCTCTGTAAAGGTTGGTGCAGGGATCCCCTTAAGAGGCTGCTGTGCATTGTGGTGAGTCCAAGGAAACCCCTGAACCCTCAACAACAATGCAATCCTGGCAATTGCAATGCTGCCTTCCCCCTTCCATGTGCCTTAAGGGCCAGGGTTCTCTAGCTAGGGCATTTTGACGCCCAAGTTTAAAAATCACTGGTTACAGCTGTAAAGCTTGGATTTAGGTAAGGCAATTCTTAAGGAAATTAGACCTTGACCATGTAAGAGTTTAAAAGTCAAAACACTTTGAACGGGGACCAGAAATGAACTGGCAACCACTATCACTTGTACATTGATGTAACTCAGTGGTGGGCCCCGCCTTGCCCAACAACCGGTTCGCCGGAGGTTGGGAGCGGGGCTGGGGTCAGGGGGAGGGGCCGGGGTCAGGGGCAGGGCTGGGGGCAGGACCAAGGGCGGAGATACACCAGGAGACACACTGCATGCGCCGGGGGTTGGCGCACGTGCAGTGCGTCTCCTCCAGCAGGAGGAGACGCAGTGCGCGTGCACCGAAGTCAGCGCACGTGCATTGCATCTCCTTCTCCTGGCGTGCCTAACCGGTACGCCGGGTTTTCTTGCCACCCCGCCGATACTGGTTCAGTAGCAGCAAGGTGTCGGAACAACCAGTTCGAGTGATCCGGCCCAAACTGGCTTGGGCCCACCAGTTATGCAACTGCATCGTACCACTGGTAAGATGCTGCTTACCAGCATCTGAATGATGGACTTCTGGACTAATTTCTGGACAATTTTCACAACGATTAAATGAATCCAGCAGAATATGACCAACATCTGCATTACTAGAGTCAGTATCCCCTTTTCTAGATGGGGCTGCAGAAAGTGTACGAGACAATGCTGGAAGGCACTTGTCCTAGAGGACATACACTTGTCCTCGACATACTTGTCCTAGAGGACAGGCACTTGTCCTAGAGGACCTAGAGGAACATACAAATTGAAGTCCATGTTGCTCAGATAGAGGCTTCAATCCTAAAGACACTTTCCTGGGAGTAAGACCCATTGAACACAATGGGGCTTACTTTTGAGTAGACCTGGTTAGGATTGTGCTCTGAGTTTCAGCTGTTTATCTGAACCAGCTCCGTTGTAGAACCAGTTCAGGGTTTCCACTGCTCACTCCCTGCCAAACTGCAGCTACTGGAAACACAACATAGAACTGGGTATCATTTGCATAGTGGTAGCATCTCAACTCAGATCTCTCCCAGTGGTTTCACGTACTGTAGATGATCATGCTGAAGAACATTAGGGACAAAACAAGGGCACAGGAACTTCTTACTTGAAAAGGCTATGGGGATACTCATAGCATATGGGTGTGAAACTCCATGAAGAAATAGGGCCACTGCCAATACAGTGTCCTCATGTACAAATGCAACAAAACCTGGAAGGATACCATGTTGGATGGTAAAGAAAAATACTAAACAGTCCAAGACCATCCAGAAAATTGGATAATTTGAAATCTGTACTCTGTGTAGCTAAAGCCGTTCTTCAAACTGTCCTTGGTATACTAAAAACGAAAGTAAGGACAAATATTTTCTTTCATTATTCCCATAAAAGCATTGCATTATTTGATCTGAATATCTTGGTTCCCCTCTTCATTTTCATAGAAGAGGGTCAAGAATTTGCCTCAGTAAATGACTTTAAAATGTATAACTGAAAACAATCAATGAGATAAATTAAAGTGCTTAAATGAATGCTAACGCTGAGGACATTAATGTGTTCCTGCTGAAACAGAATATAGTAACAGATACAGAAGTTGCAAGGGAAAAGGTCTAGATAACTTGAGTAAATACTTATTAGGCACTCTTCTCAATATATAAAGCCTACAGTTAATGGAACCAACAATGAGCTTCAATGAGAAATTTCTTTGGCCTTACTGGGCTACAGATATACATTAGCGAGATATATATGAAAATACCTTAATACACACAGAATATCTAACTGCTGACAGTGCACATTCAAATAAAAACCAAGGAAAATATGCAAAGCCCCCAAACAACAGATTCTGCAGGGTGTGTTTCATACTAGTATAGATGCTTAACTTTCTAAGCTCATGAATACATTCAACCACTGGCATCACTAGGGTCTGTGTCATCCTTTAGGGAAGCCAATAGGTAAATCCATAGCAGTTACGGGTCCACGCAATTACATCACCCTCTACTGTTATCTTATGGAAAGTCATCTTAACTGCTCTGGAGCAAGGGGCTTAATTTCACTTTAGGATTTGGGCCTATGTCTCCTCCCATGCAGTGAGTTGGGCAGTAAACCAGGCAGACAGATCATGAGTACAGCCATCATTGGGCTATTTAATATAAAAACGTTTGTGCCAATTTTTTATCTTCTCCCTCAAAACAAACAAAAAAGCATAAAATAACAATATGCAAAATATATATTCAAAATGAAAGCACAATTTAGACATTATAAATCCAAAACATGCTATATAGGAGGCCAACATAGAGTGCAATTCTAACCACGTCTACTCAAATGTAAGCCCCATTGTGTTCAATGGGTCTTTCTCCCAGGAAAGTGTCTTTAGGATTGCAGCCATAGACACAAAATACTTTTTAAAAAAACTTCCAAAAAGTAAGGTGGTCCCAGCAAGACATCTACAAGTTATTCCCAGGAGAGCTTCCTCCCAAAAAACAACAAAAAAGAAAACTAGTGCTACTACTAAAAGTGCCCTGCTTTAACCTCAGCAAAGTAGATCCATTATCAGGCACTTTAATACCTGTTGTGTGCTACAAAATATTATTTAAGAAAGTATTCATCTCTTCAGTGAAAGGAGAAATTGCACAGTACATGGTATGATATAGAGTTAGACTCTCCAGGGAAATCAGCTGTTCTTCCTTTGTTAGGCTGGAACTCCCAATCCAACCTGTTTTCATGGAAAGAAGACACAGAGAGAAACAAGCATAGTTTCTTGCAAAATGGCTGCATTTCAGGTTCATTGTTCATAACAGCAGAAGTTTACTGAGAGAACTGAAATAAAATACTATCTGAACTGAAGTAAAATATCATCCTGACTTACTAAGGTTGCAATCCTAAATACACTTTCCAGGGAGTAGGCTCCATTGAACACAACAGGACGTATTTCTGAGTAGACAGGCTTAGGACTGCACTGTATATCAAGTAAAAGGGAACTCACCTTTCTAAAAGGTTTCATGGGTGCTGGAAGGATGTTACCAAAGAGAGTGTTTGAAATGCTCCAAAGTTTGCTACAGAGAAGTTGTAGTATGTGCAGCTCATTTAACTGAAGTGTTTTGATGCTCTTCGTGCACAATATAACATGACACATCTAATCTTTGAAAAACACTCACAGCTGCTTTTCTGTACAAGCAACCTAGCGACATTGAGGTCCAATGCTTTTTCAGTTATGTCAGTTTTGTTGCTGAACTCTTTGGGCTAGATGTAATGTTTATGGTATCATAAAAAAAGAAAAGGTTAAAATCTATACAACTGTTCACAAGTTTGGTGTGGGAAAGTACAGCTGTCTGTGATGTGCTATGAGCCCAATGGGAACTCAAGGCTGGACTAGAATTTTTGGTGCCAGTTGAAATGGTTAGAACAGGACCAATTTGTTTGCTGCCGGGAAATGGGAGAGGAAACAGTGGCCAATTATGGAACAGACTGTAACCTAATAATTGTCCACTTATTGGACAGTTTAGGGACCAGAGCACCATCCAAAAGTGAAAACCATTGAAAAGTACCTGTACACTGATGAGAACAAGAGTTAATTATCTGCATTAGCAGGCCTCCATCAGTCTTGAAAGACTATGGTATCGTGCTCGGCGCTGCATATGCTGCATGCAAAGCACGAAAGCCTGGGTTGGATTGTTATGGAGGATAGGCTGTTACCCAAGCAGCAAATCCCCCCTCTCCACTCCACTGAATTAGTCCAATGGAAAGGCAGAGCCAATACGACTGGATCCAGCTGCCGTTGCAGAGCTGGG
Source organism: Cryptoblepharus egeriae (assembly GCA_030015325.1). Classification (NCBI taxonomy): domain Eukaryota; kingdom Metazoa; phylum Chordata; class Lepidosauria; order Squamata; family Scincidae; genus Cryptoblepharus; species Cryptoblepharus egeriae. The sequence continues at coordinate 31,058,611 of JAREYC010000006.1, read as the reverse complement.
CTAAGGACAGGAGCTCACCCTGTCTTGTGGGGCCGACCTGGGTCTCGAACCCTGGCCTGCTGGTTAACAGGCACAGTGTCTTAACCACTTGCGCCACCCACAGCATTACAAGTGCTATAAATACCCCTATAATAGTTGTCCCCAAACTTACAGTGGTCATGAAACCTTTTTTTCATGATGGCCTTCCTGGCTCTCCCATGTGCCATCATGTTGGATCCTGAGAGATCTTGTGTGATCAAAGATATTGATGTCTGGGAGAGGCAGGAGAAAGAGACCACCTGCGATATCCTGCAGCTCCCCTGTGAGTTCACTGCAGTGACTTCCTGCATCATGGCACAGTTTGGCAACCACTGCCCTACATCCTTCTTTCTTACAGCACTGTGTATTACAGGACACACAAAAGGTATTAAAAGAAGTATAACTGTATAATGAACTGATATTAATTCAGATGCAAATACCACAAATACAACTCTTGGCAAGTATTCACTCATGGATCACGATGTTATGCATGTGCATCTCCAACTGAATACTGAAATGTTTGAACAATTTTAGTTTTCTTGACTTCCTTCAAATGAAAGATAAGTGCACATAAGAAGTAAGTTCTTCCATACCACTTACTGCTAGTGAAATGTGTAAACCATAATTCTGAGATATTTTGCAACTTCCTTTGGAATGGCAATTATGAAAGAGATGAGATTCTGCTTGCATAAGCAGAAATTTCAACAACTGTGTTTTGATGGAAAAGAATATTACTTACTGCTGATTACCTTTGCATATGGCTTCACTCTTCACATCTTGGAACCCATCACATTTTCTTTTATAATGCTATTTTAGAGACCACAGTATTGACAAATCAAAGGTTCAATGGCAATGAAGAAAGAATGAACACTGACTTTTCCCAGAGGAAAATAAGGCTGTAGTTTCTCTCTTTGAAGTTAGAACATTTCATTTCTCATGAAGGAAAACTGATGGTGAAGACAGTCATACCCAACACACAATAAAGTTGGACAAGTCGAGACACCACAAAGATGACAACGAAGCCTTTGCTCTGAGTAGGGACATATGTCTGAATTGTGTCTGCTGTGCTTTTGTGTCTGCTGTGCTTTCAGTTGGCATATGCCAGACTATATTGTTCAGATCATTTGTCCAGGGACCAATGTGTCTGCTAGAACAGTTTCAGTTAAAATAGCAATAACCCAAGCCTCACGTATCTCTAGAATTGTGCTAGAGCAAGAGTGAGCAAACGTCATCCCAAGGGCCATTTACAGCTCTCAGGAACCCCCAATTTGGCCCATAGAGAACCTCCAGTTTTTAATGAGTCTCTGGCCCAATGGACACTGTTGGAGCCTGTGCTGGCATTATTTTAACTCCCCCACATCATTGCATCTAAACAATTTATTTCTCCATGTTTTTCTGCGTTGGTCTGTATTTTAACATCGTTCATGATGTGTGGCAAACAGTTCATAGTTCTTACATGCGTCCACATGCTCGTATAATAATTCTCATGTGTGTTATAAATAAGCTCAGTAAAATTCATTCTTTCATATAAGTTCTGTCTCTAAAAATATTCATGTAAATTTATTCAAATTTGAAATGTAAATTAATTTTTCCCTGGCCTCTGATGTAGTGTCACAGAGTTGATGTGGCCCTCCTGGCAAAATGTTTGTGCATTCATTTTGGACAGATAGAGAATGGTTGACTTTCACACTCTAAAAACATTGCCATTTTTGTGTCAATGGTCTCCAAAGTTTCATGGGAAGGGGGCCCAGAACTGTTCTGGAAACAGAATCAGAAAACCAAATACTGGTATATCTAGCCACTGCTCAGAATGTAATAACAAATGAACTGGAAAAAGTAGGGAAAATTTTTCCCAAGTGAGTTGCATGAACAGACTTCAGTATCTTGTTAAACCTTACTTCCATTGACAGGTGGCCTTCACAAACTGCTGAATATTTTTCCGTACAAATTTAAAGTAAATTGAAAGAAAAAAAAATTGACACTGCACCAAGTGTTGCAATACGCTAGAAGCAGTTTGAAAGTGACATGATGATATCATTGTGCACCAGGTCAATTGATTCCAGGAGGCACCATTTGTGGTCCTTTGGAGCCATGGTTGCCCATGCAGGCAGGAGACCCCATGCGGCACCAAATAGAGCATGGAACTCTTCTAAACAAAGGTTTGGACACTGCACCCATCACCCGCCCGCCCTGTGGCATGACACATGGGGTAGTCAACCTCAGCCATCCCTACTTAGTGATGCCACTGGCTCAAATTAAGAATGGAAAACTTTCTTATTGGGGGGGGGGAAGCTGGCTTCCTTTTTGATGTGATCTCTGGGAAATCGATACATTTCTAAAACAAATATTACAAACACACACTGCACTAAGTGACCATAGAAATATGGTTCTCTTTAGTTTACTCTCATTAGAAAGACCAACAGCACAATCCTTGCTAGACTGGAGATGTCACAAAAGTGTCATAAGACACTCCTGCACCACACCTGGAGGGGATTTGTTAGTGCACAGACATGCACCAGCCTCCCCACGCCATCATGGAAATAGGAAAACAGGCAAGTTGTGCAGGCCTAAATTGAATAGGATTACACAAGTCAGATATGACTTCTATACTTCTAATAAGTCCATAGAAAAAGGATTTTGCTTTTGTTTTGTTTGAAAATGCTCCCCCCACCCTGGATTTCTGTTATGGGTATGCTTTCCTCTTTTCCATCCAAGTCATTTGAAATTCTCATACACCAACTGGCTTTAGAAAACAGAAGGTTGACTTACTCTAATGCTGATTTGTACTTTATTTTTTGTTGTTGTAGAGGCTGTGCATCTCTTTGTAAGAATGTGAGCTGCAGAACATGCAGAAAGTAAAAGCAGTCTTATTTACAAAGGGAACATTTCATGTGATTCTAAAAAAGGCACTGAAGGGCAGAGGGAGAAGGCGTTTAAGAAGAGAGATAGGAATGAGGTTTTTCCACAGAGCAGATCTCAGGAGAAACGACGACTTTCTTTACTCACTTCTGTTTATGAACTTTCCTGTCCTTTTCCTGTGACATTCAAGAGTCTCGGGTTTTGCTGTGAGAAAAGTATTTTCTCTAGCTGTATTTTGTTTTTTGCCAAACACACTGATTAAATTGTGAGCTGTACATGTAGTTGAGTAGGAGAAATATTTGGGTTTCACTGATACCGTTCACTTATAAAATGGAACAACATAAAATTCTTCCTTTCAGTCATTCACACAGACATCAAAACAAATTGCATATCACTATTTAGGTTCCATTATGAGTAACTCAGGGTAAGAACATTAATTGTACTACGCTGCAGACTACGCTGTGTATATTACTCTGAGTGGTAAAATCAATTCCTTTTGGTAAGTTTACTAATTCTTATTCCTCAACAGCAGCAGTTCTCAGACTCTCCTAGAGTTTGAAACTTGATGTATGTGGGGAAGGGGAATGGAGCAATACAATCTCTTGGATCACACAGGGACCTTTTTCCATTTACCAGAAGCTCCAGAAGGATCCGGTGCCTACAAGGTGGCCCCAGTTTAAGAACCATTGCCCTACATTTGAAGGTTGAATGATGTATTGCTCAGTTAATAAAAAAGTGTCATGCTTAGCCTGCGGCTCTGGTCTCCTGCTCTCAATCCAGTAAATGGTGATGTTACTTGACTATCTTAGAGGACTATCTTAGGTCTCCAGGAAAATGGACTCCCCTTAACTATGATTGCAACTGGTCAAAGGAGTGAGTTGTGGAGTCATAAAAATAGGAACTGCAAAGTGGGAAATAAAAGCTTTTCCCACAGCAAGAAAATGACGCTCTTGCTGCTAATTTTTTTTCTTTGCTGGGGTCATGATAGGTCTCAAGAAACAGTGGAATTTCCCATAAACAACTGTAATGCACTGTAAGGGGATAGCCACACTTAGCAAAATCTAAACCAACATTCACTGCCAAGGATGGAGAAATGGGTCAGCCAAGGGAACACTGGTCAACGGCCATGCTCATCGTACAGCCCACTTGATCTGGCTAATCCTTAAAACTTCAGTACTGATAGCAAAAGTGGTGCCCTATGCACTCGCAAGGCAAAAGGATGCTACTGGATGTAGAGACTAAGATTTTTCCCTATGTCCCCAGCAACCTGGTGCTCACATTGTCCACTGCATAGGAAAATCTCAAATTGGTTTGTATATTAGAATTGCAATGCTGGAAAAAGTATAGTCTGAAGTATATTAAATCAGCTCCATTTCCCACCCACCTCTCAAACAACATTATCACAAATGGAACTGCTCTTAACATTTGATTTCTCCCTGCTGGGGTTGCCAAGAAACACCAAGAAAGTTAATTTCCACTTTGAAGGAAAAAGAAAAAAACATCAATAAAATAATTAATTATATGTAGATCAGGAACTTTCTCATAAACGATTCTTATGCTTCAGCAGAGGACTATTGTTTCTACATAAAACTAATTTATTCTTGGCAGAAAACTATGCTGTCTCTCTCTATAAACAAATACATGCTGTTTAATTCAATAAATTATAAGACTCAGCACTCTTCCTTCAAGTGCTTATACGCTCTGTACCCGCTGAGATACTGAATTTAGGGTAATGACAATAGGGGGAAAGAAAGATTTTATTGGCTAAACATAAAACCTGCCATGTAATTAAATAAATGTTCAGTACAGGACACCCTGATCCTTGTGCTAGTGGTACAAGACAGCAATCATGCTGCAGTGGACTTAATGTAGTCAATGAAATGCACAACTTGGATGCACATCCTGGACCCAAGTCTCAATCTACCATACTTCACAGCCATACATGTTTAGGAGGCTCAGGACTGTCCTGCTCAGGACAGAAAAATGAGAGAGTTAAGATGAGGTTTCACTCCAGCACAGAAAGCATATATAAATACAGACAAGGTTTGGGACTGGTAAACCAGACTGACATTATCATGTGCACTGCTGTAATCCTAATTACTCTTAACAGTCCTATCCAATGCAACCGCCACTGCACTGAGAGCACAGGGCCACTGGTGCAACATCTGCCACATCCAAGGAGCCGTCATGGTTGGAGAGGCCACTTGAGGTGTTATATTAACCTGTATTACCTGGTTGCTTGATTTTCACAAGACAATGAATACAGTATAATTAATACTTCTATGCAAAATAGTGCCAACGTACCTGTGATGATTTCCGTTCCCTCCAGTCCCCCCTGACCCTCTCTCAGTGGCAAGACTTCTATTAGGGAAGGAGATTTCAGTATCTGCATCACTATCTACCTCTAACATCTCTGGGGATTCCAAAGAGGAGACACAAGCAGGTGAGTAGGGAACACAAGATTACTTTACTCCAAGTGAGGCACACAAGCTTGATGGTTTCACGAGGCACTTCTTGGTTACAGGTATAACTCAACTCAACTGGAGTTTGCAGGCTCCTTCAACAGGTACATCCCAACAAGTGTGTCCAACAGGTAAGTTCAACAACTGATATAAATGTCTTTCTTTCCTTCCTGGAAGGGGAAGAACGGGTCTCTAACAGCCTTCCTTCTCTGCTACAGGTGTCTCTGCAGCCAGCGACAGTCTCTCCAACTTCAGGACCTTGCCTTCCTCCACAGCTCTGTCCTCTGCCTCCTCTCTCTTCCAGGGGAGCGTCTCCAACTGACTTTCCCGCTCACCCTCGTCGCTCAAATTTCCCTCCTGGTCCGCCCTCACCCAATAGCCAGGCATGCTTCGTGGGAGGATCCTTACCCCTCCTCGCACATACCAACAAGGAGACGGACCACTGTTATTCCTCTCTTGTGCCTGATGTTCCCCTGTCCCTTGTTGCACAACTCTATTAAGTCCTTTACAGACCACACTTCCACCGAGTCTGGAAAGAGGTCTATGTCAAGGGGGGGGGGGGACTGGGTCGCCGACTCACATACAACCACTCCCCCATGTAGACCCCCATGGGTGCCATGTTATACTTCTCATAGTCCCAGGTGAGGTCACCACAGTACCCTTTCCTGTCTCTTCCAACATTTAGCACTGATAACTTGGTTGGAGCTTAGTTACAATCAGTGCAAATCAACTGATATTTATTTTTGTTGCCATCTAGTATTTTGCCACTTTATTTTAATTATATATTCATTTTCATTACGTAAAGCTAATAAAGCATAGTGTTCAAGAGACCTTGTTTCAGATATCAGATTAAAATGTATTTTTTTAAAATTTTCCTTCCCTTGCCTTTTACAATGAGTAAAAGTACCACGGTGGAGATAAAATTTGAATACCCAGTATACAATCCCATGTTTATTCGGTAGGGCAAAACACCACACAAACTCTCATTGTAATATTTCAATGTTCAAAAACCATATACTATTCTTACATGTTTTATATGGGTAATCCCACTGAAATGTAAAATTATGTCCCAAGTATATGTAGGAAATGGGATGTCAGTCAAGTTAAACTAAACCTGCTTCACTTGGTCAATTATTATTTTGCAGATCAATGGATACATGGGTAACTGATTATTTTCACAAAACTATCAGTAAGATACTAGATTATCCATTTGAATTAAACATTTTTGGGCAGTGACAAACCTAAAGCAACACTGTGGGAATTTACTTTATATGCAAAATATTATGATAAGCAGAGACAAACAGCAAGAACCACAAATAATATCCGTTGTGTGTTATCACCATAACTGTTCATATCACAGACCGATTCACTCAGAAGGAAGTAAAGGATGTCTAATATAATCCTTCCTGAAAAGTTGTTCATATTAGAAAACAGAAACTGAACCACATATAATTAGAGTGGATGTTATATGGGTTAAATATTAGCTTTTACATTTCTGCCATAAGTTGACCACATCTCTGTCATAATATTTGCAGGTCATTTGCATGCTTGAAAGCACACTGTAGAAATGTTACCATGAGACTTCGGCAATTACTTCAGCAAATACAGCAGGGGCATGTTTTGCTCTGCTTAAGACATACAGGGTTGGATCCTAAGTGGCACACAAGGATCCTAAATTGCAAAAGGAACCTTGCACAAGCAAAATTTTCCACCCATTTCTCCACACTTAGGATGCAATCCTACCCCCCTTCGCTAGTGCAAGTCTCTTGCACTGCACTGAGAATGTTGCAAAACTGTCTCTGAGTTGTCCCATTGGGGCTGCTATAGGACCGAGTAGACCCATTGGGGCTGCTTCTGCCCTATCTAGAGGAAGGGGGTAAGTTTCCCCTTTCCTGTGGTAGCGTAGCATCAGTACTTTTGCTGGATACAGAGCAGGCACATTGGCACAGGACTGCATTCAAGTTAGTCACATCCTTGAAAAACCTCTGAAAATCGGAGAGTGGCTTCTATTGTGTTCAGAGTTCAGTGGTACCCCACATCTGCATAATTTGACTTCAAACAGAGTTTTGTAATTGTGACGGGTCGGGGAACGGGCTCCTCATGGATAAGGGGACCCACTTGTACTATAAAGTAGTACACTTGACCTGTGATGAAAATGCAGGGATCCAGTTGCCAAAAGAAATACTCATTTCCAAGAACTTAATGGGCACAAAGATCCAGAGCAAGAACCATGAACATTCAGAAAATGTGTCTCAAACAATCTGCAATCAAGCAATGGGGAAAAATGCCAAACCAACTTCAAAGCTGAATATCCCATCCAAAAAAATCAAGAGTATCAACTTCCATTCACATATACCCGACTATCATAACTGCAGTACAGCTTCACAGAGAATCATTTTCAGAGAGAAACACCTGAAATAATTGTTTTAAATAAAACATGTCTTCCCTTGGTTGTGCATCATTTGGTTTCATTGTCTTCAGGGAAAATTGCACAAGTAGAATCAGCCTGCCAACTGACAGCTTGGCAGTGAAAATAATTGGCACCAGACTTTAAGGTACACGGACTGTGTGACAAACAGTAGTACATCATATATTAATGAATAAGCCTAACAATCAAATCAATCTATTGCTATCAAACCTCCAGGCCACTCTATAACCATTTATTTTTAAACACAAGGGTTCAGTACTGAATGTCAAATCCCAAGCTTATTATTGCAGGATGTGTGCATTATAATTCAAAGTTAGTGTGGAATAGAAGATTTGCACTCACTCCTGAATGTGTACTTAATTGCTCAAATTGGTCTTTTATGTATACATCAGGGATGTCCAAACTTTTTGGCAGAAGGGTCACATCATCTCTCTGACACTATGTCAGGGGCCAGAAAAATGAATTACATTTCAAATTTGAATAAATTCGCATAAATTTACATAAAAGAGTGTTTTATAGACAAATCTGGAGGATTACAAGGATTCCTTGACAGTCTTGCCATAGGCTGAATTGAGGTTCACCATGGGCCACATCTGGCTCTCAGGCTGGGATTTGGACACCCCTGGAATAGATGATGATTCATTTATTTCAGTTTGTATCCTGCCTGAAGTCTAGGACTCAACATTAAAGTATGTATTGTAGGTTGCTACTTAGGCCCTTTTTCAAATTGATCCAATTTTTGGTGGGTTCAGATCAACAGCTGAGGCTGGTTTGATAAAGCAACTGAAGGCTAGTCTTTCCCTTACCACCTTATGAGGTTAAGGTTCCTATGCTGATTGCTGAATGAGTGCATGTTACAAAAAGTTCTCCAACAGTGCATGAATTAGCATACTTCTGGAGATGCCAATGGGAAGGCCTGCACTTTCCCATCCACACTATAGGCAAAGGTCCCTGCTTGCTAGTAGGTAAGACCATCAGGAGAGGAGGGAAGGCAGGATGGAGGTAAGGGAGGAGAAAATCATAGTCTGGCTCCCTGAAAGAATTAGAACAAAAGTTTGAGATGACAACAGTATCAACCACAATTAGACCTTCTAAATTATTATTGTGCTTGTAAATTTTTTCACTGTTTTTAATAGGCTGCTGGGTTCCTTGCCAAACAGACAATTGAAATATTTGTTGGTATGTGGGTATATGCACCCTCTCCAAACCACAAAGACAAATGTGTATGTGGACGTTAAGAGAGCAAACCAAATCAATTTAGACTGGCCTAACTCACGTGACATATCTTCCTGTGGTACTGTGGGTGGTCGGCTCATGCCTGTGCACTAGCCTAACACCCCCCCCCCCAGAAAAAAACCAGTGGGGCAGATGTGCCTTACAGCACTTTTGTGACACCCCCAGGTCAGCACATGATTGCAGCCTAAAAATGTTTCATTCATATGTACAACATATAGTTGTATATGAGCAATAATAATAGTATCCTGTATTAATCAAGTTTGTAAACGAAAGTAGGCTGAATTATACCAATTCATGCTGTATTATACTAATCCAATTTGAATCCATCAGAAGCCTGAATCCAGCCCCCGTGCGAATGAAACTTACCATTCCACTGGGGAGCCTCTACTCCGTGCCTCAAATTATTCGAAAATATTATGCCAGGCAGCTACTTCTGGGTTTAGTCGCCCCAGCTGACTGCGCCCTGATTTCTGGGCAGACTTTGAGGCTGGCATGATGTTTGGAGGTGACCTGCAGCATAAAGAAGAGATTCCCCCACAGAATGCTATGCTTCATTCATGCCAAGGAAGAGACTTTCGAGATGAAACAGTAGCAGTATGGAGGCTGATATCCTAAGCATCTAGTAGAGCTAAACTAGCAAGAAAGTTAAAAAGAAAAATAATATTAAAGACCATTTTTAAAAATCAAGCAGGTACTTTTTAAAAGAATGAGAATATCATGAAAAAATGTATTTTTAATTCCGCATAATGCAAGGAAGGGTTTGCACAAAAAATTAATAATGAATGTGTGCCATTAAAGTTTGTGTTTTAATAAATGGGATATTATGTTAAACATGGTGCTTAATCCAACTGCACTAGTAACTTTAATCATGTGATCAAATGATACATGCAACTGTACGAGCAGAGGAACACGGATGCTCCTTCAGTAAGCCAAGTTTTCCTTTTTACGAAGAGTCCTGTAGGACCTTTTGCAAAAATAACATGAAATTTTCTAGCAAGCACCCTACATCATATACATGTGTGTGCATACATGTTAGGCACCATAAATTCAATGTATTGCAATATCTTTTAGTTTCTTGCAACTATCTGCTTTTCATGGTTTCCCCTTTTTTCATTGTTGCTAAATGGTTGCCCTATTTTGCCCTTTTCCATATTTCCTCAAACTAGGGTGTCACAACACTCCAGGAATGTGGGGTCCTTCAGAGGCAGATGCTGGGATTTCTGCACCCTTGGGAGGCTGCTGCAGACTGGCTTGAGTGCAGGAAAACCCCTGAGCCCCTCCACAGCAGTGTGATCCTGGCAATCACCTTCCCCTTTCCCTTTACACAGAACACCTCAAATATTCCCTCAGAGTTTGATAACCACAGAGACCCTAATTTAAATCTTTTTTCTGAATTAATAGTAATAAATTCCAAATAGAATTGGTCAAACCTAATTTCTATTATAATCAACACAATCCTTTTTTAATGTTGTCCTTCTCTTCTTCTCTTTTCATAGATATGAAACTTGCTCCTGTCCTTTGAACACTAATTTAAGCCCCTCTTCAGATTTGCTTTCCCCCCTGCCGTTTGTTAAAACATTATAGACCATTTAATATGTATAGCCTCTACTGCCAACACTATTCCCAATATTTGGCAATGTCATTTGCCATTATCATGATTCACATGTTTTCTAACATGTGTCCTTCAATCTGTGGGCTCTCACTCCGTGATCTGATGATCTGCACTTGGGTTCCCCTCTCTATAACTGGGCTGGCCCAGTTGCAAGATGGATCACCCTAGTTATTCTTGAAAAGGCTTGGGGCAGCCTAACCCTACAATCCAGAGTAACTACGGGAGCACGTAAGAGACATTACGTGTACCCGTAGTTACTGCACCATCTAATGAAAACCTATGGGAAATTCATACTGCAATCCACAGCAAATTGTTCTTACAACGGAGCAAGGACTCCCCGTAGTTACTGTGGATTGTGCCCTAAGGCAACATAGCAGCCCAAGATAGGTGGACCCTGGCTGCACTAGCTGCACGAGCTAGACCCTGCCTAGGCAGTTCAGGAGAGGCATGTGAGGGCATGTTTAAAATTGCCTAGAGCAGTTATCAGGGTGACCAGATGCCAAACGCAAAATCCCTGAACAGCAAGGCCAAAATTCCTACTCTCTACCTGGAAAATGTAGGACAAAAAATGTAGGACATGTTAAAATAAGCTAAAAACACTAAAAAATAAGCTAAAATCACTGGTATTGCTTTCCTCTACATAATATATTACACTATATTACTTATTTTAAATTGAAAAATGATGAACTCTCCGCTCACCCCATCCCACTCTGGTTTGGGGGTTGGGGAAAAATTGGCACTTGTGTTTTGGCATTATGGAAAATAAAAGCAGATATTTATTTTTATGCCCAGACACTAAGTTTTTTGCACAGGGTGATCAGATGACAAATGCAAAATCCCAAAACCCCTAAAATCCCTATGTGCTTAAAAAATTGAAGGTCACTGCAAAAATGTAGGACACATGTAGGACATATTAAAATAAAGCAGAAATACTCATATTGTTTTCCTGTACTTAATTTCAACCCTTTAAAATTGAGAACTTTGTAAAATGCATGATTCAGACCCAGAAATTAAAGCAACTGTTTGTCGTAGCATAACACAAGCCAGTGACTCCAATGTATGTGGTTCAGATCCAAACACAAGCGCGCGCGCACACACACACACACAAGCAAGATATCAAGCAGGGACGGGGATAGAAAAGGAGGACATCTCTGCATCAGGGAGGTGGGATCTGAAACCACCAAGAGAAATCTGCAGTGCCCCTGAGGGTATGCAGAGTGCAAAAGCAGACTGTGGGGAGCCAGAAGGACCAGGATGTAAAGGATTGGGAAGGAGGAATCAGAGTATTCCCAGGCAGGAGTTACCTTGCAGGTCTAGAAGTGAAGCACAGCCTGAATTGTTGGCTGAGGCGGAGTTAGGAGGCACTGAAAGGGTTAAGTTTTAGGGCTGGAGTTTTAGGGCTAGGGAAATCTGAGCTGCGTTGCTCGTGGCTCATAAATTCCGGAGGCACTCTTGCATTTCCCTACTCCCCCAGACAAGGTAATACCGGAGGTGTCCGGGGAAAGCCGGACGTCTGGACAGCCTGGCAGTTATGCTATATCCAGAGCCTGTTTCCAGGGCAGAAATTCCTTCTTCCAGCTCCTCAGTGTAATACCACCTCAGGACCCCTGCCTCTCAACCTCCGAATATGGAACAACTTTGGCAGCCCACTAACTTGGGAATATAGCAGGCCACTCCAAGAAGCCCCTTGTAGTCACTGTAGACTGTTCTGGCATCTCATCAGGGACTCCTGATAAGGCAGGCACCACAGCTGTTCTGTGATGTGAGGGGGGTCTCCTCGGGAGCAAGCCCTCCCCAGGTGTCACTGACTTGGTGCCTACTGAGCATGCTCTGGAGCACTTAGGGCAACCCAGGCTTCCTGACTCTCCGGATGCAGCATAACTTTCTGCTCTGGATACAGAATAGTTGGGGCAGCCCAGCTACGGCACTCTTCACTGCCCTAACTCTGGATTGTGCTCTTAGTCTCATCAGGAAGCAAGCATTGTAGCCATCCCTTTCTCAGGATTTGTGATGAGCAGTTTTTCTGCTTCATAAAAATACATTTTCCTGCCACTGACATTTGTTTTAGTTGTTTACCAATAAGGCAAATATTACAAAAATGCCAGATATTTCCAATTTTCTCCTCCAAATGAAATCAAACCTTGATCCACTACTCACAATACTTCTCATCTCTCAAGGAAGTTGAAGGGTGCAGTTTAGATTTAGAACACAATCCTAACCATGTCTACTCAAAAGTAAGCCCCATTGTGTTCAGTGGGTCTTACTCCCAGGAAAGTGTCTTTAGGATTGCAGCTGTATAGCTTTATATTCCTTAAAGCCTAGCCACTCATTCCGAATGCACAGTAGCGTATACAAGGCTCTCAGGAACTCTGCAGTCCAGATAATAGCTCCGTCCAGACCTGCTTAGTTTCAGAGATAGAACTGTATTAGCTCTTTTCTTCTTTGGCTCTAATCTCATTTAGTCACTAACTTGTGGTTTTCCACACTACAGAAATGTAATCTTTATTATCTTGTGGGTAATGTCTCAAGCTAGCTTATTTCCATTTTATATCAGCCTCTGTTTTTCACCTTGGGAATGTCTAAAGGGAAAACAAAGACAGGGGACCAATATCTGTGGCAGAGATGAAGTATGCTTATCACTTGTGTATTAGTAACCACAGGCTTTTTCCTAGTGGGAGGAGGGATACTCTGCTTTATTGGCAAGAACATATTAAGAGTACAGCCACTGAAATCCTGTGTACACACCTTGTTATTGGCTCTCTAAATACGTTGTCTACTTCTCTTTTGACTACAGTATTTTCCAGCATCTCTGACCTGGCACCGTCACGCCCCATCAAAAATAATGAAGCCTGACAAAGGCAGCTTTAAATCTCACAGCTCTCCTCCCACAGCATTACTACACTGTTCCTACTTCGTCATGCTTTGTTGCTGTTGCTGCTATTGTTGTGCAAAGGTGGTGATCAGACTAAACTTGCGATGTGTAAAATAACAAGGAATTTCAACTTAGGTGATTTTCTTACAAGGTTAGGGTGGGTTTATTTGTACAAGGACAGAGCTGGAAAAATCACTAGTACCTCTGCATTGTATGCCAGACGTAAGAAATATTTGATTCTGCTCACTGTCCTTATCAATAGAAGAGCAGGTAGATCACTGAGAATGCAATCCTTGGTGCGTCCACTCAGGCATAGCTCCTATTGTGTTTGATGGAACTTACACTTAGGTAGGTGTGTACAAGATGGTAACCACAGCATTTTAGCAACAACATTAACAGGATTAAAGCTGCAATCCTATAAGTACTCACATAGGATTAGGTTTTCTCCATCAATTTTCTGTTCTATCCAATTTAACTTACATCAGGGATAAGGGGAAAACAATCTGAATTCATAAGAACATAAGAAAAGCCTCCACTGGATCAGGCCAAAATCCCATCTAGTCCAGCTTCCTGTATCACACAGTGGCCCACCAGATGTCTCAGGTAGCACTTATGACACCTGCATCCAGGTGCTCCCCTGTATCTGGCATTTTGAGGTTCTCCACAACAACACAAACCCATTCCTGTTGTATATGTAAGCTCTGTGGATCCTGTTCAGAGAAAACAAGTGTAATGTGTAACACGATGCAAAACCTTTGTATATGTAAATGAAATTTCCAAAAAGCAGTCAGAGAAACAGATAAACTTTTACTTTGGATACTATGATGCTTAGAGAATGAATTGCCTTCACAGTAAAAGTTAAATTGCGAAGCAGGATGAAAAAAGCTTGTCTGTTTCAACACTTGCTTTAAGACAGGCTTCTCCTGTCTTAACAGTAGATTTCTTCTGACTTGCTCCAAGAGATGGTGGGGAACAAAACATGTCAGTTTCATTGCTGTTGTTCATTGTTTTATGCTTACATTGCACTATGTTACAGCTAGACCTCCCTGGGAAAATGGCTGGATATAAAACTCAAGAAAGCAGAGGGGGAATCACTCCCCCCATGCCAGGGGAAGTATGCTTGCATAGGAGTTTGACAATTCCATGGACTTGTAACATACTATGGAGTTTCTGTTCTTATTACTGTGGAACAGCAAAGAACAGCCTGGAACAGCAAAAAAATTCATTGGATGGAAATAAAGGACATACGGGGAACATAAATCAGAAAATCTCCTATATGCTTTTATGCACACTTTATATTGTTTCAAAGTATAGATATTTTAATTATTGCATGCATATCACACATGCATAAACCTTGCAAAAAGTTATTTTATTTGCATTTATGTGAATATTGTAGATGTTTTCCCCTTATAATTTGGATCATGAAGAAGACCTGTCTGTCCTCTCAACAGCAAAGGAAAAGTGTATGAATTTCTTTGTAATATGATTAGGAGGGTGTTCTGGTTACTTGAGAAGTCAGAGAAGGAAATGTATTCAATTATTTGCAATATTTAGGAATTTCCTCATTGCTTCATATGTATAGGCTCTACATATGCTTCCTTGCTTCATATGTATAGGCTCTACTGCCAACACTATTCCCGATATTTGGCAATGTCATTTGCCATTATCATGATTCACATGTTTTCTAACATGAGTCCTTCAATTTGTGGGCTCTCACTCTGTGACCTGATGATGCTGTGAGGTTTGCAACTTTGTCAGTTGTCAGAATTCTTGTAAAATAAAACAGGATTTATTACAGCTTTTAATAAAATGCATGTATGAAAGTGTGCTTCAAATGGTTTTAGAAAATATGAGAGTCTCACCTATCTCTGGTGCAGTAAATGCCATTGCTGGGGAACAAATAAATCATTTGCCAGCACAGGGCTCCAAGTCTATGGGCACAAACCAGAGTTAGGGCAGTGAAGAGTGCACTAGCTGGGCTGCCCTAGCTGCTCCACACCATGCTCAGTAGGCACCAAGTCAGTGACACCTGGGGAGGGCTTGCTCCCAAGGAGATCCCCTTCAGATCACACTGAACAAGGAACAGCTGTGGTGCTTGCCTTATAAGCAGTCCCTGATTGTGATTTTAAGGGGAAAAGGTATCAGCTTTTTCCACTTTAAAAAGCCTTCTCCCTGGTCAGCCCCCCAATACCTTAGAGAACCAGGGAAACCCACATACAGCAGGGCTGCTAAAAAAAATCCTTCTTTACCTTAGAGAGATACACAGACCAGGATTTACTGGTACAAACTTATAACATCTTTTATTGAGAATACACAAACAACTAGATTTGCATAATGAGTCTTGCACTTACAGAAAATAAGAAAACTGGCTTAAACTAATCTGACACATTAACCCTGGCTAACTATGGTCTTTGGTAGAGTGAATTCACACAGTTGCATTTCAAAGTGTGATCAATGTCCTTTGTTATTTCCTTGCAAATCCAAATCAGGATGCTGGTTCCACAAGCATGGTTTCAAGATGCTTGGCAGAGATCTTTCCTCCTCCTCTCCTTCTGAACATAGCATGTCCCTTTCCCCCAAACACTTAAATTTTATATCTTTTTCTGCTAATCAACCAAGCTTTCTTCTCAATCAGTCCCATGATTAATCACCCCACAGTTCTCAGTATAACATCAATTCCACAGCTGGTCATCACAGGTGCTGTAAATCAGACCTTGGAGAGAAAACAACTCCTTGCCACTTTACTCTGATAAGGGAAAACATTCTTAGTTTTCACACTTTCCCAAGAGTGATTTTCCCCCTTACACATTCCAAAGGGATCTGGTAAATAACCTTGCATTTTGTGGCTTTATTGAGAATACCAATTACCTTTCTAATCCAGGTCGAACACAGTATGAAGACAAAACTATCATTTCCCATCATCCCTCATTCTATATGGCTACACATTGGTTCATCCTTTAGATATAAAATTCATAAACAAACAGTCCCTTTTACATTGATGAGATGCTAGTACAGTCTACAGTGAATACAAGGGGCTTCTTGGAGTGGCCTGCTGTATCCCCAGGACAGTGGGCTGCTGTAGTTGTGCCATATCCTGAAGTTGAGAGGCAGGGCTTGCAGCTCGGATGGCCAAGAACTCAGATTTTTGGTCAACACTGCCATTCTTACTCATTCTTACTTATCATGGACCCTTATGGATCTACTCATTGTTATACCTGCTCCTGAAGTGATATAACTCTGAGGAAATAGGGAATTTCTGCCCTTGAAACTGGCTCTGGATACAGAGTCACTGCTAAACACGCCTTCAACATGCCTCTCCTGAACTGCCAACACTGCCTCAGCTAGGGCAGCCCAGGTCCACCTGTATTGGGACAGCCTATGTTGCCTTAGGCTTTTCCAGAATAACTAGGGTGGTCCATCTTGCAGTGGGTCAGCCCAGTGATAGACAGGATAACCCAAGTGCAGTTCTGGATTGTGCCCTAATTAGTGTTCCCAAAGTTGTCCTTATGAGGAGGAAACCATATAATATTTGCTGGGATGGAAAGACTGCAGAAGTGCAATCCCCAAGACTGCAAAGCTGCTGGATACAGGAGGAAGTTGATTCACTGAACTCCAAGCAAGCGCTAGAGTCCTGGGAGAGGTCTGGAGAAACCTCTGCTCCCCAAGTTTCTATAAGTCTGAAAAATAGGGGGAAAAGGCACTCCTGGTTTTCATGTTGCTGCATTCCATCCTTCCTGCCCTTTAATGGACATGGACCAGAGGTTCCATGACTGGTGGGTCATGACTCATCCGTTTGAGAACCACTGGTCTAAGGGTTAAAAAGAGTGGATTCTTAGAGAGGTTTTATAGTATACAGGAACACTCATTTCCTGCCCATGTATGAGACTGGACAAGGCAGAACAAGAACTGTCTTTTAAACATTTTTTAAGTGTAATTTTAGCATTAACATGGGGTATAATTTGTCTTATTGTTTTAATGGTCTGGTGTTCTAATATTTTAGTGTTTCAATCTTTTATATTTTTTAAATTGTTGTAAATAAAACACACACTGGGTGCCCAATGTGTGGTAGAAAGACAGAATAAAACTCTTTAAATAAATGCAACATGTTTTAATAGCACAGTACATTTTAACTATTCTACAACGGTGACTATGAGAAAATGGGAAGGAAGAGATTGAAAACAAAGACAGAAAGAAGACAGCAAGGAAGTTTGGAAACACAGTGAAATAGTGCTGTGAACTAACAGTGTGATCCAGTGTGCTTTAAAGTCTTATTGGGCCCAATGGGATTTATTCTCAGGCAGGAGTGTGAAAGAAGCTAGAAAGGTTGCTGAGTGGGATTAACCAGACAAATGACTCCCATTCAGCCCCTGCAGTGTGATCCATGGTACCAAGTTAAAAGAGAGTCCAGTGAGGTTTGAACAGTATCAAGGAATGTGACACTGCTACAGACTCAGTATTCTTACTGCCCAATTCTAACCAACTTGCTAGCACTGATGCGGCTGAAATGTTGTCCTGAGATAAAGGAACAAATCTGTCCTGGAAAAAGAGGACATAGGGTGCAATCCAGAGTAACTACAGGGAGTCCTTGCTCTGGTGTAAGAACAACTTACTCTGGATTGCAGTATGAATTTCCCATAGGTTTTCACTAGGTGGTGCAGTAACTACGGGTGCACATAATGTCTCTTACATGCTCCCGTAGTTACTCTGGATTGTAGGGACAGTGGTCACCCTGACTGTTTGTGTCTCCCACCACAGAATTTAGAGGGCAAAGATGGAAAGGAAAGAACATTGATGCACATGATGTGTGTTTGCAGGGGTGGCGGAATTGGCTCCTTGAGCCTTTAATTGCTGGAAGTGAGCAGTTCAGCACTGGAGTGATGTGGCATTTTGCAGAAGAAACCTTCTTGGTCTGATCTATTAACAAGCAGTCTCACAAAAGGAAACGGTCAATCATATTTAATTATATGAAAAAGAACAAATAAAAATGAGGGGATATGCTTTGAACAGGCTTATATAATTAGGGCTGCAGCAAGACTTTCAGTAACACTGCTTCCATTATCTTCCATAATAGAGTTAAATTAGGGACAGAAGTATCTGTGAACATTATGTCAGAATTGCTCCAAGTGGCAGTGTAATCAACAGAGATGAATGGAAGCTATATTTGCCATCATGTACTCCAAAACTGCTGAAAGAAAGGAAGAGGTTTGTGTAACATGTTTCTTTATGATGTTTTGAAATAGAAGTTCTTCTAAATAAACTAACATTACCATATTCACGCATAGCTCAAATCATGGCTGCAATCCTAAAGACACTATCCTGGGAGTAAGACCCATTGAACACAATGGAGCTTACTTTTGAGTAGACATGGTGAGGATTGTGCTCCAAGCCTGATTCACATGACTACAAATGAGCATTCTTTTTCAGTCTTTAAAAAAAAAAAACATGTCAGCAAAAAGTGCCAAACAATCAATGATGCCAACTGGCTGCCAGAAGGACAAACTGCAAGTTTATGCACCACAGCGTACACTTGTGATTTGCGAGTGCTATGATCAATTTACAATGCAATCCTAATCATGTCAAATCAGAAGTAAGTCATATTTTGTTCAATAGTAGTTATTCCCAGGAAAGTGTGGTTAGGATCACAGCCTGTGTCACTGATCAATGGAAGCTAAAAACAATGGCAACACACACCCTAAGGAAGAAGTCCAACTTACAGGTGTTCTTCATTCATATGAGAGCTTACATTCGTGGCAGCTATTAGGCACAGTATAAATTTAAAATGATGAGGATGATGATCTATCAGTCAAATTACATAATGCTCTATCAATCAAATTACATAAGTGGAAAAATATATTTTGTGAAAAATTATTTTATTTAGCATTTGTTGTATATCATACACCTAAAATATGCATTTGAAATATAACATCTTCACAAAGCTGCTGACTGTTAAAACACAATAAAACAAGCGCTTAAAACTAAAATCTAAGAAAATAATTAAGTGAAAAACAGCCAAATACAGCAGTACAAAAATACCACAAAAAAACAGCTATTGCAGAATCAATGTCCTCCACCAAGTACCGTTTAAGTCAATGCCTAATGTTTAATAAGACAGGAGACTCAATGGATAATCTTAGGAGGTTAAACATGGAGAGACTTCCACATTTGCAGAGCCACCCTCAACAAACCTATTCTTGATATTGACCAAATGCCTCTCAATCAATGGTGAGCAAAATCTTGGCAAAATACTTAGGATTCCAATAGTTACATATGAATGGAGGCAATTCCTATACAAATAGTTCCTTACTAATTGAAACTTTTTTATCTGCCTTTCATCCCATATGGATATTCAATGTGGCTCATGATAAACTACCAGCTGCATAATAATGCATTCACTTTCCTTCTCAGCATTCTCCTTTTCATTCCTATTAAACCAGAAAAATTCAGCAGTTGATGATATTTGATGATCAAGCTTTTTTTATACTGGATCATAGATCGATAAGTCCCTTAGACCCTGATGTGACATCTCCACAGCAGATCCAGTTGGGAGGAAATGCTCTGGCGACCAGCTGGATTACTTCCCACATCTGTTCATCTATGATGAAAAATTTTAATGCTAATTTCAGCATTAACATTTAGTCATCTGCAGATCAATTTTGGCTGCAATCCTAAAGACACTTTCCTGGGAGTAAGACCCATTGAACACATGCTTACTTTTAAGTAAACATGGTTAGGATTGTACTCGTTCTCATAAAACTAAGAACAGCACATTGATCCTTTGTTGCTTTCGTTGTTAAGTTTTTGAGGTTTGATTAAGGACTTCCAAACAACTTTCCATATGTCTTTTGCACCTATTAATTCAGGATATATTCTTTATGCTTTATCCCTAGTTAATCTACCTGATTTACTTTTGAAGGGAATTCAAAGAAAAAAGAAATGCAGCTCAGATGGGTGAATAATTTTATCATTCAAAAATGCTGCAAGCTACAAAAATTTTCATGATAGAAAAATTGCATTTCTATATTTGACATAGTTGTGAACTTTTAAATGAATGCTGAATAATTTGCTTTTAAAAAAATTTCAGCCTACTTGTGGCGCAAACAAAGTCAATGGTAAACACAAAGCTCTATTAGTTTTTATTATCATTGATTGTATGAGAGGATGAATTTTATTACATAGAATATATACTGTATACATAGGTACACAGAGATACCCACTTAATATGTCTGTGTGAAACTGACTAATTGGAATCTATTATGAAAAAATTTTTATTGCTCAATATTGATGATGACAATGACTTATATAGCATCATCAATGATAAAAGTGTCTGTCATAGAATGAAAATCCCTTTCCCAAGGGGCCTGAAACCTTGATATTGACACAAGTGTCCTGGGGTCACCACACACCATTGGATACATGGTGTATCCCAAGTGGAAAAGAGAATAAGCATATGATTTACAATGCAATCCTATGCATGTCTCCTCAGAAGAAAGCCCACAGGGCTTACTCCCAAGAGAGTGAACATAAGATTTCAGTCTTACAGCCCAATCCTTTGATCAGCCTGCACTGCCAGAACTCATGTTCCAGCAGCACAGTCTTATTTACTGCATCACAAAATGTGACACTGTACAGCAAGGTGCCAGATCACTGCTGGGAATAATGAGTGGTGCTGCCCATGGAATTATAGACTTCTTGAAGTAGGGTTTCCATATGCCCCAGAAAACTGGAACTGTCCTGGTTTTCAGGGATTGTGTTCACATACTGGCAAGTTTGATGAAGTCCTGTCCTGGTTTTGTGGAAGAGAATTATGGCAACCCTATTTTGCAGCCTCCAGGCAAGGTAAGTCAATAAATGGAAAAGATCATGGTCAGGAAAGGGAAGGATTGGGGCATTTCACTCAGAGGTGCACTCCAGCAGGTTCGCACCTACTCTATAGAACCAGATGTTAATGAGAGATAGGACACATAAAGTTTAAAAATAGCCATTTAAAAGTGGCAGCCAGATGAGCATAGAACCGGTTGTTAATTTCTTTGAAACCCATCACTGATTCCATTGAAGAAACTGGGAACAGAAAGAAGGGAAAAGGTGGTTGATCTTGTAGCAATGGGGCTGCAAATGGGACAGCAATGGGGCTGTCTCTTCTTTCAAAACTTCTTTTCTCTTTGAATGTATGTCACCTAAAGTGATATATCTCTAAAGTGGCATATATCTTAGGAGATTCATAGATGCTCCCAGAACTTAAACTGAGTTAAGTACCCTCAACTGTCCTGGGGTCACCACACACCATTGGATACATGGTGTATCCCAATAGTATTGGGACCAAAGTTACAGTTGTTGAACTCAATTGAAAATATCACACCTGATTAGTGCTGTTCTTGTCCCTAATACGGCATCCCACAGCACTGCCCACTTCTCTGTTTTATCTCCAACACACAAACTGCACCATCCCTGTGCTTATTTCTTCCTTCCTCTCCATCTCTTGATGCCACAACTTACTCCCTTCTGCAGTTTCCACCTCCTGTGCTTCCCTGACCTCGCAGGGGAGAAATGACACATTACTTCCAGTTTTATCTTCCCTGGACAGGTAGGACAGGGATTTAGGGGTCAGCAGTTATAGCCACCTCAACCAAAAAACAGCAGTGGATGACAGAGGCAGCCACAGAAGAAATGGATAAATAAGTGATCTGAGGTGCCCAGAATAGTGGGTGGGAAAGATATATTTAGAACTAATTTATTTTTTATTTAGAAGTGGAAGTGGCTCTGTAATCCTAGTTCTTATAGACCTGATGGAGCTTCCGACATATTACAGAGCATAGATCACGCATTAAACACCAGGTGCTTGAAGCCCCCTTAGTTAATCACTTCATTGAGAAATCTCACTCTTTTAAAGACTTTAAGTTTTCTACACTGTATGTTTCTAAATGTTCTGACACAGACAAAATAGCTACGGATCTCTTAAGACAAGAATCTCAATGGATCTTTAGGCTGAGATCGTTGGAACCTCATGGTTTAAATATACAAAATGACTTGTCCTGTTTTCTTTAACATCTAGTGGAATATCTCTGTTTATTGTATAATTTTCTCTGTTCAATTTTATGAGTTTTTTTATAAAATAATTCTGTTGAAATTATCTCGATGATGCAAATGATGTATAACTTTATTGCTGTCTAGAATATCCTGGTTGACAAAAGATTATCATTGTACAGCCCTGTGTTATATATGGAAGTTAAATGATAATGAGATCCAAGTGGCATTACATCTGGCATGGATAAATTTGTACAATTAAGTCTGTAAAATAGACCTTGATGATGTTATAAATGAGTAAAATCAAACTTGTACAATCAAATTTGTACAATAGATCAGTATGATATTATACCTTATACCTTTAATGGGGAATTGTAATCTATACCTTTAAATATGTTTTGGTTGCCCCCTTGATTTATTTAATGAAAAAAAGCTGTGTGAACTACCATCAGATAACTTGCAACTGCACTATCAGAAATTATGAAGCATCCAGTAAATCTCTAATGATTGTAAGTAATATAACCTGTAACTGTTTAATTTTACAAATTGTATGTTTTTTGAGTGATGATGACGTGTGATATTTTCTAGCTTATCTCTCTGCTTTTGAGGAAGCTTGTGCGAAACTTGATTTAAGCCAGCAAGTAGTTAAGCAGGAGTTAGCAGGAGTCGGTCCTTTCTTCAAGAAGTACCTTTCTCACTTGAAACTTTGGAATCACATGGAATATATATGGAACAATAAGTTTATAATCACTGTAATAAGAAATATTGTATCTCCATGTTTTATTGAATTGGTCTAACCAGGTTAAAAATTTTATGTCACTCAAAGATGATATTTTGTAATAAATGTTCATTTAAACCAAGGCAGTCGGATAGTGTTTTAATAAGTAAAACGAAAAAAGAATTCATTATTAGTCATCCATGATCATTCCTTGACTTTTTAAAGAAATATATGTTTCCAAACAGTGCTGCAAGAACCAGAAAAGTATTTGAAGTCAACAAGTAGAAAGGTTTAATGAATGCAGCATTTTTGAAATAATACCTCTTGACCTAAACTTCCTTTGACATATCCTACAGAAGCATGCAGAGCTCAGTAATAAAAGCAGATGATAAGTCACATATTTGCCTGCATAGATTATAATTAGGTGTGAAGCACTGTGTGAAATCCGCTTCTTTCTCATGAATAGCACAATGAAGAATACTCTCTACTGAGACAGTGATAGCAAAGATGATGAGGCAGCCTCCGATGCCTCATACGACCTTGCAAAGTGGCCACAGAGTCACCAGAAGAATAAAGGTTTTGTTTTGTTTTCAGTAGAGGAATCCCAAGAGTCCTAGCCTTCCAATCACACAAAACTGTTATATTTTATGGGGTAAAACTTGAGACCTTTAGGGGGTAAAACTCAGGAGCTAGGACAGGCATGGAATTCAGAAACTGAAGGATTATACTTTGCAGAATTGCAGACTCTTGGCACTCGGTCTTTACAGTCTATTTTTTGAAAATCTAGGTAAACATGTGATGCTCTTCATGTTATCATGTTACGCCATATGAGTGATCCCTACACACTCTCTCCCCCACTTCCTGTTTTTTATGTCCTTTCATAGATTTAACATGGTAGCAAAATGCAATAACAGCAGCAGTAGCACCTCTTTGTATATGAACAGTTCTGAAAATCACAGGTTTGAATATCTTCACACTGAGTCAAAAACTGCAAACTTTCATCCCATTCATCCTGAAGATGCCTCTGCAGGGCTCCCCAAGCCTGTAAAAAAATACTAATAAGATTTTCAGGGTGATTGGGAGGGCTTTTTTGAGTGCACATAACTGCACTAAGATAACTGCTCACCTTTCTTCCAATGACTTGTGTTGCTGGCAAACAGCAGGGTGATTGAGGATGTTCTGTATACCACTGGACACCACATCAAGTACCATTGGTGGTCCAAGCACCATAGTTGAGAAATACTGATAGGCAGTGCAATCCTAACCTGCACTGGAACAGACATTTCAGTGTGCATACATCGTATCCAGCACAGATATGGGGCTGCTGCTGTGCTCCTGCGGAGCTAGGGGAAACTTTTCCCTTTACCCCAGGTAACATAAAAACAACCCCAATGGGTCTACCTGAATCTGCGCCACTGATTTCAGGGGCACAGATCTGAGAAGTCACAAACCTCAACATGTTTCCTGGGAATGGGGCTTGCATCTGGCACAAGTGTCAGATCCCAGCCCTACCCACCTCTCTCTGGCCACTCACGCCACAGTCCTGCCTCATCCCCACCCTCTATTGCCCCCCCAAACACCTCCCAGCTGATTCCTCCCTGCAATACTCTTGCCCTGCCCCCCCCCAACCCCTGTGCTAGCTGACACTGGCCAGCACAACCTACCAACCTCTGTGTCCTGTAGTACCAAGATTTAGTAAGAGTAATTCTCTGCATCCTCCTTTCTGGGTACCATAGACATGCTTTACAGAACATTTTTAACACCCTGAGATGCCATAAGGGACTTACACTGACCAAAGCGGGCTTAGAATTGTGCCTTTAGTCATTATAGTTAAAATGAAATTACATAATTACATAATAAGTATTGGTAAGTTTGGGAGAAAAAATACAGAGTAATGCAATGTTAATGGCATTATGCAATGTTAATAATGCATTGTTAACTGGGAATCAAGTACAAGATGTACTTCATACTGCAGGTGTATGAAAAACACATCAGTTCATGGAATTTATAATTTGTAATCAATAAGTTGAACCTACTGACATACCTTGAATAATTTGCTGCTTCAAAGAAACCAGACCACTTTTCTAGGAAAATGTCCCTACCGAGTCTCTTGATAAGTTGTCATAAAAGGAAAACTAAAAAGGTATGTTTACATAAGCTTTAGAGAAATGGTAATCAAAATGGGGGTCAGGACCCCATTGGGGGGTCACGAGAGCGTGGGATCTGCTATCTGGCTCTGGGCTTTCCTGTGAACAAGTCTCACTGAACACAATGAACACAATTGGACTTACTTCCTAGCAGACATGGAAGAGCATCCCAGTAAGTTTGAAGGGATCATGGACAGATTTTAAATTTGAAACGGGGGGGGGGGTCCCCAGGTCGAAATGCCTGAATAGAGTTGGGGTCTCCAAACTCTGGCCCAGGGGCTAGATGCAGCCGTCAGTGAGCCCGTGGCAAGACTCCTCTATCAGCCCGTGAGCAAGCTGATAATCCATTCCAATACATTCTTATATGTAAATTTATTTAAATTTGAAATGTAAATTAGTTTTCCAGCCCCCAACCCCATGTCAGAGAAAGATGATGATGGCCCTTCTGCCAAAAATTTTGGGGAACCCTGCTTTAGAGGAAAAACTGTACTGGAGACCAAAACCAGGATTCAGGGACTAAACCCCTTTTTGATACAACCAATTTCTTTATCCAAGGTCAGAGAAAGGGGCAGTAGAGAAGCTGAAAAGATAATGGTAGCATAGAAAGTTAGAAAATTAGAAAGTGGAAAATTAGAAAGTGGAAAAACAGTGGACAAATTACCAGATGTTTCCCACTCTGTTCTCACTACTGCCACTTGAACTCTTTTTTTACACTTGGCAGCACAATCACAATGGTTTTCGGAACATACCGTAATAGCTTGGCTTAAATGGCAAGACATGGGCGTGCATTTTTGTAGCCCCCTGGCATGATGATGGTCATAAGATAATGATGTACACTTTATCCCCAACGCTGATAACTTCTTTTGAGCATACCTTTAAAATAGTAAATACTGTGGAACAAATAGTTGTTTAAATTGAATAACATCCATCTTTGTCATGGTAATGTGAATTTTTAATAGGCTATTTAAAGGATTGAAAAATTCTGCACTGAAAAATTTAAAAAGGATTGAATAATTGAAAAATTAACACGATTGCAAACAAAAGGAAAACAAAAACCTTCTAATGTCTGGTGAAAGCAGTGATGGGGTTCAATGAAATTAACAACCGGTTCTCTGCCCATCTGGCAGCCACTTTTAAATGGCTATTTTTAAACTTTATATGTCCCATCTCCCATTAACAACTGGTTCTATAGAGTAGGTGTCAACCTGCTGGAGCCCACCACTGGGTGAAAGGCAATAGAAAATCTAGAGAAAATTATTTAAAAGTTCAGTTCCATATAGTCTAAGGCTGCAATCCTATCCACAGTTTCCGAGGAGTAAGTTCCATAGACTAAAATTGGACTTGCTTCTGAGTAAACATGCATTGGACTGGGCTCTAAAGCTACAATTTGCAGGCCTTCAATATTATGACTACCTCTAGAGGGCAGTAAATAATAGAAAATAGAAGGACAGAAACAGATGCAGCCATGACACACAAATCACACCATATTGATATACAATGTACAATCTCAGATCAAAACACCTTGTCTCTATTACTTATTTTAGTGGACTGGAATCGGCTCATTCAGTCCTTCAACCCTTACATTTACTCCCAATTGAAACAAAGATTCTATGTTCTTACATGACACGCTTTTTATTATTTATCACATTAGCCCTGCTTCGTTCTTCCTTCCCCCTGTCCCAACCAACAACATTGGAACTGTATAGTCCTGCCTTTTCACTTATGTACAGTACATTTTCAGTTATTTGTTCCCATAATTGAACAACACCAATGCAACTGAATGGCTGAATAAATTGAGGAACGTAAATAGCAATTTATCCTGTTTGCAACAATATGGAAGTTGTTTGAAGAATCCACTTTACACAACTTTCATGCCTTGATTCCAATTTTCTTTTCGATTTTCAGAAGAGCATTGTACAAAAGCAGTAGACTAGCAGAATAGCAACAACTCATTAAATTATCAATCTGATCAACACATGTTTTCAGAAACAGATAGCTCTCAAAATGCTGAGAGACATGCCGCTCATAAAAATAAGCAAGTTTTTAAAAGTTTTTAAAAAAATCAGTTTTTAATGCTTAACTGTGAAAGACTCATACAAGATATGCCGTGTTATCCACTGGGGTTCCCTTTCCAGTGGATAAAAAAATAAGTGAACACCAAATCAGTGGAACAATAGCTTTAATGACCCACTTCTAGGTTTCTTGCTTTATACTGATGCATTCTGGAACAACAGTGGAGGAGCAAGAAATCTGGAAGTCCCAAGAAGTTTGAAATCAGAGCAGTTTTACAACACAAAACTAGGAAATTGGATTTTGGTGCTTTGTTTCCTACAAGACATTTAAAGATGGACTCCAATATCAGTGGTGAGTCAAATTAGTGGATGCTAAGTCAGTGGACAACAGTTCTTGAACTGGACTGAATTTTTGCCTCTCCACAATCTTATATTTCAGAAGCTTTGGAACAATTTTCTTTTCTATGTGCATGTATATTTTGAATTCTTAGTAATATAATTACTTTTGTTCAACTGATACCACTTTTAGATTGTTAAAAATACACATGCATTTGCTAAGACATTTTGTATACCTGAACTCTTTAGGGTCTCTTCACTCCCCATAAGAGTATGTGGTTTCATTGCAATTGGAGGCATTCTGTAAGAAATAATAAAGGATAAAAAATAATGAACACAGGAGCAATATCAGGATTTTCATTAAAAGTCAGTGAAATTTCCTGGAGGTGTAGAATTTTTTTGTTGATGCATCTCAAGAACAATCTTTACCATGTCTACTCAAAAGACTTCAATGGGTCTTACTCCCAGGAAAATGTCTTTAGGATTGTAGCAATAGTCTATATAACAACAATATAGACTCTGCATTCCAGTGTGAACTGGTACCATTCATTCCTTATCTGTTTCCTTGCAAATAGCACTATTTAAGATTTTCACAATAACATGCCCTTTCTCTATTCATTGGTATGGTAATTCGGTGCACTTCTAGGAATAAGTCCACAACTGCAGTGGGATTTGCTTTCATGGAAATGTGTTTAGGATTGCTTTGTAAGATTGCAATTTTGGAAGTAAGCACCATTAAGCTCAAAGGGACTTACTTGAGAGCAACAAGCATTATGACTGGGCTGCAAATTGCAAAGAAATATGATAACAAGAAAAAATGCCTTTTCTCCCTTTCAATGCAACCAAGCACTGAATTTAATACAAATGAATAAAACTGATTATATCTTTTGAAAATTTACTGCTTAGGGTTTGCTCTCTTGGGAGTAATGTTACATACTGTGAAGTAATTCATCCTAAATCTAATGCAACAAAGACTTTTATTTTAAAGATAGAACAGAACATAAAATGAGAAAGTATGGTTTAAATAAAGAAGTCATTTTGAGTGAAAATGCAAATTATAGATTGAATGATAGTCTACTTGAAAAGCCATATTGATTACATGTTTCCTGGTGGTTTTGTGAACTTATCACTTCTCATTCCATTTGCCTTTCCCCATATGTATCATTTGGATCATCAAATTCCAATGTATGAAATTTATGGTCACCCAGGCTCTTATCCCAGGAGGCTCAGCCTCAGAGGGGAACTTTCCCCAGCAGCATTTGTCCATCCACCTGCCTGGAAGGAAATGGGGCAGTGGGCAAGCAGGCATGCAGGAGGACTGAGGCAGACCCTCAGGAGGACTAGAGTGAATGCCAGCATGGTTGTGCTCTGAAGCCATGGAGTGTGGCTTTTGTACCCCCTCCCCCCGATCCCAGCTCAGTCCAGGACTTGGGAGTCTCCCTGACACATGCTGCAATCCTAGAGCAGTCCTAGAGCAATCCTAGGGCTGGAGAAGAAGCTGCAAGCCACAGCTTTGGGATTGCAGCAGGCAAGCTTTCCCTGTAGCCCCTCCACTCTCCACGCCTAGAAAGACGTGCTTAGGATTGCATTGCAAAACTCTTAATGTTAATCACCCTGAAACTTATCTATACTGAACAACTGAACAG
This sequence comes from Cryptoblepharus egeriae, assembly GCA_030015325.1. Taxonomy (NCBI): domain Eukaryota; kingdom Metazoa; phylum Chordata; class Lepidosauria; order Squamata; family Scincidae; genus Cryptoblepharus; species Cryptoblepharus egeriae. The sequence goes on along the minus strand of JAREYC010000006.1, from coordinate 31,029,244 downwards.
AAATGCATAAATAAATACTGCCTCCTAAAGGGATTGTATAGCATTGGGGTAATCTTGTGTGTTGTTCTGGTCTGTTCAACTATCAAACATTCCCTCATTCTTTTGATGCGTGGCTCGTACCCAACTGCATTAATTGATAATGCCAATTATCTCTTGCCAGGGTAAGAGATCCAAAAAGGACCTAAAAAAGAAATTAGGTGTCATAAGAGCATCCTGAACCTTGGAAACGGTTTTAATCAAAAACACTACCCACTGAAGCCTAACACAAATATTACTCTACATATTGTGTTTTGTAAGCTGTCTTCGGTGTACCAGTGTCAGGGAGAAAGGCAGGATATAAATATGTTAAATTTAAAAATGAAAATAGAAAGTTATTTGCTTCTTTATCTATACAGTATATATAAAACTGAAAAGTCATTGACTGACTCACTCACTCGCTTGCTCGCTAACTGACTCATCAATACCCAGACAAAATCAGTGGACCTAGAAGCATGAAATTTGGGGAGGGTGTTCCTTCCATGATGGATGCATCCACTAAGAACCGGTTTTCAGAAATTCCAACCAGGAGAAGGTGAAAAGGGGTGCAATACATTTTCCTTCCTATACTTTCCATTGAGAATCCCTGACTGATTCAAGCCTTGCCTCAAACCCCAGATCTAGAAGCATGAAATTTGGGGAGGGTGTTCCTTATGTCACATGAACACCCACCAAGAACTGATGTTGAGAAATTTAACCCTTAAGGGTGTGAAAAGGGGTGCCACGTATTTTTGTCCTATACTTACCATTGAAGACTGACTGATCAAAATCCAGCCAATTTGGTGCCCAGTGCCAAGCCCCCCCCAGTGGGGGTTGATGTGCATTAGGGGATGATGCGCATGACAGTTGATGCGCATGGGGGAATGTTGTGCATGGGACATTGATGCACATGGGGATGTTATGCATGGTGGATGATGCACATGGTGGGAGGTTGAGCATGGGGGACAATACGCATGAGATGTTTATGCGCATCTCATTGTGCATGGGGATATTGTGCATGGGGGATGATACGCATGAGATGTTTATGCGAATGGAGGTTGATGCGCATGGGGGTTGATGCACATGGGGGATGTTGTGCATGGTATGTTCATGCACATGGGGATGTTTCACATGGGGGGTTGATGCGCATGGGGGACAATGCACATTGGGGTTTGATGCGAATGGGGGATGATGCACATGGGGGTTGATGCAGTTGGGGATATATTATGCATGGAGGATGCTGCACTTGGGGGATGATGTGAATGGGGGATTGATGCGCATGGGGTTGATGTGCTTGGGGAGACATTGTGTATGGGGTTTGATGCACATGGGAGGACGATGCACATGGAGGTTGATGCACATGGGGGTGTTGCACATGGGGGTTGATGCAGTTGGGGATATATTACGCATGGGGGATGTTGCACTTGGGGGATGATACGCATGAGATGTTTATGCGAATGGAGGTTGATGCGCATGGGGGTTGATGCACATGGGGGATGTTGTGCATGGTGTGTTCATGCACATGGGGGATGTTTCGCATGGGGGTTGATGCGCATGGGGGACAATGCGCATTGGGGTTTGATGCGAATGGGGGATGATGCACATGGGGGTTGATGCAGTTGGGGATACATTATGCATGGGGGATGTTGCACTTGGGGGATGATGTGAATGGGGGGATTGATGCGCATGGGGTTGAAGTGCTTGGGGAGACATTGTATATGGGGTTTGATGCACATGGGAGGACAATGCACATGGAGGTTGATGCACATGGGGGTGTTGCACATGGGGGTTAATGCAGTTGGGGATATATTACGCATGGGGGATGTTGCACTTGGGGGATGATGTGCATGGGGGTTGATGCACATGGGATTGATGTGCTTGGGGAGACATTGTGTATGGGGTTTGATGCACATGGGAGGATGATGGACATGGAGGTTGATGCACATGGGGGATGTTGCACATGGGGAATGTTGCACACGGGGGAATGATGCACATGAGGGGATGATGCACAATGGGGGGATGGGACACAGAGGGTATTTTACTCCCACAATGCAGGTACATTTCACTAGTTATACTTATATAATCTCAACTAAATTTCAGATGTCCATTACTAGACACTTCATCTGCGTAGCTACAGTCTAAACCTATTCACGTCCAAGGCTGCAACTCTAAAGACACTTTTCTGGGAGTAAGACCCATCAAACACAATGGGGCTGAGAATATGTGCTTGAGACATATTTGAGAAGACATATTTGAGAAGACATAGATAGTATAGACAGATACTGTAAATGTTTAGGATTGTGTTCCAAATAAATGGTATGTATTTCTGAATGAACAAGTTTATTCATTCTGAATGAACAACTAGAATACTTTATCAACTAGAATATTTAACAATATTTAGAATATTTAACAACTAGAATATTTTACATCCTGCTGGAGCTACAACAAAAGGAGATATTGGATCTGCAATAGGACATTGGCTGGCACTAGTCAAGCAACGAATGTACTAGACTGGTGAAGCAACAAAAGTTTTTGACTTGTCATGTATTTCTGCATCAATTAATGAAACCAACATATTCAAAAGAATTGGAAGTCAATATAAGTATTTCAAAGTCCCCCTATTATGGGGGAAAAAAACAGTTACCACAAGACTGAAAACTCAATGCCAACAACACAGGAAAAAGGGCTGTTTTTTAGTCTGTTTAAATGGCACATTTAAGCACTTGAAAAGCCAATACAGCAAAAAAGGTCTGTTTAGCTGTAAACTGATGAAGTAATGTTAGAGCCATGAAAAATGAGAATTGTAATATGGATTCGGTTGATTTTTCTACAATAATCACAGTAGGAAGAACGTTCTTAGCAATTTAAATTTTATTTTGTTTATACCGTAGTGGGTGAAAATTAACAGTGAAACTCCGGGTTGTTTTTTTTTTTAAAGATGTACAATCACCAGCACTCTAAATGTATCCATAAGACAACAATCAATATCAGGAAGTTAATGAGAATTGTCAATTATATTCAAGATACACTTGTTTGGGTAAAGAGCTCACTTGAAGCAACACAAAGTTCATGCTGTTGATGATTTATTCTCATTAACAACTATACAACAACTATACCAATCAAAAAAGAAAGGAAAAAGAAAAAAAGTCGGAAATAGCAATTCAACTCCCAATTCTAACGGCAGAAGTGGGAGAAGTATTTATAGCCTTTGTATGGTTACTAAATCATGCTTATTAGTACAGTATTGAAAAATACTATGTGACCTGGTTATGCATTTTGTTTACATGAAACACCAAACCAAATCACACGCACTGGCTGCCTGCTATAATACACATCCCTGGTATAACTGCTTTTGCAGAATTAAGAAGTAAAAAACATGTGCAGAAGTTGTTCAGAAAGACACTTAGCAGATCTTCTGTCAACAACAATACAAACACAGATACACAAAATGAAAGGGACTGCTTTGGCATTCTCTAATCTATGTGTGTATATATCTTATTTTTGAGATATATGCAAGTTGTTGAATCAGAAATGTCTGAAAAAAAAACAGTTAATCATTCTCTCATACGTTTGGCCAGCTTCTCATGGCAAGTGATGTTCTGAGGTAGACCACGTATGGACAAAACCATGCATAGTTAAACTCTCTCGAAATTCATCAAATATGTACCATCTCCTTAAAAACTAAAATCACAATAGGAGGGACATGCAGAAATTAGGGTATCAAGAGTTTCATTCTCTCAGTTCAGGCTTGTTCTGGGGCAAGCTGAATGGCAGACACTAAACTGTTATTTTTCTCTGTCTTGTTTGTGGGAGGGAGAGTGTATATATTTGAATTTAGGCAGGTCTGTAGCACATAAGAGGTGGGCTAGTTGTCCATCCTTTAGAAAACATCTTGAAAATCCAAAAGGAATTATTCTTCAATTTAGTGTTCTTATTCTTCTCTTAGAGTCATTCAACTAGTCAAGAAAACTAGTTGATTAAATAAAATAAAGCAGCATCTATAAGGGTAGAATCCTAACCAATTTAGGCCAGCCTAACTCATATCTTCCCATGGTGGTGCAGGCAGTTCACCATATGCCTGTGCACTGACCTAATCCCCCCAGGAGTGGGGCAGAAGTGCCTTAACCACTGTTTGTTCACTCTCAGGCCAACATGGGACTTATACCAAGGCTAATGCTGGTCTAACTGGAGATTAGGATTACAGCAAAAGTTTTCCAGAATATTAAATATGTGTTTTGTATGAGTAGTTGCTATTATTAACTCACTGCATTTGCTATTAAAAAATAAGATTGCAATCCTAAAGACACTGTCCTGGGAGTAAGTCCCATTTAATACAATGGGGCTTATTTTTGAGTAGGTATGGTTAGAATTGTGCTCTAAGTTTAGAATCTGTTTTGCTTCATGTTTAAGCTAATTTTGGAATTTAAAAAAATCTTTGGAATTGAATGAACTCAGACTATTTCTTTTACATTTTCATAAACTACCTCCAATATCTATCATGTATCTCAGAAATTATACTCTACACTTTAAAACTGGATAACTCAAAGGAGTGCCACAACAGCAAAGATTTTGACACTAACCAGATTAATGCTGATTTTTCCTTTTCAGCTTTAGACATCATAGCACCTTCACTTTAACACCTATTATATCTTCTTTGTCTCATGAGTAACACCTATAATGAACAGTAACTTTTTAAATGACCCACTTAGGAGCGTATTACAATGAGTTGTTCCACCAGCAAAGAAGTGTCTTGAAATACATTTAAGAATGTTAAAATAGTTCTAAAGTGCTTTATTCCCCTGATACGCTGACAAAGCAGATTCTCAAAAAGTTTCTTCTGTTTTCTTGAATTAAATTCCAAATTATTAATGTCAAAGTCAACTTTAAGGCAACATAACAACAAAGAACAATTCACACACTGCATAAAGTCAGAACATTTGAGACTTCATGATCAGAGAGTCTTGCAAGGATTATCATGTGTCCATTTTCTGTTTATGATTGTAGACATTCTTGCTGGTGTGGATGATAAGTAAATAAATAAATAAATAAGGTGGTGATAAGAGCAAATAAACATGTGAGGAGCAAATGAAACAATGAATTAGGAATCAACAGTCTGTGCCATCCACTAATGTCACACCAATTTGAATCCAGTTACCGGTAATATTTAGTCTTAGAAACCCTAATAAACACACAAGATAAGGATTAAAATTGGACATATTTATTTAATCAAAATCAATCAACTTTCAAAATCCTGCTGGGGGTCTTATCTCTCCAAAACAACTCTTCTAATGATATCTATCTATCTATCTATCTATCTGTGTTTGTGTGTGTGTGTGCGTGTGCGTGTGGAGAATGGGGAGTCCAAAAATGCCACCCTTTTCGGAAATTTTTTCGGTGGCAATTGAAAATTGTAACTTTTTAGTTTCCCTGAAACTGTTTCCAGAGTGTTAGGAGTTAGTTTTTTTAGAGTGTGGCAAATACATGGTAAATCAGATGTTAGTGTCCAATCCACCCAACCATTCAAGAACAGAGTGGTCTACTGTATATTGAAAAAATCAGACACTGGGCTAGTGCAAGCTCTTGATGGACACTTGGACACAATGTGATAAATATTTTGTGGAGGAGCAGCACAGTCAAACTAAGGGGTAGATACAAGACCCCACTTAAATAGTATCTCCCTACTTGGCAGATACCATGTTGGGTATGGATCCTGTTCAGACTTGACCAATGCTGGCAAGATAGGTCAAAACCTGGCACCTTTTGTATAGGGTCCTCTATGTAGCTGCCTGTATCTGGGTGTTCAGCAGCCCATTTAGCGTTCCATTGCGCATTGATGTTAAAGTTCTTAACATCTGTTGTGTGAGTGCCAGAACTTCCTGGATTTAATCCTGCCAATTAATAGATGAGGAAGGTCAGTGTGCACATGTAGGGGTAAGGGTAACTTCATTTTACAGATAACTCCACTTAGGGATAACTCCATTTTATGTCCCCAAAGGGTAAAGATCACTGTCCTAGGGGAATTTGGGCACTGGAATTGTTTGTTGGGTTTCTCTCCCCCATGTTATTAAAAATGAATTATTGGTATAATTTTTATGGTAAGGGGAATGACTTTGTTTGTCCAACCCTTTGTCTGTCCAAACCTTCAGTTACAGGGTTACACACCTTAGATGCAATTGTGGAACATACTGTTGAGCAAATGCAACTAGGGGTTTATTTCAAAAGAGCACTTGGATCAACACAAATGGAGCATTCCTCTTATTCCGTGTTCTGTACTATACTGGCCACATGGAGGGTAGGTAGCCATTAGTAGGCCCCAGTGCAGATCCTAAAATAAATAACAATATCTCATAGTGGCAAATGGACAACATCACTGTGGGGTCCAAATATTAAATTTCAGAGAGGGCAACAACTGTCCCACTTCACTCTGTAACAACCCTCTTCAGTACTCAGTTAATTTTTCTCCTAGCTCTATCCAGTGTGGACACCCTGCCTGCATATTTAAGACACCTTAAAGAGATAAATATTGAAGTATTCAGACCTCAGTATGCATGAAGAAAGTACAATTATGCAGGATGGAGAATGGAAGAACTGTGTGCAGTTCTGACAGCAGTTTCGAGTCTTTCCCCTCACCATAGTGATGTCAATCTATTAAAGAGAGATTGTATTATCTATTGTTAATTTTCAATTGTGGTGAAATTTAAATAAACCAACAAACTATATGTGAGGTTATCACTTTTTCAAATAAAAGTTTACTATATCTTCAAAGAAGCTCTCAAAATGGATAGGGGAGAGAGAGAGAGAGATATGGTAAACTGTATCTTGGGAGCAATGATTAACTTCACCTTTCTCACTCTGCTAACTTGGCATAGGGATGTCCTTCAAAGAGATGTCCTATTATATTCAAGCAAGCGAAGAACAAAAGTCCCTCTTCACCCCAGCCTAGCATCTCTTACGGTGGCTATGGCTAATGTTTCCCTTGGAGATGTTCCTTTGCTATGTTAACTGCTTTGAGATTTTGAGTTGAACTGCCGATCATAAGTACTGCTAATAATAAATAATCACACTAGCAATTCAACAGGTAATGCTACCACCCATACCAAGAAGACCATAAAGTGGCAGCGAGTCCAGTTTCTACGTTCTTTATTCTTTATTATTCATTTATTCATTCATCCCTATACAAAATGAATCAGACTTCTGAGTTGCAAATGTAACAGAATTTTGATTTTACATGTGTCCTAAGAGATTTCATAAGCTACAAGGCAGAGGGCAATCAGGCCTGCTGTGAATTCCAAATTCATTCTGTCAAGCAAGCTTGCAAATTGCACATCGTAAAATAACCTTGTGGTACTTCAATTTCAGACTATTGGCAGTCAGTACTGTATTTTATTATCAATATATTGTCACCAAGTTTTTTTTTTCTTGCAGATATAAAAATCCAGAAAATTTTATCAAAATTTATTATCTCACTGCAAAGCTGACTTCTGTATCATTTAGGAAGTCATTAATATAATAGTCATAGGATATTACTAATAAACATGGATATCCCTGCCCTTGATCAAATGAATTAGGATGCAATCCAGAGTAACTACATGGAGTCCATGCTCCAACGTAAGACCAATTTACTCTGGATTGCAATATGAATTTCCTATTCATAGGTTTCACTAGGTGGTGCCATAACTACGTCAACATAAATGTCCCTTACATGCTGGATTGTAGGGTGAGTCTTTCCCAAAGAGACAATCACTGTCAGTGCAATCATATTTGTGTCTACTCAGAAGTAATTTCCATTGATTTTAATGGTCTCACTCCCAGGAAAGTGCTCTAAGGATTGCAGCCTGTGTCTCATAACTGTTACTGTATATGAAAAAATCTCCTATTCTCTTTGTACATGAGAGTAAGGGCAAAATCCAGAGTAACTATGGGGAGTCCTTGCTCTGGTGTAAGAACAACTTACTCTGGATTCCAATATGAATTTCCCATGGGTTTTCACTAGATGATGCAGTAACTACGGGTGCATATAAAGTCTCTTATGTGCTCCCGTAGTTAACTCTGGACTTGGGGGTAAGAATAGTTCTTTATTTATTTCAAAAAAATGTTTTGCTGCAGACTGCAAGAACAGCACAGAATTATTCTAAATGAATGAATAAATGAATGATGTTTATTTGCTAGCCAGTAAATCTGAATGTTAAGCTCACATTTAAAGTATGATTTTATGTTTTCTGTCAAGGTTTGAAACTTCCATCCATAGTACTTAAGTAAGTAGTGAGCGGGGGGGGGGGGGCAGTAAAACCTGCTGGGTGGCAGTTGCCCTGAAGGGTTGCATCTGGAATCTCAGAAATGAGAGGCAAAAATGGGAGCTGACTAGGCTGGAGCACACACCGCACTGGAACAACTGCACCAGCAATGGAAAATTGGATAGGATTGAGGCCGAAAGCTACCATCCTAGGCACACTTTTCTGGGAGCAAACTCTGTTGAACATAATAGGCCTTAATTTTGAATAGATCCACTCAGCATTGGGCTGTAAGTGAACTGCCAGTTTGGTTGCATGTGAAACAAGAAGACAGAAAGTTGAGCAAAAGGCCAAGAATACTGATATAGTACATATTTAAGTGGCTTCTTAGTCAAAATGCTGCCATTGCATGCAGAATATTTCACTGATATACACATTAAAAGAGACAAGGAAATCTAGTCCTAATGCATGCTAAGCTGACTGTTTTTGTTATTTGCAGAGAAAAAATGAAGGGAGAGAGAGAGAGAGAGGCTATGACAAAAGAGCAGGGAAAACAAATTTGTTTCCGAATTGTACAGAGAATGCCGGTGGCAAGGGAGAGTGACAAGTCCATAACAAAGCATGGTAGGGACACTTCCAAACACAACACTGTAGACAGGGAAAAGAAAACAACTTCAGGTCTGTGGCCACATTTTTAATGGGTCTTTGGCCATAGACTACCATGAAATCATTTTTGTCCAGGCCAAGGACAACATGAGTCTGGGCTAGATCACCCATTAACACATGGCACATGTGGTTGGTAACACACCCTACAATCCAGAGTAACTACGGGAGCACCTAAGAGACATTACGTGTACCCGTAGTTACTGCACTACCTAATGAAAACCTATGGGAAATTCATATTGCAATCCAGAGCAAATTGTTCTTACACCGGAGCAAAGACTCCACGTAGTTACTCTGGATTGCGCCCACAGCTTGGTATCATCAAAACACAGTTTTGGATACAAAATGAACATTTTAAAAAGATAAATAATATCTTTAAAAAAAACCACATTTTAAAATAAAAAACTAGATTGGATCTATCTTACCCATTCTAAAATCCCATCCAGGGCTGGCCGAACACCTCTTAACACCCAAAATGCTGCTTCCCTTATCCAGTGCTGTGCCAGCAATTGCCCTGCACATTTTACAACGTTCCAGCTCAGCATTCTCCTTCTTTTCCACACTTCCTATTTCTCTTGGTTTCCTTCAACCTTTTACAATTCAATTTTTAAGAGGAAAAGGAATGGTGGAGACAGGTAGGCAAACTGAGATGGACTCCTCTTTCCAACCTGAGGATTTCACTGCATGGAAGAGCCTGCCCTGAACTCTACACTGGACTAACTTAATCCACACATGTTACAAAAGTTTAACTGTTTCTTTCCGTGTTGTCCTGAAGATTCTGCAAGCTTGAAGTCTATCTGAAATATCAGACTTGCCTCTCTCAAAGCCTTTGAATGATAGTTTCATTTATTTCATTTTATAATTTAGGATTATTCTTCAACACAATAGGATTCTTAGAACAGCTTGCAATATTATGTAAACAACTTTTAGACAATAAAAAGGCCCCATTAATGATAAAATGCAGTTGAACAACATAACTTACACAAGGCAACATAAGGAAAAATAAAACAAGACCTAAAGCTTCCATCTACAAGCTGAAAAATATTGGGGAGATAATTTGGAATCTATCTATAGTATTTATATACTGCTTTTCAACTAAAAAGTTCACAAAGCAGTTTACAAGAAGATGAAAAAATTAATAGCTAATTAATAGCTAATGGGTCACTGTCCCAAAAGGGCTCACAATCTAATCTTCAGTGCCACCATTGAAAAAGTGCTTCCAGCCATACCACTTCAGTAATGCCACTTGAACTATGTCTCAGTAGGAGCATAGTAAATTGCCTGCTGTGTTCCTTTAATTACAATTATATTCCAACTATTACAAAGCAGACCCATTCTTTGGGTATTTGCAATAATATCCATATGGCTGCATAGCATTGTATTCCAACTACTGCAAAGAGACAGTGAGGAAGCAGGAAGACCACAAGATATATTCTCCACTAGCAAAATGTACCCGCTTTGGGGAAGTAAAATACCCCTTATGCTATCCCCCCATTGCGCATCCACCTTCATGCGCAAAACCCACCCCATGTGCATCAACCCCCCATGCGCATCAAACCCCCCCATGCACATCATCACTCCCAGTGCTTCAAGCGCCGGGCACCAAATTGGCTGGATGTCAATCAGTCAATCTTCCATGTTAAGTATAGGACAAAAACATGCTGCATCCCTTTTTACTCCGTTAAGAGTTAAATTTCTCAACACTGGTTCTTGGTGGATGTTCATATTACAGAAGGAACACTCTTCCCAAATTCATGCGTCTAGGTCCAGGGTTGGGGCTGAGCGTCCCTCAGTCAGGGTGTCTTCAATGTAAAGTATAGGGAGGAAAACGCATTGCACCCCTTTTCATCCCCTTCCAGTTGTAATTTCTGAAAACCGGTTCTTAGTGGGTGCATCAATCATGGAAGGAACACCCACCCCAAATTTCCACTTCTAGGCCCAGCATTTTTGTCTGGGTATTGATCAGTCAGTGAGTGAATGAGTGAGTGAGTGAATGAGTCAGTTTTTGTCTGTTATTTTGTTATTTTGTCTGTTGTTTTGTCAGCCCTATATATAGGGCTATGGGTGGCGCAAGTGGTTAAGACACTGCCTTTTAACCAGCAGGCCAGGGTTCAAGACTGGGGTCGGCCCCACAAGACAGGGTGAGCTCCTATCCTTAGCCCAGCTCTGCAACGCCAGCTGGATCCAATCATATCAGCTCTGCCTTTCCATTGGCCTAATTCAGTGGCGTGGAGAGGGGGGATTTGCTGCTTGGGTAACAGTCTATCCTCCATAACAATCTAACCCAGGCTTTTGTGCTTCGCATGCAGCGTATGCAGTGCTGAGCATGATACCCTAGTCTTTCAAGACTGACGGAGGTCTACTTAATATATATATATCTATATATACACATATCTATATCTATAGCTATATCTAAATAGATAGATAATATGCTCCAGTTGACTTTGTATGCTCTGCTGTTGCCTATTTACTTTCTCTTCTCCAAAATTTCTTGCTATATCAAATGTGAAGCTGATTTTAACAAATTGTAATTTTGTTATAACAAGTGATCAGGTTCACATAAAGACATACATACATACAGACATACAGACATACAGACATACATACATATATTTTGAATGTTTTGCAGCACAACCTGCATTCATAATATAAGCTCTGCTAGATCATAGCTAAACTTCATCAATTCAATCATCTTGTCCTGTTTCTCAGTCCTGGTGCTTTAAATAAATACAGATACTTTTAAGGATAATTACAATTACATGGAGATTTGTAAGATAATTCTTACATGAGGCAACAGTCAAGCCCAGAATCTTTGGAATGTGCCTGGCAATTTGATCCTTTCCATAAAAATTGTAGGATGATCAATGAAGAGTGAACATGTGAAAAGTATAAAATATAAAATCTATACAGACTGACTGTCCAAAAGTTGTCTAACACAAACACCATGGTTTTTCATTTCATTCATTTCTGTATTATGTAGTTTTGTTAAGTCAGCAGTTTTGGCATTAAAACAGCAGAATAAGACAGAAGGATGCCAAGAACTTCTGAAATATATGGCTAACAATGAACTCATCTGGAAAGAAACTGAAATATTTCATTAATACTTCATTGAACAGCTTATGGGATTAATCGCTTTTGTCTTAAAATGGATCTTATTTTTTTATTACAACTATAACCTGCACTAATGGTTTGAGCTATGTTCATTTACAAAGGATAGAAAATTCTCCACTCTCCTCTGCTTTCTCCGGTGAATGTAAAATTAAAATTTGTTAAGGAAATAAATGTTCTAATTCTTATTAAACCAGAACAGAATCAACCATTTCTTATAGAAGGCAGGAAAAGGAAAGAGAGTTTCACATTTACTAAAGTTAGGAACATTAGATTTTAAAATACCCCTTTAATTTCCACTTAGCAAGATTTACATAAAGGATTCTTTGCCAATTGCAGTGGACTGATAAGTATGTGTGTTTACAAGCCTGAATAATGTATTGTGTGTTGGGTTTAATCGATTTTTTACAAAGTGCTTTTGAAGGTGTTAATCTTTAAAGGCCATCTTTAGCTGCTTTGCTTTTTTCTCTTCCTTTATTTTTAAAACTAGCGAAAGGCGTACCCGCGTTGCGGGAGTAAAATTCCCCCGTATGCCATCCCCCCATATGCATCAACCCCCCATGGATAACTTTCCCCCAGGCGTAACAACCCCCCATGCACAACTTCCCCCATACACATCAACCCCCCATGCACAACTTCACCCATGCGCATCAACCCAGCATGCACAAGTTACCCCATATGCATCAAACTTCCCCCCATACACATCAACCCCCCATGCGCAACCTCACCCATGCGCATCAACCCAGCATGCACAAGTTACCCCATGCGCAACTTTCCCCATGCGCAACTTCCTCCCAGGCGCAACTTCCCCCCAGGCGCAACTTCCCTCCATGCGCAACTTTCCCCGTGCGCAACTTTCCTTCATGTGCATCATCCCCACATGCACAACTTTCCATATGCGCAACTTTCCATATGCGCAACTTTCCCCATGCGCAACTTTCCCCATGCGCAACTTCCTCCCTTGCGCAACTTCCTCCCTTGCGCAATATTCCCCCATGCGCAACTTTCCTCCATGCGCAACTCTCCTCCATGTGCAACTTTCCTCCATGCGCAACTTCCTCTCATGTGCAATTTTCCTCCCATATGCAACTTCCCCCCTGCGCAACTTTCCTACATGCGCAACTTTCCTACATGCTCAACTTCCCCCATGCGCAATTTCCCCTCATGCAATCTCGCCAGAGCAACCTCTTCCTCCGAACAACATCCCCCAGTGCACCAGGGTCTGAGCACCAAACTGGCTGGATGTTGTTCAGTCTCCCATGTTAAGTATAGGACAGAAACACGTTGCCCCCTTTTCAGCCCCTGAAGGGTTAATTTCTACAGATGGTTCTTGGTGGGAGTTCAGGTGACAGAAGGAACTCCCAGAATTCCATGCTTCAGGCCCAGCAGTTGGGGCAGAATGTTGCTGAGTCAGCAATTCTCAATGCAAAGTATAGGGAGGAAAACGTGTTGCGCCCCTTTTCACCCCCTTCCGGTCGGAATTTCGGAAAACCAGTTCTTAGTGCACCCCTCTGTCACGGAAGGAACACCCACCCCAAATTTCACACTTCTAGGCCCACCGGTTTTGGCAGGGCGGTGATGAGTGAGTGAGTGAGTCAGTGAGTGAGTGAGTCAGTCAGTGAGTGACTTTTCTCTTTTATATATATAAATGTATTTTTTGTATCCTATCCTTGCTCCTTGAATAGCACTTCATCTTTAAAATTACTCTGTGAAATGGGTTACTTTGAGAGTCAGTGCATGACTCAAGACACGCTGTGCTTTTCAGCTAAGAAGGGACATAATCCTAAACACACTTTCCTGAAAGTTCCATGGAACACAATGGGACTTACTTCAGAGTAGACATGCTTAGTATTGCACCCGATGTTTCCCACATAGTCTACCTCAGTGACTTTCCAACTGTGTGGAGTCACTATTGTGCAGAAAGAGAAGGCTGAATCACGCAGTACATTCAAAAATTAATGCTGCAAACCTGACGTGTACTTGGTTTAGGCTGTCTATCACTGGGCTAGCCCAGTTCCAAGATGCGCCGGCCCAGTTCCAAGATGCGCCGGCTCAGTTCCAAGATGGGCCAGCCCAACCCAAACCAAAGGGTGGTGTAACTCAACTTACCCTACAATCCAGAGTAACTACGGGAGCATGTAAGAGACTTTACTGCACCACCTAGTGAAAATCTATGGGAAATTCATATTGCAATCCAGAGCAAATTGTTCTTACACCGGAGCACGGACTCCCCGTAGTTACTCAGGATTGTGCCCTCTGGCTGGCAAAAGACAGATGGACCTGGGCCGGCCGAGCTGTTCCAGTGTAGGCAGTTCAGGAAAGGCATTATGAGAGCATGTTCACCATGCCATAAAACAGTGCAGTTAGGCTGTATCTAGAGCCTGTTTCAAGGGCAGAAATGGCCCTCACAGCTCTTCAGACTTAGACCACCTAAGGAGCAGGAATAAATCTGAGTAGACTCATACGGGTCCATGGTAAGCCAGAGCAAAATTGGAAGCAATGGCAAAGAATTTTGAGTCCTAGGCCAACCCCTGCTGCTCAAACTCAGGATACAGCAGAACTACACCAGCCCACATCATGATATGGTACAACTACAACAGTACAACATTGAGCATGCTTCTTCAGCTGCAGTTAAGCCAGCCAGAGGCCTTCTAGCTCTGTGGAATTGGCCTAAGTGTTATCCTAGAGGCCACCTGTACCCGTCAGCTCAGAATATGGCCTACTTAGGCCAGCATAGCTAGACAACTTTTTCTGGCCTAAAGTCAGGATTGCATTGCCAATTAACACGTTGAGTGCGACAAGCACTCTGCATTTTATTCAACAAAAACTGTTCCTTCTTGCAATGCTTCAAGTGCCCACCACTCTATTGACAGGTTAGGGACTGGAACAGTGCTGAAAAGTGGAACACAATCTTTTTTAAATTTACAGTTATTGTTTCAAATAAGCTGTTTCAGGACCTCCAATCAGTGCACGATACCATAGTCTTTTGAGACTGAAGGATGCCAATGATGTTTCAAATGATTTTTTAAAATGGAAATTGTAAATACCTTTTTCATTTTGCAAATTACAGTAGTCACACAAAGATCTCTGCAAATGGACTCCCATTAATGCCTTGGGAATAGTAATAGAGCCAGAAATGTGCTTCACCAGTAACTCCTTAGTGCCTCTCCTGAGAGACCAGCCTATGCATGTCTACTCTGACATAAGACTATTACAGTCAATGGGGTTCACTCCAATGAAAGGGGGCAATGGAAAAGAGCCTGAAAGACTTAGCCTTACATGTCTAAAGTAAGCCATATTATAAACAGTGGGGCTCACTCCTGTGTAAGGGGGGCAGACTGCTGCCTGAGACCTGAGAGACGAAGGGAACAATCTTTAAGTGAGGCCAGTGAGAATGGCCCAGCTGGACTGGCCCAAGTAGACTACATTCAGTCAAACTCACAGGGCTAGGAGGCTGCTGAGCACAAAGTAAGAGGCACCTGGGAGGGCTTGCTCACAAGGAGACCTGCCTCAGATCACACTCAGAACAAGGAACAGCTGTGGTGCCTGCCTTATAAGGAAGCCCACAAGTCCCCAATAACCAATAACAGCTGCAACATGAGGCTGCAGTGCTTGTAGTGGAGTGTAGGTACAAGAAAATTGTTGTTGGAGTGGCCTGCTGGAGTTGTGCTGTACCCGGAGGTTGAGAGGCAGGAGTGGTCTTTATGACAGTCTTGGACATATAATTTTTTGTTTTGCTTCCATTTTTGCTCTGGCTTGTAATTGGCTCCAATGGGTCTACTCAAATTTATTCCTGCTCCTGAGGTGGTCTAACTTTGAGGAGCAGGGAGAGGGCATCTCTGCCCTGTAGATAGGCTCTGGATATGGCCTAACTGCACTGTTCTAAGCTATCCCCAACATGCCCGCAACATGCCCCTGAGCTGCCTGGGCTAGCCCTGCTAGGCTGGTCCAGGTCCATCTGTCTTCCCTAAGTTGACTTACCCTACAATCCAGAGTAACTATGGGTGCACGTAAGAGACATTATGTGTACCCATAGTTACTGCACCACCTAGTGAAAACCTATGGGAAATTCATACTGCAATCCAGAGCAAACTGTTCTTACACCGGAGCAAGGACTCCCCGTAGTTACTCTGGATTGCACCCTTATGCAAGGTCAGGCCTTTGGTGCAGCTAGGCTGGTGTAAGTCAACTTGTGCACCATCTCCAGTGATGGGCATCAAAGAAATTAAGAACCGGTTCTCTGTCCATCTGGCAGCCACTTTTAAATGGCTATTTTTAAACTTTATATGTACTATCTCTTGTTAAGAACCGGTTCTATAGAGTAGGTGCGAACCTGCTGGAGCCCACCACTGACCATCTCCCCCATGCGCATTACTCGCCCATGTGCACCATCATCCCTTGTAAACCCTCCCTCTTAGTGCATCAGCTGGATGTTGATCAGTCTTCAATGTTAAGTATAGGACAAAGACATGTTGCAGCCCTTTTCACCCCCTTAAGGGTTAAATTTCTCAACATTAGTTCCTGGTGGGTATTCATGTCACAGAAGGAACAGCCTCCCCAAATTTCATGCTTCCAGGTCTGGGGGTTGGGGGAGAGCATCCCTCAGTCAGGAATTCTTCAATGTAAAGTATAGGGAGGAGAACGCATTGTGCCCCTTTTCACCCCCTTCTAGTTGGAATTTCCGAAAACCAGCAACACTATATGTCAGCACAGAGTGTTGGCAAACAGGCAAGTAGGATTGAGCCATAAAAAGTATTTCATCCAGTAGATTCAGTCAAGAAACAAGACACAGAAAATGAGAAAAAACAAATTTCCATATTCTATTCTTATTTAACAAATACAAGTTATTAACTTGAAAGAGGGAGAAAGCTTACTATGAAATTTAACTGAGCCCACAGCATATTTATATTAAAAATCTTACCTTATTTGCATTTCTTGATCAGAGTCTTGTATAGCATTTTAATCTGATGGCCTGAAAACAAGAAATACATGAGTTTTTTTAAAGGTTTTTTTTGTTTACATTTTTTGTACCAGTTAAAACAATTACAAATCTTTTTTATACCACTCAGTGTTTACAGTTTATTGCAATGAAGCTTTAGTCTACCTCCTAAGGGCAAACTTGTTCACAAAAAAATGAAAAATGTCTTGGCAGATATTTTACACCCTCATAGTAGATGCTTTAATAAGACAAATAATAAGGTTGTGATGCCCAAGGCGTTCCTTCAGAGAGCTTGCATATTCTAAGAAAACATTTGTCAATTTAGAATCTAGACAACTAATGCAAGATTAATGTATCAGATACACAGATGCACCCGACAGGAATTAACTTAAAAAGTGGTTTCAGATCTTCAGGGCTTTCACTTTCCTTACAAATCACTTAGGCTGCAATCCAGAGTAACTATGGGGAGTCCTTGCTCCAGTGTAAGAACAATTTGCTCTGGATTGCAATATGAATTTCCCATAGGTTTTCACTAGGTGATGCTGTAAGTATGGCTACACGTAATGTCTCTTACGTGCTCCCGTAGTTACTCTGGATTGTAGGGATAGTTACAGAACATGTTCACATTTGCAGTTCACTCCACTTGCAGTTCTCCAGTACTGTTCAGTGAAATTTTAAAATTTGAATTTGTCTTCTTTCATCACCCCAAGTGGGGCAAGACACAGTATTCTATGGTAGCAATCCTAGACACATTTAACTGGTAGTAAGTCCCATTGTACTCAATGGAACTTACTCAAACATGTAAAAGGTAATATGCAAAGGATTGGATTTTAAGTGAGGAAAAATCTCATCCCTGCAACCAGCAATAAAAATAGTTTCAGAATCAGAACTACTGTACGTTTCAGAATAACTGAATAAATGGAGGCAACCTTTTAAATGAGTTAAAGATGAACTCTAATTTACTGTACCTATGAACACCTATTGGGTTTGAATGGATCTAAAAGCTCTACATTTTATGTTTGTGCTCTAATATTTTTCATGCATTCAAGTCATTTCTTGTTCATATATCCTGGCCTAAAACATTTATATAGAAAAAGTAATATCTGCCACAGATCATTGTATTCATATGAATGCCTATTGGGGAAAAGGCTGGAACATTACTTTCTCTGTGCACTTTGATGGCTAGGATTCTTTCCATATTGCATCTGAAAGAATCTGAGTATCGACACATGATGAACATAAATGAGATTCACAGTTATCTGAGAACCACTGCAATCTCTCTCAATCTGAGCGCAAGCCTAATCAATTTAGGCCAGCACAACACACCCATTTCCCCATTCTCGCCATGGGATGGGGAGGCCAGTGCATGTCTATGAACTGATTTATCTCTCCCAGGAGAAGCACAGAAATGCTTTGTGCAAGTTTTGCGACACCTCCAAGACAGCACAGGGCTTGTTCTGGCCTGATCAGGAGTTAGGATTGCAATCTCTCTATCTTTCTCTCTCTCTCCACACACACACAGAAAGAAAAAGAAACATTTAACAATTTCAGAAATAGACTAACCAACTCACCTGTTCTGTTTTTTGTAAAAATCAAGTTATTAGAGTCTTTATTTTTAGAGTGTTCCCTCAACTGGGTCCAGTTTACACAGGTTCTTTTCCATGCCAATTCTATGAAATTAATGTCATGCTTCTCATGGACCTGTGAGGTGTGCATGAGCAGTTCTTTTACTCCCCCATTGCCAACAAAATAACAAGGCTGTCACAGTTATGGCTTTTGAATATTTAATTCCTATTGAACTGGAGCCATTTATTATGATATGCATTTCATTCAGTCTAAGATTATTGTCCTTATGCTACAGGAATAATTTCATATAGGTTCTTTTTTATTGGAAACAAAGACGAAATTGGTCTATAGAGTCACTTGCCAGTACTGGCTAACTAGCCAACTACAAATACTTTTTTACTACAATATCACCAAGGATCATCCAGATCTTCACTTTACAGCTGTCTTTTATAAGTGTTTGTTACTTAGTAAATTCCAGTAAGTTTAATGGTTCTTATGTCTACATTTTTGTAAAAGAAGAAACTCAGCCAAATTTACAGCCCAATCCTACTAAATCCGCATACAGTGACTGGGCAGCACCAGCATGGGCTATACTGTATTCTGCCACCTGCACTGGGCTTATAATTTCTAGCAGTACTCTGTCTCTTTGAGTAGACCTATAGGGGTCCATGATAAGGCAGAGTAAGAATGGCAGTGTTGACACAAATTTTCAGTCCTTGGCCAGACTAACTGCAACCCCTGCCTGTCAACTTCGGGATATGGCACAACTATGGCAGCCCACTAACCTCTGGATACAGGACAACTCCAAACAATCCCCTTGCATCCACCCTCCACTGCAGGTACTGCTATACTGCAGTCTCAGGCTGCAGCTGTTACTGGACTCCTGGTCTTCTTTATAAGGCAGGCACCACAGCTGTTCCTTGTTCAGTGTGATCTGACAGGGGTCTCCTCAGAAGCAAGCCCTCCCCAGGTGTCGCTTTTTTCAAATTGCAGGGAGCAGAAAGCACAAAAAGAACAGAAGCAGCAGATGCAATGTGGAACTTTTATAAAAGATATAGGATATATCTTATCTTTTTGGGAAAAAATCTGAGATAGGACATATCTATTTTTTAAGTTAAAACTCAATTGTTGAAAAAATTAACCATCTCTATTTTTTTAATACTAGATGTCTTATCCTAGTATAGATCATGTAGAGGTACTTTAAGAACCAATCTATTACTAGATTTTTTTAAAAAATGCTTGTGACAGCTAGGATGGAACTATCCTTAAAAAAACCTGCAAGATGTTAATGAGCTTCCATTTGAAGGGCAACAGAATATGTAAGACATTCAATAAAAATATTTGGGGAAAATCTACACCAATCAAATAAACCAAGTAGTCAAAAGTGCCTCTTTTTATTCATGAGAGCCTATCTCCAAGTAGCAAACCCATTTTTCAAGTGCTTCAGAAGGTTCAAGGACGGTAGAAAATTGCTATTTTCATTTCTACAGAATGCTGGCATTTCTGGTAATCAGTTTGAAAGATCAAGAATTCTAAGCAAACCACTCAGTGGTTACCATTTGCTTAAAAATATGTATTTCCTTCTCTTAAGCACTGAATCAGTGTGTATATGTGCACGCACACAAAAAATACAGTGAGAGAGTTATACGCATGTACTATATATAATGTGAATGACTGTGAATACTGTAGATAATATGGATGCATTTCTAAATCAGGGGTAAGAAAACCCTGATCCAGGGACCGTTTGTGGCTCTTAGGGATCCCCAATTTGGCCTGCATGAAGCCTCAAATCTCCAGCAAGCCTCTGGCTGGTTGGAGACTGTTGGAGCCAACACTGCCCATTACTGCCGGTAGTGACATCCATAATTGTCCCAAGTATCCCAAGTGTCCCAAGTTCATGTCTCCATGTGTTTTCTGCTTTTCCCTGGACATTATGTTAACACCCTCCATTTCCTCTGAACAACTTATGTCTCCATGTGATTCTGGTTTCACCTGGCTTGGACTTGTATGTTTATACTGTGCAAGAAGTAAAGAAGGAAAGTGAGAACTGAGACGTGCAAGAAGTATGTGACAAAGAGTTCATAGTTCTCATGTGATTTCACATGCCTGTATTACAGTTATCAAATGCATTGTAAATAAGCTCAGTAAAATGCAATAATTCATATGAGTTAATTTCTAATATTTATTTATGTAAATCTATGTAAATTTACTCAAATTTGAAATGTAAATTAATTATTTTTACCAGCTCCCAACAAAGTCTCAGAGAAATGATATAACCCTCCTGCCAAAATATTTGACTTCTATAAAATATAACTATTTTAAAGTTTGAGTCAACAAGACCACTCCCTTGAACGTGCTACCACATTGCTTCTACCTTAACAACAGCCATTACTATATCTTAATATCGCTAAAGTAAGGCAACACCAAAAGATGTCTTCAAAACATAAAGTGTCTTTCCTACCTATTCCTAAGCTGTAGGCCACTGAAAGAGGAGGTACATAAACGCAGCAAACATGCAAACTCACTCCATACTGCCCCAAGTTCTCCACCCCAAAACCATCTCACCTCACATAAACAGGGTGACCAGATGTCATAATTGCAAAAGTGGACAAGACAGCTCTAAATGGAAGGGATAAAAAAATGAACGGCATGACAAAAATGAAAAAAATGAGTGACATGACGAAATAAAAACACTCAAATATTGATTTCATATGGTTAATTTAAACACTGCATTACTTATATTAAACTATATTATAATTTATAAATTACAAAAAGGCAATGCACTCCCCTCAGGGCCTACTCACCAGGAAAAGCAGGACACTTAAGTTCTTTTCCAGGAAATGAAGCTTAAAAAAAAGAATGATTAGGAATAATCACATTAAAGGGATAAGAGGAGTAGGTGAGTTGGAATGAAGGTCCCAGGAAAAGAGAATGAGCTGTTGCAAGTGGAAATATAACTTATATGGACACTGAAAGCCTTTTTCTGCTTGGTCCTAGTTTCAGAGCCGATTCTGCTTCCCAATTCAATATATATTTTGGGATCCTTGAGCTAAATGCTATTTTCCCTGAGATTCAGAAGCAAGCTATTCATCATCTCATCCCTTTCAGGTTTAACTCCAGCATCATCAATACCAGGGATAAAAACAGGAAATAAAAATATTAGTTTCAGAATGAAAGAAGGCACCTCGTGGAGAATATGTGGAAAAACTATCTTCCCTAAAGTCAAGTGTGTTCTATATTTTTGCTACTCCTGAGATATTTTTGAGAATTTGAACTGACAACCTTGAAATATAAGTTCTCCCTCCCAACAATCCACAAACCATACAAATGAAATACACCATGTTTGAGGACATATGGACAAAATAATTCTGCACACAGTGGAGGAAAAAAAGGTGATGTTTTTGTTGGCTATCTTCGAAATTCGCACACAACATTATTTCATTAAAGAAGGCTGCAATCCTAAAAACACTTTCCTGGGAGGAAGAGCCATTGAACAAAATAGAAATTATTTTTGAGTAGACATGGTTAGGATTGTACTTGAAATTCACTACGACCCTTTTGCCATTCCCCTGCTTGTTAAGAGAAGATACTATTTTCAATTTTTTCATGTATCTTCAAATTTTTTGCTGCATGTGCCTTTTTATAGTGAAGCTACATACCTTCAATTTTTAAATGTAGCTAGATTTTTATTTTTAAAATGGCAAATTGAGATACATAAGTAAACAGCATTGCTGCATTTGCACTTTTCTGTCAGGATGGTATTTCATACCTACTCCTTAAAAAATATCTTTGGTTCATTGCAGAAAAATAATATGACCATTCTGTCATTAATCTATTTGCTTTTTTGCCTTTTTCAGTATTATAATTTTTTTAGAGATAAGATGCCATCTAGATTTATATATTTCAGAAAGAATATATATCCACAGAGCTATTCTTGGGAAGAAGAAAATACAAAAGGACTGCAAAAGAGCTTAATGCAAGTATTTTAACGAGTTTCTTAGTTGCTGAAAAGGATGACACTGAAAAGAATGTCGTGTTCCTCTAAGCAGGGCTTGCTATTCATTCTCCATCTATTTCAAAGAAGCTTGAACCAAATCACTTTAAATGCATGCCTTGGGGTGAGAAGCAGCAGGTCAAAGTTAATTAATGCACAAAAGCTATTCAATGCTGAGCTTAATCACAGATGGGCAAACAGGTAAAACACTGTACTTTGATTTAAGCTAGGTTCAGTCCCTGGGGCAGTAGTTATTACACTATATAGGAGCTTAATATTACTACTGTACTACTTCTGACCTTAATGATGCCACCACAGGTATACTCCATTGCTATATTTCCTTACACTGGTCAACCTGAATGGGAGGAAAACCGCACAAAAACATTGTCGTTTCTTCTACAAAGACAATTTTGTTGTCTGGCACAGCTACCTTCGTTTCAGTTCTGCTGGCACAAAAGTCAATCCAGTGACTCTTGAGCAGATCAGAAGGAACCTGATCTGCTGCTTTGCTCTTTTCTCTGCACTTGCTTAAATTTGTGGATGTATCCTTTTCCTCTCAAAAGGTGAACTAGATATCTTTGCAGATACTGGTGAATCTAGGATGCTAAACACTGTGTCTACTCAAAAACTGTGGCTATGGGGCTCCTTTCCTTACCAGTAGAGGTAAATCTGTTTGGGGGGATCATGTTAAGCCCTCTGGCGACTTGCACAGGGCTTAAAAAGTGTATTAGGCTTCCTGAGACAGGCAAGGAAGAAAGACGTGGATGGTTGTTTCTGAGGCACTGTAATTTATCAGGGACAAGAAAACAGCACTGAACAGCCATCCATAGATGCGTAGGGGAAAGAGAGAAGGAACGAAGAAAGCTTCAGCAACTGAGTAGACATGAGGCAATAAACTGTGCAAATCGTGGCCGAATGAAGAAGAAAGGACTGCTGCTATATGTAGTGTCAATATCTTAAAAATCCTGTGTATAGCATGTACTACATGCTGCAAAACATCCAACTTCCTAGGCTGAGTGAAAGCTGAAAGAGCAGGCTCTGGAACCAGACAAATCACGTGTGCTTCCTTTGCAAGTTTCACACAAGCACATGCTAAGTCCAGGCAGTATATCTTCTGTTGGCCAAGGGCACTTGGGTCACTGGGCTGATCCAGCTGCAACTGGGCCTATCTGTCCAACTAGGCCTATCTGTCACTGGGCTGATCCAACTGCAAGATGGGCCACCCGAGTTACGATGGAAAAGTTACACCCTAGTTACTTGGGGCAGCAGCCTAAGGCAACTCCAACAAGCAAGAAGCTTCTTCTGCTCCCCCCAAGAGGCTTCTCCATCACTGCACGTCTGAAGGAGCAAGAGATCCTGAACACCTGAATCTTATCCTCTTGCAAAGGGGTTTACTTCTGAGTAGAGTGGGACAGGAAAGGGCAAGGTTGAATGGGGCAGAGCAGTGAGGGAATCCTTTGCTGGCCCCACACAGGGCTCTGGCTGCTGGGGAGGCTGGCATAGCCTGCCTGCCTGGCCTTAGTGTCTCCAGGCCTGCAGCTTCTTAGCTAGACCTGGAGGGCTGCTGAGGGAGGCACCGCAGGGAATGAGGCTGGCCCTTCTGGCAGGCCATCAGATGAGGGGAGGAGTAATTCTGGGCACTGGCAATGTGATGGGCAGCTGCGTGGTGGCAATTGGGCAGTAGCAATGGCAGCATTCCTGGCTATGTCTTCCAAGAGTGCTTTGGCGTACCGGTAAGCGCAGTACGACATGCTGAGCTTGGCACCTGTGCTGGGGATTGCATACTCCTGGGCTAGTACATAGCATATCTGTGAGTCCTGGTCCAACTTTCTGCTCCCCACTTACACACCCTGGAATGACTTCCTCATGACTCCACACATCCTCAGTTCTGGTGAGTCAGCCAACTTGGCCAACTTACCTTCCCTTGGCCAACTTTGAATTGTGTCCTAAATCGAAGTCAGGCTCTCAGTATAAAATCACAGGGTATGTATTATAGTCTTCAACACACAATAAACTCATTCAGCATAGTATGACTATCTCAAGATGCAATTGTTTTATTCCAAAATTGATCTACTTCAAGTGACCAAATTCCTCCCTCCCCACAATTGATGTCTCATTAATGCTCCACATGATGCATATATATCACTGAAGATATATTGAATTAACGATGGTGACTGACAAGTACATTAATATCTTACATGCCTATTAAATTTTACTAAGCACTCTTTTAATGATCAATCAATATTGAATTATGAAATAAGAACTGTCTGAGCAAATTACAATTTACAGCTTACTGGATGTATTTCAAAATCTGGATTTTTATTGCCTATTCTAAAATTCTTATTCCGTGACAACTGACTTCATATTTTCATAGCTGAATTCAATCATTTCTAAAACTTTTATTTCTTCAGTTTGGCAAATATAAATTTTATTCCCCTTTATTGGTGAAGGAAAAAAATAAGAAAAAAATCACAAAACAAATAATAAATTAAAATATAGCACTAATAAAATATATAAACATAAGAAATTCAGGTGGTAATCCCAACCATTAGGCCAGCAAAAGCTCCAACACAAGTCACATGCTGGCCTGGGGGTGTCACAAAAGTGCTGCAAGACACTTCTGTGCCACTCCTGAGGAAGGGTTAGGCCAGTGCACATTACCCTGGGAAAAGGAAGACCAATGAATTGTGCTGGCCTAGTATAAACCGTAAATATAATGTTTGTGACAATATCCTGTCCAGAAGACACAGTTAATTGCAGCAATAATGCTCTGTAATGCTTGTACTTTATCTTAAAGTGAATGTTATCCACTTTGACCGAAATCATGAAAACAGATACCCAAGCATTCTTCTGCTGAAGTAAACAATTACTGAGTGGAATTGTTTTGCACTTGAGATGGCAAAGTGGTTTCCTGATTGTGCCTACTTCTGTTGTAATCCATTAAAGTCAAAGTACCTGTACAAAGTGACTTCTACTGACAACTAATGTTTTGTTTTTATTTAAATATATTTAGAATGGTGATTTCTGTATTCTATATTTCTCATTTTTTTGTATTCTATAAAACAGAATTATTTTACTTTCAAAAATCCATGGCATTTGGCAAACGTCAAATAAATGCTCAGTTTCAAAAATAGCAAAGTTTACTGGCTGACAAAGTCTATCGCAGGAATTCTCTTCAATTGTTATTAAACTCACCATCAAAATAATCATATCTGATTAATCATATGTATCATTGTTGTTAAGCCTTAACTACATTTAAATAGTTAAGTTTAGGGTAAAATCCTAACCAATTTAGGCTAGCCTAACTCACATGGCATATCTTCCTGTAGTGGTGGTGTGGGGAGGTTCGCATACGAGGTGTGATCAATAAGTATAGGAACTGGTGCCTGAGTCTACAGTTCAGAGTAACTACAGGACCTCTTATGTCAATATAGTTTTGGCACCACCTATAGGGAATGCATATTTAAATCCATAGTAAGTGCCATTTACGTCAACATAAGAGGTCCCGTATTAACTCTGGATTGTAGCCTCAGGAGTAAAGGAGTAGTAAAGGAGCTAAAATAGTAAAGGAGCTAAAGTACGCAGAGTGAAGCCACATGGCACAGATTGACCTTAACCCCAATCGTGCATGCACACTACGTTTTAACATCCTAGCTCACTTCCTCTCTTTACAACAATGCTTGGAAGGAACATTTGAAGTGTATGGTCATTGCATTGACCATGAAGAGAAAGTTGAGAAGAGAATCTGCATCAAATTTTGCCAAACGCTTGGTGATACCTGCGCAGAGACCTATGCAAAGATGCAGAACGTGTATAAGTTGCATGAGTGTACAAGTGGTTCAGACGTTGATGATGGCTGACAAAATGTCGACACTGACGAACATTCTGGGAGACCTGCAACCAGCAGAACTGAGGAAAACATCACAGATGTGCATGCAGCTGTGAGGGAAAATCATTGAATCACCATCCGTGAATTATCGGAGGATGTGCAGATTAGTTACAGTTCAGTTCAGTCCATTCTCACTGAAGATTTGGGTACAAGACATGTGTCTGCCAAGTTTGTGCCAAACTTTGGTCAGCTGACCAAAAACAAACTCGGGTTTCAAGATCTCCTTGATTGTGTTGAGAATGATGAAAACGTTTTAGAAAAGTTCATAACGGGTGATGAATTGTGGGCTATGACCCCAAAACCAAGACTCAGTCTTTGCAATGGAAGACCCTAACCTCTCCAAGACCAAAGAAAGCATGAATGAGTCAAAGCAACGTGAAGACCCTTTGACCAGTCTCTTCAATTACAAGGGGGTTGTTTATCATGAGTATGTTCCACATGGTCAGACAGTAAACAACTGTAAACAACTGACAGTAAACACAGTAAACTACTGTCAGTAAAGAACTTACAGTGAACACAGTAAATTACTGTGATGTGTTGCGGCATTTGCGGGATGCTATTCGTCATAAAAGGCCAAAATGGCATGCGTCCAGTGAATGGCAACTGCAACATGACATCGCTCCTGCCCATTCAGCGCAGCTTGTGCAGCAGTTTTTGGCCAACCACAACATCCCCCAGGTCCGACAGCCATCGTATTTCCCAGATCTCGCCCCTTGCAACTTTTTCCTCTTTCCAAAAATCAAATCCCACTTGAAAGGACAAAGATTTCAGGATATCGAGGAAATCCAAGTGAATGCAACAAGGCAGCTGCTTCCATCAATGGAAACAGTGGTGGATTAAGTGTGTGGCTTCCAAAGGGGACTACTTTGAAGGAGATTAAATGCCAAATTGTTACGTGTTGTAGTTTTCTTTTTATAGCACCAGTCCTGATACTAATTGATCTCACCTCTTCCCCCCGGAATGGGCAGAAGTGATGCCACTTTAGTGACACCCTCAGATCAGCAAAGGACTTAAACTGGGACTTAAACTGGTCTAACTGGAGTTTAGGATTGCAGCTTAAATTAAACATGCGAGTAAAATATAATTCAATTATAATAATTCTGGACCAAAAAGCAAACTTTGGGCCCAAACCCATTTCCACCACTTGTTGATGCAGCTGCACCAAAATGACAATTGCTTTGGGGTTGAACATAATTTAGGAACTGAACTCTAAAACGACCCCAGAACATCACTCAATAAAACAATTACACGCCACAATGAAATTAGATCAGTAATGCTATTTCGTGATCATTCAAGGTAAAAAAAGTCTCATGGAATTATTCTAATGGCTATGGGGGGAGGTGTATCTATCCACATACATCTGTGCACCCCACTTATCTAATTACTTCTTTGTGCATCCAGTGTTGAAAATTTGTTCACAATTAAATCCTAATAAGTCACCCAGCACCCAAAAATCAGATTCAATGGTATAAAAAAGGAGCTGTAACTACTTGCCGATTAGAAACTGTCACAGAACGTTGAACTTTGGTTCCACTTCGATGTGATTAATTATATTAGAGGTGAGTGATATACTTCTGCAAATGTGCATTTAGCTAGAGGTTCAGCTTTAAAAACTGAATACCTCACAATCAATGTACTTCAGACAGAATGGGAAAACTACTATATATACTTATTTTGATCTAAGGAATGTGTATGGGAAATAAAAAAGAAGAAAAATAAAAAGTCCTGCCTTTTCCCCCCCAGACATGGACTGCCATGAACCAAATCTAGGATGAAAGGATTTCCCATTAGCCATTAGTTATTTCATTTTTCTCTGTAATCTGCTTTGTGAACTATTCGTTGAAAGGCAGTATACAAGATTTATTAACTGACTGACTGACTGACTGATGAAAGACAATACATAGAGGGAGTCATGCAAAGGAGATACAACCACATTACCAATAACAAAAATATATTTAACATTTGCCTGGTCCCTTGATTGTTTTGCTTCAAAGACTGCTTCCCAAGGCAATGTCTCAGAGGTGCATTCTCAAACAAGTTACTGCCAGGGTTGCCAGAACTCCGGCATTCCCCGGAGGTCTCCTGAAAAATGCCCCTTTGTCCGGGGCAGAAGAGAGCCCCTCCGGGCTTCGGCATTTGGGCAGCTTCAGCTGACCCTTTAAATTTTTTTTAAACTTGCGTGTGCATCTGCAGCACCAGGGACTTCCTGAATGGTGCGCGTGCCTCTTGCCTGGCCTCTGTGCGGGGTGGGCTTCCCCCTGGCGTGCACGCTGCCTGCCCAGATCCTGCAGGGGAGCTTCCCCCTGGCACACACGCTGCTCACTCAGGTCCTGTGTGGGGGCTTCTCCCGGCGTGTGTGCTGCCTGGCCTCAGTGTGGAGGCGGGCTTCCCCTAGGCACGCGTGCCGCCCAGCCTCAGTACAGGGGGCTTCCCCCTGGCACGCGCGCTGCCCGTCCAGGTCCTGCGGGGGGGACTTCCCCAAGTTCTGCCAGCTGCTGACAATGGAGCTTACTCCCAGGTAAACTCTGGGCAGGATTGCAGCCTGAGTGGCCAATTCTATGCATGCCTACTCTGAAGTAAGCTCCATTAAAGACAATCGGGCTTACTCCCAGGTAAACTATGCGTGGGATTGCAGCCTCAGAGGCCAATCCTATGCAAGCCTACAGGAAAGCAATACCAATGTTTTAAGCTTATTTTAACATGTCCTACATTTTGTTCAACATTTTTGGGGTGTCCTACAACGTTTTTTAATAGCAGGAATTTTGGCTTGGACAGAGAGGAATTTGGGCCTTCAATCAGGAATTTTGGGGTTGCCACTCAGGAATTCCAGGTTTTGTGTCTGGTCACCCTGGGTACTGCTCCATACTATTTCTCTCCCTCTCCCCTTCAATAATAATAATAATAACAACAACAAGGCACTTATATACCGCTTTTCTGGACATTTTGGATTGTTCCTCAGTCTTTAATCAAAGCGGTTTACATAGGCAGGCGAATTCTAAATCCCCGAAGGGATTTTTACAAACACAGATTGTCTCTATCTTTCAAGAGACACTACATTCAAGATGTTACATTCACAGTCTGGTTACAACACTGGCCCCGATGTCTGAAATGCTGGCTGACCAAGTTCTCCTTCAGTTCTCAAGAAGGGCAGCTGAGAAAGCTCCTTCACTCCCACTGAAAAGCAGATGGAAAATCTCAGCTACAGCAGCCGCTTTTCAAGGTTTGCTTCGGATCTGACTTCCAGTTATCTCGATCTGGCAACCTTCAGCTCTTATCTTCAGGCAAACAGAGGCTCTACCCTCTAGACCAGACCTCCTGCCCAACATTGAACCAACATGGAAGCCAGTAGGCCTGCTTCAGAGCCCTGCATTAATTGGTGCAACCTTTGCCAATGTGGCACAGATAACGGAGCCAAATACTATCCAAATTTCCAGCACAGAAGCAATTCAGCCTGGTGCAGGAGACCCCCAACCCCAAGTACGTGCATGTCCTTTCCAATGGACAAGGCCTCAGGAACAACCATACTCTGTACTGTGCAACTAAAATCACTAGAAGAGAACCAACATCCAACAAACAGTGTTGAGAATAAAATGAATTGATCTTATAGCAATATCTTTTTTCTTTTTTTCCTTTGTAACTATAAAGAGTTTGCCCTTGAGTTGGAGATTTTTTTATGGCTTGGCTTTGATCACTGTTGTGACTGAAATCTATAGCTTTGGTACTCAGGTATAAGCTGTTATCTAACCCTTAGGGAAACTCATGCTGTGAGAATTCATGTTCTCTTCTTAATTTCTTAAATTGCACAAAACTAATGAAGGTGTAGCAAATTCTATAGAACAAATTATACACATAAGTTATACACACTTTCTGAAAGCATGGCTGTAGTGGTAAATTTTGAAGTGTGAGTAGTCTTCGTATCTCCAAAACTATGCCCCTATCTAAAACAAATCAGAATCAAAGCCCTGCCCTCCTAGCTGAGAAATCAAGTAACATTTTTACAATGTTTGGCCCTTCATGGTACCAACGGTACCTCAAAGAATTCCTTCTTTCTTTACATATTTCTTGTAAAGTTCCAGGATTTAAAGCTCCTTTTCCACCAAAAAACACAGAGGACAGGTACATTTTCCCCTGCTCCCCCTTAACTTCACCTTTGCCGCACTAACTTTACAGAGAACCTCAATCCAGCATAGATCTGGAACAGAGTCAGTAAGAAGCAAAGGAGGTCAAGTTCTCTGACAAGGCAGTATTAATTCTCCATTATGGAGAAAAAGAAGCAGAGTAGAGCTCCTACTTGGTCAAACAGCACTACACTCATATCTGCAATAAATTCTTTTTTGTTGTTGTGGTTTTTTTAGTCAGGTAAGAATGTAATGGAAGCAAATCACACAGAAACATCCCCCCATGCGCCACTTTCCCCCATGCGCAACTTCCCCATGCGCATCAACCCCCGTGCGCATCGGCCCCCCCATGCGCATCGGTCCCCCCATGCGCAACTTCCCCCATGCGCATCAGCCCCCCATGCGCAACTTTCCCACATGTGCAACTTCCCCCCATGTGCAGCATCCTTGCCAGTGCAACCTCTTCCTCTGAACAACAACCCCCCCCTGCCTGTGCACCAGGCACCAAGCACCAAATTGGCTGGATGTTGGTCAGTCTCCCATGTTAAGTATAGGACAGAAACACATTGCACCCCTTTTCAGCTCCATAAGGGTTAAATTTCTCCACATGGGTTCTTGGTGGGTGTTCATGTGACAGAAGGAATCCCTCCCAGAATTCCATGGTTCTAGGTCCGGGGGTTGGGGCAGAATGTTGATGAGTCATCAATTCTCCAATGCAAAATATAGGGAGGAATAACGCGTTGCGCCCCTTTTTACCCCTTCCAGTTGGAATTTCTGAAAATCGGTTCTTAATGCACCCCTCAGTCACAGAAGGAACACCCACCCCAAATTTCATGCTTCTAGGCCCACCAGTTTTGGCAGGGTAGTGATGAGTCAGTGAGTTACTTTTCTCTTTTATATACAGTGATGCCTCACATAACAAATTTAATTCCTTCTGGAGGCATGTTTGTTACGTGAAATGTTCTTTATGTGAAGTGGATTTTCCCATAGCAAATAATGGAAACTCAGACGAATGGTTCCATAACCCCAAAAATATTCATATAAAAATATTAACTGGATGTAAAAATGATAACAGAACACTGGGACTGAATTCAAAACATGCATTCAGTGTGCATGATCTTATGAAGTCTACTTAGGCTGCAGTCCTAAAGACACTTTCCTGGGAGTAAGACCCATTTAACACAATGGGGCTTACTTCCGGGTAGACATGGTTAGGAGGCTGCAATCCAAGACACCTTCAAAGTGTCTCCCCACTTTCTCCTTCTCTCCATCCTGAGCATCTCTCTCCCCTGCTCCCTTCTGGCTGGCCCTGAGCTACTTCCCTCTTCTCCACTGCTCTTCTCTCCCTCTGCCCAGCAGACACCCAGCCACAGGAGGAACAGCATGGAAGTGTTGCTTTCACTATGGGCAGGTGCTGTAAGCAGCCCTGACGCTTTTTAAATAGGCTGCTGGCCATCGTGTCTGCCCCAACTGCCAACGAATGGGTTCTTTACGTGAAGCACAGTTTGTTACGTGAAGCAGAATCCTAGAGAAATTTTTGTTTGTTACGTGAAACATACTTTACGTGTGGTGTTCTTTACGTGAGGCACCACTGTATATAGATTATAGTCAATGGGACTAAGGGCATAATTCAGAAGTGCACTTGGGTTATTCTATCTATCACTGGGCTGACCCAACTGCAAGATGGGCCACTCTAGTTATTCGGAAAAGGCTTGGGGCAGCCTAAGACAACATAGGCTGCCCCAGCTGGGCAAGCCTAGGCAGTTCAGGAGAAGCATGTTGAGGGCATGTTTACCATTGCCTAGGGCAGAGCAGTTACTCTGTATCCCGAGCCTGTTTTCAGGGCAGAAATTCCCTCTTCCAGCTCCTCAGAGTTATTCCACCTCAGGAGCAGATATACTAATAAGTAGACCCATGGGGTCCATAATAAGGCAGAGTAAGAATGGCAGTGTTGACCAAAAATCTGAGTTCTTGGCCAGCCTAGCTGAAACCCCTGCCTCTCAACCTCAGGATATGGCAAAACTACTGCAGCCCACTAACCTGGAGATACAGCCGACCACTCCAAACATCCACCCTCCGCTAGAGGACCTATAGCTGTAACCGGTTGTCAGGAAATGCTGGGCTTTCTTATAAGGCAGGCACCATAACTGTTCCTTGTTCAGTGTGATTTGAGGGGGGTCTCCTCAGGAGCAAGTCCTCCCCAGGTGTCACTGACGTGGTGCCTACTGAACATGACCTGAAGCAGCGAGGGCAACCCAGGCTTTCTAACTCTCTGGATGCAGCATAACGTTCTGCTCTGGATTCAGAATTGTTGGGGCTGCCCAGCTACGACACTCCTCACTGCCCTAACTCTGGAATATGGCCTTACAGTTAAGTGTGCATAGGATTGCAGCCCAGATCATTATTTAGTATTATATCTGCATCCATGCTAAACATGGTTAATGCTCATCAAGATCCCTTTGATATTTATCATGATGAGAAACAAGAGGGTGAACTAGGTTAGTTGAAAGGAACCCTAGCAGGTATTAATCATGTTCACATATACAGTGGTGCCTCACATAACAAGTTTAATTCGTTCCGGAAATATACTTGTTATGTGAAACGCTCTTTATGTGAAGCAATTTTCACATAGGAAATAATAGAAACTCAGAAGTTTGGTTCCACAACCCAAAAAATATTCATATAAAAATATTAACTATACGTTAAAATGATGACAAAACACTGTAACTGAATTCAAAACATGCATTCAATGTGCTTGATCCTATGAAGACTACTTAGGCTGCAATCCTAAAGACACATTCCTGAGAGTAAGCCGCATTAAACGCAATGGGGCTTACTTCTGAGCAGACATGGTTAGGAGGTTGCATGGAGGAGAGGGGGCTTACCTGTGCTGCGGTTGGAGGCTGGAGGCTGGTGGAGGCATTTGGGGGCATTTAGAGGAAGCAGCGCACTGGCCCACAGCCCTTTAAAACAGGTTCCATGAGGAGCCATCAGGGCTGCCTAGCACGCCGCCCATTAAGAAGCAATGCTTTCTGTTTCTCCATGCCTTTCATGTCCTCAGATGACCCTGCCAGGTCGTTTTCAGGTTGCCTGGGGCTTGTTAAGTGAAGTGGGATTGTTAAGAGGAGCACATTCCCAATGGCAATTTGTGCTTGTTATGTGAATCACTTATGTAGGGCACTTGTTATGCAAGGTAGCACTGTAATCCAAAACCATGGCTATATTCAATAAGGAAAAGGAAAAAAATTTATATTGGAAAGTAAAGTGTAAATTGCAAGAAACTGAAGATGTACCTGTTCTAAGTCAAAGAAAATCATAAAGAACAACTACAGTGAAACAGTATATTTCTCTTCGTTGCATCATGCTTCTAATAGTACAACCCCATAAATAGTCACAAGGAAATATGTCAAATTGAATTCAGTGAGGCTTAATTCCAGATAAGTGTGTTTACAATTGCACCTAAACATTTTTGGGCTTCAAAACCTAAATGCATAACAAATTTTAAGCAAATTAACTGCATAATTTCATCCTGGCCGTATAGCAGTGGATCTTGCAATATGCTGCCATAAGTCCTGTTACCATAATGTGAGAGGCGCACCATCATTGGGCATGCTTGAGCTACTAGTTTAATCATCTGAAGATTCCATGAACCTGCCAATGACCCACCCAAGCTATACCAGAGAAGGTATGTGAAGGAGGTATGGAAGGAGGGAGAGGAAAATCATGGGTAGTTCAATTTAGGATCAGGGTCATTCATGTAAGGAACTGGTGCACAGTGACCAGATATCATAACTGGAAAAGAGGAAAAGGCACCTCAGTACATAAAAATTGTAGTACGTGACAAAATAAAAGCTATTTGTATAGCAATTCCATGTGATTAATTTAAATATATTATTAAAGTTAAAATTGTACTACATATAATTCATTAGTTACAAGAAGGCTGTTGCATTGCTTACTCACAGGGAAAAAGACATTTAAGTTCTTTTCCAGGACACCTTTTGAGGAGACTATGACCTGGAAAAAACCTCTAGTCACTCTAAACTGGGGACAGTTTGGGAGTGGCAGGGTGTAGATATTGGTGGTGGCAGGATCCATTGGCAGATTTTCAGCCCAATCCAAAGCAACTAATCTGTCCACATAAGAGCCCTTAGGTTGCCCTATCTAACACTAGGTTGGAGCAACTGCAAGATGCTCCAGCCCAGTTACTCTGAAGGAGGCTTAGGGCAGAGCAAGGCAAGATAGGGTGCCCTAAGAGAGGTGGACCTGCTCTGCCCTAACTGGGGCAGCCTAAGCAGCTCAGGAGAGGCATGTTGAGGGCATGTTTAGCATTGCCTAGGGCAGAGCAGTTACTCTGTATCCAAAGCCTGTTTCCAAGGCAGAAATGCCCTCTTCCAGCCCTCAGAGTTATACCACCTCAGGTGCAGGTATAGTAATGAGTAGACCCATAGGGGTCCATGATAAGGCCCGAGTAAGAATGGCAGTGCTGACCAAAAATCTGAGTTCTTGGCCAGCCTAGCTGCAACCCCTGCCTCTCAACCTCAGGATATGGAACAAACTACGGCTGCCCACAAACCTCAGGATACAGCAGGCCACTCCAAGAAGCCCCTTGTATTCACTGTGGAATGTACTGGCATCTCATCAGGGACTCCTTATAAGGCAGGCACCCAGTGGCGTCACCAGACTGGTGCGGCTGGTGTGGGCTGCATTGGGTGATGCGCTCCGTATGGGGTGATGTGCCAGAGGAGTTTGACTGTCCTTTGGCAGGCCCCGGGCGTTAGCACCCCCATTCAGGCCTGCTCCAAGGTGGAGCAGCAGCCAGAAGCTGCCACTTGTCTGAGGAGCTGGCCTGAACGGCCATCTGAGGTGCACTGCGCAGAAACACACTGAGCATGCCGAACAGCTTCAGAGGAGACTTCCTTAGAGCAGAGAAAGTCCGCGCCTCTGCACAGCCATTCGGCCTCACTCAGGAGGCGGAGCGGCAGCCGAATGGCTTCAGAAAGAGTACTGCACAGGCACCAAC
This sequence comes from Cryptoblepharus egeriae, assembly GCA_030015325.1. Lineage (NCBI taxonomy): Eukaryota > Metazoa > Chordata > Lepidosauria > Squamata > Scincidae > Cryptoblepharus > Cryptoblepharus egeriae. Next base: position 30,993,701 of record JAREYC010000006.1, on the reverse strand, counting down.
TCTGACACCTGCACAGTCTCCCCCGAAGCCAAAAGGCTTCAGAAAAGTACTGCGCAGGTGTCAGAGATGGTGCCTGCGCAGTACTCTTTCTGAAGCCAGTTGGCTTCAGAAACAACTGCGCAGGCGCCAACTTTGGTGACTGCGCAGTCCAGGTGGGGGGGGGCGCGCATCCCAGGGATGATGCACAGACTTCCGCACCAGGTGATGTGCAGAGTCATGTCACCACTGTAGGCACCACAGCTGTTCCTTGTTCAGTGTGATCTGAGGGGTGTCTCCTCAGGAGCAAGTCTTCCCCTTGTGTCAATTACTTAGCATGCTCTGGAGCAGTTAGGGCAGCCCAGGCTTCCTGACTCTCTGGATTCAGCATAACTTTCTGCTCTGGATACAGAATAGTTAGGAGAGTGCAGTTAGGTCAGAGCAGGCTAAATTTGCTCTGGATTGCAGCCTTTATCTCCTTTTCAAGATCTGACTCACCCTGTGAGTCCCCCCCCCCCCCCCCGCCCTGACATATACCAGGAAAAGAGCTGGTGTACAAGGCAGCTAAAAAGAGGTAGGTATAAAATGGCATGTGCTCCATCACCTATGTTACATGGTATGGAATCTCCTCTATGCTATAATGTGGCAGTGGATAGGGTTGAGCTGTTAGTCTGCAATTGCTTTTAATAGTGCATCCAATCTTGAAAAGTCTTGCTTGCTCACAATGCTGAACAATGATGGTTCTTAGTACAGGTATGATCATGTCATAACCCTTTCCGCCATGAGCCAAGCTTTCTGATTTTGGTCAGCTTTATTGTAATAAATAATGTTTTTAGGGAAAAAAAGAACTTAAAAGCTTAAGCATCTCATTTAAAACACAAAGGCCATGATCTTAACCAATTTAGGTCAGTCTAACTCACCTGGCATATCTTCCCTTGCTGGTATGGGGTGGTCGGCATATTCCTGTGCAGTAGTCTAACCCCCTCAGAAATGGGACAGAATTGCATTACAGCATTTTGTTACAGCCTCAGGTCAGCACAGGACTTATGCGGGGCTTAACTGGAGCTTAGGATTGCAGGCTTAATGTTTTGTCTTTTATTTCATTTTATTGTTTTAGAATAGGGGGGAAAGGGCAAATAATACCGCAGTTTTATGTTCTGATAAGAAATTACGGTATTCAAACTGAAATAATAAATTTTTATGCTCTGCATTTTCTTTCTAACTTCCAATTTATGTTTTAACAAACAAAACTGATTGTGAAAGAGAACAGAGAGATAAGTACTTTGTCTTCATTAGCTTAAATCAGAATGCCCTTCAAGAAGAATGAGACTTAAAAGCATATAAATGTTAAGTTTCCTGCTTCTTAATTGGCACATTCAGCCTGTAAATATACTTTCTAAACCGATTACTTCATAGTGGAAGTGCTGAACACAACTTCACATTAAGGAGATAGATGTACAATCATTGTGCATGATAAGGATTAATGGGCATTAGATCTTTATATAAATAATGTAGTAGAACACTGTCAGATAGTTGTAGATGCCTGAATTATGTATCTTCTGCAAACTTTTACAACTTAAAAGGCATAGGAAGGTCAAACTGATGATCTCATGTTCCATCAGCCATGCATTCAGAGAAAATGAATCTATCACATCCAATGCAACATGAGCAATGAAATTTTTACAGTTGAAATGATTTAAAAAAATATGAATAGACAAAAGCCCTGTGTTGTGTCTCCACGTATACTGTAATAAGAATCCATAATTTGTTCAGGGATACTAGAAGGTTAATTAATTAATTAAAAGAAAGCTCTCATCAACCTCCCAGAACAGAATAGTTGCTGAGAAAGACATGGGAAAAGATCTAAAGTTCTCATTATAAATCAAATTAGGGACAAAACAGTGCATCAACTGAGAAGTAAAGAACAGATCAGGACCAAAAGGGGGTGGTTATGGCTGCAAAGGCACACCCTGAAACCTAACTGCTCCTTGGTTTCAATCCCCTAAACTGGATCCATGTGGACTTGCACTACCTGTAGAGTTGGTACAGGTATAATTGGTGGGCTGGCTTATCCCAGAACAAGGGAACAAGTTTTCCCTTAGCACTAAGGGGTCTCTAAAAGTTGGAACTCTCCCACAGAATCCAGTATGATCATGAAAGGAACAATGATAACAATATCACTTTCCCAGGAATAAATGTAAGAATTAACCTTCATTTCCATATGGGCCTTCACTGATGTCCAATTATATAATTCCCTGAGTACTGAGTGTGGCAAGTGACAAATCTAAGGCAACCTAATGATGCTGGTTGAGCCAACAAAGTCAAAAAGTTGTGCCTGCCTCAAAACAAACAATAATTCAAATATTTTCAGTCATCAGATCAGAAGCAATGGAAGTGCCTATACGGGAGGTCTTTCTACACCCTAAACCCTACCACATGCCAACCCACAGTGCAATTCAATATCAAGCAATGCCAATTTGAGATTTTTTTTAAAATGTAAGCCTTCAACAGGCAACATTGGTCTGAAAGTTAAATTCTGAAATGCGATTTGAATGATTTCTCATGTGCCTTAGATTTGCACAGAAGGAACTTCTAAAAGATAAGGACACATCATCATCATTCTGAAAATGAATCTGCCATCCAAAATCACATTAGCGTTGTTCATTCTCCTTTGCAGAAATGAGCACATAACTCACTTGCAGTGGTTGAATCTTTACAGAGGAAACACCATAAAATTTTCGATATCCTCTAGGGCAAATGTCTGCATGGGAAAGATAGTGAAGAATTATAGTATACATGAACCTTGAGCAACCTCCTCCTTGATGATATGTAATTACCTGCCAGCCACTAAGGCAGTAGAAACTATAAAAAATTCATTGCTCCATTGGACTCAGTGGACACAACTCATTTGAGCGCATCACAAAGCTCTAAAGAACAATTTCTCTTTAAACAGCAAACGTTTCAGAGGTAAAAAACACTGAGCGCATTTAACTAATAAAACTTAATCACTACAGGAAATGAAATTGCATCAAATCAATACTCTAAATCTAGCCTTTGATGAGCTCCACATTTTGTTGTGTTATGGCATTATACTAAGTTAACAACATACATATACAAAAATATTTGCTGTCAGATAATAATCATGTCTGGTCTGTGATAAATCCTGCGATCAAGAAATAAACAGTATCAATATTATATGTGAAGATGCCTTAAAATGAACTTACATTGTGTGGGGAAAATGGAGTAGAATGGGCATTGGTCCAATGAAAGAAATATTAAGGGATGAGACTGGAATGTTTACCAAGCATGCATTGAAGGCTATGAACAACCACATCAATTTACTGCCATAGACAATGGGCTCAAAGTAATTGCCAGTATCCTGTACATGATGGCATTTTGTTAATAACAGAAGGAACTGCCTAGTGAAAGGTATAGATTTGAAGTTTTACAAGACAATACTGACACAGGTCTTAGGGTCAACTAAGGCCTTCACAACTCAACAGTTATGTAAGTTTTCAGCAAACATAGCAAACAGGCCGTTCTCCAGAAATAATGAACCCTTGGCGCTCTCATTACTATCCTGAGGCAGGCTGATGTGACAGCAGCTGATTTTTTTCCTCCTGCTGGAGGTGTGCCAGTTGTGTTATAGCTACTTGATGTACCCAGTAATCTAACCTACCTGATGATGCACAAGCACAATTCATTTTCTTTTGCTCTGACAACCTGAGTTGCAACTCAACAACTGCCAGTTTCACTAATACAAGTATTCTACATCTATAAATAAATACTGGGCAGCATTTCAACTAGCTCTTCAGCTGACTGGAGCTCCTTCCTCAGGAGAAAACTTTCACCATGGACAAAAGGAGCATTTATCTCATGAAAAGAAACCCTTCTGTTAGTGGAAGGATACTTGCATGAGTGGTTATTCTTTCCATTCACAGAAGAAGTTCTGGTTTACTGTGGAAGCGTTTGTCAGAATGCCATTCACTGCAATATCTGTGTCTCATTTTATTAGATCAGCTTGGGCATAACTTGCTATATGCCCCCATCCCAAAAACACAAACAAGGATAATCAAAGTTACCTTCAGTTCACTTGCTGCAGTTGTCAAGATAAACAGACAATTTGGTGAGGCTGTGAAGACCCCTTTGGTCCATTTTACTTGAGATGTTCCCTCCTCTGAGCACACAGTTCCTGGAATGATAAAAAATACATAGTTGATGGAAAGCTGTAAAGTGGAAAAAACAGAATAAAAATAGTAAGTTGAATGGGGTGTACTCAAGTGCCTCTAAAGTTCTGAATATGAGTCACTGTAGAGCACAGTAAACTATAGTTTATAGGCTGTAGATTTCACAATGAAGTTTCTGCCAACACCTTTAAAAGGAAGAATTATGCTGCACAACAACCTGGATGCAATAACAAACTAAAAGGATAATACAGTTAGAATCAAAATGAAGGAGATTAACATATTAGTACTGATAATAAAATGTCAAATGTAGTGACTAGAACAAGGAAATATACCCTGCTTTCTGGGATCCTATTCAACATCTTCTTCACCCAATTTATTCCATGCAAATCCATCTTGTACATACAAGTGTATCTTAGCCAATGTTTGCCCATTTGAAAGCATGCAGTCAAATCAGATACTAGTGATGTCTTGCTCAGATCTTCTGAAGTTGTACTAACCATAAGTGGCATGGCATGACATGAAAGCAATACTATAGTACTCATAGCTTTTAGCTTGGTATAGATGACTTCAGTGATCAAAGAAGAAGCCTTGTACCCACAGGTCTTTTTTGATATACTATCCCCCTTCCCTTATGACTTTTGCTGTTGCAAAATGTTATTGTGCACAGTACACTGCTGGACCACTGGTGGAAATGGTGAGTGGTGCCAGATACGTGGAGCCTTTGGCACCAGTAAGAAGTATTGTAGGGAAGAATTATAAACAGGAAGAGGGGGGATTTGGAATATTCTATGGGAGGAATCAGGGGATGGGAAGTGGTGAGAGAGATTTTATCCTTACTTTTTAAAACCTCCATGCCCCTTCTCCCTCCTCAGAAATAAAAGAATAGCTTATGTCCATTGGCATTTGTGTTGTGGAGAGGGGGTGATACTACCTTATGTCCAGAGCTGACGTTAATCAGGCAGGTAAGACCTGGGCTCCCTATTGAACTTTGGCCATCCTGAAAAGGTCTGCTGGGAAGGACTTGGGCTCCTGCTGGGATTCTGAGCCCAAATCTACTTGTCAGATAGGCTTGGGCTCTTATTCCATCCCATCCAGTGAGGATCTCAGCTGTTTTTGTGCTACACATCTGGACAGGATCCCTTCCACATTGGCATAATTGTTTGGGGATCCACTCACCCATGCCTCCTTAGATTGTCTCCTCATTGAAGGAGTCCCATAGGCAGACCCAGAGGCACAGTATGTTGAAATTTTTACTTGCTTCTTATTTGCCCTTCCCACCATTAGAAGATGTGTGCACATATGCTGGGAGATGTGTGCACCTTTTTGATGTTGCTACATCAGTGCTGGTGACAGGGGATGGGACTAGGGCCGCTGAAAAAGGCAATATAGCTGTATTTCTTACCATTACCTTAAAAACGTCACCTACAAACCATATCTGCCAGATGTAGGCCCCAATGATTTCAATGGAATTCTCAGTTATGGGATATTAGACTGCAACTCTAATGCTGTGATCTTTATAGGAAAAACAACAACTTTCAGCTGCCAGTGTGCCACCAGAACATGTTATGCTTGGCTCATAAACTAAAAGACCTGAACATCTGAGTTTTAATTGCCTGTGAGAATCAAAGTGATTTTCACAACATGAATCAAAATGATTCATATTGATCTGCTTTTAAATGAGTTTTTAGATTGATCAGATAAGACCAAATAAGGGCAAATCCAGCATGGCTTGAGTCATGAGTTTCCTCTCCCTTTAACTCTCATAACTCCTAATAAGTCCTAATGAAAATGGGTCCAAAAGTCATTCCAAATCATGTAGAGTTTCCAAGTCAAGTCCTGAGTCTTTTTTTGTAAAAAATAGTCAGCTCCATCTCTTATGGGGAAAAATAAAGCTGTTACTGGGGTATGAGAGAGAGAGAGAGAGAGAGAGAGAGAGAGAGAGAGAGAGAGTGAGTAACTGAGTGAGAATGAGTTTTGTCCCATTTTGGTCTGGAGTTGTACCTGTTCTAAGTCAAAGAAAATCATAAAGAACAACTACAGTGAAACAGTATATTTTTCTTCGTTGCATCGTGCTTCTAATAGTACAACCCCATAAATAGTCACAAGGAAATATGTCAATTTAAATTCAGTGAGGCTTAATTCCGGATAAGTGTGTTTACAATTGCACCTAAACATTTTTGGGCTTCAAAACCTAAATGCATAACAAATTTTAAGCAAATTAACCGCATAATTTCATCCTAGCCGTATAGCGGTGGATGTTGCAATATGCTGCCATAAGTCCTGTTACCATAATGTGAGAGGCGCACCATCATTGGGCATGCTTGAGCTACTAGTTTAAACATCTGAAGACTCCATGAACCTGCCAATGACCCACCCAAGCTATACCAGAGAAGGTATGTGAAGGAGGTATGAGAGGAAGAGGAAAATCATGGGTAGTTCAAATTAGGATCAGGGTCATTCATGTAAGGAACTGGTGCACAGTGACCCGATATAACTGGAAAAGACTTTTTTGTTAAGTCACATTATGGTCCCATTTTACTCCAGTATAACCTCCATCTATCTGGCCCACAACTTCAAAATCCAATATCAGTCCTTTGGGGCAGTCACAACTACATATTTAGCTACTTTTCCAATATAGGACATATACCATATGCTGGGAGAAGATAAAATCAACTCATTCATTCCTCCCTCCTCACTTCTTAAAGTGTCATCTGTTTTCATTAATGTTTTAGTTAGGATTTGCTGAATACTGAGAACAACAAATGCTACATTGGGGGCTTATGAAGCACTGCCACTTATTTGCATCTGCATTGTTTAATCAATGCTAATGAGCATCATATCTAAAAGTATTTATACTTAAGCATAATGACATTATCACCACCAACTGGATGCAATTAGTCTCCTAAAACCATTAATGGGGTTATTATTTAACAATGTTAATGATAGAGATTATCTTGATATAGGATAAGATGTTGGCAACAATGTTAAATGAGGAGGTAACTTTTCCATTTAAAGCATAACACCCTCAGGTTATTACTGCAACAGCAATAAAAAAGAGGTACTTTTTGTAGTTTTAAGAAGCCCCATGCAGATGTAACGTTACTTTAATGTAAGATAATATCCATTTAGACACAGTAAAGCATATCTCCAGACAAGGGATCAAATGTTCACCAACCACACATACAAAAACAAAACCTTAACAATTTTCTATTAGTGCTATCAATTTTTGATAACACCTTGTGGCCTTAAATGTCTGGAGAAAAAAATCTTCTTCCCAACATCCAGAAAAGAGAATGAAAATACAGAAAATAAAAGTGTTCTCCAAGCAAGAAAAAGCAAAGAAAATTAAAGCTATTGATATCCAGGCTTGTTTTCCAACATCACATCAGAGAAAACCTGTACAGATAATACTTTTGTGGAAATAATAATACTAAAGTGCAATCCTAACATGCCTGTACAGTATCCAGTGCAAATTAGTGGCTAATTTCCCCTTAACCCTTGGAGAGCCACAATTTCCCTAATTGGTCTACTCTGAGATATGACTCTGAAATTGGTGGCAGCCTCTCATTACACAGGAATGGGATGAGGATCTGGCATAAGAGGATCTAGCAAAATCTCCCCACTGTCCTGTCCATAGCACATGAGTATCAAGACTAACAATAAAATATACATTGAAATGAATGGGAACCCACCTGAAATTGAGTTTGAGAAACACCGAGACATAGAATTGTTGCTATTAAAATAAGGCTCTAACATACATTACACAGCAAATCCCTACCTCATGTACATTTTAAATAGAAGTCATGCTGTTTTTGCATTCCTGCTTTCATGCCTGTGCTGCATCCTGGGCAAGTTTGGTGCTGCTGCTGTGCTACTGTGGAACAAGCAGAGACTTTCTCCCTTTACGCTGGGCAACTCAGCAAAAGAACTCAATGGGTCTACTTGGATCTGCATCACCTCAGGATGCAGTGTTGGGGTCTACTGTTGGAACCATCTACAGACTCAGCACAATCACCATGGCCAAGATCCTTTGGGTTTTTCCCTTCAGTTCACATCCCTGATCAAGCCAGTGACTTATATACCTGCAGAGGAAGGTAGGGATGTTAGGCCAGGTGTATCCAATTCAACCACCTTCCTTAACATATGGCATTTACAGTAAATTTACACAACTGAGCATTTCACACTCAACTGAATTCCTTATGAGAATCAAGGAATACAATACTGTATTGGAGTCGCAACAGTGCATTCCTAGTTTGCTACTGGTTCAGAAATACTTGAAATGCAAATACAGTATATTACAACACCAGATAGCAAAGATGTAAATGATATGTCTACAAAATGATAGCAGTATTTCAAAACAGTAATCACCACTCTGTGCATGTATACTTTACACCATGAAATAAATATTCTGCTAGGAAGAGATTCATTAAGCTTTTAAGAAACCACAACAATCCTCAAAAGGAATTCATCAGAATAAATTATAGTCTTTTATTAAAATTACTGCCACTGTCATAATCAACAACTTTGACAAGTTCCAGAGAGCATGAGTTAACTCTGAACACTCTGAAAATGTTGTCATGATCTGGGTTTACAATATAGACTTGGAATCAGGAAATGAGATTTGCTTTATTTCCCAAATAGACTTACGAGCTCTCTTTTTCATGGTCTACAATGGTGTTTTTTAGGCATTCATAGCCCAATCTTATGGCTTTCCACAGAGCCCTGATGTTATAAAAGTGCTCATTGGGGGTTATTTTTGAGCCGCTGTTGCAAAACAGCAATATCTAAAGCATTCTGTTTGCAGCCTGCACCCTAGCAGACAAGATGGTACAGACAAGGGGGAGACAAGATGGCGGACAAGGGAAAGGATTAAGGGTGTGGAGGATTATGGGTGTGTCAGGAACCAATGTGCGTGTTAAGGGGATGGTTAAGGGGATGGTTATATTCAGCAGCAGTCACAAATGTCAGATGTTTCCCCTCATTTTTCTGCTTGCCCTGCCTCCTGGCTATCTCCTTATGCCAGTCACAAGAGTATATTCCTGAGGAGAACCAAAGGAAATTGGGCAGCCTACTGGGAGATAAGAAAAAGGATTTATTTTAATTTAACACTTGGCAGCTGTCCAATGGCCTCCCCGTTATGACATGCAGCACAGCCACTGTTGAAGCAGTTACATACTGTAACATAATAGGGGATAAGATTGGGCCTAATTTTTTTAATGTCCTGCTTAGATTTAATTTGGTATTTCAAAGGTCAGTGTTCCAGTACAGGGCAACACCATACAGAGTTTGATTTAAGTACTAGCAAAAACGTACTGTGTTGCGGGAGTAAAATCCACCTGACATGCCATCCCCCCACTGCGTAACCCACAACAACCCCATGCACAACACCCCCCCACTCATAATATCATCCCCCATACACATCATCCCCCATATGCATCAACCCCCATTCACAATATCCTCTCATGTGCACAAAGCCCCATGTACACAAACACCCGATACGCATCACCAACCCATATGCATCACCCTATATGCACTGTTTATCATCCCCCATGTGCATCAACTTCCCATGTGCAATACCCACCCATGTGCACCATCCCCATGTGCATCAACACCCCATGAGCATCAACACTCCCCCACTGGGTATCATCCCCCCATGCGCAATATCCTCCCATGCACACCAACCCCCACTTGCACAACAACCTTCCATGCACCCCATCCCCCATGCACACCAACCCCTCATGCGTGCACCATTCCAGGTGCACCAACTAACTCTGCACTGCAGGTATAAAATTCCCCACCCTCCATCCCCCACTGTGCAACAACACCATGTGCATCATCCCCCCCTGCGCATCATCCCCCATGTGCATCAACACTCTCCCACTGTTTATCATCCCCCTATGCACACCAACCTCAATACACACCAATACACATGAATGACTTGCCTCTTCTCCAACAGTTAATAGTAGGCCACAGCAGACTAATTCATCACAGAAATATAAACATGTATTAGGGCACAATCCAGAGCAAATTCAGCCTGCTCTGTCCTAACTGCTCTCTCCTAACTATTCTGTATCCAGAACATAAAGTTATGCTGCATCCAGAGAGTCAGGAAGCCTGGGCTGCCTTAACTGCTCCAGAGCATGCTAAGTAATTGACACATGGGGAGGACTTGCTCCTGAGGAGACCCCCCTCAAATCACACTGAACAAGGAACAGCTGTGGTGTCTGCCTTATAAGAAAGCCCAGAAGTTCCTGACAACCAGTTACAGCTGCAGTTCCTCTAGTGGAGGGTGGATGTTTGGAGTGGCCTGCTGTATCCCCAGGTTAGTGGGCTGCCGTAGTTATTCCATATCCTGAGGTTGAGAGGCAGGGATTGCAGCTAGGCTGGCCAAGAACTCAGATTTTTGGTCAACACTGCCATACTTACTCAGGCCTTATCATGCACCCCTATGGGTCTACTCATTACTATACCTGCTCCTGAGGTGGTATAACTCTGAGGGCTGGAAGAGGGCATTTCTGCCTTGGAAACAGGCTCTGGATACAATGCTAAACATGCCCTCAACATGCCTCTCCTGAACTGCTTAGGACAGAGCAGTTAGGGCAGAGCAGGTCCACCTCTCTTAGGGCACCCAATGTTGCCTTGCTCTGCCCTAAGCCTCTTCCAGAATAATTAGGGTGGAGCATCTTGCAGTTGCTCCACCCTAGTGATAGATAGGGCAACCCAAGGGCTCTTATGTGGACAGATTAGTTGCTCTGGATTGAGACCATTCCCACATGTAGCCACATTACCGCATGTCCTCCAGTTGAATTTTCTTGCAACTGACTCTTCTCAAGAGGAAAAAAAACATGCAAACCAAATTGCATCTGTAGGACTTGTCAGAAAAAGGAAGATACACATGATTTTCTTTACACCCTTGTCCATGCTATTTGTGCCATGCATTAATTCTTTTATGTGAATAAGGACAAGTATTAGCCAAAGTATGTTCCCAATATGCATATCTAAATTGGCCCATGAAGTCTTTTTAATCCAAGATAATAAACCATTCAATTACTTAGTTGAATAAACTCAATATGAGGTGGCTCCAACCAACACCTTACACTAGAAGTGTGGATCAGATGAGCTCAAGCAAAACAAGTATTATGAATTCATGATACCAAATCCATGGGGACAGTGCAAAACAAGCATGTTGCACATCATGGTCCCACGTCCAGGACCGTTTGAATTAAAAATTGATCACTGAGGTAGTTGGTGTCTTGGCTTTATGTCCAGGGTGGAAATGCTAGTTAGGAAATGGCAGAAAGGACACTTCTGCAGCAGATTCCTAGAGAGAAGTGTGTGCAGTCTTGCATTCCTTGTTTTCTCCGTTCCCCGTTCTGTTTCAGACAGCCTATTTCCTTCCAGACACTTCTTCAAGCAGAATATTGGTTTGAAACTAACCCCTGCAGGTGAATTGTTCTTAATTTAATGAGATATCCACAGCTATTAGAGGCAGTTTGCAGTTCTTTTGTCAAACCCCTGATTCCACTCTGGTGACACTTCAGGTAAAACCATACTGACAGACACATTCATAGTAATAAGGAAGCCAAACACTACAATATTGCTTGCTGCTGTCTTTCCCTCTGCTGTGCATTTAATTATATTTGATTTTCAATATGAGTTGAATTGGAATTGGAAATGAATTTTCCTCCAGGTATTCATTTTTCAATCATTATTCTGACTTTAGCAAAATTCAATTAATTAATTTTCTGAAATCCTGGGCTGAAATTTTTTTCTGATGCCTGTGGCTAAATATGATCCCAACAGGAAGTAAAAGCAAGTGTTGCATCCATTGGTAGCCAGCAGTTCATATGTGGTGGCATTATGTGGAATGCTTCTCCCCCTAAAAAAGGCAAGACGTGCTGTGTACAGCACATATATGACAAAATGTAATGAAATCTAACTTTTGCAGTCCCAAATTTTTGCAGACTTTTATTTTACCAGTACATTTCTATCTAAGGATAATTTTGGCAATAAACAAACATATTACAGATGAAAGTTAACATGAATGATAACCATCTATTCAGTATAACACTATTTACTAGTTTACTATTCACTTAGAGCACAAGCCTAACCATGTCTACTCAAAAATAAGCTCCACAGAGCTCAATAGGCCTTACTCTCAGGAAAATGTCTTTAGGATTGCAGCCTTAAGCTTAACACACTTTCCTGGGAGTAAGACCCATTGAACACAATGGGACTTACTTCTGAGTAGATATAGTTAGGATTGTGCTATTAACTTTTAAACTAATTTAAAAAACACATTTTTTTTTCCTCCTGGCATCTGGTACACTGACTGGCACTCAGCATGAAAATCATTTTTGCCCTGTGGCTCTCTCATCTATGTATGCCCTGCAAAAGGCACCCAGAAGCATACTTTCCAAGAAAGGAAGTATACTAAGTTTTTTGGGTTTTTTTTTCCTTATGAGCTGTTCCTTTCCACACTGCTTTGTTAATGTTGCTTGGCAGTGTGTCACTTCTACAGATGACTTCTGCCTGTGAAAGGGATTCATTATTTCACACAATTACTAGAGTTACCATTTCTTAGAAAACTCTATTTTCAGAGCCTGAAACTAGGATGGATGTGAGTTAAAAAAAAATCTCTGACACAGGCATTTGCTTAAAAGAAGATGGTATGTGTGTTTGTACAGAACAACCCAAGAATACATCTCAGTAAATACAAGAAGGCATAGAAGAAACAAATGCTTATACTGTACTAAGGTTAGAATGAACTATGTTTCTGAAACTTGAGTTGAGATCCACTAGGACATCCGTGAGCCAATTTCAGGTGGGAATCCCTTCATTTCATTGTGTGTATTAATTTTAATGCTATACTTTATGGTATGTAACTGCATTTGGGGAGATGATACAGATCTATACTTTTAATAGGCTACTATGGATTTAAAAATGATAGTTTATCGGCCATTTTCCTGGTTAAGTGTGGATTGGATTGCAGCTTTTGAGATGTTTGGAGATTTTTTTAAACAGATATTTAGAGTTGGTAGAGTTAGGGAGAGTCGGGAGGACTATTCTTTATTTTAAATACATTTTGAAAACTTATTTTCAGTGCTTAATTTACTTAAGGTGCAGTCCTAACCTTCACTTAGGCTGGCATAAGTCCTGTGCTGAGTTAGGGCTGTTGGTATGTTAAAAATTTTCCTACTTGATGGTGTCACTTCCTGCCACTGTATTATTTCCTTTGGGTCCCAACAAAATTTTGTTCTAAAAAGTGGGTCCTAATGCTAAAATGTCTGAAAACCACTGGATTAGTAGGAAAGGAATAAAAGAATAATTTTTTAAAAACTCACAGCAGGAGTTTGTACTTTCACTTTGCCATGAAATTGACATGGTTGCATTGACACTGGGAAGATGGACAGTATTGGGCCCTTTCTTCATCCCTTCAAGTAGTTTATCCTAACGCTGGTTCTCATATGTATGGACATGATTTTCCATTATTTGATTACCACCCCTAATTACTTAACAGTTGAATGAGTAAGTTCCTTTGAAAAAGAATTGTGATTTGAATTGTTAAAGAAATGCTTTTAGGCGTTTGACCTGTGAAGGTCAACCATGAGAGTCAACAATGGATGCTGTGTGTGACTGAGGATGCAATCCTGACCAATTTAGGCTGGAACGACTCATTTCCTTGGTGGTGTGGGGAGGCTGGCACATGTCTGTGCACTTTCCAAGTGCGGTATCAGCTGTGGCTGACAAATGCTCTGCATGGTGTCCCTCCAGGCATAGGCCCAACTTTAGTCAAATTGGTCAAAATGCCCTAAGTTCAGTCCTGAGTGGGACAAGCCATTAATGCAAGTAGTATTGCATTCAGATTGGGCTTTACTATTAGGTATACTATTAGTATTGGTTTCAAAGGAATGTGAGGACATGCTCCTGAAATTTTATACTTAACTAATAATTTTATGCCTGTCAACGATTGGGAGTATCAGGGAAACGAAGACATTAGAGTCAAATTGAATTGTGAATGCTAGTTGTAGCAGCTGTGAAACGCAGTCTGCTCTATTCATACTTATATGACTCTTACAAAGTACTTTGTAACAGAAACCATGTCTCTGAGGAAATAATATGAAAAGCATGAAGAGCATAAAGAGCAAGAGCTTTACATAATGATAACAGAAGCCTGGAGCTATATATGCCCCCCATGCACTGGATCACCTGTCAATATAGACTAAAATTCCATCAAAGCCATGCAATTCTATTAGTGCTTCAGTTGATGCTGGTCCCAGCGGATGGTGCATTTGTTTTTCCACTTCTCTCTGGAAGATTGACTTTGCACCAAGATTCCACTGAGGAAAAAAATATTATGATTTATTTATTGCAGATGCATAAATGTGGAAAGAACTGTCAATTGAATATGAAATACAACAACCAAGTCATAAGAAGTTATTCTCCAAGCTGTCTCTCACCTTAATAAGTATGTACCGTAAGTCAGATCATATAAATTAAACCTCTCTGTTATACAAGGAGCGAGTAATTACTGCTGGGCTTATGAGAAGAAAATTAAAACACTAAATATTTGTAAATGAAATTCTGGGTTCTTACCCTGTCTTTAACAACAACAAAAAGATGAATCAATAGAAGCTCGACAAAATGTCTAAAAGTAATGTTGGCACCACTGTCCTATGTACAACACCACAATACACATTAAATTAATTGTAATTTCCTTCTCATGTGGAAGGCTAAGTAAGGGCACAATCCAGAGTAACTACAGGAAGTCCTTGCTCCGGTGTAAGAACAATTTGCTCTGGATTGCAATATGAATTTCCCATAGGTTTTCACAAGGTGGTGCAGTAACTATGGGTACACGTAATGTCTCTTATGTGCTCCCGTAGTTACTCTGGATTGTAGGGTAAGGCTTGGGACAGTATTATACAGGTTGAACCTCCCCATTTGCAACATTTGGTTCTGAGAATCTCTGTGAATACCAATTTTCACATTATTAAAAACAGTGAATGAAGATGACCACGTTCCCTTGCAAGTGGCTTCAAACGCCTAGTTTCAGTGCAGAGGCAGCAACTGGAAGTGATTATCACATGGAGGATGAAGGGGAAGGGTTAGGGTTAGGGTTGAGATTAGGGTTAGCAGTAAATAAGTAATGTGATCCAAAAGCTGAACTTACGAACTTTTCTCAGCAAGCTGAATTGCCTGAGCAGCCTGAGTTTAACCCATTAGGAGCTACTCAAGGGATAGTTAACCTTCAATTTAAAAAGCCAACCTAATTCGCTTTCAGACAAAATCACATTTAAATAAATTGCATATTAGGTTACACCTGTATTTTATTACTGTATTTGAAAAAAATTGTTTACTTACTTGCTTTTTAGTATCTACGAAAAAGTAGATGCTTTTGAAGTATTTACTTTTTAGTATCTATTAGCTGTTATAGTGGGAGTAAAATTGAAAGAATATTTGTGGTCACCGGGCCTGGCTGGGCACTAGGCACCACCAACACAGGGTGACAGACACTGGGTGGTGGGCACTGATGGACCCTGGGTACCTGCAGCCACCAGCAGTCAATGGGCACTAGTGGGCATTGGGCATTAGGGGCAGCTGCAAGTGGCGGGCACCACCAGGCAGTTGACACCAGAAGGCAATAGCTTCACTTGTACTTACTTCACTTACACACTTACCGCCACCAAGAGTAAAAATATTTTGAAAGTTAGAGACATATCAAAGTTTATTTTCTATATTCTTTCTGAGAAGAAAAGAAATATTGCAGTTTTCTCCTTACTTTCTGTCAGGTTGTAAGAAAACCCAGGCGAAACTTCCAAGGTGTTTGTCTACTCAGGCCACACCCTGCATTACTTATAAGCTCTCCATATCTTTTATACTCTCTCCAATTTATTTTGCTTCACAAGCAAGTGTTCCATATACTTTTCGAAAATCTTTACAGGGTCTGGCTTTTTAAAAAAAAGATGCTTTGCACGTCAAGTATTCAACTCAAATCTGATAATCAGAGGATTTAAGAGGCAAACCTATGCCGGGGCTCAGCCACCGTAATATATGGTATATCAGACTTCAGCACCCATGTACTTGGAGGTTTCATTTTGGATTTTATGAAACCTCAATTACAGGAGAATGCATCCCCAACCACCTGCTACATTTTTCAAAAAACTAGTAGTGATGTGTACTAGTAGCTATCTACTAGTAGCTTATTATTAGAGGAAGTTTGGATGGATGTTCATGGCCTCAGATGGGCTCAGAAGATCCTCTGGAGGCAAGGCATGTGGGGCAGCCACATCAACCCTACCTTTAAAAAAGTGAATCCACATAAAAGGGGACTTCCTGTATGTCCAATTTTTCTCTCCTGTTCTTTTACAGTGTAAGAATATTCTTTTAACCAAGTGTGTATTTGGATACCTTTTGCACTACATAATGGAGCTGGTTATTCTGTTGTAAAATAGCATTTGCAGGCAATTAATCAACAACTAATTATGCAAAAATGATTTTAGTTTTATTAAAGTTTCTTATTTTCTTCTACCTTATCAAAAGTTTTTGTAGATTCTAGTTTTTTGAAAGATCCTATTTTACTCTCCCTTACTATTTTTAAAAATTTTGCATATTTTTTTGCATGCCTGCACAGTACTCTTTCTGAAGCCAGTTGGCTTCAGAAACAACTGCACAGGCGCTAACTTTGGCGACTGCGCAGTCCAGGTAGGGGGATGCGCGTATCCCAGGAGTGACGCACAGACTTCCACACTGGGTGATATGCAGAGTTGTGTTACACTGTAGGCACCACAGCTGTTCCTTGTTCAGTGTGATCTGAGGGGTGTCTCCTCAGAACCGAGTCCTCCCCATGTGTCAATTACTTAGCATGCTATGGAGCAGTGAGGGCAGCCCAGGCTTCCTGACTCTCTGGAGGCAGCGTAACTTTCTGCTCTGGATACAAAATAGTTAGGAGAGAGCAGTTAGGACAGAGCAGGCTGAACTTGCTCTGGATTGTGCCCTTAGTCTCCCAGATGCTCCAGCCAATTGAATAACCGCTGTCCTCATATTGCAGATTGTGATCTTTAATCTCAGAAACGTGTTTACTCCTAAAGGAGAGTACTGTTAATTGCTATCATGTAGTAGATTTTACTGCAGATTATTATAACCAGAAGGGATTAAGGATTCAAGGAACTATCAGAATCACAACTTTTCTTTTCTGACTAAATTATATATAAATAGTAACAGATGTTAACATTTTGAAGAGATACATTTGTTGATAGATACAAAGGAAAGGGAAGTTGCAATCCTATATTAATTAAACACTGACCTGGAAGGAAGTTCAATTCAACTCAATCGGAGCTTTAATTCAAGAAGAAATGTTTAGGATTACACTGTGCCTGTCTTAGAGTCTCATTGCTGTCAATGGGGCTTCTTGCCTATGGAGGAGGAGGACACTAGGATTGTACATTGCTTCCAAGAAAAACTTCCAGACATTTCAGGTATCAAAACACGTGTAACTTGAATCCACATAAGTCAGTGAAAACCCTTGTTTTGAGACTTGAGTCTTTCAAGTTAAGTCTCATCCCTACAAATGACTAGCTGCTCGACACATGCACCAGAACTTCTGATACTCTGCCTGTGCAGATAAGGTCCAGAGGGTACTTTGCGAAGATCGGAGAGGAGATTGGACTGAGAGCATTTGAAGGTGGCCAAAGGCCGGTTCGCAGTGGCGTCAGCAGCAGCACCATGCCCTGCCTCTCAGCCAGAGCCTGACATCTCTGTTGGACCTATTTGGATGTATGGTGGCAAAAGAACTGGCTAAGGCTGCAATCCTAAAGACACTTTCCTGGGAGTAAGACCCACTGAAAACAATGGGGCTTACTTTTGAGTAGACATGATTAGGATTGTGCTAATAGTCTAAGTAGGCCCACTGTGGACCAGAGAAATGCAGGGTAGGTAAGTATAAAAGTTATTTACTTATCTCTCTGCTGCTGCCTAGTTCCAGCTAGCCCATAACATGCAGCAGACACTGTGTTAATCCGGCTGCACACTCTGGGCCAACCCAAGATAGGATTGGACAATTATACAGGAAAAAAAAATGCTTTGTGCTACTGCAAACATGCCTCTCTCAGCTATTCTACTTTGGCTAGACATTTCAATTTATGAACTCTTTCTTATTCACTACTTCCTCACTCTGGAAAAAGATGGCCCATCTTGTCCTTGAGCTCTGGCACCTGCCCAGCCAAAGTGAGTTGTTTCAACAACCAGCATTATTTATTTGTTTGCTCTTAAATTTGTTTCCTGCTTCCAAGAGTTGCCATATAATATGCTGTAGTATGGCTTTATTCTCTACAACTTATATTATCTAGAGCTGTGTTCCAAAAAACACCAGCATTCGCAGCACTAATTTTAAAAGGACCTTCAAAGTCAGAGAATGTATTCCGCAGGTTTCTGCCTTTACTGGAGAATTTGTTTTTAGTAATAAACACTGACATCACTACTTTTGGCTGGATATAACAATCCATTTTGCAAGATGCGGTTTTAGGAATGGGAAGCTGGATGGGAACAGCAAGTCTGCAATATTAAAGTGTAAGTGTAAGCCTTATATCTTAGTGTAAGCCTCATTGAATTCAATGAGATGTATGCCTGAGTAAACATGTGCTGTAGCACTCTAGGAAGCCTGAGGAAGCTTTTGATCTTTACCCTATGTCAGTTTTCTGCTAAAACTGATTGTGAGCCACTGTGCACAATGGAATGGCTTGATTCCATTTTAAATGCAATTTTCACCATTTATCATCTCATGGCACATGCAAAAATTGTCAAGGCACAACACTAGCTCTTTAAGGATGTAATCATTTAAAAACAAGGATTAAGATTGTGTTTAAAGTACAATAACTAACTTTAAGGTGTGTAATAATTATGCATTCTGGCTGCAATCCTAAAGACACTTTCCTGGGAGCAAGACCCATTGAACACAATGGGGCTTACTTTTGAGCAGACATGGTTAGGATTGTGCTCTAAGTCAAGATTGGCAGAAGGCCAATTAACTTGTACCCCATAAAGGTATAAGTGATAAAGGTAAGGACCACTTAACAGTGAAAAAAACAACTGATAAGGACAAATTCATGCCATCATGCTTGAAGATTGTACACATCTCAGTTTCAATACATGTACCTAGAACCTATGACCAATCAGATTTCTATAGCAAAACTATTAGCAAACAGACACATAAGATTGGTTGCAGCCCGGGTAGTATGGCAGTAATGGTTCAAAAAGAAATGCCTCTCTCAAAAGGGTTTTATCTTTAATCATTTGTGAAATAATGATGTGGGAAATACAATGGCAGAGAGGAAATCAGAATCAAGGAAAGAGAAGGGAATGAGTTTCTCACATCCCCTAATTTCTGAGAATGTTTAAACTTCTTTTGCTCTCCATCTGAGTTGGAGCGCTGAATGACTTTGCAGTCATGAGGTTCAGGTAGGAACAGGTATCTGCCTTCAGAGAGAGAGAGAGAGAGAGAGAGAGAGAGAGAGAGAGAGAGAGAGAGGATGATCAAGGTTGGGAGAACTTGGGATGTTCAGCCTGGAGAAGAGGAGGCTGAGGGGAGACATGATTGCCCTCTTCAGATACCTGAAGGGCTGTCATAGGGAGGAAGGGGCCAATTTGTTCATAGCTGCTTCTGAAAGCAGAACTAGAACCAATGAGTACAAACTGCAAGAAAGGAGATTCCGGCTGGAAATCCGGAAAAAATTCCTGACGGTGAGGGCGGTTCGGCAGTGGAACAGATTGCCAAGGGAAGTGGTGGACTCTCCCTCACTGGGGATCTTCAAGCAGAGGCTCGATGAGCACCTGTTGGAGATGCTCTAGGGGGAATTCCTGCTGCAGGCAGGGGGTTGGACTAGATGACCTACTAGGTCCCTTCCAACTCTATGATTCTATGATTCTATGATTCTAAGAGGGAGCCATGGGCTGGATGCATCTGTAGGGCTGGATGCATATTTTTTAAAGTTTTTTGGCCATAAATTTTGATAGGAATGAGATATTTCAAAGCTGTCTTTTGCATAGGATTCTGCTAGAAAATACGTATCCAATGGTATTTTAATGATTTCAGTGATTTAAAAAAATCATTTTAGTGATTTTAGCCATTTTGTTCATCCCCAGTGTGTCACACCCCTGAAGGTGATACATGGGGCTTAGGGATTCCAAAGCCCCCCTATGGGCACTACTGCAGCATTCCATAGGGTTGTAAAAGAAAAGGTTATCACTTCATTCTCCACATGACATGCTAAAACAGGCACAGAAGAAATAAAGAACATAGTTAAAATATCCTGTCTTTTTAAACAAAGGCTTTTTTCTTTTAAATGCAGCCATGATTTTGGATGTGATTATCTTATTGATAAGGACCATCATCCATTAAAAAAAGGGTGGAATTCTTTCTTAATTTGATGCCAGATACATTTTGTGTGATAAAAATATACATGACACCACTGAAACCGTTAAAAATTTGATTTTGGTTGGACTCTTATCAATTTGATTTCGGTTGGACTCAGATGGAGAGCTTCATGGCTAAGTCTTGCTTTGGATAACCATTAATCTTTCAAGGTGCTTTAAAAGCTGAAGAGTATGTCTTGCTTTCTGGATATTAAATGTCTCGTATCAGGTTTTACCCATACAAAAACCACGAGATGACCACAGACCCTGTTATTATCCTGATGTTATTACTCAAGGTGACATCTATATGCTTTGGTCTCTTGAGCACTGTTAAAAGTAGTTTAATGGTCAATTTTGTTGCCCAATAAATCAAAAAATGACTGAATAACTCTCCTAAAGCTTACCAATTTCTTGGGGGGGGGGTAATTTGTAGTATATTAGGACATGCTACATGTCCAGTCACTAAAATATAATCCTCCACAACATGTGATAGATTTATTTAGGTCCAGGGCTTTAGGTCCAATTTGCTACATATTATGATTTATAGGCTTCAAAAACGTTAATGTCAGACCACTATTATTTTCATAAATATTTTTTTCCAAAGAGAGAGATATACCTAGTACTAGAACTCAGGGGAAGCAGGATGCCTGCTGCTCCCTTAGAGAGACAAAGGTCCAGCTGCCACCATTTGCTTTGACATTGGCTTGGCTGTCTTAATGCTTGTATTAACTGCTCTGAGGAGGAAAGCTTATCTTTCAATTTAAAGAGCCAACCTCGGTCACTTTGAGACAAAATTGCATATAAATAATTTGTATATAATTAGGGTATACCTGTTCCTTTATTTGATGCAGGCTGCAATCCTAACCACACTTTCCGGGAAGTAAGTAGTATCAAACACAATGGGACTTATTACGGAGTAGTTGTGGTTAGGAAAACCTCACTTGCCTACAAAAGATATGATCATTTTTATGCTGGGTCTGATTATAGCGGGACACATGTCATAAAGACTCAATCTTACTACTCTTGCAAGGCTGACTACACTAAACCAGAAAGGCTACACTAAACCAGTAAGATCACAACATAAGCATCAGATAGCATAGATAAAGGAGGGAACAGTACGAGTATTGCTGACATAGCAATGCATTGTGTAAGTACCCCTTCTACTTTTCAGTGCAGCCATTCTGAGAAGCAATGTGGAGGTGCTTGCCAAACCAAATTGTGACTGTTGCATGTTGCCATTACTGCAGAGGATGACTTAAATGGCAAGCAGAAGGGGGTCATTTCCACAGCACATTGTGGCATTTGAAATACAGTGGTGCCTCACATAATGAGTTTAATTCGTTCCAGAGGCCTGCTCGTTATGTGGAAGGCTCGTTAACTGAAGCAGATTTTCCCATGGGGAATAATGGAAACTCAGACAATTGGTTCAACAACCCAAAAAATATCCCCCCCCCCAAATTGCCCCCGCTTAACCTGGGCTGCCCTGGCCCCCCCCTCGTGGCACTTCCACTGCCTCCAGGGGTTCCGGAGCGGCCAAGGAGGGCTTCCCTGCAAGGATGGGGCTTCCCTTGTGATTGCTGTAACTTTAAAAAGGAAAAAGCCTGGGGATTCCCCATAGAGCGGGGAATAGGTCAGCTGAGTCATAGGAAAACCCATAGCCGATTCGCTCTAGGATGCAAGCAGGAGATTGTCTATGAATGCAACCATACATACACTTCAGGTTCCCAAGCAATGGCTTTCAGTGGCTGAGTGGATAGCAGTGAAACCACTCAAGCTTGGTGGTGTAAGATCAATTTACTCTGGATTGCATTATGAATTTTCCATAGGTTTTCACTAGGTGGTGCAGTAACTACGGGGGCACATAAGATCTCTTATATGCTCCCGTAGTTACTCTGGACTGTAGGGTTAGTAATCTCATAGGGGTGATGATCTACAGTTGAATGAATTGTAAAAAAATACTTTATGAGTTATGAATAAAAATGTACATAGAGGGTCGTGTGGGTCAGAGGTTAAAGACATTGCACCTTCAGGTCTGCAGGTTGGCAGTTCGAAATCCAAGTACCACATGATGGAGTGAGCTCCCACTTGCCCCAGCTCCTACCAACCTAGCAGTTCAAAAGCACACACATGCAAGTAGATAAATAAGTACCACTTCAGTGGGAAGGTATCAACCTGGCAGCAGGTCTCTGCAACAAACTGGTCGGTTTCCTCAATGGTACATCAAAACATGGACTGGACCCCAGTCCAGAACAGCAGATCCTACCTTAGCACAGAAAAAACACTTTTTGCCTGAAAAAGCACAGAGCAGTAAAACAGGTTGAGCCTACTTAGCCATGAATTTTGGATCCATGGATTTGGCTCCATTTGGGACCTTTAGACCATACTGAGCCAGATTAAATTCAACCCAAGTATCCATTGGTGAACTGAGCTGTGCTATGGTCACTTCCAGAGGCTTTTCTCAAGCCTGTGTAGACTGAGCTTTACTGGTTTCAGAATGGCAAGAAGGAAACTAAAAGAACACTTCCAATTTTTGACCAAAATTTCACTGAATTTTGTAAAGGGAAGGTAAAGTGAAATATTTATTTTTTATTTATGCCTCAGATATTTCAAGTTTTCCCAAGCCACCTAAACTTTTGATGTTTTCTTTCAGATGAGACCATATCCATTAAATAATAAGTCTCCTCGATAAAACCATAAAGATCAAAAGAATGTAGCAAAAATGGAAAATGTGCAGCAATGACAACTAACGTTATTCAAGGTAGACTTGAGTCATAACAAAAGGTTAGCTGATTGGCCTCTAGCATAAAAGAAAAGAAACTAATAATCAACTGGAAATCTTATTGATGTAAAGTCTAAAAAAGAAGGGTCAAATTAATGTCAGTCATGGCTGAAAATAACTATTGACTAGAAATCAACTTTTGGAGCAAAGTGACCTACAAACAATTACGAAACATGTGAGGTGGTTTTGTGTGTTTTAAAATAGTTTAGGCGAAACACAGGAAAATAATGTTCAGAAACGGAAGATACATCCTGTGGATGCATCACAATGGAGTTGGAAAGTTTTCAGGATAACAAAAGGCTAAAGAAACAAGGTTAGTAAGAGTACATGGTTGTAAATCTCTTCACCGAAAAAAAACAAGTTTAGAAAAGTGTGGAGAGGTTTCAAATAATTCATTTATTTTGATGCAGACACACACTCTGCACTTTGTTCATGTTCACACGTGAAAGAATCAGTGTTTTTGGCCACATAATATGGGCATCAATTTCCTAAAGAAAATCAAACACTAAGGGCAAAATCCAGAGCAGTTATGGGTCAATGCAGTTACATCACCCTCAAGTGTTATCTTATGGAAAGTCACCTTAACTGCTCCAGAGCAAAGGGCTTAATTTGACTTTAGGATATGGGCCAAAGTCTCCTGAGGTCATAATTCTTTAAAGAAGTTGACCAAGGGAGCAATCCAGAGTAACTACGGGGAGTCCTTGCCCTGGTGTAAGAACAATTTACTCTAGATTGCAATATGAAATTCCCATAGGTTTTCACTAGGTGGTGCAGTAACTACGGGTGCACGTAATGTCTCTTACATGCTCCTGTAGTTACTCTGGATTGGAAGGCTATTCTAAGTTTAGAATTCTAATTATTTTATTAAAATGGCTTCATAATAGTATTGGATCTGAACAAAAATTTTATATATACATATATGTGTGGTTGTTTGATGGGTAAATCGTGAAGATTATTTGAGAAGGCTGGCAAAGTATATGTTTCCTATCAATGTCTGCATTATTTACAATTTGTTATAAAAATAGTCTGGAATAGTACACCAAGATGACCATTGCTATGCATTGAAATAAAACATAGTGCCAGAGGCATTTGGCTCACTTTGACACATGTAGAGTGAATACGGGACTAAAATGCTTATTCAAACATTAGTAATATTAATATATTCTTATAGTCCTTCCACTATGCCATGACATATTTTGGAATCAAGTAATTAATAAGTTATACACGTTTTTGGTTTTTTGCATTAAAAACAAGATAAAGCAGAGTATTATGGATACTTGCAATTACATATGCTTGTGCTTGCCACACAGCTTCAATGTCAAATTTTTAGATTCAGAATGTGGAAACAAAATCAAAGTTACCAGGTTTGCATGACTGAACATTTGAACATATTAAATGACATTACTTGAATTCAATGTTGTGGAATTCAAATAAATTAACCAAAGATGTTGGTATAAAATGGGAGATAATTGGCTATGTAGCACAACATGTGAGCAGGATCTTGGAGTTCCAGCTGATCACAAGATGAACATGAACATGAGAAAACTGTGAGATGCAGCTGCAAAGAAGATGAACACAATTTTAGCTTGCATCTAAGCTGTAGCTTCCAAATCATGAAAAACATTGTAGTTCTGCTTTACTCTGGATTGGTTAGACCTTTCCTGGAGTACTCTGTCCAGTTCTGGGCAACTCATTTTAAAAAATATGCAGCCAAACTAGAGCAGGTTCAGAGCTGAGCAATGAGGATGATCTGAGGGCTGGAAAACAAACACTAGAGCGAAAGTTTGAGGGAACTTGGTATGTTCAGCTTGGAGATTAGAAAGTGATAGAAGATATGATAGCACTCTTCAAATAGCTAAAAATCTCTCAGAAGTGACAAACTTGTTTCAAGTGCCTCTGAAAATAAAAGTAGAAGTGGGTACAAACTTCAAAAGATGAGATTCCAACTGGATATCAGGAAAAAATATCCTGAAGGTGAGGGCAGTTCAAATGTGTAACAAGGGAAGCAGTGGATTCTCCCTAACTGGGGATCTTCAAGCAGAGACTCAACATGCATCTGTTGGGGATGTTCAAGGAGGATTTCCTACTACATGCGGTAGGTTGGACTAGATGACCTATTACATTGCTTACAACTGTATAATTCTATGGTAAAAAGGGGAGAGTATGGTTCTGAAAACAACATAATTCTAGGTATTTAAGAGCACAATCCAGGGAAACATTTGGGCCCTGAATATACCATAAAGCATGTTTGTGATAAATTGGAGCTGGCTGAGTCAGAGCATGGATGTAGGGGGTTGGAGAGGGTGGTTGGGGGGTAAATTGGGAATATTTTGGGCAGGGGGTGGGTGGGCAAAATGTGCCTAAGAGGGAGTGGGACTCGCCACAGCAGCTTTAGTCAGATCCTGACCCTCCTCCCAGATAGCCTGTTGTTAATCATATGTGGCTTTTAGAATATTTAATCATGGAACATTTCAGCCACATACAATTTTTTTCTGATTTCATACATTATCAACACTTATTATATCTTGTACCATCCTGTTTTGCTACTGTAAGACACTCTGGCCAGATGCCCAGTCTGGCATTGGATTGGGCTGCCCAATTTATTAAATAGTCCAAAAATCTTACAAATTCTGTTTCAAGGACACACATTGTGTAACTTTAAAAAAGTACTATCTTGAGTGAACTCAGTTTAACATGATTCAATAATACCGGAAGCAAGAGTAATAGAGTAAATCTGAAGAAGCACCTGACTCAGCTTTCTAATGCAAACATATCAGAGGATGGATATGATTTGTTTCCTTGAAAAATTGAAAAAGTATAGCAATTTCAACTATACGGCTGCAACACTGTCACCATGCACAATAAGATGGGCGGACTATGCTGCCCCATGAAAATACATCATCTTAGAATTTTGAATGGTACTTTTTGCAAGGAAAAGCATTCCTGTCTTCCATAAGTGACAAGAGGAAAAAGTATATGTTCTCTCTGTTTTCAAAGATAGTTACTTGATGGGTGTACCCATGAACAAATATAAAAAACAACATATTTGTTACATTATGCTGGACAAAATGCTAGACAAGTCATTCTTTTAACTTGATCCAACAGGGTTTTTCTTATGTTCTTATTCTCAAGACTGTGTTCATACACACATTGCATCAGTTGTACAAACAGGGGAGTGCACAGTCATTTTGTGTACATAACAGGGGAGATGGAACTATTGAAACAACCACCATTTTCATCTGTGATATTTCATTGCATCTGAATCTCTGTTGCACCAATTAAATGAATATCTTGTTGCCCAACAGTGGAAGAGGAAGGCAGGCATTTATAATGGCAATGAACAGTTTAGTAGCCAATCTATGAAGGTTCTCTATTCACATTACAATGTTTTGAAAAGTATTGTGTGTCTCATGTTTTAAATGCCTTCAGACATGTCCTTGTTATAAGTATCTGTTCTCACTCTATGGGTATGAATTCAAATAACAGATGCATAACATGGAGGTGGAATATAGCAATTCATTCTGCTAACTTCACCACATCCAAAACTAATCTATCAGCCACAGTACAGATCATATAAAATTACTAGGTTTTCTGACAGTAGAATTATAGTAGTGATATAGTCTATTTGAGAAATTTAATATTTACTTTAGAAGTCAACCATGAATGTCAGATCTGTTATCTCTCAGTTAAACTTTAAAGTGCAAAATTTAGTTTAATCTCTGCCAAGAGGAACCTTTACTGAAATAGCTTTACTTTAGTAATACATAAACAAGAATATTCTGTAAATAAATTCAACTATGTGAAAGAGTCTTCCTCCATATTCTGACTGGTGTTTTTGATATCTAAAAATAGGAGGACCAATCCCTGAAATAGGAATGGGATTGTATTGTATTTTAGCCAAAGCAATTTTCTATTTGCATCATTTCAGCAAAAGCTCATCCACATGTCTAGGCTGTTCAATATAGTCGAGGAACAGGCAGGCATTCAAAGTTCTTTTGTTCCGGTTGAACAAGCGCAAGATTAAAACATTTTCTCAAACTGCTTGAAGCTTTGTCTAAGTACTGCTTTCCACACAGGCAGGTCACCTTATAAATTACATTGGCAGTTTTAGAGCACTGCTGAAACCTGGTGTTAAATTGGCATCCAGTGATGGAGCTCCTAAAACATTTTTCTGTTAAAGTGACAAAAACAGAACTCATATTCTATATCATGGCATCGATCAAGCAAACTGCCAGCATTAACAATATGACCCAAGATTGTAAGATGTTAAAAGTTCAACGGGACAAAATTGACGCCTGACAAAATAAACCCATACCATAAAACACTAGGTAGAATTTTAAAAAGAAAATGGATTAATTTTAAAAAGGAAACCAATTATAACCAGTTTCTGAAGAATCAGATAGCAATAATGACAGTTAGGATGATGACACCTTGGGTATTAATGGTTAGGATTTCAATGCTATATATGTAAAAAAAGTGAAATTGAAAGGGACTACCTCCCACCAGTCACTAATGAATACATTCAATCATATATTTGATAGACTAGCAGGTGGCTTTTGCTGAAGCAGTTCTCAAAGGGGGTGTTGTGACTTCATTTCAGGGGAGTTGTGAAAAGCAGGTTGCCGTCATCTTTAAATCTGGCCCTGGACACCACCATCTTAGAATGGGGCACTCAGGTTGCAATCTATACTTTCCTTGGAGTGAGTCTCACTGAACACATGGGACTTACTTCTGAATGGACATGGAGGAGCTCGAGCATCACAGTGATATCACTTCCAGCCATTACATCACTTCTAGGTTAATATCAATTCTGAGAGTCAGAGACAGATTCCATTCACAAAAAGGGGTCCAGGACTGAAAAGCTCAAGAACAACTACAATAGAGTAACAATATTCTTCTAGTAACATACCCCCAAATCCAGAGTAACTATGGGAGCACATAAGAGACTTTACATGCACCCACAGTTACTGCACCACCTAGTGAAAATATATGGGAAATTCATACTGGAATCCAGAGTAAGTTGTTCCTACACCAGAGCAAGGACTCCCTGTAGTTACTCTAGATTTTGCCTATCACTGGAAAAATCTAAAGCAAAACTATCCCTCAGAAAACAACATGAAAAACAGCAACCAGCACTAAAGTCAAAATCTTTTTTTTTTACAGCTTCCCAACCACAGCACTAAGGGCACAATCCAGGGTAACTACAGGGAGTCCTTGCACCGGTGTAAGAACCAGTTGCTCTGGATTGCAATATGAGTTTACCATAGGTGATCACTAGGTGGTGCAGTAACTACGGGTACACGTAATGTCTCTTATGTGCTCCCGTAGTTACTCTGGATTGTAGGGTAAGTACTACTGCTGACTGGATGTGCAAATGTACTTCAGCAATCCAAAACACAGCCCCAATTTGCCAAATAATTTTTTTAAACAGGCATGTGCTGACCTGCATTTTAAAAAAAGCAAAACAAGCCTTTTGCTACTCAGTGACGCCTGAAAACCCTTTTATTTACTTTATTTGGACAGGCAGATAGTGGAAATGTCTATTACACAAATGATATGATGCAGTGAAATTTTCACTTTCAAACTGTTTTGAAAGCCATTGTGAATATTAAAAATAAGTCACAGTTTGTCAACTGCTAATGTGACAATCATGAATTGCACACCCTTATTTCATTTATAACCAGCTGAAAGGTGACCTCAAATGTGTTATAAATATTAGGAAATCCCACAGATAAGCATTAACCAAGCATAGCAAATTATGAGAAAAGCATATGAGAAAAGTTCATACTGGAACTTCCATTCCTGCAATTGAACATGTATTTTTAGAAGAAAAGGGAAAATTGTGCCGGGAACAATGCGCCCTCAGGCAGCTCTGTTTGCAAAAAGACAAATACTCTTGCCTATTTCCTAAATATGGAAAGCCCAATTTTATTTCCCCCCAATGTTGATGCAGCAGTACTGCAAAGGCAAAGACCCACCCCTCTCACAGCATGATAATAGGTGAACTGGGGTGGGGAGTGATCAGGGCCAGGGCGGTTTAGGAGCAGGAGAGCATGGATCTCAATGATACAAGCACAAATGGGATCATAAAACTTCCTGGCCTTGAGCTACCCCGAGAGTCCAGAGCTTTTGGAGACCAAATGGCCAATGTAAAAGAAAGTAAATATGTTAGCCTCTCCTGGGCTATCTGGTAATCTGCTGATTCACAGAGCACCTAGGAGCACAGAAATTTAAAAATAAAGAGCACGTTTTAAAATGGGCCCTGTTGCAACATGTTTTGTTCTGTTTACTGTGTAAAGGATGAGCCAATCCTATATCTTAAAAGGCAAACGTCAATCTTTTGAAATATTTTCTCACCAGAAAAATGGTGTCATGATGCTGGATGGAGATTCACGTAGAGATGTAATCCTGCATTTTTGTCTTCCATTGTCAAAGAGTTGCAGATTAAAAACCTGGAATTAATAATTCATAAGGTTATTTGTCCTTTTTTGTATGATAGAAATATCTTACCACATATTGAGCACAATACTAACCATGTCTACTCAATAGTAAGCCCTAGGGTGTTCAATGAGTCTTACTCCCAGGAAAGTGTCTAGGATTGCAACCTTAGACGATATGTAATATTATATATTATATGTAGTTCTATATATTAGAAATACGTCCAGAACATTATGGAGCGTGTCAGTTCAACTCAGTCGGGCCACTGCTTCGGCGGCTATACTGGCTGCTCATTCATTTCCAGGCTAAATTCAAAGTGCTGGTTCTGACCTTTAAAGCCCTATGTGGCTTGGGTCCAGGGTATTTGAGGAACCACCTCTGTCAATACAATCCAACCTGTCACATCTGGGGGGCCCTGCTGACCATGCCGCTACCAAAAGAGGGGAGGGGTGCGGTGGCTAGGAGAAGGGCCTTTGTGGTGGCTGCACCCCAACTGTGGAATTCCTTTTCCCTGGAGAGCTGATCCCTCTTTATGAGACTTTTCAGGGGGGCTATATGGACTTGGGGAGGGCCTTAAAACTATCCTATTTTTAAAAGCCTTCAGTTAATGCCAGGCTGATGTTTTGTGATTTTAATGTACTTTAAATGTAATTTGTATTATTGCACTGTTTTAAAATGTTTTTAAATATTTTTACTATCTTTTTAATTTTTAATGTAGTTGTTTGTTATTGTTTCCCATTGCAGAATACAAGGAAGAATTAGAGTTGGGTAGAAAAATGGCAGCCTGATCAAAATTCTGCTTGAGTGATCTTCATCAACTAAGGAAGGGAAGGAGAACAACAAAGCAAACACTTTTACTTCTCTTGTTCCCAGGAATGTGTGCATCTTATCACCACTGTGCTAAACATCTCCACATGTGTGTGTACATACATATATATGATATTTCATGATCAAATTTATTTTATACACTGTTTCCCAAAATTATCCCTACTTCTACAGTTTCTCAATTAAGACTCTAGATCAGGGGTCTCCAAACATTTTGGCAGGAGGGCCACATAATCTCTCTGTGTTAAGATTTTGGATAGCAAAAACAGGCAAGGAAATTTTGCCCTGAACAAGAAGCACCTGTGAAAAGGAACACAACAGCATGTTCATTTATCCCCAGGTGTACCTAATTGAAATAGGCTAATAGGTGTACCTAACTGAAATAGTGTCACACTCTGACACTCTGTCATTTACATTTCAAATTTGAATAAATTTACATATAAAACTGTATTGGAGTGGATTACAGGGCTTGCCCAGGGGCCAGATAGAAGAGGTCTTGAGGCTTGCCAAGGGGTTTGGAGACCCCTGCTCTAGATTGATGTGAAATGAAGGAAGTCTTCACACACTATTGATTATCTTTCAGGATATAATTTGGCTACTGTCTTATGCAAGGAAGGTGTTTGTTCAGTATGCATTTTCCTTTACAAAAAACCCAGCAGTCTATAATATCACTCTGATCTGGCCCACTGAGCTAGATTGTGTTCTGCTATTTAAATGAAAGGAGTTTGCCTGCATAGTAACAGCAAACTTTGAAGCCATCTGTTACATCTGAAGCCAGTGATGGGCTTCAAAGAAATTAAGAACCGGTTCTCTGTCCATCTGGCAGCCACTTTTAAATGGCTATTTTTAAACTTTATATGTAGTATCTCTTGTTAAGAACCGGTTCTATAGAGTAGGTGCGAACCTGCTGGTGCCCACCACTGTCTGTAGCAGTTCTGTGTGCTTACACCTTTCTTTTCTCTCTTCACTGCCAGAGCCAGTTTTCTCCCATGATTACACAAAGAAATATGCCAGCATCCAAAACATTTGACACAGTACCTCACTATACTAATCAATATAATTTTTTGCTACCTGCTGATGACATATCCCTATCTACCCATCAGATGAAGGAATCACTGTTAGCAAAAGCTTTCAAAATATTTTTGAAAACAGAATATGTTCAACTTAAAATGATGCAGAATATAAACACATATCTAATCTTATGGAAGAAGATAAAATAATGCAACATTTTGATTCCATGTTTTAATAGAACTTAAATAATTCAAGGAATATACAGGCCTGTTTCATACTTTTGGGCCCAATTGTAGCCAGTGACTCAGACAGCATGGTGTTCACTTTATTTATCAGAGCATCTGAGAGCCATGCCAGTTGGGAGAGGTAAGAACTTGCATACATTATTATCTCCCTTCAAATAGTAGAAGTTGCAGCACTTTGTAGGCATCAATATCTACTTCACCAAATTTGGAAACAGAGAACAAAACAGAAAAGGGTATCTGCAACTGATCGAAAAAATCCTACTACTGCAGAAGTATAGCAAACTTTGGAAATACATTTTCTCTTTCCCAATACTTAGAATGACATTGCCTGAAGGTTGCACATGTGTGTTTCCTCATGTTGCCAGCCCCTCAACCTGGCACAAAACTTGTGGTGATGTTATCATGGACTAAACTTCTTTGGACATGATCAGCCTTCTTTGGCCCATGATGCAATTGCTACTGATTTTGATTATTTTCAGATCAAATATGGCAAGCTTCCTCTGGATGTATTATTACTTTGAATAATAATTTTCAACAAAAATTCTAAAAGCAGTTTAATTAGTAAAAGAATGAAAATATTATTTCTGGTCCAACTGGGCCATTCTCAATCCTATGAGGCATTAAAGGGAGAAGCTATCAAATAAGCACTGGAAGGAAACCTTGCGGGCATTAATAGAACCTTTGCACTCTTGCTCCTAAATATGAGAACCACATCTTTAAAAGGTGCCTTTGCCCAGTGAGCAAAGGATTTATTATTCTCAAGGCACAATCCTAACCAGTTTAGTCCAGCACAACTCACCTGTTTCCTCACTCACATGGTGGTATGGAAAGTCTGGCACATGTCTTTGCACAGGGCGAACACCCCTTTCCCGGAGCTCTTTTGTGACATCCCCAGCACAGAACTTGTGCCGGCCTAATCAGGGGTTAGGACTGCACTGTTAATGGGAAACTGAACAGCTTCAGTCACATTAACTTCCCAAATAATTACAGATTTGGCTAGGAAAAGAATTCAGGTCACAGTATTAGATCTGTAAGCCCTGTAAACCTTGATTTGATGAAGAAACTGGGTGAAAATCTATCTTCCTTCTTTTGAAGGAACTCCAAATATTTTCTTTTATCTTGATTTCCCTCACAATCACTTTCAACTTCAACCCCTGGTCTCAAGAAAAGGAGATGGTGGTGATCCTAACAATGCCAGCAGTCTGAGTTAATATGCTGCCTTACTTAATAATTGGCCACAAAGCCCATTTCATCTGCTTATTCATAGTAACAAGGTGCCCTATATTCATTAATTTTGAACACATCTACAGTTACTATGAAGCGATTCCAGAAATACACTCAGGGATCTCATTATTGATTACTATCTGCAGTGAAACAAATGAGCCTTTCACACAAACTATCCTATTAATTCCGGTTTCCTTAAATTGGATCTTGGCTAGCTGGTCATGACACTGCACCATAGGACCAAATGACTTTTTTAAAGGAAAGAAGCAGGCATGCTGTGCAAAAATAGGAACTGTACATATTTTACTTCAAGAGATTAAGTACCTATACATAACTCTATTCACAGAAATTCATTTCTGTTCATTCATTTCCCAGAAAATTGACAATAAAAATGCAGTAATTTTTCAAGTGCACTCAGAAAGAGACTGTCAAAATAATTAGACTGTATAAGCCTCGCATGGAGGGTAAGATGGAGGGAGTATGGGCATATTGGGTCCAAGACAGGGCAGGATTGGAAGCACTGGTATATGCTATATCTGAATTCCTTTTCTCAGCAAATTAGTAGGCACAGGACAGAAGACTGGGCTTTGGCTAAGACTTTCCCTAGTGCAAGGAAACAAATGACCCCTTATGTCAAGGAGACATCTAGCCTACTCTATTCCCGCACAGGATAAAGTGTGATTACAGTTGTCTGGATCTACCTCATGCAGTCAAGACCTCTCCCTCTTTGGAGATTTTTAAGCAGAGGCTTGATGGCCACTTGTCAGGGATGCTGGTAGGTGCCTTCTCTTCATAGTACACTGAATTAGTTTTCTAAGATATTTCTGAACTCTAATATCCTATGCTATGACTTACAGCAGTGCACATAAGTCAGAAAAAAGTAAATCTCAATGCAAGCTAATCCCCCCACCCCAATGTGGAAGGTAAATTACTACATACAACAAAAAGAGGAAATGAAATAAGTTTATTGGTTAAGAGGACTTCAAAACAAATATCCAAAGTTACAAGGTTTGGGGATGCTGGCTAGGAGCCCCTTAGACAAAGCTTGCAACGGTTGCTCAGCTTGGAAGAAAATGCACAATCTTCAACCACTTCTTTTTGGGTTTGGTGAAGATAAGATTTGATTGCCAGCTATGACGGCAGCAGTGTCAGGATGGAAATACTTGAAAAAAGAAGGCATAGTATTTATTCATTCATTCATTTAAGGGATTTCTACCCATCCATTCTCCTGCCAAAGCAAATGGACATGGGTGGCTTATAAAGTTTTGATCCTTTGTCCTCACAACTACCTTGTGAGGTAGGTGAGCCTGAGAGTAAGTGACTGAACCAAGGTCACCCAGCAAGCGTCATGGCTGAGGGGGATTTGAACCTGGATTTTCTAGGTCTCAGTCTACTACACCATCCTGGCTGTATAAAAAGGAGTGTAGTATCAGGAGAGTTGGGACCCAAATAAAATATTATCTTAATTCAATAAGTTGTGACCTAATTAGAATTAAGTCTAGACCCAATAAGAATTAAGGCTTCTCCTGTGTATTATTGAGGAAACTGATTAATGGTTCAGAAAAGTTGTCACTCTTTACGGTAATTAATTTCCCCTTATTGTTGATGGATAGCAAGTTTACTACTTATACATCAGTCTAAGATTGTGTTGAGCACATTAATGGGTCAACTGAAGCATTTTCCTCTAATTTCCGTCATTATAATAATTGAAGGGGACACCTTTTGCAATTTGAATAGAATTGGCCTCTGAAGAGTGGGGCAGATGTGCCTAAATAACAAAATCTCCCTGTATTTCATTTTAGAAGCAAGAGTCTCATTCCTTTTTCAACTCAGTGTCAGAATTCTTACTGAACATACTTGGAACAGAAATCAATAATGTATTTAGGAGCTGTCTTTTTCAAGAAAACAATGCATGGTGATTACAACCTGGGGCACAGTTTCTATTATAAAGGAGTTAGTTTTTGTTTTGTTTTGTTTTGAACAGCAGTTGCTTGAAAAGCTACATTTGCAGAAAAGGATGACATTAATTTTTTTTATGTAGAACCCACAAAGCTAAACGACTTTAAAATGGTTATCATTAGGAAAGGATATAATAGGCAGCATAGAGGTGAAGAAATGCAGTGTTGCAATGTTTCCTGCAATGGGCCTCTGCAAGTCTGTGCAGGCTATATAGCCAGTGCAGGCTTGAGAAACTCTATCTTCATCTTTAGATCTTAACAGGCTATGTATGGCAGACCGGTCTCATGCCCTTCCAATGCTGGTTTCTTCCTCCACCCCTGTACACTTCCCCACCTTGAAAACCTTCCCCGCCATCTGAAGAATAAGAAGTCTCACTCAATTCTTTGCAGTGGTGTCCTTGCCTTGAGCTTAATGCCAACTGCTAGTGCGTCTGCCTTCTGAGGTGCTGTAAATGTCCATGATGGCACTTTTGCAACACTTAGCACAGGCACTTGAGCTCATTGCTAGTGCTATGGCCCAACAGGATTGGGATTCAACTGGTTTTAGAACCAGCACTCTCTTTGAGCCCGAGCTGCAACAAAGGAATACTATTTACTGTATTTCAAGACTTTTGTACAGTTTACATCAGTGTACCTGAAACACTTTGAAAGCCATAAAAATGCTAAGGACAATTACAGCTGTCATTGTTCAGTTTCATTATATGAATATCATCCGAAAAAATTTAAATTTATTTATTCATTTGAATAGACTGTGTCTACAGATACATATGGAAATGCCTCAGCAAGTTTGCAATTAATAATTCACCTTGATGCATGCAAGCTGGCAAAGGTCAGCTGGCTTGGCCATGCTATTCAGAAGAACATTAAACTGAGTTTAGTAAAGCATGCAGGCATGAAGCTGATTTGGTTGGTTCTTCCACTGAGAGTGGCTGGGAGGAAAGCCAGAATACTAAGGAAATCCAAGAGCAAATGCCCTCTGTTTCCCTGAGAGATCTTGAAAGGGCTTGGGTTTAAAACATGACCTGACAACATTTCAACGTTCCCGATTTTGTCAGGCACTGAAAATCTGATTGTTTAAATACACAAACATATGGCATAAAGAGCCCTTAAGGAATGCCTCAAGGTGAATACAAACAGCAGATAAAACTGCAAGCAGAGGGTTCACTGTACAATATTTTGAACACATAAAAATATTTAAAATATTGTTAAAAATAAAAAGGGACATATATAAACTTCTGACAGGAAGGTGAAAGCTATTTACAAGTCTGAACATTCAGCTTTAATGCTTTTCTTTGTTATGTTGTTGCTGTCTTGTTACTGTAACCATCAAAGATCAAAGATGTCAAAAACCAAAAGGACCAAAATTGTACTTCATATAGTTTTGTTTGCAGAAAATATTACTGAAATGAGAAAAGAGGAATTTGACTTTACTGATTTATTTGTCTGTTTGGATTTATATTGCTTTGTATTGAAAATTGTACAGAATGGCAAATAGGGTTGCCAGAATTCTCTTCCACAAAGTTGTTACAGGACCCTCTGTCCCATTTGTCAGTGTGTGAACACAGTCCCCCAAAATCAGGATTGTCCCTGTTTTTGGGGGACATATGGCAACCCTAGTGGCAAACCTCTTTTGAAAGCGGGAAGGTTTGAAAGTGTTCATGTTGTGGTATGGAAATTTGGCACTCTAACCAACCCAAATTCTACAAGTCATGACAAAATAGTGGCTTGGATCCAAGCCATGAGGCTTACAGCCATTCCCATATAGGGAACTCTGCATACATATTGGGTTGTTACGCATCTTAACAGCATTCAAACAACTGGCACTAAAAGAGAGAGAAGGATGGAATTATGGGAGGTATTCACAGGCCTCCAGAACATCCTTGTGCATTGAGGTGAGAAAGGAATTAGGATTATATCATGCACATAATTTGAAAGAAAAATAGCAACAGGAGTAGGAAGCACTTTTCTTGGCTGAGCTCCAAGATTTAATCTACTGATACTTTATTGGTATCATAAAACAAAAGATTCAAGTGACCGTGTTTAGATTTTTAAAATATCCATGGCAGTTAATTTTTAGATTTAAGAAATTGTAATGCAATGAGATGAGTGTCTTATGCATTTGATTTCCACTTTTGATATTTATAATTCACATTTTCATCACTACTTACTAACACAAAGAATCAGGGAAAAATGCAGCACTAACCCTGCTTCACACTGAATACTGATGGCAGCCCTCCTTTAGAAACATTTGAAAATGCTGCCCTGCTGTTTGATCTGCTGCTCATATTGCCTTTTATATTATTCCTTAGCTATGCTTGACATATTGCATAGCAGTATATTTTAGGAATGGGGTTGAGGTTTTCTACTTAAATTTATAAAATTTATTTACTTAAAAGTTGTATCCCATTCATCTGATGTGTTTGAGGTGAAGTAAGAAGTCTTTATGTTGTGTTTGAAATCACATCAGCAGATGAAAAATAACGAAACATAGCACAACAACATCATAAAATACTGGCAATGTGACACTGAGTAATAACATAAGAGTTACTAGAATATGGCTGCAATCCAAAAGACACTTTCCTGGGAGTAAGACCCATTAAACCATTGAGTAGTTGCGGTTAGGATCGTGTTCAAAGTGAGTAAGAGTCTAAATAACACCTTTTTTAAAAAAATTGTGAAATATACAGCGTTTCCCTCCTTGTACTTGAATTGCACTTGCTATTGCAATCAGGCTGGCTAGTAGCCAGCAACATCTTAAACTACCAGACATGACATGCTACAGACCAGAGTCTATGAAGTCAGCAACTGGAGCTAGAAGAGATGAAAAAGAAAGCATAGCTGGAGCGTGTTGAGAAGGACCCAGAGAATCTGTCAGAACACACTGGGATTGATGTCATCACTGGAAGTGACATCATCATCGGATACAATGATGTATCTGTGATACATCCTATGTATCCACTTTGAGTCTTGTGAAGAAGGTGGGCTATAACTAGAGTAGCAGTAATAACAACAACAATAATGATGTACTATTTCACAGTCCCCAGGTGTTTGACTGGAATTGGCTTTAATGGGATAGGAACCGAATCACAATTGAGCCAATTCCAGTCAAACACCTGGCGACTGTGAAATAGTACAATATCATCATCATCATCATCATAAAATCCTATCCACACTTACTCACAAATGTCCCATTTACTACCATTGGTAAACAGTAGCCTGTTCAAAGTACAAATCTATAACTTTTTTCAGTCACATGCTATGTAGCATCAAGTCTAATGTATTAAAATAAAATATTGAAAAGAATGAAGTTCCACTTGAACTTGGTTTATGACCCACTTAGTGGCTCCTGACCACTGATAAACACTCCTGGCACCCGAGAAACACTCCTGGCACCTGAGAAACACTGGTATATACAGTAACATTGGCCCAAGAAATTATTTCTTGGAACAATTCTGCCTGAATTTTGGCTCAGGCTGGTGGCAAATAAACCTGTACTCACAATCAGGGCCAAGTATCTGGAAATGGATGACAACACAGCTCCTCAGTGTTAGCACGTGACCATCAGGTTACAATCAATGAAGGGTGGTTATAGACATGGACAATGGACAACCTCCAAATTCCAGATGCAGAGGGGACACCTGGATGCAGGTGTCATTGTTCCCTGAAACATCTTTTTGGCCGCTGTGTGATACAGGAAGCTGGACTAGATGAGACTCTGGCCTGATCCAGTGGAGGCTCTTATGTTCTTATATCTCCTTCATCAATCATCCAGTACTGTTGGATGAAGGAGATGCTGGAAACATTTTGATTCTCCCTTGCCCAGGTGAATACCACCAAATAAGAATGAGGATCCAGGGTACAGTATTGATGGTGAGATCTTGGGGTTAATAAGTCTGCTGGCTGGGTGCTTTGTTAGCCAAATAGTTGGTGCAATCTGTGGCCAATAGGCTTATAGGCCTGGAGAAGCAGCAAGAAGGTAATGTATAGCACTAAGACACCTCCATCACCTAGATGAGTACACTCTGCATTCATTATGATAAAAGCAGCTCAAGAGTAAGTGAACTGCCCCTGGGAAATACCTTCAGATTAAGATCTGCTAGTCAAATCGTAGTCTAATCTTCAAGCATTACCATGTGCTGAATGTATCCTCCTGTCACCATGGGGCGCCTGAACCAGTCACATACCTTTTTCCTAACCCTTTTTCCTAGCCTTATGACCAGTTACGACAAGAAGAGCTTCACCTTTTACTCTTCAGGCTTGACAGGCAGCACCAGTTAAATAAGGGGATGCATGGCTTAGATCAGCTGGATGAGAATGATCTGTGTTAGAAGACTTTTTGGATCATATGACCTGACCTCTAACAGCATAGAGTCTGGGGGGCTAACAATGAGCCAGTTCACGTGGATCAATATGGATGAAAAGTAAAGATGCATCCTAACCAACTTTCCAGCACTGGCATAGATATGCCAGTGGGGCATGTGCTACATCCTGCACTTGGGGGGGGGGGGGCTGTCATTGAGGCCTCTTCAAAGGAAAGCAATGATTGTTTTCTTTCCTTGGAGTTGCATTGCCCTTCCACCAGTCCTGGAAACCTGTTTAGGATTGTGCCCTAAGAGCTGGAGATAGTAGTAGCTGAGTAAGATGAGGCACTTTCATCCACCCTGCCATTTTGTATTTGGATGCCGTGTAGTTTAAGGGGGACATGGTTCATTATCTACAATAGGAACTACATAACATTTATATATGGGACCTCCTGCAGGGCATTTGTGGCCTATAGATGACTTGCATGGACAAAAAGTGGGAAGCTCCAGCTAACTCCAGGGAGTAAGATTATGGTATTTTGGTGAGCAATACTAAATTCCAGAAGCTGTCTGGCTCTGAGATGCTGGTTGGTAACTCTTCAGACTTGGACTGTACATCAGGATGTAGCATCTAAACACATAGCCTTATCTTTATCAATGAACCATTAATAATAAACCTCATTAAAAATGAAAAGCCTGTTAAGTAGATTAACCAGAGATATAATTCTATAATGGTCTCTGAAGACAATTTTTCTAACAATAATTCAATAATTGAACAAAAGAATTACATTTGAACTAAACAACAAAAACACATTCATTCTACTATATATACATGGTGGATTCTCTTTGCAGAAGATAGGCACTTAACATTCACCTGATATTACTTGAAATTAGTATTCATGGTAACTCATTTCTCTCATAAACCAATATCAGCTATAATCTTTTCAAACCTTCTTACCAGAATTTGTTTTAGAGGTCTAAAAATTAACTATTCCTCTTGAGCATCGATTAGAAAGGATTATCTTGCTTGACAGCACACTTAATTCATATTCCACATGATCTATTAAGGATACTGCCAAAATAAGCTTGTAGCTGATGTTATGCAGAACTTTAGTATCTTCCTCTGGATTTTTGCTTCTGTACTGTGATTACAAGATAACTTTGAATGGGAGATGAAAAGATGTTACAACTACAGATGAAGGTATCTCCAATAGATCAGTTTGCTAATGGCTTGAAAATAATCCAAGTGAAGTGTCTAATCTGTATTACGGCAGGAACTCCATTAGGAGCAATTTAGGAGCAATATGGAAGTGGGTTATGAAATCTATTTTTCCACTTTTTTATCCACAGATTTTTTTTATCCATAGGAGGCTCCAAAACAGTCCTCTAGTGGATAATGAGGGCCACCTTTAGTTAAAACAACTACTGCCATAAATCAGTATAGAAAAACAAGACCATCATGCCAGGTCAGATACTTCTGAGAGTTCACAAAGTACATTATTTCCTGTTGAGATACGTGAAAAAATGGATAACTAGTGCAACTTATCAATGACATCTCTAAAAACACGTTCTATGGACAATTTTCAAGCTTTTGAATAAGGACGCTATATCACTTTAGGGTGAAATCCAAACAGAACCCAAATGAAATAGTGCCTATTCTTACCTATAACCTAATTTGGTGTTTTAATTAGAACACTGAGGCCTTGCAGGTTTATTCATATATTATGTATCCGACCCAATCCTTACTATTATACTTTTTAACAGGCAGAAATGAAATCTTAGGCAAATATAAGTCAAAGCTAGAACTGATGTGCTTCCTTTCTCTGTAATTCATTCATCCCTGTATAATTCATGTACATAAAACAGTGATTTTGAGAAACTGTGTATGTCCCCTTTCCCAGAAGAAGCCATCAGCTTTTTTTCATGTACCCTGGATCCATCCCATGAATCTTTCCTGGACAATTCAAATGATTTTTATTATTTCATTTTCATTGTTGATGCAACATTTTTTTCAATATGCCTTGCTCATTCTGTAAACTCCTTGTGGAAAAAAAAACATTCACACTGGAATGGCCTTTCAGTTCAATGAGAGGCATAAAATAATTCAAGAACACATCTTGTACCCTAATGTTTGCTGAATAATCTAATCTTGTGAAATTAGGTGTTTTTTCTTCTTCAGGATTCAAAGTTTACAGAGTTCAGATTTAAAAGACTGTTTTCATGGCTGCAATACATGAGTGGCTTAAGAATGTATAAATGTCAAGATGTAACACTGAGGTGGATTTCCTGTTGATATAATAGAATAGTTCCCCACAGGTTGCCCCTCTAGCTATACTGACTCATCGAGCTATACTGACTCATCTATGATTCTAGGCCAAAGAGCCAGCATTGTCCAAAGATGTTTCCAAGGTCATGGAGTCAGTATGACTGCCAAAGGCGCACGTAACACTATTACCTTCTCACCGAGGTGGTACCCATTTATCTACTTGCATTTGCATGCTTTCGAACTGCTAGGTTAAAGGAGGTGAGAGGAAACATTCCAGGGTGGGGGAAGACACGCAGAGGTGGGTCTGGAGTCAGCAGGGCAAGGTGTGGGAGATGGGGCTCAGATCTGGCAAGTATGCCATATCCAAACTCTACCCCATGGGCAGCTGCAATACTCAAGTCTTGAACCACTGGAATTCTAGTCAGGCACAAGAGTTCTAACCACTGAGCCACTGCAGCCCCACTTCATGTTGCTATGCTATGCATATTTTTACAGAACATACATGCCCTGAAATGCACTCGACTTCCTGATATTTTGCATTAGGGAGCAGTATTTCTTTACTACAAAAATTTCTTGTTCATAGTAGAATATAGCATTTATACTCTACAGCATGTTCCTAGTAAAAAGTTCAACAAACGCAAGTTTAAATAACCACGCTAAAGAATAAAGAAGGGAAAGGAAGAGCATTAAACAACAACCTTTCCATAAGAGTTGTGTGCTCAGCTTCTAAATTACAGTAATACTTTTTTGCTGATTCAGTATATTCCTGAAATAGAATGCCAAATTTCATTAAAGTTGCCATGCTATTCTGAAGACTTGATATAGTCATTGGTTAAACATGATCTCTGACAAAACCTAATATCTACTCTCAGCAATCAAATTAAAAAAAATCTCAGCATTTAAAGATTTTGTAAACACAAAGGGCTACCATTTCCACAGATCCTACATCCACAAATTCACTGCAGATCAGATCTGAGTGCTCCTTGAAGAGGTGAGGGGAGCTCTGCTCCTTGCACTTCCAGAGGGTGATCTGAGTGCTGGAGAGGTTGAATGCGCCTTTTCTCTTTGTCTATAAAGGATATTATGTCCTGGTTTGAAGATCACCCCTCTCTGTATGTTAGCACGTTTATGAACTGATTCGAATTCTTTCATTTATGTAAATTCTTTTTCTCCAGCCCTTGACACAATGCCAGAGAGATGGTGTGGTCCTCCTCGCAAAAAGTTTGGACACCCCTGTTCAATGACATTCGCCTTCATTTCCAGGTAAACCTTTTTTTCATAATTTGGTAAAAATCATTATTTTGTTTTTATAGTATTGCTTCAACTATAGCTTACTATTATTGTTATCTAGATCAGTGATTTTCAACCACTGTGCCATGGCACACTGGTGTGCTGTGGATAGTGCTCAGGTGTGCCATGGGGTTTTGGGAAAAGTCCATTTATTAATAGGAAAATTTGGGAATTTTAACAGCCTGGTGTGCTTTGACAAATAGTACAAAAACTGATTATGTTCCAGGACAGTTTTATTGCCTGATTATCACAGAATCATAGAATCCTAGAGTTGGAAGGGACCTAGTAGGTCATCTAGTCCAACCCCCTGCCTGCAGCAGGAAATCCTCCTAGAGCATCTCCAACAGGTGGTCGTTGATCCTCTGCTTGAAGATCCCTAGTGAGGGAGAGTCCACCACCTCCCTTGGCAATCTGTTCCACTGCTGAACCACCCTCATTGTCAGAAATTTTTTCCAGATATCCAGCCGGAATCTCCTTTCTTGCAATTCATACCCATTGGTTCTAGTTCTGCTTTCAGAGGCAGCTAAGAACAAATGAGCCCCTTCCTCCCTATGACAGCCCTTCAGGTATCTGAAGAGGGCAATCAGGCCTCCTCTCAGCCTCCTCTTCTCCAGGCTGAACATCCCAAGTTCCCCCAACCTTTCCTCGTAGGGCCTTCCATCCCACTGATCATTCTTGTCACTCTCCTCTGGACTTGCTCCAGTTTGGCTGCATCTTTCTTAAAGTGAGGTGTCCAGAACTGAACACAGTACTCAAGGTGAGGTCTGACCAATGCTGAATAAAGAGGAACGAGAACTTCTCGCGACTTGGAAGCTACAGTCCTCTTAATGCAGCCTAAAATGGCATTTGCCTTCTTTGCAGACACATCACACTGCAGATGTCCTTGAAGAGCCTCTGTCAGTCATCTTTGAGAAATCCTTGAGGAGTGGAGAAGTGCCACTGGACTGGAAGAGGGCTTAAGTGCCTGTGCACTTCTCTACTCCTCAAAGATTTCTCAAAGATGATT
This sequence comes from Cryptoblepharus egeriae, assembly GCA_030015325.1. Taxonomy (NCBI): domain Eukaryota; kingdom Metazoa; phylum Chordata; class Lepidosauria; order Squamata; family Scincidae; genus Cryptoblepharus; species Cryptoblepharus egeriae. The sequence goes on along the minus strand of JAREYC010000006.1, from coordinate 30,949,785 downwards.
GATAGAGGCTCTGCAAGGACATCTGTGGGTTCCTTAAGAATTCTAGGATGCAACTCATCTGGTCCAAATGACTTGAATTCATTTAGGCCAGTTATGTGGTTTCAAACCAGTTCACTGTCAAACTTAATCTGCTGTTCTGCACAATCTATATTTCCATTACCTCTTTAGGGATGCAAGCATATTCCCCCATCAGCCAATAATCCCTTACCCCCATTTGCACAGCCCTCCTTCTGAGAATAGACGGACACAATAGACGGAATAGACGGATTAGTATGCCATGAGATGATATCCCCCCACAATGAAGATGCAATACAGGAGGCTGGATTACACCCTGGGCCACACTATTAAATTTTAAGAATATAGCAGCAGGGCCTGCCTAAAATCCCAATGTGCAGGTTCTAATGCAGGGAGCAGCTGAAGCCTTCTGCTTTCCCCTAAGTAACCTGGTCGTGCCATCTGTCTTGAAGCATGACAGCCCGCCAAAGGCAGGGTCTGCTTGTCTGTATTTTCCCCCCTCTGTATTTTCCCACTTCTGTCTTGCACCACTCCACTGGGAGGGGACAGGGCAACCACTGCAGCATACTAACCACACAAGAGCCTTTTACATCAGATGGTTCAAACCTAGACATGTCTGGGAAAGGATTACTGTGCCATCTACATAAAGAAGTAATGGGACATGACGAATCTCAGGTCTTGGACTCTGTCCTTCCACTCTAGTGAACAGTATAAAAAGTTGTCTTGTAGCAACAGAAGCGGGCAATTGTGCTTTGTCTTGATGCTGTATTAGCCTCGGAAGTTTTTTAAAAGTGCAAATGCTTTTCTCCAGGTATCAAACCTAGATTTTTTAAGCAATGCAGTGTAATGCAGTGTTTAATTCTATTGCCTGAAGGGGGGAATGGTACACTGTACTGCAGTAGCACCTGCCTAATACTGATCCAACTTTCTTATAAGTGCATTTTTTTATACACGGATTTGACTCAACACGAATGGCCACTGCAAATAACAGTTTTAAAAAACTGCTTTTCTACTGTTGCAAACAACCATTCCATTTTTCAATCCCAGAATAAAACCCCTGTAAATACTAAGGCACTATATTATTCCATTAAGTACAACAGAGGAGCAAGAAACCTGAAAGTGGGTCTTTAATCCAATTTTTCAATTGTTTTCTTTACACGCTGATTTTTTTAATCCATGGGAGGTTCTGGAACGGAACACCTGTGTCTTCAAAAACAGTGGTGTGGCTCAGATTCTTTCCCATCTTTCAATCAACCTCCAGGGCAATCTGCAGGTCCTTTTCACGATCACATTCCCTAAGTTTTACACACACACAAACAGTCATGGGCTGACACCGGTTCGGACTGGATCGCCGGAACCGGAAGTTCCGCTGAGCCCGATGCCCGCGAACCAGAAGCTATGGTGGCTGGCCAAAACTGGCAGAACCGGTTCGCGGGGGGCTGGCCGGGGGGCGGCGAGAGCCTCGTGGCGCGTCCGCTGCTTTCCGCCTCCTCCTGGCTGGCCAGGGGGGCGGCGAGAGCCTCGCGGTGCGTCCGCCGCTTTCCGCCTCCTCCTGGCTGGCCGGGGGGGCGGCGAGAGCCTGGCTGGCCGGGGGAGGCCAGGAACACCTCGTGGTGTGTCCGCCGCATTCAGCCTCTCCCTGGCTGGCCGGGGGATCCTAAGCAGGTCTACTCAGAAGTAAGTCCCATGAAAGTCAATGGGACTTACTCTCAGACCACTGTGGAGAGGACTGCAGCCTCAAAGACCCATCCTAAGCAGGTCTACTCAGAAGTAAGTCCCATGAAAGTCAATGGGACTTGCTCTCAGGCCAGTGTGGAGAGGACTTCAGCCTCAGAGCACCATCCTATGGAGGTCTACTCAGAGGTAAGCCACATGCTTAAATTTTTTAATTTTTAAAAAAAAATTTAATTTTTTTAAATTTTTTTAATTTAATTTTTTAAAAATTATCCATGGGCCTGCCCCCTGACCTCGGCCCCACCCCCTGAACTTGCCTGGCTCCGCCCACTTCCGGAGAACCGGTTGTTGGAGCCAGGCCTGCCCATCTCTGCACACAAACAAATGTACCCCTATTTATCAGCTGAAAACCTGTCTTTGATTTGTCTGTGAGATTGCCTTATGGGTGAGTTTCTATGGTATATGTAATGACAAATTTACTAAGTTACTAAATTTACAAATTTACTAATCATATTTCAATTGTGCCCCACAAATTTAGTAAGGAGGCTAAAATTAGACTTGTGAACAGATTGTCTTTGTTAACTCTAGAATTAATTTTATCCATGATCAGCAACACATGGAAGATGGCAAAAAGCTCACTGCAGAAACTAGAAAAGAAGCCATATACATCATAGGAATGTCTGGCATGTTTTCATAATAGCTTTCAGTAATCTTTGCTTTTCATTTGACTCGTATGTTCCAAAAACTAACAGCAGAAAATATCAGTGGCAGTGAACAATTTTGTGATCCTTAGCAATTTAGAAGATATCCAGCATGTAGTCCTACTGAGACAGCAAAATGACATGTCAAACATTTGTGTAAAATTTGCCTAAGGTTTTCTACAAAGGGTTTTACCAATTTGCTGAAGAGCTTTACAGTTTCAGATGAAGATATTAGGCTGCAAGATAATATCCAGGACACTACAACGTAACTTGTTCATGGTATGTGCCTTTTTTAAATCAAGAGAGCTGAATTGAGTAAATTGAAAATCTATTACTTTGAATAGATTACTAATCATTCCCTTGTGGCTGAGAAGTAATATTCTCATAAATGGAGATCACAACCTGTCTGCTGGAATAGAGAACAATGATGGAAAGAACATCTCTCATATAATTAAAACCTATACAACTAGAAAGTCAAAATTTTCATTTTGGCTTCTCTCCTGCCTTTCTTGGCTATATGAGTTACCAGTATATGTGGGCAGTAATACCTGTACAACTGTGAACTGTTGTTTGTTAATAGAAACACACTCAAACCCTGTGGTTTTTCTTAACTGTTTCTTATGCCAGGAGACATATTCCCATTTGACATTTCTGTAGCATTTGATCTAACTGCTTTCAAGTACTATTCATTGTTACACAAAAATATTGAACTCTTGCAAAGCCTTCTGGGAGAATGCAAATATGATTTCCAGGATCCTTCCCAATAATAAACTCTGGTTAAAAGCCCCATTTTTATGTCTTACACGTTCAGTGGATTGGATTGTGTTGAGGAGAAGAACTTATTTACACTGCATTTAGGAACTGCTAACCTACTTTCTTTCAAAAGGCTTTGATGTGAACTAAATGAATTTAATTGGTAAGCAAATCTATATGAAATAATAAAATTTCTGAAAGCATATTTAGAAAGGATAAATCCAGTTCCAAAGTTTAAATGATTAACATTGTGCACAGTATTATATTGAACTGCACTCAGTGACAGGCACATTCTCATTACAAAACTATTAATCCTCCAAAACTCTACATTTATTTAAACTATTTTTGGTGGAGATGTGCTTGGTTAAAATTAAATTTACTGTTTAGCAGAGCTTTGGTTCAAGATGTCAAGGCATTGACTTTCAAATTTGGGATATTACTCCTCATATCAGATTGACAAAAGCAACCGTCATTCATGCTTCTGTTAACGTTGTGGCAAGGCTGCTATAATGAGCTGTACATGAGCTGGCCTTAAAGCCTAATTTGTGTTTGGCACTTAATTCCCACCAGCAGGAAGGACAACATGTTTTAAAAGCCTGGAAGCTTCATTACCCTCTGCACTGGCTATAAGTTCCATGCTTGTTCAGAGGGATGTATAAAGGCTGATAACAATAAACTAAGGCTGCAATTTTAACCTTCAGTTAGGCTGGCCTAATCCCCTACATAAGTCCTGTGCTGACCTGGGAATGTCACAAAAGTGCCATAAGATACTCCACTCTTGGGGGAGGTTTAGGCCAATGCACAGACATGCGCTTGTTTCCCTGCATCATAATGGAAATGGGAAGACCAATGAGTTGCGCCAGACTGAGTTAGAATTGCACAGTAAAAGCTTTTTTTAACAAAAAACAAAAAACCTTTACCCGAAAGGAGGGATATGCTCTATGTGTACAGTATCATCAATACTATAGTGCTGTCAATCCAGGGTGACCATATGCCTTAACCCCCCCCCCCTCAAAAAAGAAGAGGACAAGGCCCCCTAAAATGTAGGGCATCCAAGAAAAATGATGGTCATGACAAAATAAAAGCTAAAAACACCATATATAAAAATTGCTTTCACACTATTGCTTATTATCTGTAAATATAAAACTAGCAGAATTAACCTTTCATTGTGGAAGTAAAATTTCAAGAATATTTGTGGGCCCTGGACATGGCTGGACACTGGCACCAGTGGGCACTGGGAGGTACCAGATGACAATAGTGGGAACCAGTGGGCACTGGCAGGAACCAGTAGGCACTAGGCATCCCTAGGACACAACCAGACATCCCAGTCAGGCCCCACCAGACACCACACCACCACACAGTGGGCACCACTAGCCACCAGACATCCCTAACAGGCACAAGTGGGCAGCAGGCAGCACCAGACACTGGGCACCACTGGGCAGCAGCGGGCACCACCAGGCATCCCTACCAAGCACCTGGCACCAGTGGGCAACACTGGGCAGCAGACAACACTGGACACCAAATCTGCTCTTAATGGATCCTTATACCACAGAAGGAATATGCTCCCCAAATATCATGCTTTTAGGTCCAGATTTTGGGACTAGGTGTTGATCAGTCAGTCAGTCTTCAGTGTTAAGTACAGGGGAAAAAACACTTGCACCCTTTCGCTCCCGTTACGGTTTGAATTTCTAAAAATTGGTTCTTAATGGGTGCTTCAACCATAGAAGGACTATCCTCCCCACATTTCATTCTTCTAGGTTTGTGGGCTTGGGCTGGGCATTGATGAAGACAATGAAGACTTTTTCCAGGACTAAAGGGTAAAAAAGAAGATATGAGCAGGTGGAAAACAGGACATATGGTCAGCTTGGTCTAAAATGGAAACAAACAGAAACTATGAAAACCGGATAAAGATAGTATCGAACAGAAAAGCAAGAATGGATGCAAATTCCCATTTAAAAATTTTTGTTACAGCCGTTACAATTAGTTAGGCCTCTTTCAAATGTCCAAGAAGCTTCTACTCTCAGGAAAAAAGGAGGTGATAACTGACCTACTCTTTGCACTCTTTACACATGTCCAGAGGCAGGTGGCAATGGCAGAAACTGCAGCTGTTCAAAGCTAACAAGTACAGCTTGTTTACTAGTTCCTATTACAGTCAGCTTAATGAAAGAAGCGTCCAGAGACGGTGCGACTGAAAAATGTGGAAAATCAGTGCTTGCAATTCAGGCATTCACAGAATCATTCTTATTCAAGTGTTCCAACTGGAATTTGTCCTTGGTTCTTTTTACAATAATAGATTAAGACAACTTTAATAGCCTTGACAGAACAAACGTTCAATAGTCAAAAGTAGAACAAGTTCTCTTTCTTCCTCCCTGCTTTCTTTATGACTAATAAGCCATTAAAAAATCCAATATCTTTTCAAGTTACTTTGGGAACCGTAAGAAAACTAGAAATGTCTTCTTCCCTAGAGTAACCTAATTACATATAATTTTACTACAGCCAGCATGCTTATTGTGTGAGTCTCTTAGGAAATGTGTTAAAAATTGCTATTTGTTTGGATTTTGTTTCATTCCTGACTGTGTTGAATGTATTCAATAGCATTACTAATAATAAACAGCAACAGAAAGGCTGAAAGGCCAATCAGTAACACTGAAAAAAAAAATTGTAAAATGTTGAATTCTTTCAATATAAATATATAGCAACACAGCTGCAAGTATCCTTACTGAGACAGCTGTTTATTTTGATTTTTGAATGGGAGGCAGTATTCACTGAGGTTTCACTTATTCTAGCAATGGCTAAATGTTTTCCTAGATCTATATTTGATAAGCAGACTTCTCTTTTTATTACTGAACTATACCACTTCAGACTATAGGTATGGGTATCTTAAAGAACCCATATCTAAAAACACAACCAAAATACACAGATGTGTAAAATTAATACGCTAAAGCAAGGATATACCAGAAGAAAGATGTCAAACCTGTTTCATACAGTGGGCTAAATAATATTTATGATGCCTACTGTAGGGCAAAATTATGTCATTAAACAGGAAGTGGTGTCATTAATTAGGACAAGACCAGAAATAAGCACTTTCTTACCTAGGAACGCATTAGCTGTAAACAATAGATGATAAAACACCCAAATCTTTATAGGAAACAGCCCAACTATCAGATGGAATATCCTGCCAGCATAGAGTTGCCATATGTCCAAGAATAGTACCAATTTTGGGGGGTTGTGTTTGCATATTGGCAATTGTGACAGAGGAGTCTATCCCAGTTTCGTGGAAGAGAATTATGGCAACCCTATTCCAGCAGGGACTCCTCAACACAGCTCAACAGCTGATGATGGTAGAACCCAATGGCAAGGAAAAAGAGCTTCTGCAAGCCACATCTGGCCCATAGTCCTTATGTTTCACACCACATGTTAGTTTTACATAGGCAGGGAGGTTTTCAATATGGGGAGGAGGTCCAGTGTGGTCAATCCCATACATGCATTCTGAAATGCTAGAATGCCACAAAAGATATGCTTTATGGACTTATTTTTATCCCCCCCATCACAAAAAAGCATTTTATCACCTTAAACTAGCACTTAGCTTTTAAATGTTCCATGCATTTCAACCCAGGGTGACCAGACGCAAAAACTGGAATTCCTGAACGGCAACCCCAAAATTCCTGATTAAAGGCCCAAATTCCTATCTGTCCAAGCCAAAATTCCTGAGAAAATTCCTAGCCACTTAAAAAAATTTGTAGGACACCCAAAAATATAGGACAAAATGTAGGACATGCTAAAATGAAGCAAAATTACTTGTATTGCTTTCCTGTATTTAATTTCAACCATTAGAGTCAATGGGACTTACTCCCAGGAAAGTGTGGATGGGAGGGTGGCCTTAATTGCCCAGCTCTCTGCTTGTCTACTCAGAAGTAAGCCTGAGGCTGCAACCCTTTGCATATGTACCTGGGAGTAAGCCCCATTGGTCATCATGGGACTTACTTCTGAGTAAGCAGGCTGTGGATTGGGTACTGGGGCTGCAGTCCTCTGCACTTACCTGGGAGTAAGCCCCATTGGCCATCATGGGGAAATGTGCTCCTAGGAAAAAATAAAATTTATGAGAAGGCTGCATGCTGCTTGCTTATAAGAAAAAGGAGGACAATGAAGACTTTTTCCCAGGCAGAAGAGTGAAAAGAGGACATGTCCTGGGAATATTGTGGTCCTGGAAAAAAGTATGGATGATAAGAAGACTCCATGTTGCCTGCTCATAAGGAAAAGGAGGAGAGTGAAGATTTTTTTCCCAGGACACAAGAGTAAAAAGAGGACCTGTCCTGGGAAGAGGACAGATGGTCACTCAGTACTTGCTTCTGAGCAGGCATGCAGAGGATTGGGGTCTAATGCTCCAATCCTATCCACACCTACCTGGGAGTAAGCTCCATTGACTAGGATGGGATTGCTTCTGAGAAGGCATGCAGAGGATTTGGGCTTTGAGGCCCCCAGTGAATGGAGAGAGAAGAGCAGCCACTCAAAGGTTCTCCCTCCCACCTCAGGAATTTTTAGTAGAGCAACACAATGAGAGGAAAAGAAGGGGTCATTTGCATAGACCCACCTTCGCAAATGTGCAAAAACAAGAAAATACCTCCTCAAAACTTGCTAGAAATAAGGTTTTTAAGCAAAATAAGATGTTTAGCAGAGAGAGGCTTCCTTCCAAGCCATCAAAGCAGAAATTGTTTCTCACACTCACTGGAAAGTACAGAGCTGTTTTAGACAACCACTTACTTAAGCATAGGAGAAGTTAGGCTCTTAATGGGAGCCTATTTGATGGCTTTTGAACATGATTAGCAAAGTGATTAGGAGGGGGAGGGATGGAGGAGCCTCCCTGGAGGGGGAAGAGGGAGAGGAATGCAGAGAAACATGTTCCTGCCAGGGAACTCCTGGCTGCTTGACCTGCATATAGTGCAAATTAAAATGGCGGTGCCCATGAGCGCTGTTTTTCCAGATATCAGCAGGGGGTTTCCTAATGTGCTGGACCCCCTGCTGTTTACCAGATGTGTCCGGGGGTTTCCGGATGTCTGGGCACCCTGATTTCAACCTCCCAATAAGAGCATTTAATTTGGCTTCTGCTGGCTTTCCTTTTTAGTACACCACCTAAAATGAATTTCCACTCTGTTTACAAGGTTACCACATGTCTATTCATATCACCTCTCTCCCTTGCAAGAAAATTGTGTGTTACAGTCAGGTCTAGAGACAGAGGCAAGCAATGGCCAAAATATTTTATCCTTTTATTATTCTTATTATTGTATGATGAAACCACCATTTTTCTTTGTCTCAGCAATCCTCTGTTTTACACTTAATAGAAATTTATTAAATCTGCTGCAGAAACAATGAGACAGTGCTAAAATGCAACCCTTTAACGTGTAACCCTAACAAATTTAGGCAGGCATAACTCACCTGGTATAACTTCGCGTGGTGGTGTGGGGAAGCCAATGCATGCCTATACACTAACCCCCCCCCCCCACAAGAGTGGGGCAGAAGTTACCTACAGCACTTTTGTAGCACCCCCAAGTCAGCACAGACCATTTGCCAGGGCTTATGCTAACCTAAATAGAGGTTAGGATTGCAGCCTGAGCGATTCAAACTAAGCAGAGAGGCAGATTGGATTTAGGCATGATGCAGTCCAGTTTGAATCCCCATTAAATGTAATGGGGCATGATTCTGAATAATCACTGAAAGAACAGAAAAGGCATGAGGGTAGTATCCTAAGGCATCTTAGTATCCATGAGGGTACTGTTCCCAGAATCCATGTGGATGCTAAAAATTTAAAGAAAATTCATTAAATAACCAAGTCCCTTTGCTCAGCTATTTATAAAAAGCCTTGCTGACCTTTGTCATGCAGGACATAGACAATCAATCACAGTGCAATGGTTAGGCAGACACATGCTGGCCTGGTGGTGTCACAAAAGTCCTGTAAAGTACTTCTTTACCTAGGGGGTTAGGCCAATGCACAGACATGTGCTGGCATTCCCACGCCACTAAAGGCAATGGAGAGATGAACTGTACTGGCTTAAATGGGTTAGGATTGCACACTATCTCACCAAGCACTTCCAGAAAAAAAATGCAAAAAAAAATGACTGCATTTTGCCAATACTCACAGGAATGCTAAGGTCACTTGCCCCGGACTGAAACCGCTCCAAGTGCTTGGAGAGTGCATGATTGATTGTCTCCAAGCAGTCCTCTTATACTTTAAAGAGGTTATTATTTTATGACTTTTCCCCCTTTAAATTAAAAGGTCCTTCTGATCCTGTAGAGATAAACCCATGAGTAAAACATCTCCTGATAATTAGGTTATAACTGTATTTCAAAAATATCAATTTCCCTTTAACAGACCAACCCCTCAATCCAGAGTAACTACTGCAGTTCATCCGTCAATACAAGAGACATTTACGTCGTTGCAGTTACAGCACCACCTAGTGGAAACCTATGAGAATTCATAGAGCAATCCAGACTAATTTTTTTTTTGCGTCGACGCAAGAACTGCCATAGTTAGTCTGGATTGAGGGGCAAATCTCTTGGGACCTTATGTTGCCATAACAAGCATTCTGTTGTCATAAGTCCCTTTACAGCTGTTACAACAATACAGGGGGAATTGTACTGGAGTTCCATATGTACCATAATTTCATAGAGCTGTTCAACAGTAGAAACTATGCCTGCAATCATAACATCCACTTAGGCCGCCATAAGCCCCAGCACAAGTCCAGTGCTGACCTGGGGTTGTCACAAAAGTGCCATAAGGTGCTTCTCCCCCACTCCTAGGTAAGCCAGTGCACAGGGAAACACCAATCCCCATGCCACCACAAGATATGTCAGGTGAGTTAGGCCAGTCTAAATTGGTTAGGATTGCACCCTAAGTCACTGTTACTGTGGTACCTCACTTAACAAGTGCCTCACTTAACAAGTGTTTCACATAACAAGCAAAAATTTCCAAGAAATCTTGCTTCACATAACAAGTTCCATTTCACTTAAAAAGCAAGTGCACCATGGGCATGCGTGCTATGCAGCCCTGATGCTCTGCATGGTGGCTCTTTAAAAGGGCTGCCAGCCAGTGCTGCTGCCTCTAACTGCCCCCCAACTTGCTCCCACCAACCACTTTGAACCTCCAGCAGCAGCCCGGGTAAGCCTCCCAAGAAAGTGTCTTTGATTGCAGTCTCCTAACTATGTCTACTCAGAAGTAAGCCCCATTGTGTTAAATGAGGCTTACTCCCAGGAAAGTGTCTTTAGGATTGCAGCCTAAGTAGACTTCATAGGATCATGCACATTGAATGTATGTTTTGAATTCAATTCCAGTGTTTTGTCATGCTTTTTACATCCAGTTAATATTTTTATATGAATATTTTGAGGGTTGTGTAACCAGTTGTCTGAGTTTCCATTATTTCCTATGGAAAAATCTGCTTCACATAAAGAGTGTTTCATTTAAAGAGCATACCTCGGGAATGAATTAAGCGCTTTATGTGAGGCACCACTGTATTCTGAAATGAAAGAGACAGGTAAAAGTACACTTTGTTGTACATTTAGATAAACAGGAAACAGTTAATAAAACTGTTTAAAAATCTGTGCACATGCTCAAATTTTACTATCAAATTCCATAATCACTCCCAGAAACTACAGAAGTTTGACCTTTCAATTGCAAACAACAGATCTGTGAGAAATTGGCCAATCATGATCCTGAATAAGAAATATGAAAACTATTGTATATTACACAATATTGATTTGGTAAATTATATTCATAATTTTAAGTGCAGTAGAAGGATGAAAAACATTAAGAAAACACTGCTTCATGATTCATGAGAGCATGCAAGACTTGAAGAGAATGGAAAAGTTTTTTTAACATAACTTAAATCTCTCTCTCTCTCTCTCTCTCTCTCTCTCTGGGACAAAAGCAGGCATGCTATCCCTATAAGACAGTGCTTCCCAATCTTTTCCTGAAGGTAAGAAAAATTACTAAGGGCTCAAACCTAACCTATTTAGGCCTGCATAACCTGCATAGGCCTTGGTTTTCTGAGGAGCTGCGGGCTTTGAAACAGCAAGGTTGACGTTTAGAGCGACGGTGGCAAAAGACTTGTGTCGCTTCTGATCAGGCAGAGGCCAGGGCTCATTGGTGAGCCTACTCTGTGGCGGCGGCTAAAAAGGTACACTTTTCTGCCACCATCACATCTGCAGAGAACCGTCCAGCAGAGCTTTTCCGTGTAGTTCAGGGTCGACTCTTCTGACGTGGTAGAGCACACGGAGGCTCGCTATGACGGGTTCGCTCAACACTTTGCGGACGAGGTTGATCAGATCCGGCATGACTTGGACGCCACTTTAACAACACCCAACAATGTCCCTGAGGCACCTGTCCTATCCAACTTTTGGGATTCTCTCCAGCTTTTAGAACCTGAGGATGTGGACAGGATTCTCTGTAGTGTGAGACCATCTACTTGTCCGCTGGACCCTTGCCTAGCATGGCTAATTAGATTGGCCCGGATGGACTGGCCGAATGGACAGGGAGAGTGGTGAATTCCTCTCTGAGGGAAGGGGTGTTGCCTTCTGCACTAAAGCAGGCGGTGGTTCACCCCCTCCTGAAGAAACCCTCCCTGGACCCTAATAACTTAAACAACTATTGGCCAGTCTCAAACATCCCTTTTCTGGGCAAAGTGGTCAAGCAGGTGGTGGTGTCCCAGCTTCAGAGGGTCCTGGAAGAAGCTGATTATCTGGATCCCTTCCAATCTGGTTTCAGGCCGGTGTTTGGGACAGAGACTGCCTTGGTCGCCTTGGTGGATGACCTACGCAGGGGAATGGAGAGGGGGAGTGCATCCCTGTTGGTCCTGCTGGACCTCTTGGCGTTCTTTGACACCATTGACCATGGTGTCCTTCTTGGTCAGTTGGCCGGGTTGGAGATTGGAGGCACTGTTTTGCAGTGGTTCCGCTCCTTCCTGGCTGACAGGTCCCAGAAGGTGGTGCTGGGGGATGCTTGCTTGGCACCCTGGCCTCTTCGGTGCGGGATGCCAAAAGGTTCCATTCTATTCCCCATGCTATTTAACATCTACATGAAGCCGCTGGGAGAGGTCATCCGGAGGTTTGGAGTGAGGTGTCACCAGTACGCTGATGACAACCAGCTCCATCTCTCCTTTCCTCCTGAGTCCAAGGAGGCAATTGAAGTCCTGTCTGGAGGCAGTGGGGGACTAGATGAGGGTGAACAAACTGAGATTAAATCCTGATAACACAGAAGTTCTCCTGGTCCGGATGTCCTTGACTTGGGTATTGGAATATCATCCTGTTCTGGATGGGGTTGCACTCCCTCTGAAGGAGCAGGTTTGCAGCTTGGGGGTTCTCCTGGATTCATAGCTGCTCCTGGAGTCCCAGGTGGCAGCTGTGGCCAGGGGAGCCTTTGCTCAGCTTCGGCTGATTCGCCAGCTGCAACCATACCTGAGTTGCTCTGATCTGGCCACGGTGACCCATGCCTTAGTGACATCAAGACTGGGTTATTGTAATGCATTCTACATGGGGCTGCCTCTGAAGATGGTCCAGAAGCTTCAACTAGACCAGAATGCGGCGGCCCGTGTGGTTGCTGGGGCTCGTTGGTTCAACTCTGTCGGGCCACTGCTTCAGCAACTACACTGGCTGCCCATTCATTTCTGGGCTGAATTCAAAGTGCTGGTCCTGACTTTAAAGCCCTAAACAGCTCAGGTCCAGGGTATCGGAGGGACCACCTTCTTCTGTACAATCTGACCAGTCATCTGAGGGGGTCCTACTGACTGTGCCACTACTAAGAGAGGTGAGAGGTGTGGTGGCCAGAGATAGGGCCTTCTCTGTGGCGGCACCCCGGCTTTGGAACTCCCTCCCCTTAGAACTGAGGAAAGCTCCCTCAAGACAGAGCTTCAGGTGGAGTCTTAAAACTTTTTATTTCAAAAAAGCTTTTTTAATGGGGCAGAGGTGGGGGGGGCTGTTGTTTTATTGTTTTTGCTGTTTTACTGTTTTTAACATGTGTTTTTAGCCTGTTGTTTTAATTGTTTTTAGTCTTTGTATAATCTAATTGTAGTTTAATGTTGTTTTAATCTGTATTTATGACCTATTTTTAATGGTGTTTTATTGTTCTTTTAATTTTGCTGTTAGCTGCCTTGAGCTCCCTTTTGTTAGGGAGGAAAGGCGGGATATAAATAAATAAATAAATAAATAAATAAATAAATAAATAAATAAATAAATAAATCAACCAACCAACCAACCAACCAACCAACCAACCAATCAATCCATCACCTGGCATAACTTCCTGTGGTGGTGTGTGGAGGCTGGTGCATGCTCTGCCCTGGAGTTGTTAGGCCAGTGCACGGACATCTGCTTGCCTCCCCACACCCCCATGAGAACAGGGGACAGGTGAGTTTTGATGGCCTAAATTGATTACAATTGTGTCCTCCATCTTTGTGGGGACAAGCCAAAGCAATGGCACTTCTGTGTTCTTGTTTGTGAAGTAAAAGAAACAGGGGATTTTGACTTAGAGTTACTACGGGGAGTCCTTGCTCTGGTGTTAGAACAATTTACTCTGGATTGCAATATGAATTTCCCATAGGTTTTCACTAGGTGGTGCAGTAACTGCGGGTACACATAATGTCTCCCGTAGTTACTCTGGATTGTGCCCTTAGCCAGGGGAGGTACCCATGTTTTGTGACATCTCCAGCCTCCACCAGGTAAGTCCAAATACCCCAGTGTTTTTTTAATTTGATGATTGTGCAAATCTAACAGTGCCATTACCACTGTCTCACCATTACAGCCAGCTCGCCGCTCCCCTAAGGATGAATGTAGTGTTTCTGTTTACCCTGAGGGAGGGCTGTGATCCCAAGGTTGAGACCCACTGCTTAAAATATTTGTGTTTGATGCTTCCAATAAAGTGTCATAGACAAAAAATGCATTGTATTCTATCATCCATCCAGTGAACCTGGCCCAGCACTGGAAACACTTGTCTTGTATTCACAATCCACAAAGTATCATTAAGAAATTATCACAAAGAATATGTATCTTTGCAATATAGTCACCTGTAGTACTTTTATACAACACTTGTAAAAAAAGTGATAAAATTGCAAATTGAAGTTACTGCTTTTTATTTCTTAAGACAGACAAGATACAACCATATAGATTTACAAAGAATGTCAATGACTCACCACACTTTTGAAATCATTTCTTTAATTTACGAATAGCCTTATCACAGACCCAGCAGAGGCTCATAACCAAGAGAACCATAATTAAAGCTAAGGGCAGAAATTTCAGATTAAACCAGGAATATTCTTCAAACACTTTTGAATTTCACATAAAGTAAAAGCCATTTCTGAAACATTCCCATAGAACATTTTTTTGTGTCCTGCAACAACAGATTGCAATTTGCTCTTTGCTTCTACATGTGTGACTTAAACTCTCCCAACATTAGTGTGATAAAAGGCAATATTGCAAAATTAATAACATGAGCTCATATTATCATTTTATTCAGAACACTTTTATTCAGAAACACTTCTAGTTCAACTTTTTTTGTTTTCTTAATAAATACTATCTAGTAGGGCAAACAAACCTACAAGTAACTCTAATATTCTGTTAAACTAAGGCACTGCAAAGAGCACATAATCTGCTCTTTCAATTTCTCCAGTGATTAAGTCTTGACTCATATGACATTTCTTTAGTCACTAGTCATGTGAGTAAACAGCAAGGCTGACCTCTCCAGAAAAATACTTTGTGTTTTACTATCAACTGAGCAGCTCTCCCAAGTGTTAAAAAGTTTTGTTCTCCAAAACTGAAATTTATTGTCACAATTTTTCCTTGGCTCATGTGAGAGACGTTTGTTGACAACTTCTGAGAGCGAGCGAATACGGCTGTATACTCAGGTTAGAAGGGGCTCCACACCTTGCTATATGGTCTCTAATGGCAGCACAATATGGTTTAGGTTAAGATACTCTATCTTGTAAAATATAATCCCATAATAAAAAACAAAACAAAATGGCAATGAGCTGAAGAGAAAGAGCTTAGTCTTTAACTTAACCTGATTCTTTAGTCTTTAACTCAGAACATCTGCAACAACTGAGAGTAAAGGGATTAGTATTTCAACTGTTGCCTCAAGGAGTTTTTGGCATGTCAAGCCCTTTAATTTGAGTAATTTGAAAACATCATACAGTGCAATCATAAGCATGTCTACTGAGATGTAAGTTCAATTATAGTCAATGGGGCTTATTCCCCTTATAGCCAATGCATCTTACTTCCAAAAAGTGCAGATAGGATGGCAACAAGAGTGAGAGTTCACTAAAATCCTACAATAATTAATGATTACTGTCTCAAATATACTTGGAATACTGGGATAAATCACCTTATAAATTTACAGATAAATAATACTTTGCATTACCAGTTCTGCTTCATCTCTCATTTCAAGAATTTAACAAGAATGGTTTAAGGATTCCATTTTCTTCTTGTCTTCCATTAAAATTATTTCCCAGTTATTCCAACTTGACTGTATCATGTACATATGACATACATATAATAAACTGTTCTAGAAATATTCTGCATAGATAAACTTGACAGCTAGGAATTAACTGAGTAGCACAAAAGAACCAAATGCTTATATCAAATTCATTTTCATTTTCCCTGACAGTTGTTATACTGCAGCAAATAATCTTGCTTTAAGTTGAGAACAGTCTTCTGTCTCTCTTCAAAATAGATAAGCTTCCTTCAGTGTTAACATTACTTATGGCACACTCCTAAGATCTCCCTGTGCTTCACTGGTGCAGACCATTGCAAATGTGCCAATAAAATGTGTTGCAACAGAGTGCCAGTTTGCAGGGTTGGCAGTCAGACCTGAGCTAACCGGCCTGTTCTAGAATAAGGAACAGCACCCACCAGAGTGGGAAAGTACTATGCCTTGTGGCACAGGGGTGAAGGTGGAGGGCAGGGGTGAAGTGAGGTTCAGTGACTGAAGCAGGGATGGGTGGATTGGCCTGGGAATGAGATCAGCAACACTGGTGTGTGCAGTATCCCATCCTCTTTCTTGGTCCTGATATGCCAACACGGGTCAACTTGTGTTGTGCCAGTGATACTGCTGGCTCAGTTCTGTGTAGACCCACACTGACACTGGCCTTTCCTCTGGCACAAATATCCCCTTATCCGGTGGTGGGATTCAAATAAATTAACAAGAGGTTCTATGTCCCATTAGTAACCGGTTCTCAGAACCAGGTGCTCAATAGCAAAGGGTTCTATAGAATGTGTGAGAACCCCCTGAAGCCCACCACTGCGCCTTATCCCAAGGATTATCTCTGCTTGCTAAATTTCCCCTCAGGGTCAAAGTAAGCCACACTACCACCACTGCATCGGTGTGGAGGAATGCAGATAGGAATGGGTTGTTAATACTTATACATACATTTCTCAAAAGTATTTTTCTCTATACAATTCACAAAGCTTACAATTTACAAATTACTATGAAAGTAATCACTCCTTTGGAATTAAGTTGCATTTGAACTTAAAAAAACTGCCCAAATAAGCACTAATTTAAATACCATATTGCATATTTTTCTCTCTTGGAAATTATTGTTTTAGTTGAGTTACTGTTTCAATTTCAGGGTCGCCATGATTAGCTCCACTACTCAGCAAACTGGAGAAAATGCCTGAAGGGTCCTCTGAGGGTCAAACAAGATGAGAAAAGTTAATGTGTCCTCAATTTCAATCTGTTTAAATGTACTTTTTTAAAAAAAAATGAATTGAGGGGGATGTTGACCACTGTGAGCAGTGAAATGTTAAATGTTTATATTCCTATATTCATAAAAATCATGCTGAGCCTGTGGGATACAGTATATACAATGCAACATTTCGCCACACTGGCAGGCAATATCACAGATTCTTCTCCAATATATTGGCAATTTATCAAAGCTACAGAAAAGCATACAGGAAAGTTGGTGAATATGAACTTTGAAAAAGGGAGTCTATAAGAATGAATGCAGTTGAATGCAGCAAGAACATTAGGCCTATCACTAGAAAGGCTCCTCATTTTCAACATATTTTCTGATTTTCAAGATTTTCTGACATTTGTTACTAGTTTGCACTATTACCAAATTGACCCTGATGGTGGATGACAAAACTAATACATCCATACAGCCGTACCCAAACTTTTTAACCTCACTACCAAAAAATGGGCTGCTTATAGTCTATTAAAATAAACAATGCTGTAAAATATTGCAACAAATTGAAGTACAGTCAGAACGCAGATTATATGACTTTGATACCATACTTTTATTGCAAAATGAAGCAGCAGCCCAGGGCCATTTCCATAACACAAGTGCTTCATTATAATGTAATAACTTCCAAAAGGTCACATTATTTTTATGATTTCATTTAGGCTACAAAAAGGTCATTCAATATAGGGACATTACAATGAGTTTATTTTGGAAAGTAAAATGTGTTCAGATGATAGATATTTGGGATTCTGCTTTGTAGTGAATGTACAATAAACTGAAAATACTTGCATTTTAATGTTTCTAGGATGTCATCACATTTCCAAAATGTACAATCTTTTCCCCATAATAAAAACAATAAACAGAAAGCACAGGCAACTTCCTCTGTTTTTTAAAAGATCAGTTTGTGATTGAACCTGTGGTGGAGGCAGCATTGCTTGGAGGCATAAGTTCTGTGCTGATCTGGGGGTGTCACAACAGTGCCATACTTCTGCCCCACTCCTGGGGGGCGGGGGGTTAGACCAGACATATGCTGACCTCCACATATCACCATAGGAAGAAATGCCAAGTGAGTTAGGCTGGCCTAAATTGGTTAAGATTGCACCCTAAATCAATGATGGAAAACACTTTAAAAGCAATTATATGATCCCAGCTGGACAGCATTGATAACCATATCAATCAATAAACCAACAATACATATACTGCTTTTCAACTAAAAGTTCACAAAATGGTTTACAGAGAAAATGAAATAACTAAGGCCCATATCCTAAAGTCAAATTAAGCCCTTTGCTCTGGAGCAGT
This sequence comes from Cryptoblepharus egeriae, assembly GCA_030015325.1. Classification (NCBI taxonomy): domain Eukaryota; kingdom Metazoa; phylum Chordata; class Lepidosauria; order Squamata; family Scincidae; genus Cryptoblepharus; species Cryptoblepharus egeriae. Next base: position 30,931,631 of record JAREYC010000006.1, on the reverse strand, counting down.
TAAGGTGACTTTCCATAAGATAACACTAGAGGGTGACGTAACTGCATGGACCCATAACAGCTCTGGATTTTGCCCTAAGGCCATCTAAAGTGCTCTGCTGTTAAGAAAGAAAGAGGTGATCCAAAACCAAACACCTCACAACTGCTGAACAAAGTCATAGCATGGGGCTATTTGCTCTTTCACCTCTCTCCATAAAGCCCGGGATACAATCAATGAACCCTGCAGTTTGTAAAAAGATGAATCAGTAAATGCAAATTGTATTGTGAAATTTTAATAGTGCTTTATTTTATTTATTTATTTGAAGGTAAAGTACATTTTAATCAATTAAAGGCCATGGAATCTGGCCTAAAGAAAGACTATGAATAATTTACAAGTTTGTCCACACACTGCAACATTATTTTGAGGATGCTGAGCTAGATTTCCATAATGAAGTAATAGCATTTTCAATCAATTGTGAGGGGAAAAAACCTGTAAGATTAAATTGGCTGCCCATCTCATTATAAATATTATAAACTGTATCTATTTCAACACTGCATGAGGAAATAGGTTCTTGCATTCCATGATAACACCAGAGTCATGACTTGAAAAAGTTTTCCTTTGACCTTATAATATTACAGAATTAGAATCATAACCTTAATCAGATGCACATGAAAAAACCTGTTAGAATATAACTTCCTTTCTTAAAGGACTTTTAGGAGAGTAATTTAAGGCGATCTTTTCTTCCCATTATGGATTAATGAAACATGCATAGAGTGATTTAGTAACAGATTTAAAAAACTGAATTCAAATTATATGTTATTAAAAACAAAATTCAGCCTTTATATAAACTACACGTTAACCAAAAAGACAATTTTCATTTTAACGCAGATGAAGTTGATTGAAGTCACAGACCTAATCATGAAACTAATCAAAATTCATTTTGCAAGACATACATATGTGTAAAGATTAGCAGATTGCTTGTTTGACAGTAAGCACATAGATTTTCCAAATTTTACTTTGAAAAAATTGTACTTAAGTGAGCAGCTGATTGAAAGCAAGGTTTTAACATATGAATTACAAATAACAAGATTCAAAGATTATAAAACAGCCACTGGTTTTACTCATACTAAACCAGAGGGAACCTGGCTGAAAAGTAGGGCAAATTCATTGAGAAGTCCCAAATATCACATGGAAGGGTATTTATACTCTGAAATTGCTTGTGATAAAATGTATGGGAGGGTCAGGCCTATATCCTAAAGTGAAATTAAGCCCCTTGCTCCAGAGCAGTTAAGATGACTTTCCATAAGATAACACTAGAGGGTGATGTAACTGCATGGACCCGTAACTGCTATGGATTTTGCCCTAAGACAAAGATTCCTGTTGCTTGAAGTGGCATGCCAAATGCTGCCCTCCTTACCCAATGATGTGCCAATCTCTGCTCCTCCTACTTTCCAATATTTGAATATAGCACTCTCCAACCTCTACATTTCCTTCTCATCTGTCTCCTGTTTTCAAAGCACAGAAGGCTAGAAGGTTGACAGGATAGGCGTTCCTGATTAATCTGCTGGGCAATTTCAGCTGGCTTCATGGATGGGCCAACTCTGATGACTGAAATCTCCTCTCACCCCCTATTCCCTTAAGCACAATGGCTGCAATCCTAAAGACACTTTCCTGGGAGTAAGACCTACTGAACACAATGGGCCTTATCTTTGAGTAGACACGGTTAGGACTGTGCTCTTACTCCCACAGAGTTTGAGAACCAATGCAGTAAATAATTCACTTTCAGAAAAAGAAATTATAGGTGTTATTGCTGTAACCCTTATCATATCATAACTCATAAGCTTATCAACTCCACAGAAATGCAGAAAACTGGAGATTTGCATAGCTGTCAGTCAAAGATTAGTAACAAAATCCGTAAGATACAGACAACAGTTATAGCTTGTATATGAATAGACTTATAATAGACTTATTGTAAACAGGAAGAATAAAATATTGTCATAGAAGACAATTGTGGTGAATCTCTCTCTTTCTCTCTCTCTCTCACCCGCTCCCACAATGAAAGCTATAAAAGTAAAGGATTTCAAATCAGAATTCACATGGTACTCCTTTAATGCTTGTGAAATGAGTAAGTTGTTATCAACAAAGAGCATCTCCAATCCTAGCTGTCCTCACCAACTCCATGACCAAATTTAGTCATGGAGCCATTCTGATGGGACAACTATCCTTGTAAGCAAGTTGTACAAGTCATACTTGCACAACTTCAAAGTGCAAGTACAAAAAAATAGATCAGTTTAGGACAGGATAAAAGCAATAAGGGCCATCAAATCACAAAAGAAGATCTTTTGATAAACTTTCCCCACAAAAGACCTCGTATGATTCTATGGAAGGAAAAGACATAAAAAGCTGTGGCATTGTACTCTTGTATCTTTTGACCACTCTGTCTGCCTTATTGATGCCTTTTAGTGCTGCAATGCCCCACTGCAGCCTCAATCCATTCTACAGGCCAACACCCAATATTGGTAATGTCCCTTTCCTTCACATCTTTCCCCCAACTTCCTCCCCAAGCACAACTAAATCTGCTATGTTAGTGTGAACAGATCAGTGATTCAACATCAAACATATTTTCCATTGACTTAACTTTCTGTAAGTGGTGCCCCTTGCACACTTGAAAATTAGCTGAGGAGGAAACTTATGCAAAGTTCTGTTTCAGTAACTACTTTTTTGTGAAATTGCTGTTTGGTTAATGCATCATCAAACATGTAGATGTTGACATGAAAACCATAACTCATAAGAATTCAGCTCAAACACTAATTACTATACAGGACATATGCATAATTTAGATTACTACAGAAGTCAAAATATTAGGAATATTATAGGTAGTCTGCATTGAAAAAGACAATCGCTGTGACAGTGTTTCTAAAGGAAATTAATAAGGATGCTTACATACGTTTAGATGCAAAATTCCTAGCTTCAAGCATAGGCTTTATTTATGAAGCGGACGTCATAGCCTAGGATTTATGCATTATCTTCCCTGTGCAAGTAAACACATTTTCTTTTCTAATGGGAACATCTCAATGAAGTTGCTAATTATAGCACAAACAATTTGAGTACTCATTTTTATTATGAAAAATGTATGGGATATTTCATTTTTTCATGACTTCACAAGTCAGAGCATACCCAAGAGAAAGAAAAGTAGAATCTCAGAACTGAAAGGGAGTGAAAAAGCTTCTAGTTCAGCTCTATATAAACAGATAAGGCAAAGGTCCCTAACCTGTGATGCTTGGCATGGTAGGCAAGGCTGCATCACATTAACACTGTGCACTAAGAGGAGCCCACCTGTCCACACCCCATTACTAATGTCTGAAGTGGCAAGAGAGGACTCCAAGCCCAGAAGTAACATTATAATGACATTATAATAATGATATATAATAATGACATCATTGCCAGTGATGTCTGGAGCCACACACTTTGTCTGCAGTGTGGAGGGAGATGTAACACAAACTGGGTACGTCTGAGAAGCTAAGGTGTTCCTTAAACAACAGTACATTGTCTGAACTCCATGGCTCCAGATAACACAAGTAACCAAGTAAAGTTACATCATAAAAACCCATTTGATGAGGTTTCCTAATCAAAACATTATTGGGTTGTAACCAGTGATGGGCTTCAAAGAAATTAAGAACCGGTTCTCTGCCCATCTGGCAGCCACTTTTAAATGGCTATTTTTAAACTTTATATGTACTATCTCTTGTTAAGAGCCGGTTCTATAGAGTAGGTGCGAACCTGCTGGTGCCCACCACTGGTTGTAACTCCATGACAGCAGCATGCAGCAAACACACCACATATTAGATTTACCAGGTTGTCATAGGTCTGATGACAGGTATGAGGAATCTCTTCTTCATATATTATTTTACTGCTCAAGACAGGATTAATGCTTATACTATTTACTTGAAACTTCTATTAACAGAAATGGCCTTACTGATATTAACCTTACAATTCTAAAGACATTTTCCTGTGAATAAAACCAGCTGAACACCATGGAGCTTATTTTTGAGTAGATACGGTTAGGATTGTGCTCAAATGATGGTGACCCAGAAGAAATGAAACAGGTTGCAGGGAGAATTAAGTAGCACACAACTATCCATAACACAAGAATGTATGTGAATGTATAACTACTCACAAGAGGAGTGCATGACTTAGCCACCAAAAGTGTATAAGGATTGAAGAATGATGTTTTCTTATATAGCATGCAAGCTTTATAGCATGACACAACTTGCATCCTTAATTGTGCAATTAATAATGTCTCAATTTCTCCACAGGCTTTGGAGTACAGGTGTAATCAAATTATATGCATTTTATTTATATGTGTTTTTGGGCGCAATCCAGAGTAACTATGGGGAGTCCTTGCTCTGGTGTAAAAACAATTTACTCTGGATTGCAATATGAATTTCCCATAGATTTTCACTACGTGGTGCAGGAACTACAGGTGCACATAATGTCTCTTATGTGCTCCCATAGTTACTCTGGATTGTAGGGTTAGTCTCAATACAAATTAGGTTGGCTCTTTAAATTAAAAAATAAACATCCTTTGAGTAGCAGTTAATGGCTTAGAGGCAGCCAGCTTACTACGGCAACATGGCAGGCAATTAAGCTTGCCTTAGAAAAGTTCAGAAAGGGTTATCACTTCTAAATTGCCTCTGAGCTGAAACAAAGTCCTTTTAAGCCACTTGAAAGGGAACTTCATATTGTCTTGATTCATTGGCTGCCTTATCATCATGGTAAACAATTGCTTTCGTAAAATGGGTAATCACAGAGGTTCCTAGAACCAAATGTCACAGATGGGAAGGTTCAACCTGTATGCGTTCAACCTGGATGTGTCAAGATGAAACTGTAATCTGGTGCACTGCTTTTCAAGTCTGATTTCAAAACATATCTGCAGCAGGTTGTCCCCTTTCTAACTTGGGAAAAAAAGACCTAACTGACATATTTAATAAGTAGATAAGTTATTTTCATACCTTTTTTCATCTCATGGTACACCATCAGTTGTTTTTACCATTGACAAGGCACACCATTCTGCTCAAATCCCCACATTTTCCTATTAATACATGTCTCTCCCCAAATTCCCGCAGCACACTGGTTGAAAATCACTGAAGTAGATAGTGAGGTTTTTTTCATACCCTGTGTGTGCAATTCTGTGCCTGTTGAGGGTGGAGAGACAGGGACATGTCTTTGCATTGGCCTAGCCCTCCCAGGAGTGGTGCAGAATTGCCTAATGGCACTTCTGTGACATCCCCAAGTCACTACAGGACATGTGCCAGGATTTATGCCAGCCTAACAGGGGGTTAGGATTGCATCGTAAGAGACATACTTCCTTTGCTTCAGTTAAATAAACCATGTTGAGGCAATAAGTCTAAAATCTTTCCATGCTTCAGACATCTCAATCAAGAAACCCTTTTCAAGGTACACTCCATTAACACATATTGTGTTCAGTCCATTAAACACTGCCACTAAGATATTCCAACACAAATGTTTGTTTTCAAAAGCTGTGGTAGAAAACTAAAATGGAATTATAAAAGCACTTCTATTTGAAAATTATATTTCTGAGGACAAGGAAAATTATGCCTCATCTTAATTTTGTTTGTTCAGTCATGCAGAAACACTGCTCTTTAAGTGGAAGTGGTCTCCGTTAGACCTTTGTTCATGCTAGCTTCAGATGGTTTCTCTTGGCTTCTGTCATTAGTAATAGCACTGCATGCTGAGGAAAGTATAAACAACAAATGTGAAAATAGATTACAGATGCCTTCCCCCCCCCCCCGATTTGTATAGAGGTTATCACAATATAAATAAGGGACTTCTTTAAGAAGTCCTTTTATCCCTCCTCTTTTGAAAGCTTTTCTAAACCCACTATTTTAACAAAGACTTTTTCCAACCACATCACATAACCACGGAAGACAGCTTGATGTTTTAAGGCAACATCTTTTTTATAAGATTGGACAAAGGGAAGGAGATTAACTACATATTCCCATCAATACTATTTAACTTTAGTAATGGTAAATCCACTACTCTCCAGAGAATGGGTGGTGCAATTGTATGGATTTATCCACAAGGATAATATTATCTTAGTATTAGTATACTATCTTGATATTAGGATAATATAATCGGAAAACAGTATCCGATGTAAAACAGAAGCCTGCTGCTTTTCTACAACCCCTAACCAAAGCAGAACATCATCTATTCTATAACAGCATATTTATAAACTGCTGTACCCCTTAGGAAAATGTACTGGTGATTTGGTATACATATGCTCATATAATTGCTGAAAAGGTTTAATTTAGAAAGAACAAGCAGAGTATTATAATTTGTGTTTTTTCCATCTTCAATCCAGTCTAACATTTTCATAACTTTGACACTGTGCAGCTGATTCCTGAAGAGAGACAATGTCTGCTGAAGATGGATTCTCTTGTTCTGTACCTCATAATTTTCTAGTGAGTATGGAAGAGATCAGTAAATTATAAAGTGGAGAAAAGTTCAAACAACACCATTCAGGAAGTGACTGAAGAAAGTGAAGGAGGTGAAAATAGTTATTTACTGTACAATTGAATTGTACAATTGCTGAGCAGTTTATTGTACGTTTCTTCTAGAAACAGCAAGGCTATTCACAATATAGTCCTTAAAATGAAATTCAGAGTCAAATCAGATTTAAATAAATTACCCTCCAATCCAGAGTAACTATGGGAGCACGTAAGAAACTTTATGTGCACCCGTAGTTACTGCACCACCTAGTGAAAACCTATGGGAAATTCATATTGGAATCCAGAGTAAGTTGTTCTTACACCGGAGCAAGGACTCCCTGTAGTTACTCTGGATTTTGCCCTTAAACTGCAAACCTACACACCCTTTCCAGGAAGCAAATCTCAATTAAATCAATTGATGTATGTGTAAGAAACATAGAACTGGGTCTTCAAATATATTTTTCCACTGTTTCTTAATTCATGGATTGGTCTCAGACTTATTTCTGTGTTGTCTTGCCTAAGATTATACAAATGTCCCAAGATGCTGTTTAGTTTTTTAAAAACTGTCTCATAGACAATTGAAAGTTTTAGGGTGCAATACTAAGCTCCAGTTAGGCCAGACTAAGCCCTGACATAAGTCCTGTGCTGACCTGGGGGTATCACAAAATTGCTGTGAGACAATTTTGTGCCATTTCTGGAAGAGGATTAGGGTAGTACACAGATATGCGCTTGCCTCCCTACATGACCATGGAAATAGGAAGACTGAGTTGTGCTAGCTTAGGTTAGGACTGCACCCTTAGTCATTCTCTGGGAATTATCACAGAAGCAGTGATAAAAGTAGCCAAGAATGTCATACTATTCACACACATCCCAAATTACAATATAACTCAATTGCAAAAAGATTTCTAAAAATGGTGCAAACATACTTAAGAAAGGAATCTTATGGGTACCAATTAAAGCAACGGCATCTCTGGTCACTACCACCACCTTCTGGCAGTCTCCACAGACTGGAGGCATGTCTCCATTCACTAACATTTCATATGATCCAATTGTTTTGGAGAGATCAGTCCATATATCTAGACATCCATAAAGAGGGTTTCTTGCCATGGCTTGTTAAGTTGGCTAGAAAGTGTTTGGAGACAATGAACCAGAAATTTACTCTTAGAATTCAGACACATAAAAACATTTGAGATTATTGCTGCAGTAAAACTATGAGGGCTGAAAGCCTGTGAAGGTAATTAGGAAGTTCTCATTTTCCCAAACCTCAGACTGCGTTTTTGCAATAGCTGCAAAAGGCTGGATTCTGAAACAGCATGTTATAAAGATTGATTTTCATCTTGAAAATGTCAGACTTCCTGTTTGTAATGGTCAGAAAGGTTTTCTGAAACAGCAAAGTTCAAAAAGTCATCAACCTGACAGATCTTTGACACATCATGATAGGTGCAACATATCCAGTACTTTATTGCCAGAAATGTCCTTCAACAGAATGAGGCAATCAATGAGGAATAATAAATCACACTTGGAGAGGAACCATAGCTAACCGTAAATGTGCGAGAGGAGGAGAACCACTGGCAATATTCATCTCTGGATAATTGACACCTACTTCTAATATTCAACACTTAATACTTTCACTCTCCTTTTCTTTTGCCACATATGAGATTTGACTCAAGATTCAATGGGACAGGAACAGTAACTAGATGAAATTCTCTCTGCTCAATGGCTGAACATTTATCAACCCTGATGAGACAATGGCTCTTTAGGGGTAATGGTGTGGTGAATAAAGAACCATTATACCTTTGCCACTACCTTGGTCTCCAATGAAAAGAGGGCATGGCCAATACCTCTAGAGATTCAAAACAGCCTGATCTGAAGGAGCATCAAATAAATTATTCCAGAGGCACCATCCAAAGCTGAACAGGCCCACTTATTAAAATATAATAAATAAGTAACCATTTCCCTCTGGTTTGTGGAGTTAGAACCACCATTGGCATATCAACCATTGTTCAGTTGAAAGTATTTCCTGTTAACTAAATGCATTTCTTGTTACCATCCAAATATCTAGGATTAATGCATGCCCACAGCAATTTCTAAATATTTTTTTTAAAAATCCCTTTGATTTGAGATCAATATATATTTAGATGGTTCAAGATTTAGGCATGCTTTAAATTTATCTTGCGCCTTTATTGCTAAATGGATTAACATCAAGTTTAAAAAAGGGGAGTGTAGTTCTAGAATGTTTCCCCAAGCCAAATTAGAAGAGACTGGATGGAGGGCTCAAATTCTGTGGCCAATATAGGTTCTGAGCCTGAAATTGTAGAGGTTTGTCCACCTCATTTTAATTTAATGGAAATCTGTCCATTTCAGTCTCATAAATACAAGAACAAAAAATACAAACTTTTCGACAGGAGGACCACATCCCCCCAAATCCAGAGTAACTACGGGAGCATGTAAGAGACTTTTTTGTGCACCCGTAGGTACTGCACCACCTAGTGAAAACCTATAGGAAATTCATGTTGGAATCCAGAATAAGTTGTTCTTACACCGGAGCAAGGATTTACTCCCTGTATTTACTCTGGATTTTGCCTGCCTGCCCATCCATCCATCCATCCATCCATCCACAGTATTTATATACCACTTTTCAACGAAAAAGTTCGCAAAGTGGTTTATAAAGAAAATGAAAAAATAATAGGTAATGGGTCCCTGTCCCAAAAGGGCTCACAATCTAAAATGCAAAAAAAGAACACCATCAGCAGCCACTTGAACAGACATTGCTGGGGTGTGTACCAGTGATGGGATTCAAAGAAATTAACAACCGATTCTATGCCCATCTGGCAGCCACTTTTAATTGGCTACTTTTAAACTTTATTTGTCCTATCTCTCGTTAACAACCAGTTCTATAGAGTAGGAGCGAACCTGCTGGAGCCCACCACTGGTGTGTATGACCAGTTACTCTCCCCCTGCTAAATAAAGGAAAAACATCCACTTGAAAGAGTATCTCTTGCCCAGTTAGCAGTGGTTATCATCTCTCTGACACCATGTCAGGGGCCAAAAAACTAATTAAATTTCAAATTTGAATAAATTTACCAATAAGAATGTATTGGAATGAATTACAAAGCTTGTCCAGGGGCCGGATAGAGGGATCTTGAAGCTTGCTGAGGGCTACGTCTAGTGCCAGGGCTATAGACCCCTGGTCTTTACTATCTCAAAATAAATAATTATTTCTATCAGTTAATGGAAACAAAGCTGTACTGAGGCTTCAGATCCACCACTCTATTCTTTAACCTCTGTTAAGCTTGTCCAGTTTTCCCTCTCTGTCAGTCAGTATAGTGACAGCTGTTTCAAGTGTATCTGGTGAATTATGTCCCTGTCTTCCTGGAACACACTATTATTGATTATCACTATATCAAGGACTTTACCTTAAATGTAGTGTGGATGCATTTAATTTTCTTTCAGAACAAACCCATATATGAGATTAATTATAGTAAGTTTAAAAGAGTAAATCTTCCATTAATTCACTGGAGTATTTCAAAAGAAGCCGTATATGATTTATAAGAATGTCTCAGAATACTTCCTGTCATTATCACTATATGTACGGTAATACTGTCTATGATGGAATCCAAGGAGGAAAAAAAGAAAATGCATATATACCACCTTGTGCCTTTGACCACAGCATCAACAAAATATATGCAAATATAAATTAATTTATAGTCCAATCCCTATGATCTTTTCAATTATGGATTTTTTTTAAAAAAAGGCTTCTTTTGTCTCTTCAAAAGCCTCTTCTGCTGTATTTCTCTTTTTCAGATGATCCATTAACATCCCCAGTAGGTAGGATGAACTTCTTCACCAAAAATGATAACCTTGTTACAAAGTGAAAGGAATAGAATACTGTACCAGGAATTAGTTTTCTCAAAGAGATCATCGGTCCTGCAGTAGATGAAGGGCTATCCTGTCCTGAATGTCTCTTGCTAAACCAATGATAATAGTTCACAGATGGCTTCAAACTGAAAAGGTATACAAAGATGGTATCCCACACAGAATTTTTTGGCCTCGCTATGTGTGATGGTTTTCACCATCCTGAAGCTGTGGAATGTTAACTGTGATATATCCCATGCATCATCATGCTTTCTGGATAAAATACCTATAAAAGAAAAACTACAGCTGTAAAAAAAAATTAATAATGCTAGTTTATTTTTTTCTGAGCTTGCATGCAAAACTATCCTTTCATTGTAAGAATTCAAATAAAATGATAATAATACCACCTATATAAATTTTAAAAATCAACTCCTGCACAGCTTGCCACTTTCCCTTTTGAACTTCGAGTAAGGATCAGTGACTGCCTTAACCCACCTTTTACAATCAAAGTGAGCAGCAGGCAAAGAAAATCCTTGCAAGTGAGAGAGGCAGAGAGCATGCTGAGCACAGAGTTCACACTGTGCCTGAATGAAGGTGAATCAACTCAGCAGCTTGTTAACAACTGGAATAAAGAAGTGATGAAGGTTGGGGAAGTTGAACAAGGTTTCTGGAAGAAACCGCCATGCGATCAGGCTCTGAACATGGAGGAAAGCAATGGCAAAGATAAGCAATGGCAAAGATAACTGTCAGGTAAGCTGTGGATAGCAAATGAGAGGCTGAGTTTGGAGTATAGTGCACAAATGGGTCCAGGAGCACCCAGTGGGAAGCAGCTATAAAAAAAAACAAAAAGATCTGCAATTTGGTAAGAGATCTGGAAGCAGGACTGAATCAAAATGGTCCTGAAAACAAGATGGTGGGTGGAATGAAAAAGAGCTATATGAGAACGCAGGCAAGTTTAAGTTACTGAGAATGAAATTTCTTGGGGAGTGGGGGGAGTTGGGAAGTATCCTTAGACAATTCTGTATCATCACTGTGTAGGAAAAATACTTCTGCAAAAGAGGCAGAATAAATGTGAAGTTTGCCCTTATGTTAATGGCCCTGAAGTACATATTATCAGTGAGTATGATTTTAAGTATGAATAGAAGAGTTGTTGTTTCAGCAAATGAAGCCTAACAGCACTGGCATTGCAGGGTGATGACAAAATATTAAGATTTTCAAGTACCTCAAGTGTAAAGCAGCCGTTCCCTTCACCTGCATAGCTATTCAGACGAGTAAGATCCAAGCAGAAGTTTCTTCTCTGCTTCACTCTCCAAGCTCTGAATAACTCTGAAGGGAAAGAACTTTGTAACTCTTACGTCTTGTCACCTGGTAGCCTTTACGTCAGGCATGTCAAACTGGCAACCCAAGGGCTGCATGTGGCCCTTTGCAGGCACACCTGCAGCCCTTGAGTGATCTCCTCACCCCCAGAAGCAGCTCAGTAATGGCAGCAGCACACTTAATTTTGCATGCCTTGCAAAATTTTGAGCCAGAGAAAGAGTTTAGAAGGAAGGAGGGCTCATGCGCAGCTGCAGCAACTTCCCAGAATGGGAGAAAGAACCCAGGAGAAAGAAGGGCTTGTGTGCAGCAGCTGGTTCTGCTGCTACTGCTTCTGAGGGTCTGCGGCCCCCTGTGAGAACCCTCTGCACCCTCCCTGCAACCTCGGCCTCACAGGCCAACCCCAACTCTCCCGTGGCGCGGGAGCAACTCAGGCCATGCAGGGTCTCCCACCTGCAAGGACTGCATAGGAGTAGCATGCATAGGATTAGAATTTGAGGCTGCTTTCCCATCCACACTTTCCTGGGAGTCCCTTCAACCCTGTACATACTTTCCTGAGGGTAAGCACACTGACTCTAATGGGACTTACTTCTGAGGAGGCTGGCAGAAGCTTGGATCTCTCCCTCAAGCCCTGTTCCTCCAGCCCTGTCAACCTTCCTATGAGTAAGCCCACTGACTATAATGGATGCAAGGGGACCATATGTCATAACTGAAAAAGAGGACAAGGTCCTCTTGTAGGACATAAAATAAAAGCTAAAAACACTCATATTTACATTTAATGTATAGTCATGCGGTTAATTTAATTTTAAACATGTATAAATTTAAAACTATTACATGTATTTTATTACATCTAATTGATTAATCCCAAGAGGTTAGATGCTGCCTGCTCACAAGGAAAAGGAGGGCAATTAAGTTTTTCCAGGACACAAGTCTGAAAAAAGGACATATCCTGTAAAAGAGTATGGTCACCCAGTACTTTCTTGGGAGTAAGCCCCACTGACTATATGGGACACTTCTGAGTAAACATGCAAAAATTGGATTGCAGCCCTTGGGAGACACCATTAATTCTAATTTGGCCCTCTGTATGAAATGAGGTTGACACCCCTGCTTTAAGTCATACCTCTAAAGACTGGAAAACACCGTCTTGCGCATGGTGCATTTTCTTCTCTTCCTAAAGGACTTTTAGCTACTCTAAAAAAGGGGCAAGTTCTACTTGTATGTGATTGTAACTATAAAAGCTACAAAAGTGCACGAAGTTGCCAATTTCACAGTCAAAATGGAATATTTATCATTCTTATCTATAGTTAAATTACCTGCTATAAAAGTCATGGCAGCAGAACAGCCTCTAAGGACAAGGAACAACAAAGCAAAAGATGTATTGAGCAAGCTGGGATTTTTACACTGGGCAAAATCCAGAGCAGTTACAGGTCCATGCAGTTACGTCAACCTCTAGTGTTATCTTGCAGAAAATCACCTTAACTGCTCCATCGCAAAGGGCTTAATTTGACTTTAGGATATGGGCCAAATCTGCATACAGGAACTCAAAAAGCACAAGTTCTTCACTTGTGAAACCCACAAGATAATTTTAGTATGTTTGGATATACAACCCCTGTCGGCTGATTTTTACAGATCTTCCCAATGGCTACAAAAAGGCCCAAAACTAATTTGTCAGAATTTTAGATAACAATCCCACTTCATATAGATCAGGAACAAGCTGGGAGTTAAGAGATCCATACTGCAATCCTAAACTCGAGTTCGGCTAGCATAAGCCTGGGCATTAGTCCTATGCTGACCTTGAGCATAAGGTACCATAAGGCACTTCTGTCCCTCTCTTGTGGGGTGGGGGGGTTAGACCACTGCACAGATTTAGGCTGACCTCCTCACACCACCCTGAGAAGATATGCCAGGTGAGGTTGGCCTAAATTAGTTAGGATTGTACCCTCAGTCAGACATTTAATTGGTGTCAAAATGAAATTTTGAAATTGGAGATAATCATTTTGTCTGCTGGCCCTATCCTTTAACATCACATCTGACAAGTAATTTGCCCAGAGACCTGAACACTCTGTAAAAACTGAAGGTACAGATCATATGCATAAAGCCTTCATCTAAAGGGAGCTAAATATAATGTATTCAGGTGGATTGTTATGATAATTTTGTGTTTTATTCTATTACTTGTTTTAGGCTGAAATCCTTACATCACTTTCCTGTGAGTAAGACCCATTGAACAAAAGGGGCTTACTTTTGAGTAGACATGGTTAGGATTGTGCTCTTAGCTGCTGTTATTAATAAGCTACATTGAGCAACATCTTCGAGGGGAAAAAATGAAACCTTTTTTATTGGAAGATTTAAACCATTCAAAATCAGTAGCAAGGCACTTCTCCAACCCCCACCTTCATACCTGTACAAAAATTAAATACGGTAAATCATCCTCTTTTCAGATACGCCTCTGAACATCAGTTATAAGTGTGAAATGGTAGAGAAATAGTATTCCTTTTAGTTACTGCCTCTTTATACCAGTTACAGGGTGCAATTTTGGGGAAAGGGAATGCCTAATTCTTGTTTAAGGGTTTTAGACTACTCCAGCAAACAGGATGCCGAGATATATGGATCTTGGGCCAAATACAGCAGGCTGGCTGTATTTGTTCATATTAAAGCCATTATTCAAATTTTCACTTTCTTTAGTTTGAAGTTTTATTCATTGGTCTTCCTGTGTCTCAGCTTAACACCAACTCTTCAGCTAGATTATTTTTCTTTGTTGGCTTTTAATCACACCACTATATTTTTTCTGTCTTTATTATTGTATTTTAGGATCCCCTCCATAACTAAATTTGTTGCTATTTATGTTTTATCCTCTGCAATCCTCTTTATTTAAGCATTCAATTTATTATTATACTTTATTGCTCTTCTGTTTCTTGTCTCCATGCAATGTTACTTTTGTGTTAATCTAGTTCTCTCTTTTTCCAGATCTCTTTTTCTCACTTAGGCTGCAATCCTGAAGTGCACTAAGAGCACAATCCTAACCATGTCTACTCAAAGGTAAGCTCCATTGTGTTCAGTGGGTCTTACTCCCAAGAAAGTGTCTTTAGGATTGCAGACTAAGGCTAGCCTATCTTTCACAGGGCAGGACCAATTCCAAGATGGGCCAGCCCAGTTATACCAGAAAGGCTTGCGTAAGTCAACATAGGCTGACCAAAGACAGATGGGCCTGGGTCAACCTCGCTGTGCCAACCTAGGCAGTTCAGGAGAGGCATGTTGAAGGCATGTTCAGCATGGCCTAGAACAGTGCAATTAGGCTGTAACCAGAGCCTGTTTCCAGAGCAGAAATGCCCTCTTCCAGCTCCTCCAAGTTAGATCACCTCAGGATCAGGAATAAATCTGAGTAGATCCATAAGGGTCCATGATAAGCCAGAGTAAAAATGGAAGAGATGGCAAAAATTTTAAGTCCTTAGCCACCCTAACTGCAACCCCTGCCTCTTCACCTCAGGATACAGCATAACTACACCAGCCCAGTGAGCATGCTGCCCTTGTGCTGCAGCAGTTAAGCCAGCCTAGAGTCCTCCTTGCCCTGTGGATTTGGTATAACTGTCAACTCTAGGATATGGCCTGCTTAGGCCAGCTTAGTTAGGCCATTCTTTCTGTCCTAAGTCAGGTTTGCACCCTAAAACATCTATTTTATCTCCTGCATTTCACTTCCTGGAGTTATTTGCCGATGTCTTGATGCTTCTTGAACCGTTTTTTATTCTTTTCTCTTCCCAGGTAAATTTTGTGCTAACTTTAACCTTTCCCTCCTTTTCTCTCTCAGCTAAAGCAACATTTTCCACTTTCCTTCTGCTTTTGTCTCATGAGAGCGTGACCCTGCAGGCAAGGGCTTGTTCCTTCTATTTTTGCAGATTGCTGAATGTATTTTAAGCACTTTCTTAAATAATATGTGATGTTAATACACCGGGCTAAAGTTGAATCAATTTGTAACTTAGCAAATGATTTACAGAGGCCAAAGCTTGAATTATAGTACAATGTCAGTTAACAATTACTTATAATGCATACTCCCATTATGATTAATGCACATTTATATGTAGTATAACCAAGAGTTTCCTAGCCAACTTATTCCCTTATTCATCTTGATTCATTTCCATTATCTATTCAGTGAAAGTGAAATTATATAAATATTAACGTCCCAGTGTGATAACAAATAAATTTGCATATTTGAATATATAAATTGATACAATTAGAAAGTTTTGAAATTTTAATGTTATATTTAGGTTTTGCAAGTTGTTACTTCCTTGTAAAATCTATACCGCACAGTGTGAGAGTTCTTTGTTACTAAAAACCAAGGAAATATAAAATGCAAAGCTATAGTGACAGAACAGAGCAGATGAAAAGTATTAAATATTAGTGAAAAGTGTACCTGCGCTGCGAAAGTAACATTCTCCCATATGCCATTCCCCCATGGCACATCAACCCCCATGCGCAACATCCCCCATGCACATCATCTCCCCATGTGCATCATCCCCCCATATGCAACAACCCCCATGTGCAACACCCCCTTGCACAGCATCCTCCCCAGTGAAACCCCTCGCTCCGAACAACATTCTCCCCCACTGCACCATGCACCAAGCACCAAATTGGCTGGAGGTTGGTCAGTCTTCCATGTTAAGTATAGGACAAAAACACATTCAGCCCCTTAAGGGTTAAATTTATCCACATCAGTTCTTGGTGGGTGTTCATGTTACAGAAGGAACACCCTCCCCGAATTTCATGCTTCTAGGTCCGGGATTGGGGCAGAGCATCCCTCAGTCACCGATTCTTCAGCGTAAAGTATAGGGAGGAAATCACGTTGTGCCCCTTTTCACCCCCTTCTAGTTGGAATTTCCGAAAACCGGTTCTTAGTGCTGATTCTCTGTCATGGAACACCCACCCCAAATTTCACGCTTCTAGGCCCACCGGGTTTGGCATGGTGTTGATGAGTGAGTGAGTGTGTATGTATGTGTGTATGTATGTATGTATGTATGTGTATATATATATATATATATATATATATATATATATATATATATATACACACACACACATACACATACACACACACACACAAAAAAGAAAAGTCACTGACTGACTGACTGACTGACTCACCACCACCCTGCCAAAACAAGAGGAGTACAATGGGAGTTATGTAGGATTGAGCTGTAAGACAGTAGATTTTAGCATCAAAAACTTTGTTGAATTAGCATAGCTGAATTAACAGGAGATATGTTTCTTGAATTACAGTATATCACTTAAATATATTGGAGGTTAACAAGATGCACTAGGATAAAATATACATCCTAGTTAAAGTTGTAGTTGTCATCACTTTAATGTGATGAAATGAGTCCTCACTTTTGCCTCCCTTACACCCCATGTTCTTCCCCACTAATTTATATTCTATTGAATCCACAATTATAATTTTGATTGCCCAAACCATTTCTCTCCACCCAGAAAAAAATGCTACAGAATGTTCCTGTGTTTCACCCTGTACACTGACAGATGTGTAAAATGTTACACATACTAATTGTAGTTGAACAATGAACACCTCATTTAATAAATTTTGTTTTGAACATAAACATGGTATTTGAACATCCAATATATAATCAGCTAAAATGCTACTTTGTGCTTCAGTGCTGGCGGGATAAGAGAGGGTGAATATGAGGGCACAAATAAACCTTACAAGTATCAAACACCTTATCAACTGCATGTCACCAATTACGAATTAAAAAGAATAAAAATGTAGAATCTGACTCATACTTACCTTAATGCCATCAAAATCTAGAGGGGCTACTCCCATGAAAATAAATTTGTATGGAAGTATTAGTTTTCTCTCTAAAAAAATTAAACATGCAGGACAAAGCTCTTCTCTTTAATATACTTTGCCCTTCTGTGCACTCACTCACATCCTTACAGTTCATTCTAAGGTTGATTATAAGAAATAAACTGGATTTTATTCTGTTTTATTGTTCAGTGAAGACTTGAAGCAAAGGAAGAAACAAAATTACTGCAAAGCAGAAACCTTTATTCAGCCTCAAATTGGTTATATAAATAGCTGTGACTGAAATCAGATTTGTATTTCATATTAGTTTTTTCATCCTTCGTATATCATTTTTCTTTTCATAAAAATTGGAACAAGTGAAAAGCGATGTCAAATCTTTACAAGGAATCTTTTAATTTCCTGGTTATGATTCAACAGTCTTGAGTTAATTTGCCTTCACTTTTCCATGCTGAATAATTTTCTATATTGTATTTAATGCTGAAATCAAAGATAAACATTCACTTTGTATGCTTCAAAATTATCTGAATATTCTGAAACTTCACAGACATTTGACTTTTACAGTAAATTAAATGTACATTTCCCATATTTAATATGATAACATATTTGAAAAACTAAAGAGTGTGGGTTTCCTTTATTCTTAACCAGTTGGGTGTTTAATTGTATAGCATTTATTTAATAAAATTACTCTATACACTTACAGGAAGATTTATATCCCACCTCACTGCCTTTGTAAGTAAAGGTTGCCTCTTATTGATTCCTATTTTCCCCTTAAAGCTCCTAAGGAAGCTTAGCTTCTAAGCTGCCTGGAGCTCCAGAGTGTCCTCCTCCTCCAAACAGAGGACTTTGCACAACAGACAGTCAGAAAATTCAGATGCAGTATTTGCGACAGCAGTTGCAACTTTTGAGTACCACCACCTCAGATAAAGTATTTCAACTCATTCGTTTGACCAAATCAATGATGAAAAACGTCAAATAAGAATGAAATATTCAAAACAATATCACGGATAAATTTTTATTACAACTATCTGAAAGTTTAATCCAAGTGTCCAAACGTTTTGGGAGGAGGCCCTCATCATTGGACACTGTTGGCAGCCAGAAAATAGAATTTACATAAATTTACATACTGTAGACTGTATATTAGAGACAGGACTTACAGTGGTACCTCGCTTAACAAGTGCCTTGCTTAACAAGTGATCCACATAACAAGTAAAAATTTATCTAGGATTCCACCTCACATAACAAGTGCTTCACTTAACAAGCACACTCATTGGCAGTTGGGACAGACGTGCTGGCTGGCAGTCCTTTTTAAAAGCATCAGGGCTGCCTAGCGCGCCTGCACATAGCGAAAGCAACACTTCCGTGCTGCTGCTCCTGTGGCCGGGCATCTGCTGGGCAGAGGGAGAGAAGAGCAGTGGAGAAGAGAGAAGCAGCTCAGGGCTAGCCAGAAGGGAGCAAGGGAGAGGCTCAGGTTGAAGAGAAGAAGAAAGTGGGGAGACACTTGGAAAGTGTCTTTGATTGCAGCCTCCTAACCATGTTTACCCAGAAGTAAGCCCCATTGTGTTAAATGGGATTATTCCCAAGAAAGTGTCTTTAGGATTTCAGCCTAAGTAGACTTCATAGGGCTGTGCATATTGAATGCATGTTTTGAATTCAACTGCAGTGTTTAGTCATCATTTTTACATGCAGTTAATATTTTTATATGAATATTTTTTGGGTTGTGGAACCAATTGTCTAAGTTTCCATTATTTCCTATGGGAAAATCCACTTCCCATAAAGAGCATTTCACATAACAAGTATGCTTCCAGAACAAATTAAACTTGTTACATGAGGCACTACTGTATATGAGTGGATACCCCTGCTTTAGAGAATCAGAAAGAACTTTGAACTTTGAAAGAACTTTCTACATGTCCGTGTAGAAAGTCAGGAAATTGTCTGCAAACATTATTATCAAATGAAAACCTATTTACTCTGAAATAGACCCACCTTTGTCAGCTTTTTTCTTCCAAGTATACAGTAAGTCACCCAACCTATTACTTCATATTCCATATTTATAAGGTGGCAAATGGGATTAAATACTGATTATCTTAGTGCTGATTTCTGTGTGTCTTCATGACACTTATGTGAAAGTAAACGCTGCAGATAAATGACTGTTCAACAGGTACAGGGTTCCAAGCAGAGGAGCCAACAGGAAAATGATTTTAGAAATCTGTCCAGGAAAATGTAAAAAAAAGGTGTGCTGCTGTTAACTGGTTTTCTGTTATGCCTCATTTGTGCTCAACAAGATTGCATGACTATCACCATCTGCAGGCCATATGTTTCTATGCTAACAACCTCCAAAAAACACAAATGACCTAAATACACTACAAAAATCTACAGTTGTTTTATCTAATCATCTATCAAAATGTAATTTGTTTTATTTACTCTATTCCGAACACGTTCACTTATTTTTTACAGGTGGGATTTCTTTATCTACAGATTTGTCACACCACAAATGCTAGACATCCAGATTGCTCCCCCTTGCAGATCACACAAATATACTTGAAATCTCATCCTGGTTGCATCTGGAAGGTTTTCTTAGGCTCAGAGAGGCCATGTACCATCTTGTGCAACGTGTCCAAGGCTCTTCAAGACATGCAAAGTGGCCTCCTTAGACTTAGAATAATTCAGGTCACATTCAGAGCAAATGTAGGCTCTGAGAACCTTAAATTTTATTATCCACAGTTTTAAGGATCCTCAGAGGCTGCAGGAACAGAACCTCATCTTTAACTCCCATGGGTAAAGCAGCTCCACCGGTATATGTAATGGGGAGAATCATGCTGCCAGTCTTCTAGCAGAGCTCCACATGATCCCATACCTATGCTTTGGCTTGGCTAAATTCCTGGGCCAATGCCAACCCTACCAGGAAGACTAACATCACCACATTCTGCCAAACCGTCAGCAGGGGGAAGCCAATAGCATATGGGGTCTCCTATGTACTAGAAAGAGTCACAACCACCGTCCTTTCCTTCCCCAGCACTGGCAAGACCCAGTAATGCATTATTATTGATCAAGACTAGATAGAGACTAGCCCTACAATCCAGAGTAACTACGGGAGCACGTAAGAGACATTAGGTGCACCCGTAGTTACTGCACCACCTAGTGAAAACCTATGGGAAATCCATATTGCAATCCGGAGTAAATTTTCTTACACCGGAGCAAGGATTCCCCCTAGTTACTCTGGATTGCGCCCTAAGGGAGCCTTGGACAGGTTGCAGAAGATGGTACATGGCCTCTCATGGTGATGTAGAAAAGCAAGCACATATCTGTGCGCTAACCTAACCCTCCCCCAGAAGTAATGCAGAAGTGTTTTATGGCACGTTGGTGACACCCCCAGGTCAGCATACGATTTATGCCAGGACATAGGCTGGCCTAACTGGAGTTTAGGATTGCAGCCACACCAAGATTTCTATGCAGAAAGCACATACAGGTGAACTAGGTTATAAACTTATTAAAAAGGAAAGGATAGCAGGAAAATACAATTCAGGAATACATCAGGCAGACAGAAAATAACAGAGTTCTACAAAAAGTGCTACTACACCATTCGTCAGCACCTATGCCAAGGCAGCTAACACATTCCCAAAAATGTGTTATACAATGGAGGACAGAGTACCTCTGCCTTTAAGCATTGTATAGGAGAGGGAATTGAGGCAGGTGCTGCTTTTTAAACCCTTCTAAGCTGAGCTAAACCTGCCTTAATTCCCTCTTTGCTAAAACCCAATTCTTAAAGATAGAGGCACTCTGACCTCCATTCTGTATGGTCACTCTGACTTGAGTTGGTAACAGGTGGTACTTGTGGGACCACTTGGACATATGCTACCTGGCAGCATTGCAATCTGGCAAACATTGGTAGGAGGCTTGGCTCAACAAATAGAACTCCAAAGAATGCTTTTAACACACTCTAAAAAGCCTTTCGTATCTAATAAAAAACTGCAATAATTTGCAGGAAGGCAGATAGTGCATATGCAAGTATCACAAATGTACTGGAAAACTGCAACAGATGAGTTTCTATATGCAACAAAAACACAACATAATAATACTTTACCGCAGTATTGCACCGTCTAAGTCTACTTCAAATGTATTTCCTTGAATGTTATCCTTTCAACAACCGTGTTAAGGAAGTACCTGTATTGTTGCAATCTTATATGAACTTACTAGAAAATCCCATTGGAAAAAGTGGCACATAGGATTGCATTTGTTACTGATACTGAAAAGGAGTTGATTACCTAAAGGTTACCTACTGAATTTAGGAAGTCAAACTGGGGAAGTCATGCTTTATAGTTTGCCATCTTGGCCACTACACATACACATATGGTCAATTTAGACTTAGGCTGCAATCCTAAAGACACTTTCCTGGGAGTAAGACCCATTGAACATAACAGGGCTTACTTTTGAGTAGACATGGTTAGGATTGTGCTCTCAGGCTGCAATCCTAACCATGTCTACTCAAAAGTAAGCCCCATTGTGTTCAATAAGTCTTACTCCCAGGAAAGTGTCTTTAGGATTCCAGCCACACATGTTGTTTTCTTCTCAATTGCTCTATAGGAATGCATTTAAATTCCGTTTTTTTGAAAAATCTGTATTTATTTTAAAGTCTTATATCCTACCCAAAGCATGAAAATAAAAACTATATTAAAAAGAAGGGAAAGCAAAATCAGAACTGAAATGTAATCTGGCAAAGCCTTCGCAGAGAGCAATAAAACAATAAGAGGAAGGGATAGCAATACACCTCTTTAGGAAATGAATTCCACAGTTTGGGGGCAACTAAACCAATGTCTTCTCCCCAGCAGAACTTGCAGGTGTTGGAAAAGGGGGTCAGCTTCCAGTAACTAGCAGAAAACTCCTTCTCCAAGGTAAATTTCACTACTCAGTTGATTTATTGCAGTTAACGAGCAGATCCAATTAAGGTTTAAAAATACTTAACTTACAGATTTATAAATGTTAGTGCTCTTCAGGAGTAGATATTTTAGCAAGTAGGTACTGCTCTTTAGCAATGGCTACTTGCTGTTGAGAACGTAACTCAGTAGCCTGAATGCTGCTCCTTTGGTGATCAAGAGAAAGGAGAGGAGAAGGGAAGTTACATAATGTACACTCCTCCTACAGGTACAAAGAAGGCCAGGTAAGGTATCTCAGGCATCTGAAGAATATATTACTCCCTAGAGTCCTGGATGCAATTTTGCTTCTTTATTCCAACTACAGATAGATAAATGTGTGGGTCGGTAGTCCTTACTATCCTAGTCCCAAGCTGTTTACAGGTGAAAATGTTACCTTGAATTGCATCTGGAAACAAACTGACAACCATAAAGCTAAACTGCAGGACATGGCATGAAATGTATGATGGAGTCTCAGGTTATTTAGAGTTTTATGTTGTATTTTTTTGAAATGTTTCAATTTTCAAACATTAGTGAAGGTGGGGAAAAATGCCTTGCTGCTTTCCAAGTGAAGGTGCTACCAACTTCCGCCAATATAGACACAAATCTCACAAGCTTCCATCTTTCTCAGTGGTTGGGATCAATAGCCTAGCTTAGGTAATAAAAAGTCTGAAAACCTGTGGGACAAACCCACTTGTAATCTTATCAACAGGAATGAAATGTGGATAAAGTGCCTACAGCATCTGCCATCACACTTTGTCTCTAATTGATCATTTACATAAATATCAATAGTCAATCTACTGCAACAAGTCCTTTGACCTTAACTCTTTGATTATGATTACTTATTCAAGAGAACAGTTTCATCATAATTAACCACTAGTCCATTTGAAAGACTGTACTCAAGGGAGTCTGAAATAGGTCACCCATGAATGCCCCTGTGATGATATTAGATGCGGTTCATCTCAGTGAAGTGCTATGAATAATACCAAAAGTATCCTGTGATGCTGTTTGCTGCCATTGGGCTGCCCCACCACTTAATTATCTCAGAATTCACCTCCAGTTCACAGGCAGTTAGACTAATTTAGTCTCTCCCTTCCTCCAACTTGCTTCTCCACCAGCCCTGTTAGCTTAGTAGTCAGGGTGGAATTATCTGCTTATAATGCAAATGGACATGTGTGAGAAAATTTTCCATAAAAGGGATCAAAGGGGACCATGGCCACACAGGGGATAGCATTATACACTTTAGAGATAAAAGCAAAAGCAGTAGACACATTTATGGGTGCTCACCTAGGTCACAAAGGTTTCAAAAGCTGCTTTTCTCTTCTAAACAAATACAGTCCAGCCAGTAAGATGGAACATGCCAAAAGAGTACTGTGAGTACAGAATAGACTAGAAATTGTATTTCTTTATTAAATTATGATTCTCCTTTTCGTCCATATTCTCCTTATCCTAATTAACTCTGACTTCCTGTCCTAATAAACTTCTGCTCTGGCTTTCTACAACTGGACTTCCTGTAGTTATAGCAATATCCAAAAATTTCACCTTGGATTACCTGTCAAGACTCTTGACTTAATAGCTGTGTTGGTCTATTCCTTATAAAATTCTGTGGCACTATCCTAACCAAATTTTGAGCACTGGGACAGCTGTGCCCATGGGTCATGTGCTGCATCCTGAAGTTTGGGGGAGATGACAGTCATGGCCACTTTTTCAAGGTAATCTCTAATTCCTGACTTCAGAGTTGCATTGCCCTTAGGAGTTGGAAAACTGGCCCTGAAATTGTCCAGAAAGCACATTCTCAATGCACACAGACGTGCACATACATACACACTCGAGAGATTTGTGATTCATTCTAGTGGGAATACATTACACAAATTGTAGAAACTTCTCTGAGCATAGGAAACATCATTCTTTTCCCACTGAGCAACTGCAACATGCCCCCAACACAGACAGCCCCCCACCCAGTAGAGAAGGGCTTAGATTAGATTTTTATTGGCCAAGTATGAACACTATACCTGGAATTTGACTTTGGCAACGGCTACATACATAACTGCACCGACACACAAACAGCAAACAATACAGAGGAACATACAATAACATACAAATCAAATGAGAGCACTGCCTCAGTATTTCCCAATAGTCACCTCAGCATAATTGTGAATTATAATGTGCTATGAATAATACCAGAAAGTATTATAGGGCTTTTATTGTATGTTCCTTCACCGTATTAAAAACTGCACAATGAAATTTATTCCTGATTTCTCTCAACTCTTGTCCTGAAATTCACAATTAAATTACAGTACCTGTACTGCTTTCTCCCTCTCCTACTTTTCCAGGTCAAGGAAGCTCTGAAGACTTGTAAAGAAGCCATGTAATCCCTGTTCTTGTTTGACCAAAGAAACTATGGACACAATCCTAACCATGTCTACTCATAACTAAGCCCCATTATGTTCAATGGGTCTTACTCCCAGGAAAGTGTCTTTAGGATTGCAGCCTATATATATTTGCAAATGCTTTTTATGTAGTCTCCTTCGAGTAATAATATCCTTCGAGTTATTTTCTCAGTGAGTTCAGTGGTCAAAAGTTAATTTCCCCAGAACTTTCATTGTTGTCAAATATGAATTTACATTTCCTTAGCTCTATTTGAATTGCAATTAGTATCCAAAATATGTGGAAAGATTGACAAATTAAGGCTGCCATCCTAAAGACACTTTCCTGGGAGTAAGACCCACTAAACACAATGGAGCTTACTTTTGAGTCAACATGGTTAGGATTGTTCTCTATAAGCAGATTCTGCAGAACTGCAGAATTTCATCTTGCATACTGAGGTATATAACTGCTGAAAGAAATCACAATTGTTTTCAGTCATTTATTAGACTTTTCTCCCCCTTTTGTCTTGGATGGCCTCCCAAAACGGTTTAATAATTAGAATGCACACAATATTCACATGAAAGTGTCTCTGAAAATGCTTTAGGAGGGCAGAAGAAAGTTAATTGCTGGCTGTGGCAGCTGTGAAATGGCCCCAGTGATTATGATATGGAGCTTCAGCCAAGCTGGGAAGAGCTGCTGGGCAGATACAGTATATGTCTATAATGCTGGCCCCTATGCTACAAGAGGGAGAGTCTGGTGAGTGGAATAAAAAAAAGCAGGCCTCCTTCAGTCTTGAAAGACTATGGTATCGTGCTTGGCGCTGCATACGCTGCATGCAAAGCATGAAAGCCTGGGTGAGATTGTTATGGAGGATAGGGGAATAAACTACAGAAGATAATAGACAAGAAGGCCAGGAATAGGGGCTGGAAAGGAACAAAGAAAAAAGGCAGCAGAAGCAAGGAAATACTAGTGATCTAAATACAAAAAACCCATGAGCCATTAATTTTTTCATTTTCTTTGTAAATCATTCTGTGAACTTTTTAGTTGAAAAATGGTATTATCAATACTATAGATAGATAGAAAAAAAGGAAAACTGAAAAGGGGCCAAAGGAGAAAACGGGGCACTTCACTTATGGACTCACGGGCAAGAAACTGTAAGTTCCTTTGGGAAGGAAAGAGGTTTAAGTTGAAGCACCCAAGGAAAAGGTTTACTTTTGAAAATTTCTGGAACCAGATCTTTGGTTTGAGAAAGATGCAACCATGTCCTAAATGACATATTTCTGGCCCAAGGGACAACAGCTTGGGTACAGCATCTGCTCATCTGCTGATTGCTGAGAAAGATGAGAGTTTCTTAAGACCTCCAGCCAATGTAGACCCAGAGATTCAGATGCAGTACTTTGTGAGAGAGACCATCTGGTACATATGCCCTACCTCACAGGCCTGGACCCAGCGTACCTCCATCAAGATATTCCCTTAATGAAAACTACTGGTACTTCTAGAGCAGCTGGCATACTGACCAGCAGTGGGCTCCAGCAGGTTTGCACCTACTCTATAGAACCAGTTGTTAACAAGAGATAGGACATATAAAGTTTTAAAATAGCCATTTAAAAGTGGTTGCCAGATGGGCAGAGAACCGGTTGTTAATTTCTTTGAATCCCATCACTGATACTGACCCCACGTGAAGTAACCACCAGAGAGGATTTCACTAATATTATACGCTTGAACGCACAAAAAATGGTTGTTAGAAATCCCAGCTTCTGAATGTGATGCCTTTTCCTCCAGGACAGAGACAAATAGGACAGGGAGTCTTGCTCCAGATGGACTGGGGTTAATATTAAGGAAGAGAACCCACATAAGATAACTCTATTGCTCTGCAGAGTCTTTAGTTATTGGCAAATGGACATTTAGTCCAGGCTCCTGTCTCCAGATGCAGAAATGAACTACAGACTCAGAAGTTGCTGTCTTGGTTACTGAATTGCATGTAAAAAACCTTCATTTCACATTTACCCTACAATCCAGAGTAACTACGGGAGCACATAAGAGACATTACGTGCACTCGTAGTTACTGCACCTCCTAGTGAAATTCATGAATGGGAAATGAATGGGAAATTCATATTGCAATCCAGAGCAAATTGTTCTTACACTGGAGCAAGGACCTTAGTTACTCTGGATTGTGCCCTAAGTTTCCTATTTAAAGATAGTATGTATGGAAGCATAGTGCACATGCTTAGTGCTTAAAGGTAGGACACTGAATACTTGCACCGAACAAATGGAAGCCAGTCATTCTCACTTGTTCTAACACTATGCTGATCACTTCTAGTTCACAATGAAGCTTGAAGGAAAAAAAATTCCATTAAAGTTTATTTATGTACCCCATTTTGTTCTATTCTGTTTTAACTCTATTTCAAAGCATCTTTTTTATTTTACAATGAAATGTTATGCAATGAGCAGTGCCTAATAATTATTCCCCCAACATAAAGCTGCAGTTGGTTGATAAATGTGGATTCTATCTGTACAGACTAATCTTACCACATTATTATGGCCCGAGGCCAAATGAGTAGCCGCTGTGTTAAATTTGAGGAATGTACTATCTAAGACAGCCTGTCACATCATAAAGTAACAGTTATTTCCCTTTTTCCAATTAAAAAAAATTCTAACACTGAGATCTGCAACTCTTTTCTCTGTGGTTGTTTGACTGCCTAGTGTGTCGGGCATATTTAGAAGATAAACAAAACATGAATAACCTAAGCAGGCTGCCTCCATTTTGATAACTTTCTGTCAATTTATTCTACTTTCCATTTTTCTCTTTTTAAATTGTTTTTTGTCTTTTTTCCTACTTTCTCCACACTTTGTTCTACAAATGAAGAAAAAAATAATTACCAAGAAAGAAAATAGCTCAGTTTGAAAAGCAAAGAAATTCACATTCTGAATTATACTGCAGCTTTAACCATCACTTTAAGTACAAAAGGCCTTGAAAAAATATTATTCTCCAAAACTCAATATCAAATGGGCAATTATTTTAAAATATGTCCAATACCTGTAATACGAGGATCTGATCACTTAGGCATACATCATAGTCATTAGGAAATGTACAATTACTTCTAGTACATGGCAAGTTGATCACTGCATCAATTGCTACAATCTAGATGAGTTTTCAACATCTTTTCACAAGCTGTGAAAATTAAATTTTTTGTTTGTTTTGGCAAGTTCACATGAACATATGATAAAGCAGGTTAGGATTGTCTGATCAAGCAGCATCCAGCCAGGTAGAAGGGAGATAAGGAACGGAACATTGAGGAAAGGATAAATTGAGATGAATGGATAGGACGGATGAGATATTGGAAAGGAACACATCTCAAAAAGATAGAATAAAGTATTTGGTTAAGCTACAGTTGCAGGTGGAAAGTGTAAAGACTTTACAGCTGCAAACATTGCCTTCTTTCTTTCTCTGAGTGCTTGGCAAACAAGCAACCTCACCCACAGAGGAATAACATCTGTAGTGAGCAGACCGTCTTTTGGGGCTGAGGATTTATTTTTATTTTTTTTTTGCCCTTCACCTGATCAGCCACAAACCCTAGCTATTTGATAGGGTGTGTTTAGCCAGGTCATAATGAATAATAACAGTGCAGGCCAAGGATTAAGAATAAGATTTTGAATTGCACCCTGATATAAATGGAGTCCATTGACCCAAATCCTGAGTTTGTTAAGCTTTCCGGCTCAACATGGGGATTCTCTGCACCAGCAGTATAGCTGGTGTATTCAAACTTGAGCAACCCCATTCGGGACCCTGCAACCTTACCTTGGGGAAGAGGGTTTCTTTCCCTTTTCGCCTTTTCTCCTTCCCCAAGGAGACACCAGTGGCTGCCCACTATGCATGGGCACCTCTGGGCACCAGGCAGCTCAGGATTCAGCCGTTTGTTCCCAGTAGTCATGAGTAATTTTCAAGAGGAATATATTGTACATGCAGTTAAGACGCTGTGCCTGTTAACCAGCAGGCCAGGGTTCGAGACCTGGGTCGGCCCCATGAGACAGGGTGAGCTCCTGTCCTTAGCCCAGCTCTGAGACACAGCTGGATCCAATTGTATTGGCTCTGACTTTCCATTGGACTAATTCAGTGGCGTGGAGAGGGGAGATTTGCTGCTTGGGTAACAGCCTATCCTCCATAACAATCCAACCCAGGCTTTCGTGCTTCGCATGCAGCGTATGCAGCGCTGAGCACGATACCATAGTCTTCCAAGACTGACGGAGGCCTGCTTTATATTGTACCTGACTAACATGAAAGGGTAGAGTAGCACGGGCAGCGGCACAATAAACTGCATCAGTTGCCAAGGCAGCTTTTCCAGATATACCGGTATATCACATAATGGGGCTAGCCCGATAATGGGCTGGCCCTTTTGCCTACCCCCGGTGGAATGGTCCAGCCGGGGGAAATGCTAGGAGCTGATTGGCTCCTTGGGCCTGGGGGCGGCGACTGAGGCTATATATGCAGGTCTGCGCCTGCGCAGCCCTCAGTCGGGTTGGAGAGTCGTCCCCATCCTCCCTCCCTTGTGCAGTTTAGGCTTTTGCTGGTCGCATTTCGGGCCGGGTAGGAATTTTTGGGGTCCCTGCTGATTGGCTCTTGCCAGGACTCTTTTTTTGCCTACCCTAAACTGTAATAGTGGTGAGGGGGTTTTTAAATAGGTCACTTATGGCAGGTGTCGTTCTGGAGTAGGTAGGATAGGCCTTTGGTGATTGCCTGAGGCAGCAAGGGTCAGTGCTATGCATGCCAGGCCTATTGAGACCAGACCGGACGTAGGCTGTGGCTGCTAGTCCTGCACCTGGGATTTAGGCAAAGTCAGCCGCGCAACTGGTTGACCGAGCGCCCAGCTGTCTCGACCTTCAGGTTGGCGATGATGGGTACCCTCAGTGTGAGGTGTGAAACCTGAGCCAGGCCTTCGCCATCCCTTATTTTTTAGTTACCAGCACGACTTTGTCAGCAGTCCCTTGTGGGGTTTAATTATTGTTAGATTTAATAAAGGGGCCCTTAAATCCAGCATCTGTCTCCGGCTCTTCATTTTCGCCGTGGGGGGTAATAGAAAAAACAGAACTGACCCTGAGGTGTTAATTCAACATACAATATCTCAAACGTAAGCAATAGTGAAGAAAAAAAATAGAAGAAAATAGAAAGAAATATACTTCCAAATAAACATCCGTTCAGTGGGTTTGCATGGAAATTATTTTTCACAACTTTTTTTCTTTTTAAGACAAATGAAGAGCTTTGGCTTTAGCTGTAGGTGGTAAAATAATCTTTGAACAAGAAACACAGGATTTAGTAGCAAAAATGCAATAATTTAAACAGAAGTAGATGCATCTCATAACTTTTTTTCCTGAGGGGAAGGGACATACATTATTTAATAGTTGAAAATAATTTGAAGCATCTGATTCAGTATATTAAGGCCAATGATATTACAACAGGAAATAAATTTTGAAAGACTAAAAACTCTTAAAAAGTGTTTTGCATATTGCGTGCTCTGTCTTCCACTGCCAAATAACCTTTTCTCTGGACTTTTTCTGATGCCAAATCCTGAAGAAACCATACAAATCAAAAATAGCGACACCATATTTGGAACCAAAATAATTCAACACAGAGAATTGTGTGCTAAAAGCAATTTGCTATATCAATACTAGGACTGCACAGTTATTTTGTCAGTTTTATCTGTCAGTCCAACTCAGATGTTCTGTAAGTAACAAAAACAAATCACCCCAGGCTTTCCAGATCTCCAAAATATTTGGATGCCTACACAAATACCTTTGCAGGTATTTTTCTAGTTTAGCATTTTACTGCTTGCAACAAATGTTGCAAATTATGACAGGGATAAATTTGCCTAAAGCAATTTTTTTCAACCTGAAAAAGTACGCCATGAGAAGGCAAAAGTTTCATTAGGAGGAAATGCCTCCTTGCCTGTAGCAAACTCTTCCAGTTTTTCTTACTGATAAGCATTTGTTGCTTTAGTCTAAAGCAGGGGCCTCCAAAGTTTTTGGCAGGAAGGCCACATCATCTCTCTGACACTGTCGGGGGTCGGAAAACTAATTAACATTTTCAAATTTGAAAACAAATTTGACTTCAGTGTCAAATTTCTGACTTAAGTGTCAGATCCCTGCCTGCCTCCCTGCCTTAATGCCCCAAACATTTTACTCTCAAACAAACCTTCTCTCTTCAATGTTTCAATATGCCCTGTTCCTGTGCAAGTACATGCCAGAAAGTAGTTCATTATAGTGTTTTCAAAAAGGAGCAATTTGCTAATTAGATTTATTATTTTTTAAATCTAGAAGTGAAATTCAGATTTTCTGTCTAGGCATCAAAATGCCTCTGACTCCCACATTATTGTAACATGTACGAACAAGCTCTCCAGAAACATAATCACACACATTGCCACAAATGACACATTAGATTTCATTTTCAAAATATGAAGTGGGACTACTGCCTGAACAGTTCCAACTTTCTTCCTGGCTTCTAGCCACTTGACTTTGGTTTGTAGGCACTGTGGAGCATTGATTTGCAGTAGGGCTACTTAAATAATGTGCATGATGGGGAAGGACAATATATTTCAGCCACATTTCAATTGCTTCAACTAATTTTAAAACATTGCAGAAAATATATAGTATGCATTACACTTATAAAGTCCTTATATGAACCAGAGCAAGCACTCTTTACTCACAAAAGGAATATCTTTTTTTTTGTATTGAAGTTTTTTGCAAGACTTCTGCAAGTAATTAAAAATCTCAATTCTGAAAACATACATTATCAATCAGCAGAATTTTATTTTAGGGTCAAAAAAGGATCCTATTTTCTTCTCATTCCCCAATTCCTTTTGTGCTTTACCATCAATATCCCCACGGTCTGCTCATAGCACTGTAATTAGGTAATGAAAAATAGATTGGCTCATTTATGTCATTTCAGAAACAAGCTTGGCATCAGGCTTTTACTCTACTGTCACAGTGACTGAAATTGCCATCTAGACATATAGATGTTCTTCCTGGATTTTAAGCATTCCAAGCCAGTTTCCATCTACCCATACAATATGACTTGCAGCTGCAATGCCCAAAAGCTAATATTCACCATGTAGTTTGAGCTAGATGCATCTCAATATCTGGATTATTCTAGATAACCTCTTTGTTGATTTTTTTTAGTAATTATTTTGATACCTTGGCAATCTATTAATGGCTGATAATGACTCATATATTCTCCATTAGTTACAACGTAGTTGAGAAAAGGCCTCATTAAACTCCAAGCTTTATAAACCCTTTATCTAGTGGGTGTTCCTCTTTTATTTAGCAGCGGGAGAGTAAGTGGCCCTACATACCCCAGCAATGTCTGTTCCAGTGGCTTCTGCTGGGTTTTTTTTTTAAAATTTTGGATTGTGTGCCCATTCGGGACAGGGACCCATTAGCTATTAATTAGCTATTAATTTTTTCATTTTCTTGTAAACCACTTTCTGAACTGCTTTCAGTTGAAACCACTTTGTGAACCGCTTTCAGTTGAAAAATGGTATATAAATACTGTAGATAGATATGGGTTTTATTTACTGCTTCCCATTTATGTTCTGTTGTCGGTAAGTGTTCCTATTGCCTGTATGTCACATTTTTCAACACTAAACAAAAGGTACTGTAAAGAAGTGATCCATATCAGTGTATAACCGAATCTCCAGATACCAGATCCACAGATATGGAAGGATGGACATGGACACCTGCGTATAGTCTTCCTAAAGGTCTGAAATCAGACGGGAACAGCATTCCCTATGTACAAAGGATATCCTATTTTGTCCCCTCTGAGTGGAAACACAGATATGAATGTAGACAACATAATGACTGACTACAAGGAATGGGATACCTTTCATGGCTGATCCTACAAGATGTCCCACCTTGTGTCATGAAAAGTACTAATATTATACAGGTTGAGCCTACTTATTCACATATTTGGATGTGTAGAACTGGTTCAATGCAGGTCTTGAAGACCCCTTGTGAATCCCAGATTTGGCCCAACCTGATGCTCAGGAGGCATGCAGCATCTACAGGTTTCAAAATAGCCTCCAGAGATCCTGGAATGGCACTTCCAGTTTTTGGAACAGCTTTGGGCATGATTGAGCAAACCTCTGGTAGAATTCAGGTATGCCCAAAATCTGCATTATTAACCCTACAATCCAGAGAAACTATAGGAGAGCACATAAGAGACATTTATGTCAATATAGTTACGACAACACCTAGTGAAAAACAATGGGAAATTCATACTGCAATTCAGAGTAAATTGTTCTTACATCAGAGCAAGGACTCCCCATAGTTACTCTGGATTGCGCCCTTGGTTTCATATGCAATTTAGTATTTTCAAAGGGTCCAGGAGTGGAACCTTCAGAGATAACAAGGGTCCAGCTATAACTACCTAAGATGGAAAAAACCTGATTCAAAAAGCTGAAAATTCTCCTTAAGGAAATAGAACTTAAAAGCATTCTGTTATTCTCTTTGATAAAGTTGTTGAGAATTTGTTCAGTTCTCCTTGAGAAACAATAAAAATCCATTTTTTTTCTCCTTACTTACCAGTAATAACATCACAGTGACTTGAATAAACAGCAAGAACATTACTTAAAGTCATCGTTAATAACAAAGCATGACCCTTCTTCATTAAAAGAAGGCCCCATGTTTACTATTTAAAAAAATCCACTGCTGTCATAATGTTATGTCGAAAGGCTGGGTATATCAGTGACATCCTAATCAGCTGACATTTACCCAGGGAAATTAAAGACATTTCATGTAAAATTAGCACATTCAAACTTCACACATTTCTGGCAGTGACATATAGATTAATTATGTGTATTATACAGAATGCTCTCATCTAAACTCTGCAGCTTTCATTCTTAATATCTGAACAAATAAACAGCTCAATCTTCGTCTCCCGTACCCACAGCCCAGTTTCACATATTAGCATCTGCAGCAAAGAGCCTTTAAGTGGCTAACTTTCCCAGGCTGGATGTCACAAGAAAATGGAACCACTACTGGGCAACATCATTACTGATTGATGCCTTCATTGCTTCTTGTTGGCTACTGCACTAGCATCACACTGCAGTAAAGCGACATCCTTGAAAAAAAACTGCATTTCAAAGAGGGATTGGAAAAAGGATATTTTCTACACCTATAATTTGGAGGGTTTTGTGTTGCCCTTTAGAGTTGGTCTTTCACCAGCACTAACAAATGCTGTAAGAATGCCAGTGAGAAGTCACTGATCTGACACTCAATGGCTGCCAAGGCAGCAGGGAATGGAAGGAGGCAGGGAAGAGGCATTCTTGGGCAGGGAGGGGGATAGTGGAGAAAGAGTGAGAAGGAAGCATAGCGTGAGAAGGAAGAATAGGGGAGGGAGCCAGGTAGGAGATTGTGAGGCCAATGGACCTCAGCTCCACCATCCTCACTGCCCAACACAGAGGTTCTTGATTCCACGACAGCAGTGCTACGTTCCTTATCTGAGTGTCCCTTCACCGATGGCAGCGTTTCTCGAAGTGGGTCACCTGGAGCTTTCCTGCTTTGGGGGTCACCTGGAGCTTTCCTGGGGGTCGCCTAAAGACCCCTGGTGCAGGGGACCAGCCTCCTCCTCCCCCCTCCCCGTAGATCCTCAGTGCCAGTGGGCTGAGAGTGAAGCGAGCTGAGGTGTGAGTGTGGTGTGAGCGTGGCGCCAGAGCTCTGGCGGGTGGGCTGTCAGGTGGGCACCCCACTTGTGCACCAACCATTGTTTGTGCCCTGCTCCTTGTGCTCTACTCAACAGTATGCCCCCTCAATGTTGTTGTTGTTCATGATACATGAATGGGACTTACTACCAGGAAAGTGCAAGGATTACAGTCTTAGAGTCCAGTTCTATGCAGGAAACAGTGGCTGGCTCTACTGCCTGAGATCCCAATCCTATGGAGGTCTCCTTAGACGTCAGTCCCATGATAGTGAATGGGGCTACTCCCAGGAAACAGTGGCTGGCTCTGCTGCATGAGATCTCAATCCTATGGCTGTCTCCTCAGAAGTTAGTCCCATGATTATGAATGGGGCTTACAGGAAAGTGCTAGGATTGCAGCCTTAGAGTCCAATTCTATGCATGTGTACTCAGAAGTCATTCCCATTGAGTTCAGTGAGGTTTACTCCCAGGAAAGTGTGCATAGTACTGCAGCAGTAGCAACGAAAATAATTTTATGGTTGAGGGTCCCCACAACGTGAGGAACTTATAAGGGGTCACGGCATTAGGAAGATTGAGAACCACTGACCTAAGGAGTTGCTAGTGACTGCCAGGTACACTTAAGATAGTGCAGCAGCCATTTTGACTCCATGTCAGTCCTGGCCCTCCCAACAGCTTACAGCTGGGCTGTCAGTCTGCTGTACAATGTCCAGTTGCACAGGAAGAAGAGGTAGCCATTTTGGTGTCACTGCATTGGCTGGAGGAAGAAGAGGATCAGACCATGAGGGATGTTTGTAGATGTGAGCAACCTCCAAAATCCAGATGTCATGTGTATTCCCTGAGGCATCTGGAGGGTTGCTGTGTAATACAGGAAGCTGGACTAGATGGGCCTTTAGCCTGATCCAGTGGAGGCTCTTCTTATGTTCTTATTATAAATACTAGCAAAAATGTACCTGTGTTGCAGGAGTAAAATTCCTGCGTTGCTGAAGTAAAATTCTACATGGGGGATTGATGCACATGTGGGATTGATGCACATTGGGGATGAACATGGTGAATGCTGTGCAGGGCGGACTGATGCACAGGGGGGTTTGACGCATATGGGAGTTTGACGCGTATGGGGGACCTACGTGCCATGGGGGGATGACGTACAGGGAAATTTTACTCCCGCAACGTGGGTACGCTTTTTGTTAGTTCTATATATAGAGAGATTCAATGTCCATTCTGCTGTATAAATAAAACTTATCAAAACTCTGTTCTCTCCATTCAGGTCTTCTATCTCATGTCATCCTGCTGACCACACAGTCTTCACATCCTGCTACAAAGGAATTAAATTCATCTTGAAACTGTCCTTCCCCTCCCAATTATCTTTGCTTTAATGAAAATTTGGCAGCATATCATCCTGCATAAAAGAGTTTTAGATTTTAAACAGAAAATTCATTACAGGGAAAGAAATGATCTCCTTTTTTGCCTGCTGCCTGGAGGTGAAAAAAGCACCCTGGCCTTATTTTAATCCTGATACATTTGGCTCTTCCTTCACTTTAAAAAGATCATAATTATTTTTTGATGCTACCCTTTTTTTAGAAGTAAGAAGTGCCAGTCATTATTTGAATTTACAATTGATGAAGCTTTTTATAGAGACGATCCTACATCGCTTTTGCAAGAAGTTAGTAACAAAAGCCCAACCCTATCCCTTCCACTTTCCCAAATATGCAGCAGTGCCAAAATTACATGCCACATCTTATCATGGAGGGTGCTGTAGATGGTGCAAGTGGTTAAGACACTGTGCTTGTTAACCAGCAGGCCAGGGTTCGAGACCTGGGTCGGCCTCACAAGACAGGGTGAGCTCCTGTCCTTAGCCCAGCTCTGTGACGCCAGCTGGATCGAATTGTATCGGCTCTGCCTTTCCACTGGACTAATTCAGTGGCATGGAGAGGGGGGATTTGCTGCTTGGTAACAGCATATCCTCCATAATAACCTAACCCAGGCTTTCGTGCTTCACATGCAGCGTATGCAGCACCGAGCACGATACCATAGTCTTCCAAGACTGATGGAGGCCTGCTATCATGGAAGATGGTCAGAAGAGTCTTCTAGGTTTGGGAACAATAATTTCCTTACCCAGAGATAAGTTTTCATTGTGCAAAGTTCCATCTGAACCTGGGACAGCTATTTTGCTGGTGCTGGTGCATTTTGAACCATCTCACAAGTTTGGGTCCAAGAATGACAGTTAGGACACACTTGTGACAAGCACCACTGATCCTAGTCCTGTCTCAAGAAAAAAAAATTAAATGTTGTTATGACTGGCCAAACCTAAGATGAAGGTTCTTTTACTCATAATTTTCAACGAAGGTGGTGTTTTGCTGAGATTGTTGCAAAAGGACTCAAAAGTGTTTACAAAGTCTGGAATCAGTGACCTCTCTCTAAGTAGGTTAAATAAAAACAAAGTGAATTGATATGATCATGTAGCCAGATTTAGACAAGTTCTGTTGTGATGTTGTTACATTATGCCACCTGGCTTGGCTGATATTACCCATGTTACTATTTCCAGGAAGTAAAACCAATGGGTAGCAGCCACAGTTCCCCCTTATCCAGAACAAGAACTATAAAGCAGTCAACACAAGTTGCAAATGGTGTAACAGATCATGTATAACATAGTGTGCTGTTGCAACACAGGACCAGTTGGAAACCTTGTGAATCCCCACCTTCTTTAGCACGGGATAGTGGTAGCAAACAGAACTATCAGTTTACTGACACACAGGCTGCAGTCTTAACCACACTTTCCTGTAGGAAGTACTATTGAACTCAATGGGACTTACTTCTGAGTAGACATGCTTAGGATTGCACTGACAACCTACTCAGCTAAAGCTGTAAAAAGAGAAAAAGTACATAAAAAAAAAGCAGGAAGACTAACCAGTAAACTTTATTCCTCTTAGTCTTCTCAGCTTCTGCCAGTATCTTCCAGGGCAACACACATATCAGGAAGCAAAGGAATATAAGAACCGAAATATCTTAATACAATGTCTACTATGAACTGTTATATCTCTTTTTTATACATTAGATGAGGTGCCAAGGCTAAATCAAAGGGCAAGTAATTGATAATGCAGAGAACGTTGGTCAACTCTTGGTTACAAGTTGGGAAGTTCTATGTTCTATGATAGATAAATTCATTCTATCTCCCCTCATTTCTGCTAATTCAACCATTTTCCATTAAACTGCTTTTACTATACAGCATTATGAATTCCAAAAACAAGTAGAACAAAAAGTGACAAAAGGGACATTAACAACGTACTTCCTTATCAAGTCGTTTCATAAACACCATGGAGAATGGAAATGTATAATGAAGTAGATATAAATAGTGTAACGCCCATGGAACAAATGTAAATAAATTCGCTTACAAAAGAAATACATATTTCAGTACAATACCCTTCATTAACCCCAATTCAAAATAAACAGTCTTACTTCCTCTAGTGATCTCAACAGATAAAAAAGTAAACAAAAGGCTGATGCAACTGTAGAAAAATGGCATATAATATTAATTGCATACATAATGTGATGTGGTAGAACACCTTCCAACATTTTACAACAATAAAACACTCCTGTGAAATTTTACTCTGGGATGAAGAGGATGAAGTTCAGCAAACCAGGATCAGAAGCTGGTGGCCTGGGTATGTCAGAGGCTGGTGCCAAAACCAGGGGAGGAAAGGCGGGAGGAAAGCCAAAATTAGGGGAGGAAAGGCGGGGTATAAATTAGGAAAATAAAATAATATGTTAGCCGCCTTGGGCTCCCTCTTGTAGGGGAGGAAAGGCGGGGTATAAATTAGGAAAATTAAAATAAAACAAAACAGAATAAATATGTGCCACAAGAAGATAAGTGGACGCATTCCTGTTGAGGTATTTTTAACATGAGGTACCATATTATTTGGGGGAATGCCAGCAGCTCAACCCTCTAAGCCAGACCTCACCTTTCTCACAGCGTTGTTGTGAGGACAAAAGGATGGGAGGCAGTTTAAGAATTTGGTATATGTCAGAGTTTGCATCTGACTGCATTTACTGAAAATGCTCTAATGCAAAATCTCCTTAAAACAGAAAGGAGGTAATTCAACAACAATTGCCTCAGCAGTCTTCACTAGAACACAGTTTTAAAAATATATTTTAAACTGGTACTTGAATATGTGATCACATCAGTTTAAGACTTCATAGGAGCAGAGCTTAGCCTGCAAAAGTTCACGTTAAAAGACATGCATATAAATTTGCTAAATCATAGTGATACTGCAACATATCAAAACAGGCCTATTCACAAAATTATCCTTATTGCCATCCATGAAATGCTGGATGGTATATTTTTACATATTGTTTTGTTTATTTTCAGTGCTTTCCCACACAAAATATACTCAAAGTGATTAACAACTCTGAATATCAATATATGTAAACATTGCCATAACACGACTGATATAACTGTAAAAAAGAGCAGTAACAAAATTAAAGCACTTAAAACAGCAGAAAAGTTTACATGCTAAACATTTATCTTACAACATAATTAGATAGTAAATCTTCCAAAAGCAAGTATGAAGAGACAGGATGATGTTTCATAACTCTTGCACCAACAAAGAGAAAACCTTGATTCTACTATTCTCCAAATATATTTTGAACTAATGAAATGTACCCCCATTGCGGGAGTAAAATACTTTCCAAAACACCTCCCATTGCATATCAACTCCCCCATGTGAATCAGTGATGGGCCCAGCCTGCCATAACAACCGGTTTTCCGGAAGTGGGCGGGGCCAGGCCAGGTCAGGGGGCGGGGCCAGGAGAATTTTTTAATTAAAAATTCAAAAAAAATTAAGCATGTGGCTTACCTCTGAGTAGACCTGCATAGAATGTGCTCTGAGGCTGCTGTCCTTTCCACTCTGCCCTGGGAGTAAGCCCCATTGACTGGCATGAGGCTTACTTCTGAGCAGACCTGCATAGGATGTGCTCTGAGGCTGCTGTCCTTTCCACTCCACCCTGGAAATAAGCCCCATTGACTAGCATGAGGCTTACTTTTGAGCAGACCTGCATAGGATGTGCTCTGAGGCTGCTATCCTTTCCACTCCACCCTGGAAGTAAGCCCCATTGACTATCATGGGACTTACTTCTGAGTAGTCAGGTTGGGCTCTCAGGCTGCAGTTCCAGCCTCTTTCTTGGGAGTAAGTCCCATTGACTATCATGGGTTTCAGCATCCTCAGAGCCCAGACCTGTGCAGGTCTACTCAGAAGTAAGTCCTATTATAGCCAATGGGGCTTACCCCCAGGAAAGTGTGGATAGGATATCAGCATACCAGAGACCAGACCTGTGCAGGTCTACTCAGAAATAAGCCCTATTATAGCCAATGGGGCTTACTCCAAGGAAAGTGTGGACAGGTTTTGCAGCATCCTGAGCCCAGACCTGTGCAGGTCTACTCAGAAGTAAGCCCTATTATAGCCAATGGGGCTTACTCCAAGGAAAGTGTGGACAGGGTTTGCAGCATCCTGAGCCCAGACCTGTGCAGGTCTTCTCAGATGTAAGCCCTATTATAGCCAATGGGGCTTACTCCAAGGAAAGAGTGGACAGGGTTTGCAGCATCCTGAGCCCAGACCTGTGCAGGTCTTCTCAGATATAAGCCCTATTATAGCCAATGGGGCTTACTCCAAGGAAAGAGTGGACAGGGTTTGCAGCATCCTGAGCCCAGACCTAAGCAGGTCTACTCAGAAAGAAGCCCGATTATAGCCAATGGGGCTTACTCCAAGGAAGGTGTGGACAGGTTTTGCAGCAGCCCAGAGACCAGACCTGTACTCAGAAATAAGCCCTATTATAGCCAATGGGGCTTACTCCAAGGAAGGTGTGGACAGGGTTTGCAGCATCCTGAGCCCAGAACTGTGCAGGTCTACTCAGAAATAAGCCCTATTATAGCCAATATGCTTTCCCCCAGGAAAGTGTGAATAGGTTTGCAGCAGCCACATTTCCTTTCCCTGGCTGTTGGGGCTAGAGCAAACTTAAAAGTGCCTGACCAGCCTCTTTAACTCTTGAACTGCCTCCAGCTGCTGAAGGAGCATCTCTTTCCCCATCTAAGGAGCCCTTTGTAAAGCTCTCCATGCCTCATTTGCATATGAGAAACCCATCATGCTTTGCAAACTGCACAAGGAAATAACTTCTGAAAATATTGCTAGAGAGCAACTGAAAACTTGCTGGAAATAAGGTTTATAATCAAAATAAGATGTTTAGCAAAGACAGGATTCCTGAATAGCTTCAGATAAAGGTTTGGGGCATGAAGAATTTCTTCACTCTGACTTGAAAATATTAAAGATAAAGAGACATATATAGTGCTCCAGGCCCCTTAGCTGTGAGTGTTTGATATGCTCTGGAATAACTGCAATGCTTTGTCTGAATGAGGTTAATGGGAACAGACTGTTTGTATTTTAAAATTAAAAGATAACCTAGGAAGGGGGAGAGAGAAGGGGGGAGGCTTAAAAGGGGTGGGGGGAGAGAGCCCTGCTCAGAAGGGGAGGGAGTGGAGCTGAACCTTTGGGAAGACAGACCCAGAGGCCCTTTAAGAGAAATTCAAACACACTTGCATGCAATTCAAAGATGATGGCCCCCAATTAACAACCGGTTCGCTAACGTCAGCCCCTAATTAACAACCGGCCTCAGCCCAGCTGTCATGTGAATCAACCGTTCCATGCACATCATCCCCCATGCCCATCATCTGCCCATGTGCACCATCCGCCCCCATGTGCACCAGCCGTCCCCATGTACCTCCTGAAGCTGTACTGCAATCTCCCTTTACCCTCAGCAGCGAAGCAGCAATCCCAATACGTGCACTGAATTAAGCGCAGGCTACAGCAACCTGCCTAAACCAGCGCAAATTAGGATTTCACTGTCAGTGAGAACAAGAAAGCTGCATACAGATTGAATCTCTCCATTTGCAACATTTGGTTCCAAGAACCCCCATGATTAAGTATTTTTGTGTTATACAAAGGCAATTTGTTTCTATTATAACAAGGCAGGCAATGAATCAAGTTCCTTTTCAAGTGGCTGCTTTCAGCCCTGCAAGGAGCTGAGCTCCTGCAATTTGCAAGCATATGCAACCAAGTTGCAAGCAGTTTCAGCTCAGAGCAATTCAAAAGTGATTATCACTTGGAGGAAATGAGGGCTCTGCCTCTCAACTGAATAGAAAAAAACCTAAAAATTCATGAACTTTCTAAGGTAAGCTTAATTGCTTGCCTTGCCATGCTAAGCAGACCACCTTTGGGCCACTGACTGTGACTTGCTTCTCTTTCAATTTAAAGAGCCAACCTCATTCCTTTTGAGACTATGGCTGCAATCCTAAAGACCTTTTCCTGGAAGTAAGACCCATTGAACACAATGGGGCTTACTTTTGAGTAGACAGAATTAGGCTTGTGCTCAAAATCACATATAAAAAATTGCATATAATTTGGCTACATCTGTATTTCCATCATCTCTTCTTAGGCAGTTCATCCGCTCTCTTGCTCTTTCCCCCAACTTCCCCAGAATATGAATGATAAGGGATGCAACAAAATATCAAGATTTGGATTTCAGCTACTCTTGGGACTTTCCTGACACCTTTGACAGATATCAAAGCTGCCTGAAATAAACTATTGGAACACTATGTTTTTTCTGGTTATTTCATTTATAGGCTCATGAAGGCTTTAATTTTACATTGCTGTTATTTTTAATACTTATTTTTACTGTAGATCATGACAACCAAGAGCTATAACAATTAACTTCTTTTCCAAATTAAGGTATTTATAGCCAGGAGATTAGTTGTAAATGATTATGGAACAGTAAGTAGAATGCCTATTAAAGGTCTTCCTTAAGCACTTATCAGCATTTCCCCAGAATGTATGCATGGCCTTTGACCCAACATGAGAGTTGAAGTGCAGTGGGGGCCTTAAACAATTTCCAATTCCCTTTTTAAATAAAACTGTTGACCATTAAATAATTCATCACTAGTACCTTTTTCTGGCAGAGGGTAACATAATAGAATTATGTAATTTGCATATTAAGACAACAGCATCTTATGACAGGAACATATTATTGCTGAGTTTGAGCATGGTTTTTTGGCACAAAAAGAAACTTCCATTAATTCCACTGCAATTAATATTGTTAATCCACATCTATGTTTCCTCATTTTCTCACTCCTTCCATTCAAGTGTCCATTAATGAGAGTTAATTCCCATTGAGCATGTGGGTTACAAAAACAAACAAACAAACAAAATACAAACTAAATTGAGCAAGTGCATTCCTGAGCTGCTATGAGGTTCGGAAAATGTTCTCAGGGAGATAAAGCCAAGACATCATGGGTTGTGGACAATCCTATACAAGGATTGTCTTGACAATAAAATAATTGTGGGTGTGATTCATAATTATAGGAAGTTTGACAATTGCTGTTCTCAAAGAAAATTTTCCTAATTCAAGTTGTCTATTTCTGATATTTCTGTTCTTGCCTTGACACTAAGAAATTTCAGTGAGAAACAAGACAAGAATCAATGCTGATCCTGATTTTTGACTGGCCCCAAGGAAAATTCATTCTTGGGATTGGACAATGATTGTTGATACAGAACTATATTATAAACAGATCAGAGATAAGTTTGCTAAATTTCAGCAAACTTAGGAGCTATCATTAGAAAATTGTATGAAGTACACAACCCATCAGGCTTCATTAGATCTAATGGCTTTAATATGAACAACCCTTTTTTCTTTAGTGATGATATAAGTCAAAAGGATGATTAAAAATGTACTAAGATGCTATTGCTGCTTAAAATAGAGTAATAGAGATGTCTCTAACATCTTATGAGGTGGAAACTCATCAGTTAGCCAGATCCAGAGGCTGCCATAGCCTCCATGACCTTCTCCAATTATGCTATTTTAAAGCTGCAACTTAACGGAGATGAAATTTATAAGGAAAGGTAAAATAATGAGCAATTCTTAAATAAAGAATACAGTCCAGATCTTTTATATACTCAGGCTGCCTAATTTATGTTTTAACCTTCATTGTAGATTTTCAGACCAGCCTTTCTTTCTTCACATGTACACATTACACTATCAAGCAGACAAATATTCTGTCATATTTTCATTCAACAATTTTCATATGAATGGAACATCTAGTTTGAGAAAGAAATCTTGCTCAATTAATAAAATAACAGTGCCTATCAGAGGGGCTGAAGAGTGTCTGTGGATCATCCTGAGCGCTTCTGATTTTGCTTCAAAGCCCCTAACTCCCTTGCAGTTCTGTTGATTTTGTTGGCTGTAGGGTCTTCCAAGTATGCTCAGAGGCTGCCAAGGAAAATGCATGGATACTTATGGAAAGTGAAATTGTGCCACAGTGTTAATTTACTCATGAGTAAAAAAAATCATGCCGTGTTAAGTTGGAAAGGGCAATCAAAGAAGAATGCTACATCATCAGAATGGTTCTGTCAATTAAAGAAGGCCCAATTAAATCCAATGAAAGAAGACTTCTCAGTGATAAGGAAGTCCCTCCCTCCAAGCAAATAAATGTATTGAACTCTATGGAAAGCCAAACTGAGCAATGTTAACATTTACTCGTAAGCAAATGTTTAACAGTTCCTTTGTATGCTACTGTGTTTTTAACCTGCAGTTTAAAACCAGTTTTTTCCATAGCAATTCAATGGTATGATTAGTTCTGTAAGTTCAAGTTGTTATGTTTTTAATGTTTGAATTTGGCAAGGTCATAATTTGTGTTTGGCCACACTGGACTCATTGAAATTGTTCATAAAGGAGCATGCAAATCTTAAATGGTGCCTATAAGTTTAATTCAAGTAGTTGACTATGGGCGCAATCCAGAGCAAGTTCAACCTGCTCTGCCCTAACTGCTCTCTCCTAACTATTCTGTATCCAGAGCAGAAAGTTATGCTGCATCCAGAGAGTCAGGAAGCCTGGGCTGCCCTAACTGCTCCAGAGCATGCTAAGTCTATGACAGCTGAGGAGGGCTTGCTCCTGAGTAGACCCCCCTCAGATC
Organism: Cryptoblepharus egeriae; assembly: GCA_030015325.1. Classification (NCBI taxonomy): domain Eukaryota; kingdom Metazoa; phylum Chordata; class Lepidosauria; order Squamata; family Scincidae; genus Cryptoblepharus; species Cryptoblepharus egeriae. The sequence continues at coordinate 30,887,206 of JAREYC010000006.1, read as the reverse complement.
ACACTGAAGAAGGAACAGCTGTGGTGCCTACATTATAAGGAAGCCCAGCAATTCCTGACAACCAGTTACAGCTGCAGTTCTTCTAGTGCAAGATGGATGCTTGGAGTGGCCTGCTGTATCCTGAGGTTAGTGGGCTACCGTAGTTGTTCCATATCTTGAGGTTGAGAGGCAGGGATTGCAGCTAGGCTGGCCAAGAACTCAGATTTTTGGTCAACACTACCATTCTTACTCAGGCCTTATCATGGACCCCTATGGGTCTACTCATTACTATACCTGCTCCTGAGGTGGTATATCTCTGAGGAGCTGGAAGAGGGCATTTCTGCCTTGAAACAGGCTTTGGATACAGAGTAACTGCTCTGCCCTAGGCAATGCTAAACTTGCCCTCAACTTGCCTCTCCTGAGCTGCTTAGGCTGCCCCAGTTAGGGCAGAGCAGGTCCACCTCTCTTAGGGCACCCTATCTTGCCTTGCTCTGCCCTAAGCCTCTTCCAGAATAATTAGGGTGGAGCATCTTGCAGTTGCTCCACCCTAGTGATAGATAGGGCAACCCAAGGGCTCTTATGTGGACAGATTAGTTGCTCTGGATTGTGCTGCCAGGGTGGAATCCTAACTAATTTTCAAGTGTTGGTATAGCTGCGCCAGTGGCGCATGTGCTGCATACTGCAGTTGAAGGGCAATCACTGAGGCCTCCTCAAAGTAGGGCAATGTTTGTTCCTTTACATCAAAGTTGCACTGCCCTTACCACGGAGCAGGAAAACTGATTAGGAGCACAATCCTAACCATGTCTACTCAAAAGTAAGCTCCACTGTGTTCAGTGGGACTTACTCCTAGGAAAGTGTCTTTAGGATTGCACTTAGGACTGCACCCTAAGTGGTTATGCTCTTCAGGTGTGTGTATGTGATTTTATGACTGTTTTCTTCCTGTGACATATATACCATCTATATGACAGTAATTACACTTGATGAAAATGTTTTATAATAGGATTAAAATATTAATTTAGAATTAATTTTTAATTAGAATAAATTAATTTAATCAATCCAATTAATTGGAATTAAAGGAATTAAAACACAATACCGCCATAACACCACTTTCAGCCATTTTTTTAAGGATAGCATTGATGGAAAAAATAGAACTGTTTCAATCTACCTGTAATAATAAGTCTATGGATATCTTTAATACCTTGTTTCATCTGTTTTTATTTTGGAATAGGTGACTGTTGTTGCAAACATTACCTTGAATGGGTAAATGTAACTACCCAATCCTGCTCCCCAGAAATGCCATAAAGCTGGTGCTGGTCTTCCACTCAGCTTGGAGAAGACTGGGAGCCATTGGCAGTGAATACAAGCAGCACACAAGCATTCCAGAGCAAGAGGGATGGTAGGAGGGTGTAAAACCAGATGGAAGAGCACAGGGGGAAGGCAATCTGAGCCTGGGAAGGGTGAGAGCAGTGAAAGATGTATCCATCAACTCCTAACTCCCCTCCCAGGCCTGAAAGCCTTACATGGTACTCTGGCTGCCTACCCACCACACATTATACAGCAGTGGCTGTTTCATCACTACTGTGTTGCAGCACAAGTGACCCCATTAGACTTGGGCTGTAAGAAATGTTAAAGTAAAAAATTCAACAAAGGTATATGTCTCTCAAACTCCAACTTCTTGTGCACATAAGCAACTAGTTGGAAGTACCCATTCTTTGGACAGATTAAAAAAGTAATTACTTTCTACCCTATTGACAGTCTCTACCATTAAAAAATGCTTAGCTACACGGTTGGTGGTGCTTTTACAGCACATTTGTAGTTTAACACTAATATGGCCAAGTTACTTCATTTCCTAGTCCCAGAACAGAGAAGAGAAAGAAGCAGGGAGGACTGCAAATCAAGTTTGGCAAGGAGACATTAGTAGCAAATATCTTTTCCCAACATCCTAATATTTTCTGAATATCTGACAAATATTCCCAATATTTGTCAACATCCTTTTTCCCATTCCAGCCTCAATCCATCTACTTGTGTCCACTGAGACTTGATCCAGCATAATCAATAGCTCAGTAAGAAAACAAAAACCTCAACGCTCCCCCCCAAGATGAAGCACACACTGCTTTTCATTAGTAACATCCCATTGTTGTTTGCTTTCTTCTTGGGTAAATTGTGCAGATGCTATTCCTTTTGCTTCTTTTATCCCCTCTTTCTCTCCCTTCATTCACTGTTTATCTTCTTGTCCTACGCAGTCATCCCCATCATTTATTACATTTCTTCTTCATCACTTCGATTCCTTGTGCATCCTTTAACTCTTGGTCTTGCTCAATTTGTTTGGGCTTATTTAATTCTCTATCTTCATCCATCTTTTTTGGAAGGCTTGGAACATTTCTTGTACATTTTGTCCATTAAAAAAAATTCTTTAAATTTCCACAAGAGTGATGCAAACATGTAGAAACAACCTTGGTGTCTGTTTTTTTTTGTCTGTGGCCACAAATGTGGCTTTTATCCTTTCAGTTGAACAGAAGAGTAATTCACACTAACAGAAATATCTTATGTCACTCAGCATGCTACAATTCCCAGAATTTTTTGTGGGAAAGATTCATTTCCTTTTTTGGATATTTGCATTATTGAGATTTTTAGCATACCAGATTACCACAGACTTTTTATTATTTGATAGTTTCAGTTGTCCAAATTCTTTATTTCAAGATGTTTTCAGCTGTTGCTAAGAAGTTATACTTCCAAGTATTTATCTGTCTGATGGCAGTTTGTTATCCGCAGATTTGGCAACATCTTTTTTTTGTGATCCTTTGTTAATTAATCCTTATCTTGTCATTTCAGTCTTGCTTCATAAAAATTATAAATTATCTCCACTAATTGTTTTGAAATGTAAAATAAAATTTGGAGGGGGGGGGGGGCTCAACCTTGCATGTGATACCAGAAGATAAGTAATGGTTTACCCCTCAATTATCATTGACTCTGTTGGTCTCTGCACAGCCTTCGTGCTGCCCATGAGCCAATTTAGTCTTCATCTTGGAGAATGTGGGTCTTCAGAGTCCCCTTTTGGATTCCAGGGGACTGAATTTCTCCTGGTTCATCACTAATCAGAACTCCTGATGAAGAGATTCAGATTAGGGTGGATGGTCAGCCATATCCCCAAGCACCACTCAGTACTTAACATGGATTTTAACTTAACATGAAGGGTTAAGAGATATAGAATCAGTGGTGGGCTCCAGCAGGTTTGCACCTACCCTATAGAACCGGTTGTTAATGAGAGATAGGACATACAAAGTTTAAAAATAGCCATTTAAAAGTGGCTGCCAGATGGACAGAGAACCGGTTCTTAATTTCTTTGAATCCCATCACTGTATAGAATGTTATATATTTCACATTATCTGGTATCTTGTCCCTACTTTTTGTTTACTGACAAGTAGCACCCAATGGGGCAGCAATTTGCTTCAGAATCACAGCATGAAAATCACTCACCCACCCACAAAATGTCTATAAACTTTCTATAATGTCAAGTTTGCTACAAAAGAACTTCTGAGATTAAATATTGGTTTTTCTGGAAAGAAGAGTCCAGAGAAATAGTTAATCAATAAATACCCCAATGTAGGGGCTGATCTAAGTTGTAACACTTCACATGTGCCACTTGGGAGTGAAGGAAAGTAACTACGGACTGAGGCATTCAATGTCCCTTACTATCTGACAATTATTTGCTATACTGTATATGGTGTTAAAACTTAAGAAAAATATATGAAAATTGTGGCTCTTGCTATATTCGGCCTGTCATGTCTAAGCCTCTGTCTAAGACAAATGCTCGAAACAATTTGATATTGAAGCAAAGCCTTTTTCAAGTCAGTACATTTCTAAGTAGAAATACGAGAAGTAACATAAAAAGAAATGAGGCTTTTTCCTCTATGTTTTCATGCTGACTGGGCTATGTACACATAATGTACACTATAAACATCTAAAATAAACAGATTTCTTATTCTTTGTGATCTCTGCAACTTGAGTTTGAGTCACAATATACAACAGCTGGAATCACCGTGAGGCTGGAGTCTAACAATGCTTGCATAAATAAAAAATACAATTGACACTTTCTCATGACACAGAAACACAGCAGAAGCCTAATGTTCAGCTGGCTTTGTAATGTTCCAGTACATAGTCCAGCATGAGCTTTGAGACTGTAGCTACCTAGGAAAAGCTAGGGATTGGTTTTCACTGCAGTAAAACACTTTCAGACAACTGAAACTTTCAGACAACGCTATTGGAAAAGAATTGACAAATAGTATAAACTTTTTGTATCATTTATCCCACATTATGATTCATAAATCTTTATTTTTCAGATGTCTATCCCATTTTATTTCTCAGGCTCACATGCTTACTAAAAAGAACGTGAAACCTACAATAGCAGTAACTCAGGACCTGCAAAAGATTTTGGTTATTTTGGTTTTGTGTCAGGAAAAAATAACCTCACCTTTTGCAGGTCCGTAGCAATAACTTATGGTGACAGCCACTCTTTTAATGTACAGTTCAAATCCAGTTTAACCACCAAATAGATCTGCATTATTCACCTAAAGACCTAAAAAGCAGAAACAGTTCTGTCAGCTCCTGTTCTGGATATGACAGTTCCAATAAATTTAGAGAGCTGAACCTGTCATCATGACAAGCTGAGTATGCAAGCATATGTTAAGCACACTGCATTAAGGTGCCTCCTAGCATACACTACCTGTAACCTTATGCACAGCCAGCTTAAATCCAACTTCAGTCAAAGGACAGTAGCCATGATCTGTATAGGATCAAATCACACACAGCAATCACATTTTAAAAATCACATTATTTTTTGAAGGAATTGCCTTTGGAAGCCATTAATAAAATAGTATTTACATTTCACATTCATGATGTAATCTTAAATGCATGAATTTTGTCCCTGCCTAACTCATTTTCAGTCAAAATACCATAAATATGCAGTAACTTCCTTTTAAAAATAATCAAAAGTGACTAAAACAAGAAAATCTTTGATGCAGAAGTCATCTATATTAGAAGTTGTCAGGTACTGCTCCAATATCCATGCACATTTATTCAGAATATTTTTATCCTATGTTTCCACACCAACAGTAGGTATTCAAAGCTGCTGGTAACAGACTTTAATACCATAAAATTAGTAATCGCACAAACACAAGTTTGAAATAGCACAATAAAATAAGAGTCCCCAAAAAGAAAAAAATTATAGCACTATAACACAAATTCTAGCACACACACACAAGCAACAGAACTAAAAGAAATATCTCAAATGTAAACAAGTTTTCAGCTGCTTCGGAAATAATGGCAGAGATGGAACCAGCCATACTAACATGGAGTTCCACAAAAGAGGGTACCTTTCCATGGAGAAAACCTTCACTCACACCATATATTAGATTTCCAACAATGTGTGCAATGTGTGCAACAAGGTGAGGAAGAGCAAAATGGGGTGAGGAGGGGTAAAACTGGGAAGGGGAAGAATAGGCAGCAGGGAGACTTTGGGCAAGGGTAGAAGTTATAGCAATCAAATGACAATGAAGACTTGCAGAGTGTATATATATATATATACACACTTCAACACACCACTATTTCAACAAAATTGCCAAAAAAAATAGCATGAAATCTCTTTTTTTGAAGATATCAAGAATAGGCAATGATTTATCCTGATTTTAAAAATGTGAAAATCACTTTAGAAGATAATGTAATCAGAGATTATATAAAACTGATTACCTAAGGATACAACGATGAAGTAAAGTGAGTTGAAGAGAACACTCAGAGGAATCAGGTAACAGAAGCCAGGAAAATGAAACCTTCATCTTACCTAGATTGACTAGTGAGTTGACTTGATAACATTTCAATGACATTGACAAAAGTTAAATACTCAGTTCTGGGAAAAAAATCCAATCATATTTAACTCATTAAAACTAATGCTTATACAGAAGTGGCATTCACATATAAAAAACTGTACAGATTTAATACCCCAAGTTCTAAGGTGCTTAACGTTTTCCGTTGTGCCAGAAAAAAGGGAGGCAATTCATGCACAATCACATTAATCCCCACATTTGCCTTACCCCTAAATCTAGAGTAACTACAGGAGCATTATAAGACTTCATGTGCACCCGTAGTTACTGCACCACCCAGTGAAAACCTATGGGAAATTCATATTGGTATTCAGAGGTAAATTGTTCTTACACCGAAGCAAGGACTCCCTGTAGTTACTCTGGATTTTGCCCTTAGTCTGACAATGTTGGGCTGGAGAGGGGAGTGCACAGGGAGATAATGAAGAATGCTCATGAAACTATGATTTTTTAAAAACTAAGATAACAGCATCTTAACTCAATAAGGAGCAACCATTTTTCTTGAAGACAGCAAAAAAATCAAAGTCCCATAATGCCCCCAAGTAAACATGCATGGCATAATTATTTGGACTGATGTAGCACAACAAATGCTATTAAATGATAAAATGTCTGCCAAGCAATCTGTTACTCCTGACCTGTTTCCCCAGTCAAGAAACTAGTCAGAAACTAGATCTAGCCTTCCCAAGTCAGTGCCCAAACTGCCACAAATTGTAACTCTGAATTACAGGTCAGGTGTGTCACAGTCAGTTATTGATTCCAATGTTTAAACTAAGTTGCCACCAAGGCAGAAACAAGTATTCCCTATGAATCTGGGAAAAGCAGCTGATTACTCATTGATTACATTGGTATGCACAAGCAAAAGCATAGGATTGAGGAAGGATTAGTATCACCTGTGCTAAACTGAAATGAAATGCTGCAGAATCTCCAATGTGATTGGAAGGCATTTATATATAAGTAGAGCTAAGTCTGCCAGTTGGTGTGGGTTAGAAAGAAATGGAGAGTTTGTTGGATGGAGAAGTGATTTGTTGTATTAGATTTGGACTACCTTACTGTGTATTGGACTCTGGATTGCTGTTCAACCTTGATATTACCTGCTCCCTGAATCCTGGAATACAGATATCTATGAGTAGTTGCTGTCATTATGTGTGTCTTTCTCACTGGGCTGTTTCCCTGCACAATGTCACAACTGCTTCCAGTGCTGCCTGGCTTAGGGAAGTCTTGTTCATTCCAGGTATCACTCTGACAAGGTGAATCCTACACCAAATGATCTTCTACTTGAATGAAAATTTCAGCGAAGTACTAGATAACACTATGTAGCTGGCTATCTTAGAGCACAATCCCAACCATATCTACTCAAAACTAAACCCCATTCTATTTGATGGGTTTTACTCCCAGGAAAGAGTGTCCAGGATTGCAGCCTTATTAAAAAGCAGGCCTCTGTCAGTCTTGGAAGACTATGGTATCGTGCTTGGCACTGCATACACTGCATGCGAAGCACGAAAGCCTGGGTTGGATTGTTATGGAGGATAGGCTGTTACCTAAGCAGCAGATCCCCCCTCTCCATGCCACTGAATTAGTCCACTGGAAAGGCAGAGCCAATAAGATTGGATCCAGGTGGTGTCGCAGAGCTGGGCTAAGGACAGGAGCTCACCCTGTCTTGTGGGGCCGACCCGGGTCTTGAACCCTGGCCGGGTGGTTAACAGGCACAGTGTCTTAACTGCTTGCGCCACCCACAGCCCATAATAACCTCATAAATATTGTGAATTTGAGATGCTTCAGGTTGCAGCGTTTACTGTTCCTGATGCAGAGACTCCATTTGTGATTTACTGCGTCAAGGTCTCCACAAGCTGTGTGAAACGTCTGGACCCATGGAAGTTTACCCAGACACAGTTAGCTATCCTTGTGCTCTGACCTCTTTTTTGAAAATTATCCTTGTGCTTTTTGAACTCTTTCAGATCATTTCAAACTAATTCTCTTCCGAGAATCCTGTCCCTGTCCCTTGCGCCACTCACAGCCTTATTATATTTAGCTAAAATAGCCAGCTTTCTATTTCACACAGTGTTGACTAACACAATAATTTTTTCTCTCAAATAGGTTACAGCTTAGTGCTGGCTTCTTGTGCATCCATCCCCGCCCTGTGCCACTTGCTTAATTAGGAAATGTCTGATAAGAGACTCTATTTTTCACTCTTTTGAGAAACCCAGAAAACCAGCTTCTGAAACCTGCTGTTACAGCTCACATGCTTCTCAGCAACTAGAAATATGTATTTTTGATCTTGAAAATGAAAACAATAGGTAATCCTGGCATACCTAGGAAACAGGCACTGAGTGATAAATCCGTAAGGACTAAAAGCAATGAGAACAAATATTGGGTTTTACAGCAGAACACAGCAACACAAATGTATCAGCAGGTATGAGCTTGGATGCTCTGGATAATGTATCCTCTCTTAGTTACTTGAAAGAAATGGAACCATGACTATGCACTGTAATTATATCTTTTTTGGTTTGTATATGTTGTGTGCAGGGGGGTCTTGACTTCCTTCTTTCTGCTTCAAGCCCTTGCACTGTTATTTGCTTTTGGTCTTTGCAACAACTAAACAGTGCAATCCTAACCATGTCTACTCAAAAGTAAGCTCCAGTGTGTTCAATGGGTCTTACTCCCAGGAAAGTGTCTTGAGGATTGCAGCCTTACCCCCAAATCCAGAGTAACTACGAGAGCACGTAAGAGACTTTACGTGCACCCGTAGTTACTGCACCTCCTAGTGAAAACCTATGGGAAATTCATATTGCAATCCAGAGTAAGTTGTTCTTACACCGGAGCAAGGACTCCCCGTAGTTACTCTGGATTTTGCCCTTAGTCTTCTTACAAAGCTTGACAAATTGAACAGTTCTTTCCTTCTCTGAAGACATATTCTGAGATGAGAGAAATAAAAAACCTCAAGTAGAAAGTTACTGAAGATCTTTCTGAACACGAAGAAATATATAGAGAACACTGAATGGGTTTCTGTCATCTCTAGTCACATCTTTCTTCATTGGAGCTGTCAAGAGTTATATTTGGCCCTCAGAGGATAGTCTGAAACATCCAGTGTCAATACTGAGACAAAAATCAATGCAAAGAACTTGTAAATGTATTCCCACAACGGAGAGATGCGAGTACTAAACCAAGAATGTTCTTAGACAACACTATGGTTATAGTTTATGAAGCCTTCTTGCAGCCCTCTTGATTATGTATAACACAATGAGTTATTTCAATATTCCTGACATTGCTAACCCTACTTTGCTGCTTTGCAGTACAGATGTCCCTTGTTATCCACTAGATACCATTCTGGAACCTTCCATGGCTACACAAAATCTGTGTATAAAGTAAACAAAGGGAAAATAGGTTTAAATATAACTTCCAGGTTTCCTGCTCCTCCGTTGTGCCTAAATGAATAAATCAATATCTGCAGGGGTTTGATTCTGGGTCTGAAAAATGGAATGATCGCTTCCATGACTACCTATCTACAACAGTAGAAAAGCAGTTTTTTAAACTGTGATTTGCAATGGCCATTTGTGTTGAGTCAAATTAGTGTATAAAAGAAATCTGTGTATAACACGCTTGGACCTGTATACCTTACTCTCTTAGTAAAAGGCTTCTGGAATACAAACAGCCCTGTGCAGTGGCATAGGAGTGCCAGCTACATCACATCTTGCAGAATATTTTCACTGCTGGAAGTCTTCTCAGAGTAAGGGATCATTTTTCTTCTTGTCTCTGGATAATCCTTGGCAGCTGGATCTGCACCATTGATATTGCTGGCACATGTCTATGTTGATCCATGCAGGCATATCAGGTTTGGAAAGTATAGAATCATAGAATTGTAAGGGACCTAGTAGGACATCTAGTCCAACCCCCTGCCTGCAGCAGGAAATCCCCCTAGAGCATCCCCGACAGGTGCTCGTCGAGCCTCTGCTTGAAGATCTCTAGTGAGGGAGAGTCCACCACCTCCCTTGGCAATCTGTTCCACTGCCGAACTGCCCTCACCTAGTATACTATATACTATAGTATAGTATATACTAGAGACTGATGACAGTGAAACTGCTGGATCCATTCCACCTTTCCCCATTCAACCCCATCTCCCTCCCTCCACCTGCAGGTTTCTGGTGAGCTTCCTCAATTCACCAGTACATGTAGTAAGTCAATTTTCTTTCTTTCACATTCTGAGACTTGCAGAGGCTATGGGAAGTCGCATGTGATGTCTGCAGGCCTCAGAAAGCTTCTGGGCCCCACTGTAGCTCAGCTCTGGTTAGGTTTGAAGGTTGTGGGGTGTGAAAACTGATGGTCTGAATACCCACAGTTTACCATACTTGCAGGGATTCTGGCAACATAACCCTTGTGGATAATGAGGACTTCCTGAATTCTACTTAAGTAGACCTACTTATAATCCAGGTAAAAGCTATTGCTACAAAGAAAAACTGATAAGAACCGAGAGCTTCTTATCAACAAATTGTTTTTAATTAAAACAATAATTATACTTACAGTTTAAGAAAAACTGAATATAGTAATAAAAATTATATCTGAAAACAAAAATATAGTATTTTTTTTAAAATACTATCTTAAAACAATTATTTACCATATATTCCCTTTGGAGTATGATACATTTTAATTAGAGAAAACCTACTTAGTATCAAAGGGATTCATCCATATGTTAACAATTCAAAGACCTATTAAAAAATAAACCGATACCAGAGTGATTCCTCTAATGTACTATAAGAACTCTTGGTCTCTCTAAAACAAAAATAATCTGCCCATGAAGACTGAGGTTTCTATGTAGGGTTGCCATTTTCTCAGAAAAACTGGGTGGTATCTGGCTTCAGGGGTCATGACCTGCCCAACATCATGAGCCACCCGGGACCCGTTTCCAGGGGAATGGTTCTAAGGGCAGTCCTGCGTGGCACACAGCGCTGGTGGGCAGGCACGTGGGTAGAGTTTGCCTATCTTCTGCCAGGCACAGAGGGTCAGGAGGAAGATGGGCAGCAGGACAACAGGTAAGTGCTACTCTGCCCACCTCTTCCTGGGCTCCCTGATTACTCCTACCTCTACCGCCACCGCTGTGCTCCTGCCAGGTCCCCAAGGGTACTCTTCCCCCCTTCTTCTTCCTCCCCTTCCACTGGGTCTCCCAGCACTAGTGTTTCTGTGCGGGCTGTTCAGCATAGGGGCTGCTCTGTAATGATGGGGAGTGGCATGCATACCTGGGGGCATGGCCTGGATTGGAGATTTGGATTCCTCAAAGCAGCAGCAACAGGTAGTATGTGCCCCAGGTAGTATGTGTGCGTGTATGAGTGAGTGAGGTGTGTAACTGGGGTCTCTGTGTGTGAGATCTGTGTGAGAGTGTGAGATGTGCGTGTGTACGGTGTGTGTGTGAGTGTGAGATCTGTGTGTGATGGTTGTGTAAGTGTGAGATCTGTAAGTGAAAGGTGTTTGATGGGTGTGTAAGTGTGAGATCTGTGTGTGAATATTGTGACTGGGGTCTCTGTGTGACTGGACATGAGATCTAAGTGTGAAAGGTGTGTGACTGGGGTATGTCTGTGTGAGTGTGAGATCTCTCTGTGTGCGTAGCGGGGGAGGGGGGGTTTGTATGTGTGAGAGCCAGACAGGTGTGTGTGGGACAGAATGAGTATTCAACTCAGTAAACATCTCAGTAACTATTGAGGTAGCCTGGCTTTGGGCAAATGACATTTAATTAACTTCCCTTCAATTTCTTTGAAAAAGTTTTACCTGCATGCTCATATGGGCTTCCGAAATGAATAGAAAACTCAGCAGTGCTCCTCCAGGCTCAATCTATACATATGATTGCACAGCAGTCATGGAAATTCATTTGGATAAAGATGCACTAGTTGGTGCGGAAACCATCTTTTAAGTGGGTCTACACCCCAACTGAACATGTGAACCAGTTCCACAAATAGTACTGTATTGCATTTCAGATAGTATAAAGTAAAAAAAAAATGTCAGTTACCAAAAGTTATATTGTCTACTTCATGAATGCCGGAGAAAGCTATCACTTAACCTAATAGGCTGCAACTTCCCATTAGACCGGCATAAGCCCTAGTCATAAGTTCTTTGGCGACCTGGGGGTGTCACAAAAATGCCGTTAAGGCACTTCTGCCCCACTTCAGGCAGGGCAGGGGCAGTGTTAGGTCATGCCCATGCATCCGCTATCAACCCACACCTCCGTCAGTCTTGAAAGACTATGTTATCATGCTCGGTGCTGCATACGTTGCATGCGAAGCATGAGAGCCAGGGTTAGATTGTTATGGAGGATAGGCTGTTACCCAAGCAGCAAATCCCCCCTCTCCACGCCACTGAAATAGTCCAATGGAAAGGCAGAGCCAATACGATTGGATCCAGCTGGCATCGGAGAACTAGGCTAAGGACAGGAGCTCACCCTGTCTTGTGGGGCCAACCCGGGTCTCGAACCCTGGCCTGCTGGTTAACAGGCACAGCGCCCTAACCGCTTGCGCCACCCACACCAACACAGAAAGATATGCCAGGTGAGTTAGGCTGGCCTAAATTGGTTAGAATTGTGCCCCTAGTCAAGAATGACAAATACGCATACGCGAAGCTGCAGTGTTGTATCTCTTTTTTTAAAAAAAGTAAATAAATCAGAGTACAAAAAACATGGCAGCTCCATGAAGATAGAAAAGAGCAAAGAGAAAAAACCTAAAAAGTTTATTATTGCAGCAAATCAATTGTTAAATGTAAAATAACATGACAACCAAAAACTCACATTTAATTTGCAGGTGTGGAGAATAAAATTTCCTTCTCTGCCAAGAATTTCCCACAGAAAAAAGATGTTGTATCCCCGTTTGCTAGATCTTTGTTTAATCACTTTTGAACACGTGTGCAAACATTTCCTCTTAGACTCCACTCTTCACTGCAACTCTTATATCGCTTGGCATCAGCAAAAACATCTGGGACAATCCAACCAAGGACACTGCCTGTAAAAGAAGAATCAAAGTGAGCCAAGAAAAAGCAATATGGAAGAAGAAAATATCAGTGCAATCGCTGCAGAAAGTGATCACTCTGCCAATACCAATACTAGTTTTATATATATTTACTTGTATGTATTTAATAAATACAAATAAAATAAATATTTTTATATATTTATAAATATTAGTATTACATATATAAATTTTAAGACATGCTGCACAATTTTTCTGAAGGGCTATATTTAAAAATTCAGGAACCCAGGACTTGTCCAGTAAACACTGCTGAACTTTGCCCAGATTAACAGTTGGGTAGCCCTTGGACCTGGGAAGCTGCTGAAAATCTTTCTAACAACAAGCAGCTAATAGCTAGGATGGCTTTTTCCCTGTGATAATGAAATAAAAGCAAAATAACACAGCTTTCTGCCCTTTTCTCTCTCACTGTTTGTTATAAAAAACCTGTAAAGTTGAGGGGAAAAAACATTTTCTAAAACTTCTACATGCATGTGATTGCATTTGCTAAACTATACCGCACCATCTCCCCATGTGCACCACCACCGCCCTGTGCAACATGCCCCAGGGATGGAGGGTTAAGGGTATGCCCAGGCACACAAATATTCTTGAAATTTTACTCCCGCAATGTGGGCATATTTTGCTAGTTTATATATATCGAAGATAATACACATGACATCATTTTCTGCACTTCTAATACCAAAATCTAGATTGCCTTTTCCTGGGTGTTTCCTTCCCCGATAAATGTCAGATAAGTTAACTTAGAGCATAATCTTAATCATGTCTACTCAAAAGTAAGCCCCATGTGTTCAATTGATCTTACTCCCAGGAAAGAGCAGCCCCAGTTAAATATGAGGATAATGTTGTTTTAACAGCTGCTACTGCAGGAGTTTTTGCTGTTAAATTTCCAGCTTTCTGTGCCAATATATAAAACTGAAAAGTCACTCACTCACTGACTCATCAATGCCCAGCCAAAACTGCTGGCCCTAGAAGTATGAAATTTGGGGAAGTTGTTCCTTTCGTGATGGAGGCACCCACTAAGAAACGGGTTTCTTTAACACCCACCAAGAACCAATGTTGAGAAATTTAACCCTTAAGGGGGTGAAAAGGGGTGCAACGTGTTTTTGTCCTATATTTAACATTGAAGACTGACTGATTGCACTGGCTGATGCACTGGGAGGGAGGGTCCACAGGGGGAGACGGTGCACATGGGAGTGGTGGTGCACATGGGGGATACTGTATGGGAGACAGTGTGCATGGAGAACAGTGCGCATGGGGGGATGGTGCACACGTACATGGGGACTGGTGCACATGGGAAGATGTTGTACAGGGGGTGTTGTGTGTGGGGACGGTGTGCATGGGGGATGGTGCACAGTGGGGGGACGGCTAACCAGGGGAATTTTACTCCCTCACATGCACTTGTACAATTTATTAGGCAATGTTGGATTCTTAAGGCTGCAATCCTAACTTCTAGTTAGGCTGGCCTAAGCCCCAGCATAAGTACTGTGCTGACCAGGGAGTGTCACCAAAATGCTGCAAGACACTCATATGCCACTCCTGTAGGGAGGCACTTGCCTTCCTACATCACCACAGTAATGGGAAGACCGATGGGTTGTGCCAGCCTAAGTTAGGATTGCACCTTGGCTGCAATACTTAAGTGCACTTAGACCAGCCTATCTGGCACTTGGGCTGGCCAAATACCAGACAGTCCAGCCTAGTTGCATCAGAAAAGGTCTGGACTACTGTAGCTCCACTGAGGCTAGCCCAAGACAGATGGACTTGCACTGGCCTAGCAGTGCTAGCCTAGGCAGCTTAGCAAGGACATGTTGAGAGCATGTGGGCATGGTCTAGAATGGCGCAGTTAGGCCATATCCAGGGCAGACATGCCCCATCTCAGCTCAACTGACCTAGGCCACCTCAGAAGCAGGCATAAATCTGAGTAGATCCATTGGGGCCCAGGATAAGCCAGAGTAAAAATGGAACCAAAAGAAAACAGTTCTAAGTCTTAGGCCAGCATTACCACCACTCCTGCCTCTCAACCTCAGGGTATGGTACAACTCCAACACCCCATCTCAAGATACAGCACTACTTCCACATCCCACTCCAGCAGTCATTCCCCTTGCTTGCACCCATCCTATACTACAGGTACTGCTGTACTGCAGTCTCATGCTGCAGCTGTTACAAGGTGCCAAGCACTCCAGGGCTTTCTTATACGGAAGGTACCACAGCTGTTCCTTATTTAGTATGATCTGGGGCAGGTCTTCTTGGAAGCAAGCCCTCCCAAGGTGCCACTTACTTGGCCCTCTGCAGCAGTTAGGCCAGCTTTAGAGACCTTCTAGCCCTGTAGATTTGGCCTAAGTGACAGCTCAGAAGATAGCCTACTTAGGGCAGATTAGTGGGGCCACCTGAACAGTGCAATCCAATTTGTGTCTACTCAGAAGTAAATTCCATTTAGTTCTGTGGGGCTTACTCCCAGGATAGTGCTTTCAGGATTTCGGCCTAAGTGAACTAATCCTTGTTACTAAATCTAGATCTATCATTAATGACCTTTAAAGGCAGGCAGGGGGTTGGACTAGATGACCTACGAGGTCCCTTTCAACTCTAGGATTCTATGATTCTATGAAAAGGAAGAAAATACAGATAATAAGATACAAACAAAACTCATGTTTCTATATTAATGCTACTGGTAATTTGGGGAAGAAAATATAGTCTTTGAATAAGATTAATAATAGTAGCACATCAAAATCTAAAGTTTTGTGTACTATCTAATTTTGTCATATCTATTCACTCCATGGTTTAAAATAGAAAATTCTGATTTGTAGTCTTTCTTTAACTTTTTCAGTTTTAATTATTTAATACCCATTTGTGAACATAAGAAGCTAACAATTCTCAGATTTTAATTCAATCAGCACAATCATTTTTCTCTATTTATTCAGTTCATTTTGTGAAGTAACAAAAAATAAGAACCAAGGCATTCATAAAATAACCGATTTAAGGAACAGATGTAAATCATTAGTAGGAAGACAGCTGACAAGAGGAAAATACTATTAAACTGCACATACTGTGCCAGGCAGAGCAGCTTTGAAATCACTCCCACTTGTTCACTTAATAGAAAGTAGTAAGAAAAATAAAATGCAATTCTGATTGGGCATAATAGTATTTGATTATTAAAATGAACTGCTCAGAGTTTCTTCACATAATTTTTGAACTCAAAAATAGGGGAAAATATAAAGGTGACACTGAACATGCCCTACAATCCAGAGTAACTATGGGAGCACATAAGAGACATTACGTGTACCCGTAGTTACTGCACTACCTAGTGAAAACCTATGGTAAATTCATATTGCAATCCAGAGCAAATTGTTCTTACACCGGAGCAAAGACTCCACATAGTTACTCTGGATTGCGCCCATGATTCCCTTCATCAGGATTTCCAACTCACACTAAGGCTGCAATCCTGAAGGGCACTTGCACCAGCACAATGCCAGATAGGCCAATCTAGCTGCATCAGAAAAGGGCTGGGCCAGCAAGTCCACCAAGGAGACACTGCGCTGGCAGAGTGACAGATGGATGGACGTGCGCCAGTCTAGCAGTGCTAGCCTAGGCAGAGCAGCAGGGGCATGCCAGGGGCATGTTGAGGCTTACCTAGAATGGCGCAGTTAGGTCATATCCACACCTCATTCCTAGGGCAGACACACATCCTCACAGCTCATGCAACTTGTGCCACCTCCGGTCCAGGCACAAATTAGAGTAGACCCATAGGGGCACATGTAAAGTGAAGGTAAAAATGGAAGTGATGACAAAAATTCTAAGTCCTAGGCCAGCCTAAGTGCAAGCCCTGCCTGTTAAACTCAAGATATGGTCCAACTCCAACGGCCCACTCCAGCAGCCAATCCTCTTACACCTACCCTACATGACAAGTGCTTCCTTGGAAATGGTGTGGTTTGCCTGGGATAAGATAGAAACCCTGATATTTGCATTTTATTTATGCATGCATGCTTTACAAGATATTTAAACTTGGACCCTGGTATCTGTGGATTTCGGTATCTGTGAGGGATATGGGTTGAGACAGAAATTAATTGACAGAGAAAGTATTTACTGTATATATATTTATACATCTACAGTTGCTCACTCCTCACACCTGCCTGGAAAATTACAAGCTCAACTCTGCTCGGTCATTTGAATGTAATTTTGCAGGGTTTTTATGTGCTACATACACAGAGAGATGCTTAATTGGCTGATTAAGAGGAAAGGATATCTATGCAGTTGATGCCTTTAGGGGGCTTATTCATAGTAGAAAAGAGGTTAGAGATTAGAAGGAGCATAGAGCTAGAAGGACAGATATGAACCACAAGTATAGGTAGTACTGGGAATCAGATAAGCTCACAACAGAATAGCTAATTAAGCATAAGGGACAGAAGACAGATGCTGGATTGGTGCTGGGCAACTAACTGCCAAAAGAAGAAGTAAAACAAAATTAATTCATTTATTAAGTCTCTCTCTCTCTCTCTCTCTCTCACACACACACACACACACACACACACACACACACACACCATCGTTCTATCAGCAGCTTTTTGGAGGGGCAAAATTTTCTCAAGAAGTCCATATAGACACAAGATTACTACACATTAAATGTAGAGCACTTCCAATTAGGGAAGAGGCTGCAGTGGCTCAGTGGTTAGAACACTGTGCTTGACCAGAATTATGGCAGGTCAGAAGTTCAATACCCAAGTATGGAGTGAGCTCCCATCTCTGACTCAGTTCCTGCCAAACTAGCAGTTCAACAGCATGTAAATACAAGTAGATAAATAGGTGAGAAAATAATAGCATTGGTGGGAAAATAATAGCATTCCATATGCCTTGGCATATAGTCATGCCAGCCTGCCATGGTATCTTCAGCTTGGTATCGGAGATGAACACTGTACCCGACAGTTGGTATGGCTTGTAGAACCACCTGTGGAGTACTATTCTATTCTACTCCAATTCGGAACTGTCACATAGTGTTTAGCTGTGTCCTCAATCTTATGCATTATTTTTACAGCCTTTTCCCATATAGAATTATATGAGATCCTTTGTGGGGTGAACTCATCAAAGAATCTTCCTTTGCTAGTGGAGGACCCCTGCCAGGTTTTGCCTTTGTCTTTCATACCCAGTTGAGGATCGGAGGTCTGATGGCTCACAACTGCCTTTACTCAAAATTGCCTTTACTAACGGGGTTAGCAAGGACTGCTGAAGCAAGGACCTTCTTTTTTTTATTTAAACTTAGTTTTCCTAAAGTCAAGAGCTCTTAGATGCATAAGGCAAAATACAGTTGAATTCACTATAGGTACAATATAATTTTCATGACACATAGCTACATTAGAGTTACCTGGCTGTTTCATAGGAGTTACCTATATTTAGAAATACCGTCTTCATTGCCTGTGGATTTGAGGCCACTTTCCATCAGTCCATATAATTATAGTCCATCCTCTTTGTCAGGCATTCAATGCCAAGCACGTATACATACAGTGGGCCCTCATTATCCATGGGGATTCCATTTTCAGGAACCCAAAATCAAAATCCCTGTACGATCAAATCCATGGGTCCTGAATATGGGGCTAAGGGTACAAGGCTCGATGGATCAAATCCACAGGTCTATGGATAAAAAGGGCCAACCTGTATATGAACATTGCCTATATGTCTATAAATAAAGGGGAAATTCACAGGGGACAGGGAGCTTGGCATGCTGCAGGCAATGGTGTCATGACTGATTGACAAAACAACATTACCACCACCTCCAAGTACAAGAAATGGAATCTGGAATCTTCTGCAGATCATGGATGTAATCTAAGGGGATCTATTTCCTCTTCTCAAGTAAACATACACAACTATGGGCAATAAACATACACAACTATGGGCAATAATATACATATACAACTATGGGCATAAACATACACAACTATGGGCAATAATAGCCAGATGGACTCTGTCTTTCAGAGAATTACAATGAACATCTGGGTGCTGAGGCAAGAATGTCATTCAATTCAAAATTGATGAGAGTGAAGAAGTACAACAGCTGCCAACATGAAGCTGATAACTTGTTTAAGCATGACTTAAAATAAAGTCGAAATAAAATATTGATCAGGGGTATTTGTTAGGGAACATTTAACTTCTCTTTCTTAATCCTAGTTAATCCTAAAAAAGTTGAAGTGTGGCTCTTAGTAGAAGTAATCCAATAACTAAATCAATCGTTTAATATTAAAACTTTAAAACACATGTTTAATATGTGATATCAGATGTAATATCTGATATTAAAATAGAAAATATCAATTATAGTCATGCCCTATCAAAGTATTTTAGATAAAGGAGATGCCAATGACAAAATTTCTTTCTATGCCGGTACCACCTCTTCTGGGAACTAGAGCTAATGGTATCAATTGTAATGGGGATAACCATGCCTCCACATGCTGGTGCACCTCCATCCACCAGTGAGTCTTACCTCGTGGAATTGCAAATATGCTAAATGGCATGTTTGTGACCTTCCTAAGCTGGTGCAAGGGAGCTGCCCTGGCTCAGCACAAACCGAAGACTGCTCTGACAGTAGTATTCTTATTTACCACCCAGCATATTTACTATAGACAGCACAGTCAGAAATTGGATTAACTAATTCTAAACAGCAGTGGATGTGCAATTGGAATGCAGCCAAACAGCACAATCCAGAGTAACTACGGGAGCTGTTATGTCAACGTAGTTACTGTGCCATCTATGGGAAACCTATGAGAAATTCATAGAGCAATCCAGAGTAAATTTTTCTTACATTGATGTAAGAGCTCCTGTAGTTTCTCTGGATTGTGCTGGAACGCTGCTTCCTTGACACAACAGAAAAGTTCTCAAGTCAGAAAAACATTTTATTGCTATTTACAATCCAACCACTCCAGAAATCCTCCTTCACTTTTTTTGTTTTTCTGAAAAGTGCTTATTCTTCCCTTTGAAAACTCCTTTGTTTTCAGTATTGCACTTCACCTATTCCACAAGGTGTCTCACTGACAATATAAAAGCTCATAAACCAGAAAAAGTAACCAGAGCAGAAGTTCAAGGCTCTTCTAAGTCTACTGTTTTCAGCACAGGGCCCATAAACATTGGCACAAAAGATTCTCACTATACCAAATACTAATGGGTGGATCTGAAGTGTACTTATCCCTTTTGCTAAAGTTTGGCATTTTGGAATTCTACCTTTAAACCGACTTCAGCATCTTTGTCCCGCTTATTTAGAGGCCAATCCTGAATTCGCCACTCGGGACCTGCACCAGCACTGAATATGAACCTTACAGCATGTTTGTGATAGACAACACTCAGTGCTGAGTCAGCACCGGCACTGGTTCAGCACCAGCCAGAAGCCTGTTGCACACTGCCCAGAACAAGGGATTATCTCTGGAAAGTGGTAGGCATT
This sequence comes from Cryptoblepharus egeriae, assembly GCA_030015325.1. Classification (NCBI taxonomy): domain Eukaryota; kingdom Metazoa; phylum Chordata; class Lepidosauria; order Squamata; family Scincidae; genus Cryptoblepharus; species Cryptoblepharus egeriae. Next base: position 30,866,948 of record JAREYC010000006.1, on the reverse strand, counting down.
GGGTAAGGGAAGACACGGTGGTGGGGAGTTGGGATTCCGCTGGACCCAGAACTCCATGGTGGGCCTTGTGGCTTGATATGCACCTCTAAATTCTGTGCTAACAGTCTGCACAGACTTGAAAAGCTTCATTGCAAGGCCTGTGCCCTCATGCGGGGTAAAGGTCAACCATTTTCCTCTGCCAAAGGATATACCATTGGTTGCCCAGCATGCTTCAGATGCAGCAGTTGCCATTTTGGCACCACTGGTCTTCTAGGCTCCAGGTAGCTCAGGATTGGATTTTTCATCCACATTTCTATATTCCTTCCAAAGAACTCAGGGAGTACCATATTTACTCGAATCTAATGTGCCACTAAATCTAATGCATACCCTGTACTTATAATCAAAATACCATATTTACTCACATCTAATTAACTATCAAATCAAATGCACACTCTGATTTTAGAGATGGAATTCGGTTGAAAAAGATGAGGGATAGATTCAAATAAATACAGTATATGGTTCATTCCCTCCTTTTGTCTTCACAACAGCCCTGTGAGCTGTTGTGACTCGCCCTGGTCAACCAGGATGCATAATGGCTGTTTAAATATAATAACATGAAGATCATAGTTGTGTCAAATGCATGGAGAAAGTGAACTGCTAGTTCTCCTTTAAGAAAAAAAATCTTTTTTCCTTTAACTATCAGACTTAAAAGCAAATAGTTGCACACAGCAGGTAGAAAGAAATGTCATAAATCTTATTTCAATCTTTTGAAAAGGTGCAGGGGCTGACACACTGGAACTCCAGATCCAATATGAGTAAAATAACTGAAGAATATAAAAGCAGGATGCATCTATTTTTATCCAGTTGCTGTGAACAGTGGGATAATTCTAATATGATCAGAAGTTTCAGAAGTGCTTCTGTATTTCATTCATCCTCTGAAGTAAACAAGATTTGGGCCACAAACTTTTCAAGCTTGTCAATTCCATATTCTTGTCTCAGATTCCAAGTCACTCCTTAAACTAAATATTCCAACAACAGAAGGATCAAATGATCATTTGAACTTTATCGTTCAAATATTTGTTTTTCTTCTACTGTTAAGCCAACTAATTTCAATCCCATGACACACCTGCAGATCATTTGCAGCAGACCAGTGAGCCATGGCAGAGCAGTTGAAAAATCCTGATGTAAACTATAAAGACCCACTGAATTCTGGTACACTGGAAGCAGAGAGAAAAGATCAGTAGAAACTGCTTGTGGACGCTTGTATCATTTGAGGCCACAGAATGTCAACTTTCCAATCTATCTTTGTACTGGTCAATAGAAAAGATGAATCTAAAATCTTTACATTTTGTATATTTTTTATATATAAATATATTACCATATATTTATAGAATTTAAATATTTATGAATATAACATCTTTATATTTAAAACCACATTGGTTCCATGCTGGAGTCAAGATTCAACCTTGAATGATAAATAGAATGATGCTACTTTAGCATTGCATATTAAACGTACACTCTCATGGTTGTAGTGTAATTATATTACTAAAATAAATAATTCCACCTCATGTAATTTATCCAAGTGACTACATATATTTTTTCAACTAAAGTGTGTTTCTTATTATTTCCCTTCCAAACAATTCAACTTGAATTTTCAGTGCATGCTTGTTCAGTACGTACTTTAGAAGAAAACAGAAATGAAACTAAAATTATCTAATTGTACCAGGCCCATAACTGACCCTTTTGTCTTGAATATGTATTTATTTTACCAAAACTAATTAGAGCTGCTGATGCTAACCAGTAGAGGAAGGTAAAACCTCAGGCTAATGAATCGTAATTTCAACATTTCTATTTAAATTAGTGAAGAATACAGCACATCCAAGAACTATTTAATTTTGTGTCCTTGCAAAATAATAGCTAGGGACTAGCAACTATTTCAAACTGGACTCAGAGATAAGTTACTCATGCAGAAGCACTGCTGAAATGATGTTTGCAACCACCTTAAGCTCCATTCATTTCAATTATGCTTAAGCATGACTAATGTATTCTGGATTCAGCTCTAGAATTGTTATTAGTTACAGCCACACTCAAAGTGTATTTGTAAATGGCTCTGCATCAACTTGAAGGTCAGTTTTGAGTGGGGTGCCCCAGATCTCTGTCTTGGGCCGTCTTCTCTTTTAATATTTTCTTCAATGACTTGAATGAAGGGGATACAAGGGAGCTTCATAAAATTTGTGGATGACACCAAGCTTGGAGTAGTAGCAAACACAACAGAAGAAGCCTTCTGATGGATCGATCTCTATCTACTGCTTTTCAACTAAAAAGTTCACAAAGCAGTTTACAAAGAAAATGAAAAAAAAACTAACAGCTAATGGGCCTGTTAACCAGCAGGCCAGGGTTCGAGACCCGGGTCCTAGAAGACAGGAAGGGAGGTAGTGGACTCCTCACTGGGGTCTTCCAGCAGAGTCTCAACAAGCATCTGTCAGAGATGCTCTCCTGCTACAGGTAGGGGATTGGAGTAGAAAACCTACGAAGTCCCTTCCAACTCTATGATCTGAAGTCTAATCACTTCAGGTACTATATAAATTGATTTTTTTAACTAACAGAAAATGATTTTCAAGAACTAAATCAACACATTAGTTACAAAACAAAAACAAACAAAAACACAAAAATGAGTAAATCAACCTATCAGCTCCATTTTGCTGACTCCTGCTCTTCAGAGTCTCAGGAGAAAGTCTGTCCACTACCCAAGACTTTTTAATTGGATAAATTAGGAACAAAATCTGGAAAACGTTTCCTAGAAAATATATGCTGTGCCAATGTGATATGTCTGTTCAAACTTAAGAATCCAAATAAAGCATTTGTTACAATTATAGGCACTATAGTTCAGATACTGAAAGGAAATAAGATTGTGGATTCTGAATATTTGTCCAGAGCTACTGACAGATAATATATGCTCAAATCTCTGCCAACAATGTATAACTGTATTTTTTACTCTGCAAACTTCAGACCCTTGACTGAGAGCTTATTTATAGAACAGAAAGATGCTGCCAATGAATTTCATTTAAGGTGTAGTTAATTTCTCTTAAAGAAAATATAAAACTTATACAAATGTTGCAAGATTAGTAATATTTTCAAGGGAACTTCATGCATTTCTGTTGATCCTTTTTACCTGAAGCTGAGATAAATTCATGAAGAACCTAAGGCTAGAGAGAATTGATCATAGATTACTTTTCAGCTCTGTTTGTCTGCCAGACTCTGACTCGTGTTCACACAAGAAGCTGCAGCTGCACTCTTACTTGGAAATATGTCCCACTGAATGCAGTATGACTTGCTTCTGAATAGAAATACAGTGGTACCTCACCTAATGAGTGCCCCGCATAATGTATGTTCCACATAGCGAGTATAGAGTTATGCAGGGCCTCTGCCTCTCATAACAAGGCATGATTCAACTAAGGAGCACTGGCTGGCAGCCCTTTAAAGTTTAAAGGGCTGCCGGCCAGCGCTCGTTAGAAGAGTAATGCCGGCATTCTGGGAGGTGGGAGAGTACTTGGGGGCACTGGGAGGAGAAACAAGCAGCTGCAGCTCGGTTTTGATGAGCCACGGATGCCCCTTTAAAAGCCTGGCTTTCTAGAGAGCGCCAGGCTTCCTAGAGAGTGCGTGCTGCAGGGGCAGAGCATCTAGTTGCCTGTGCATGCTCTATAGCCTCCCTCTGTCTCTGTCTCTCTAGAAAGCCTGGTGCTCTCTAAGAAGCTAGGCTTTTAAAGGGGCAGCCACGCCTTGGCAAAACCGAGCCGCAGCTGTCTGTATCTCCCTCCAGTTTCCCCAAGCACCATCCCACCAACACCACCACCAGTAGCTTCCCAGGTGTCTTTAGGATTTCAGCCTCCTAACCATGTCTACTTGTGTTCAATCGGGCTTCCTTCCAGGAAAGTGTCTTTGATTGCAGCCTCAAAAGGAGGCAAAAGCAAGTGTCATTAGACTGGTTCATTGTTCAAGCTGCTAAAAAGACACCAGTGACTCTTTAGTTGAAAATTAGTCATCCTTTTATGTGCATACAGTAAATAACAGTGTTTTATTACAATTAATTGTGTTATATTACAGTGTTTTGTCATCATTTTTACAGTTAATATTTTTATATGAATGTTTTTTGGATTGTGGAACCAATCATCTGAGTTTCCATTATTTCCTATGGGATAAACTGCTTCACATAAAGAGTATTTCACATAACAAGCCACTGGAATGAATTAAATTTGTTATGTGATGCGCCACTGTACATAGAATTGCACTGTGAAAGCATTTCTAAACATTTCCTCTACTGTCTGTCTTTAACTTTCCTTTTTTTCTCCTGTGCTAAATCTTCTCTGTGGATGGAAACTGTCCTAGCTCCATTTCTGAGCAACCAAATTTTCTTTATTAAGAATTCTACTCAAGAATGCCGCTAACTTTTTATGATAGTAAAAGCACAATTCTAACCATGTCTACTCAAAAGTAAGCCCCATTGTTTTCAATGGTTCTTCCTCCCAGGAAAGTATTTTAGGATAGGTTAGTGGAAAATTGAAAGAACTACTTTAGTTACATTTGTTTTCACAAAAGCTGTACTACTTACTCCTTCACACTATCATCACTTGACCTTCATTGAATTCTGACTCTGCCTTACAAGTCCCAGATATTACCCAAGATGGTGCACAAATGATTAAAGACCTCACACAATGCAGTTGTTATGCCCAATTATTATTATTTCACCCACCAGACCCTTGTTGCACCACTTCGGGTGAAATTACTGCCCCAGTGTTCATTGTCAACGTAATTGAGCCTAGGAATTTGTAACAGTTAGTGAGTGCAGCTGCTACCAGTATATGTAATTCTACCTATATATGTAATGTATATGTAATATGTAATGGAATTGTAACTGCAATTCCATTGAACCAAACACCACATGCAGTGCAATCCTAAGCATGTCTATTCAAATGTATGTCCCATTGTTTTCAATGAGTCTTACTCCCAAAAAGTGTCTTTAGGATTGCAGCCAAAGTTAAAACTTTAAGATTTCAGAATATATTTTCTTGCTCAAGAGGACCAATGGCAAGGTATACCATACTCCCTCTGATACTTCTGAATAGGAAAAAAAACTCTTCAAGTACATTAAAGTCTTTACGAAACATTCCACTTGAAGAGTACAGGTGAGGCGGCCTCAGTATCCACAAAGGATCTGTTCTGGAGGGCTGAGGTTAAGTAAAGTCTGGCTCAAGGCAGGTTTGGGGAAACCATGTTGAGCCAGATCCAGAAATGCAATATTTGTGAATAAACACACTCCAACTGTCATCATTGGCATCCTTCAGTCTCGAAAGACTACTGTAACTCCAACTGTACGTTGTCATTTATTATCACCTTTTACTTTGGCCACTGTACAACACATCATTTACAAAAATAAAACAATGATTGTTAGCTAGGGTAGTAAAATCTGGGGGGGGGGGGATCAGAAAGCTTGGGAAAAAATGATCCTCCCCAACCATTTTTTTAATGGATAAACGGGAAGGTTGGGAAAAAACTTCATGAACAATTTTATCTTCGAAAATAATGAATGTCTTTTAAAATGAGGGTATTATAATCTCTTTATAATCTAAACATATAAAACTCTCACCCAAGATGCATTTTTTCACCCAGAGGATGCTATTATTACATCAGGAGCACAGGGTCTTCTTTCTCCTGGCTTTCATCTTTGGCTCTCTCTCTCTCTCTCTCTCTCTCTCTCTCTCTCTCTCTCTCTCTCTCTCTCTCTCTCTCTTAATTTAGAGCATGTGAGTAACCTATTCATCCCCAGAGTTTCCAACTGCCAGTTCAGAGGGATTCTGTCAATCAGCTTGTATTTCTGGTGATAATGCAAGAAATCTTGGCAATTTTAACAGTATCTTTGGGCAGTGCAATTTTAACTTGTGCTGTAACATAAGGCTGACATGCCTGCACTGAATCCAGTCTGAGTTTAGGGTGCTGCTGCACTACTGCAAGGCAAGGGGAAACTTTTCCCCTTAAACTATAATGCAGGAGCAGTCCCAATGACTATACTTGGGTCTACACCACCTTTGGTGGTGTAATTTTAGGATCTTGTGTAGATAAAATATAAAATTTGTACAAATGTTGTAAGATCAGTAATATTTTAAAAGGAATTTCATGCATTTCAGTTGATCAACGTTAGCTAAGTAAATATATGAATGAATATATATATATATATATACACACACACACACACACACACAGAGAGAGAGAGAGAGAGAGAGAGAGAGAGAGAGAGAGAGAGAGAGAGAGAGAGAGAGTGATGGGATTCAAAGAAATTAACAACTGGTTCTATCCCATCTGGCAGCCACTTTTAAATGGCTATTTTTAAACTTTATAGGTTCTATCTTTCACTAACAAATGGTTCTATAGAGTAGGTGCGAACCTGCTGGAGCGTACCACTGTGTGTGTGTGTGTGTGTGTGTGTGTGTGTGTGTGAATATATATATAAAGTCACTTACTCACTCACTCACTCATCAACGACCAGCCAAAACCACTGGACCTAGAAGCATTAAATTTGGAGAGAGTGCTCCTTCCATGATGGAGGCACCCACTAAGTTTTTGGAGTTTTTGGAAATTCCAACCATACGTGGGTGAAATGGGGCACAATGCGTTTTCCTCCCTATACTTTCCATTGAAGAATCCCAGACTGAGGGACATTCTGCCCCAACTCTGAACCCCTTCAGAGACCTAGAATTTGGGGAGGTTATTCCTTCTGTGACATCAACACCCACCAAGAACCGATGTGGAGAAATTTAATGTGGAACTGAAAAGGGCTACCACATGTTTTTGTCCTATACTTAACACTGAAGATTGATTAACATCCAGCAATTTGGTGCCTGATGCACTGGGAAGGAGGGTGCGCTTGGGGGGATGGTGTGCATGTGGGGATAGTGCGCATGAGAGGATATTGCGCATGGGATATGTTGCACGTGAGAGGATGTTGCGCATGGGGGCATGATGTACATGGGGGCATGATGTACATGGGGATGATTAGCATTAGGGATGTTGCACATGAGAAGATTTTGCTCATGGGGGATTCATGCGCATGGGGTTGATAAGCATGCGGGACGCTGCACATATGTGCAATGGGTTATGTTGCGCATTGCTGGTTGATGTGCATTGTGGGGTTGATACGCCTGGGGAAAGTTGTGTACAGGGGGATGTTGTGCATGAGGGGATCATGTGCATATGATTCTGTGGTTAATGGAGTTACACTTCTAAACATGACGTGGAAGGACTAAGCTGTTTATTTGCCTTACCTCACCTTTCCCTCCTCTTCTCTAAACTGAATACATACTATCATCAAACTACTCTCTTGTTACTTCTAGAGTAGAAGTAACTCTATTTTACTTCTAATGGATCTGAAAGAAAAGAATGGGAAAAATAAAAAAATTATAATGATACCTATCTGATGGAGGTCAATCAGTATGAAAGACAGGAAGAAGAATGAGGACATCATCTCCATTCACCTGCCTACTTTCTTGAAAGTGGGTTCCATGTGCTACATGGGAGTTTGATTTTGGTCCTAGCTTTGACTAGCTGAAGACAACTAACTACTGAAATAATACTGTGCCATGCGGTGATTTACTTGGAGGAAAAAATTAAAAATCACAGAACATGCAGTATACCCAACTATAACAACATCAGAAAGATTTATTAGTTAAGTGATGCTCTTTTAAAATCACATTTGTGAATTTGCTGTATAAACATAAATTTACTAATGAAAATGCCTATGACTGTAAGGCATTGTAGGTTTCAGCAGCTGCTACTGCAACTTTATACTCTCACAGACAAATACAGGTTGATTGTCAAAACTTAATTAACATAACAAATAGAAATTCTAACACAGGTTTCACAACAAATCTGTGTAAAGTACAAAGACTGAAAACTGTGTAAAACAAGATTTCACAGCCAGTTAAAGTCACATGTACAGTACACAGAGTGCAATCCTAACCTAGGCCAGCAAAACTCATTGATATTTCCATTCTTATGGTGATTTAGGGAGGCAAGCGCATATCTGTGCACTATCCTAACCCTCCCCCAGCAGTGGCAAACAAGTGGCAAACAAGCCAGCATGGGACTTATACTGGGGCTTAGGCTGGCCTAAGTGGAGGTTAGGATTGCAGCCATAGTATCTCAAAAGTGACAAACCATAGAAAGCCCATCTAGAAGCACCTTGGGATCCAATCCCAATAGTTATGCCAATCATAAATTTAAAAGGACTTCTGAAGCAACTGTTTTATTGTGGCGGAGGGCCAAACCACAAGATGCCCTTACTGGAATGTTCACAAGCTGTATTATAGTGATATATTGATAAATTATAATGATAAATTCATCTGGCCTGATAGTGAGGCAGAGACGCAGAAAAAAATGGGAAATCCTCTCTTCCTTAATGCTTCTTCAGAAAAAAATGTGTGAATAAAACACTTTTATAAGAGACTAGTCCTGAGCTCAACACACCAGCACATTTGTGAGCATTACCATGGTCCCAGCTGGGAAGCCCACAGAGACATGAGTGGGGGAATGGGAAGAAGAAGGGGGATGCATTCTGGGGGTGAGGGGGAAGAGGAATGGTGGAGAAGGAGAGGGGCAGGAGGGAGGCAGGACCAGCAGAGCTCAGTTCCACTGGACGTAGGATTCCATATTGAACCTTGTGTCTAGATAGAAGATTCCTCTAGAGTAGGGGGTCTCCAAACCGGGGATCAGGGGACAAATGCGGCCCTTCGTGAGCCTCAGTGTGGCTCCAATACATTCTCATATGTAAATTTATTCAAACTTGAAATGTAAATTAGTTTTCTGGCCCATGACACTGTGTCAGGTAGATGATGTGGCCCTCCTGCTGAAAAGTTTGGACACTCCTGCTCTAGTGTTTGGACACTCCTGCAGGGGTGTTCAAATGTTTTGGCAGGAGGGCCACATCATCTCACTGACATTGTGTTGGGAGGCCATAAAAATGATTTAATTTCAAATTTGAATAAATTTACAAAAATTTGCATATAAGTGTGTATTAGAGACAGAGCTGGAGGATTACAAATATGCTCACAGGCCAGATGGAGGGATCTTGCCTCAGGCCACACTGAGGCTCACCAAGGGCCGCATCTGGCTCCTGGGCCAGGGTTTGGACACCCCTACTCTAGAACCATCACAGAATTGAGACGTCCCATTGGGGAGCTACATCCCTAAAGAAAAGGGGCAAAGTCCCCTTATTCCAAGAAGCCAGAAGTGGTTGCCTGGTAGGATACTGCAGCAGTCATTTTTGGTACTGAGGTAGTACTGCACTCTGAGGAGCTCAGGATTAGGAGGTACATCAACAAATATTGCTACATGGTCCTCCAACTGACAGGAACCCATGTACCTGATCACTGAGCTAAAAGACACCTTAAATGCAGTGGTTCTCCTTTACTAACCATGGATAGAGGAATTATCTTGGTTTGCTCTAAGCACGGCTTCAATTTCCAGCATACTATCTCTTAGATTGTCAATCCTTTTGGGTCAGGAAGCCATCTTTTCATTCATTTTGCTATGTAAACTGCTTTGTGTATTTGTTTTCAAATAAAAGTGTAAAAATTTTAATTAATGAACAAACTAAATCAATTCGACCTATTCATTATATAGTGAAAAAATCCACTTTATAATATTAATCATAAATTGACTAAAATTGACTAAAAAATTAGATCTTTTTCATATTTTACGAACACCCACAGCTGAGTGCAAAAGAAGGGAGAAACTTCTGCTTTTGTTCTGCTGAAGTATGATTTTTCAACTGAAAAGAACCATCCCAAACTACACACTGGTAAAAATAATAGGGCCCACTTGTAAGCATAGAATTAAGCATAGAACTAAAACAGATTATACCTCCATGTTAAAGAACATTCACATTGAGAAATCATCACTGCATTATTTTATGACAATGTACAATTTGAATATGAGTTGTAGGGTGTTATTAAATTGCAGAGACTAAAATCTGTATTTTCAGACTCTAGAAGAAAAGTGAACTTGAAATGGTACCCACGAGCAGCTTCCTAGTATAAGCCATGATCAGTTTTGATTTGCTGCAGTTTAAGATTTGTGAAGTCTGATCATGCAGTCTTTTCCCTGTGCAACCACCAGCAGCAGCGTGATGAGGCAATAGCCTCTTAGGGTGCCAATGCTGCTGGATAGCATCCCAGGTAATGCAACTGAACTCCCCCCCCCCCCCACTTAGCAAAAGCATGGCCTACTGTGCCAGATTCTCAACCAGATCATGCTTCCCATTCTCAGCCATGCCAGATTCATTCTCTGGATGCACTTTACTAAAAATATATCTGAGATCAAGGCAAGCAATCATGCCTGGAAACTTTCACTACTTTCAAAGGTTTTGCTTGCATTTTTAATCTGAGAAACACAAAGACTCGTCCTCTTATGGCTCAAAAAAGCAAAATGCTGGGAGCAGAAAGAAGAAAGCTTAAAATGGGCTATTACTGAATAATGAGAATTACACTTAAATTATGTATTCTTTATCAACGGAGATAACTCTTGTACTGAGTTTCTGACTGCTGGCAAAATATTGGTATATTTCAGCATCAGTGGATCAGTAGTGGTGGTAACAAAACCAGGTTATGACCACATGTCATAACCGCAAAAAAGTCCCCAAAATGTTGGAGATCGAAGAAAAATGTAGGGCATGACAAAATAAAAACTAAAACTACACATATCTATTGCTTTCATGTGCTTAATTTAAATACTATGGCTGCAATCCTAACTTCCTGTTAGGCTGGCATTACCCCTAGCATAAGCTGGCATAACCCCTGGCATACAAGTAAGTCCTATGCTTAACCAGGGGTGTCACAAAAAAGCCATAAGGCACTTCTGCCTCACTCCTGAGAGGCAGGCAACTGCACAGGCACACACTGACCACCCCTCTCCTCCCCACAGAAAGATATGCCATGCGAGTTAGGCCGGCCTAAATTGATTAGTATTGCATCCAGAATTATTTATTAAATTTAAAACTGCTACACTCAATTTAGTAGATAAAATTTATGAACCACAAGAAGGCTATGTGCTGCCTACTCATAAGGAAAAGGAGGAAAATGAAAGTTTTTCCAGGACAAAAGGCTAAAAAAGGACATGTCCTGAAAATCAAGGACATATGCAGTGATGGGCTTCAAAGAAATTAAGAACCGGTTCTCTGTCCATCTGGCAGCCACTTTTAAATGGTTATTTTTAAACTTTATATGTACTATCTCTTGTTAAGAACCGGTTCTATAGAGTAGGTGCGAACCTGCTGGTGCCCACCACTGGACATATGGTGGCCCTCAAGAAAACATAAGGTCGTTTGTTTAGCTGTAAAAACATTTATATCCCACCTTTCTATTTCAGATAAAAAGGCAAATTGAGAAATAATTTAGTAATGATAAAATAGAAAACAAAAAGGGATTAATACAACCATATTTTATACCACTTATCTAAATACATTAAAAATGTCTATGAAGTGTTCATTGAAGTGTCTATGATTGTGGAGTTACTATACCTAGGATTAACATATCTGCTTTATGCACCTTGAGCATTTTTTTTCTGCAGAAATTCCTGTACTGTATTTAATACATCTGTGATTATAAAAACAAAGTAGATTTTGGCAGTTATGCCAGAAGAGAAACATGGAATATACATATGTTTATAATATTCAGATATTACCTAAATCCAGATATTATTTTATTATGCAGAGAAATTCACTTTACAATGGACTTAGCACACGTAAACCAGATTCACTAAACAATATATTATGCACTTACAATAGACTCATAATTGCCACCAACAGGACATCACTTAAAATCATTTAAAGAGGGAGTTTAATACTGTAACACATACTTCAACTTCTGAGGTCTTAGACTGACTTGCACACTCATTTCAAAATGTTCAAATCTTCAAATCGACAGGCACAGCCCATTTAACCACAGAGTCACAAGGGGTCCCGTAGCTGCTTAGGACTACCTTATGCCTTTCATTACCCTCTGTGGTCAACACAGTAGGCCCCATTTTTACTGAGGGGGAAACAGAACAATACAAATTGCAAACAAGCTTCCCAAAGGGATAGTGTTATTTTCATCTTTTTTAAAAACAAAGTTTATTGTTCTGTGTGCAGTTGATGTTGCTTCTGGGCAGATTTCATTGTCATAAATGTTTGCCAACTCCAAATTCAAACCAAAATCCTAATTATTATTCATTATATGAATCAAAGTTTCATTCACACTGTCTACAGTCAAAGGCATCTGGCAGAAAAATAAAAATCAACTGCCATGAGCACTGGCAGTCAAAATGCTTTGCCCATATTTGCGCTGGCAATATTTTACACAGGCAAGAGTGGATGCATAGGTTAGCATCCTGGTGTCCATATCTACATAGCTCAGACATTCCAGAAATGCAATGAGTAGGAAAAGTACAGTGCAATCCTAAACATGTCTACTCAAAAGTCCCATTGCGCACTGGCTTTCAATTTACATGCAACTCAAATACCATATTTACTCAAATCTAACATTCACCTTTTCCAGACAAATTTAGAGCACAATCCTAACCTTGTCTACTCAAAAGTAAGCCCCACTGTGTTCAATGGGTCTTACTCCCAGGAAAGAGTCTTTAGGATTCCAGCCTATGGCTGAAAAATTGGGGTGAGCATTAGATTCAAGTAAATACAGTATTTTGATTATAAGTATAGGTCAGTATTTAATTTAACAGTTTACTAAATTGTAATAAAATGTAGTTTAAACCCATTGTTGTATAAATTCATGCAATTAGGTAAATGTCATAACAAGCTCACTGTCATATTATTATTATCATATAACTCATTGTTTAACACAGTAAAATTAAATTTTGCACCTGATTTGATGCTGTGCATTACAATCACTAGTAAACTTTTTTTATCTCAAGCCTTTTAAAATTGGAGTGCACATTAGATCTGATGGTGTGATAGATTTAAGTAAATACAGTACTTAAATGGGAATGGAAAGAAAATTCATTGTTGATTGCTTCTGCACAGACTTTAAAAATAAGAGGAAAAAGGATGAACAAGGCCAATACATACAAGAATATTTTAGGAACATAACGCCGCAATCCGCCCTAATTTTTCATCCCAGAATACGTCCTCTCTTTCTTTTCAAAGTAAACCCTAGGAATGGCTATCCAGCAATTATTTACAGCAATGTATTTTGAAATACTGTTTAGGATTTGGCAGTGGTGTACAAGGAGGAAGACAGAGCAAGAAAGATTGATTAGTATATACTGAATATTTTTTTTACACTTAACAATCATTGTTATCATGATGTTTCACCACATGGCATTATTGTAACATTATTTAACATTCACTTCATGTTTAGGGACCAATTTCAACCACATTACTAGACAATTACAATGACAATTTGCTTTCGTAGGCTGAATTATAATTTTGCCCAGTGGTCTAAGTGACTATAGTAAATTATCTCTGATGTCTACAAAGCACAGGAAACTATAAGCTTTTCTCCACTGACATTACAGTCAATTAGCAAAATTGGTAATACACTAAAAGAAAATATGAACCCCCTCCTCCAAACAGGACAGACTGGAGTTTATTTATTAATTTAAATTATTTTTATTCCACCTCAATACTTATTAGCGCATTACAGAACAATTGAGAAGGGTGGCAAGCAAAAATGCATACCCCTTTGTATTTACTATTTAATATAAAATTGTTAAATCTAATCTTGGTGGGAAGATAGGATCTTGTGTGCATGTGTGTGTGAAAGAAACACCTTTTCAGACTTACTTGGGAGTAGGGAGTAGTCCATTGACTAACATTGTTTAAAAGTGGAGGTCAAGACAACATTGGGAGGGTTGGGATTTCATTTGGGGGGTTGTGAAAAGCTGGGTACCACCATCTTGGAATCTTGCACTGGGAGCCACCATCTTGAAATGGGCTATTCAGGCTGCTTTCCTGGGAGTAATTCTCATTGAACTTACTTCTACGAAAACGTGGAGGAGCACTGGCATCAGTGATGGCATTTCCTATTCTGGCTGTGACATCACTTCCAGGGGATCCTGGACAGATCACATTCACAGAACATGGTCTCGGACTGACATGCTCGAGAACCATTGCTTTAAAGCATATACATAGTAGCATGTTAGGTCTGTAACATTTCCCCAAATGTGGTCACGTACCACAGTGGCACAAAGTCGAATACATTTAAAATAAAATATCTCTTGAAATGAATGGGGACTCACCTGAAATTGCCTCGTGACCCACCTAGTAGGTCTTGAGTCAACTTTTGAGAAACGGTGCTCTCAAATTTCAAGTGGAGGGCATGGTATGAGTCTGCCAGCGCACATACAAACGTGGAGAGGTCTCTCTGTTTCATTTCAACAGTCTCATGGTTCAGCAATATATACTCACACCCTTTCAGACTGCCAATTAATGTTCAAACTCACTTTTGTTTGTACCAACACCTATTTCGTTAATTTCGTAGTTAGCGCCAAATGTTTGCCTTTCCTAAAAAGTTAGTAAACTTAATTTATGAAAGCTAAATGAATATTAAGTATTATAGTATATCTGAATATGGTTTCCTCTATATACCACAGTCTCATTTGTGACTATCAATTTATTCCACAATTTTTGGATACTCCAATATCAATTATAGGCAAGGTTGAAAGCTGATCATGTTATTTTAAATATCATCAATTTGCAAATAGATAAGATTGATATTGTATTTTGCAATCCCTGGCTGAAGGATGAGATAATTTAATCATAACTGTGGAACTTGGCTTAGAGAAAAAAATGTAAGCCTTTCGCTTTTATAACATAAGTTTGGCATGCTAGGTCCTCATCGCACAATCCTAACCATATCTACTCATAAGTAAGCCCCACTGTGTTCAATTGGTCTTACTTCCAGGAAAGTGTCTTTAGGATTGCAGCCCTAGTCAGATAATTATGACCCGAAAGGAAAATACAGCTGTCTTAAATCCATTCATGAGTTGTGACTGCCATGGTGACTTATAAAGATTCCTAATAAAGATTCCTAATAAAGATGATTTAAAAAGTAGGTTGAAGATCACTCTAAGTAAAGCATGACTTCATATCAACATAAGTTCTGCAATATGATCCAATCCACGCAAGTATACTGACCTAAGATCCTGCTCACCCAAACATATCTTTTTAATTTGACTCCCTCACACACACACAGTCCTCCCTCCTCTTTTCCTTTTATGCCTGGATTTGGAGAACTGAATACAACCTGATATTACCCAGAAGCAAGGAACATACTGTACATAATCTAGCCGACACTTGAGTTTCCAATCTCATGGTACTTTTCCTAAAAACAACTTTCTTTGCTGGAAAAGTCTCCTCTTAATGAACATAGCAAAACAACTGTGTGAAGCAGTGTCATATCTGGATAAAAGCCAAGATTATTTGTAATCCTTGCCTTGAGATTTTCAAGATGCTAAAAAGCAACTTTTAATAGATCAAAAATTAGTATTTTCACTCACTGCTTGTGAGGTGAAAATTAGTTGCACACAATTCCAGATATTCCACAGTTGTTTAGTTGTCACCTCTGGCTTTTTCCATCAATTTAAATGCATGTCAGAATGATTTCAGTCAAAAAACAAGATTCAGTTTCATTAAAATTAGTTATAGAGTTGTTGTTTTATTCAGGGATGGGACACATTTCAATGCATCTTCTTTCAACTGTCTGTTGAATTTTTATAACTATTGACACAGGCATGTACATCATGAAAAGATGAGTTTAGATGAGAGTCATGGGCTGGAACATTTGAAGATCAGATGTTGAGGTTTGGGTGTTCAAACATTTGAAACATTTCAAAATCAGAAAAGTAAATAAAGAATCTAATAGGGATAGACAGCATCACCAGTTATTTCACTCCAAGTCTGGTAGCACAAAATTTTAGGTAGATCATGGAGTCTGGACTATTCATACAATCACTTCAGGAACCACCCCTTTGGTGAATCAACCTCATATCAAACCTATCTTACCTACTATCCTCTTACCTGTCCTAAACGCCAACCATGATGACAGTCCAAGGGCCCAATCATGCCCTGGCAGCTCCAGCAGCATTGCCCCTCCAGGTCGGTCAGCGGAGCAAGCAGGCCAGAGGACAGATTGAGCCCAGAAGGGGAGCAGGGTCAACTGCAGGGCAATTGCTACTCTGCCCCAAGAGGATACAGTGATGGCATTTTGGTGCTGATAAGCAATCCCATAAAGGAAAAAGTTTCAAATAAAGTGTCTCATCTCAATTTAATTTGCCTTTTTTGCCTGCATCCAGCACTCTGGGTGCTCTCATCTCATGTTTCCTGAAGAGGCAACATATGGACTCATTGTACAGTATGAACAATCCATACAAAACGTAATTTCTTTTAGGGCTAACACATCAGTATCATATACAATACTGAAAATATCCATTTTAAATCTATTAACAGAGTTTTGTAGTCATTTGTTTAAAAAAAGTCATTCATTCTGCTTTCCATTTGTTTTACTCTGATTCATTTCATTATGTCTTTTTTTTTACTCCTCATCTTCTGCTCTTTTTATTCCATCTAAGTGCCATGAATATTTCAGGCATTATACCATTCCTCAAAAAATCAGACCTGTCATATTGCAGAAAGATTGGGAAAAGCAATTAGAGGCTAAAAAAAAAGATAGGGTAGGATTTCCAAAACATTAAACCACATAAAAGGTACAAAATAATAAAGGCAGCAGAGAACTAGATAATCTCAAATTGAAATCAGCAAAAATGAATGGAAAAAACAAAAGCAAATTTAATTTGCTTTGATTTTATTTTACCTAAAACTTGGGGAGGGGCCTCAAAATGAACAAAAATGTATATTTTCTTTCCTATTCATTCTGAAAATAATGGAGCATACCTCAAATTTTGAAACAAAATTCCTACAAATTTCAAATATTGAAACACAACCTTGTCCTACCAGGTCGTAACTATGTATAAATAATCCAGATGCTAAACTGCAATGTGGCAATTAGAACTAGGAAAGCCCAAAGTCTGGTCCCATGAGTGGGATGGGCACTGGTACCAATTTTGTAGCCATGTCAAGGCCCCATCAGGAAAGATGGCCTCAGCCAAGGCTGTGGCTGCACCTATAGACTGAGGTAAGAGGGCAAAATGGGAGTGGAAAGGGATAACAGAAGAAGCCTCAGCTGCATCCTAACCCCCAACCCAAGCTTGAAAGCCCTACATGGGGCTCTCTGTACCAACAACTGAGCTCATCCAGATGCAGGTAGCCCCACTAGGAAGGCAGGGGCCCAACACACTCAACTAATGTTCCCTTACCTTGAGGTGACATCCCTGCCTCCATGAGTTACAGAGATAGCCATTTAGGCACCATATCCACTATGCAGCGGTTAAGACACTGTGCTAGTCAACAGGCAAGTCTGGATTTGGGGTGATACAAGATGGAGTGAGTTCCTGTCAACGTAGCAGTTCAAAAGCAAGTAGATAAATATATAAACACAAGTAGATAATAGATAAGTAGGTAAATAAGTTCTACCTTGGTGGGAAGGTAACAGAGTTCAGTGCCCCTCATGCTGCACATAATCATGCTGGCCACATGGCCACGCAGCAGCTTTCGAGAACGTTAGTTCTTTGGCTTAGAAAGGAGATGAGAATCTCACTCTCTAGTTGGCCATGACCAGTGGCATAGCTAGGAGGTGCAGGGGGTGAAGTGGCACCAGGCAATGAGCTGGGGGAGTCAACAAGCTGAGCTTGACACTAGTGGCTAAAATTGTGAAAAATCAGGTATGTTTGAATGATAATACCATCATATTATATATCATTGGAAATGTAATTTAATGTAGAATGCAATGAAACGAATTTCATTGGAATATATATATTCTATCAAAGATTATGGCCAATTAACCAGAAAATGAAAAAGCCTATGGAACATAAAATGGATTTTTTTTAAACTCAAAACTTCCCCATGATACTGATTGCTCTGAGAGCCAGTGAGATGTAATTCTGATACTGTTAATAAGATGTAATTCTGATACTGTTAATAAGGTGTTAATATGCATCAGCTCTCATTTCCATATACAGTGGTGCCTTGTAAGAAGATCATAATTCATTCCAGAAGCATGTTTTTCTTACAAAGCGTTCTTTATACCAGCAGATTTTTCCATAGGAAAGAATGGAAACTCAGATGATTGGTTCCACAACCCAAAAATATTCATATATGTAAGAATGATAAAACACTGTAATCAAATTCAAAACATTAATATAATACAGAACACAATTATTGTAATTTTAATAAAAACATTAATATACTGTACAGAAAAACAGAAAAGAACAATCTTTATGGCCAAGGATGACTAATTTTCACTAAAAGAGTCGTTGGTGTCTTTTTGAGCAACTTGAACAAAGAACTTTCTAATAATACTTGCTTTTGTCTCCTTTTGAGGATTTCACAGAAATGTGACATTGCTTTGTCATTAAACAGATTCATCGCTTGCACTGCTACAGCCTTATTTGGGTGGTGCTTTTCTACAAAATTTTGCACAATTTCCCAATGTTTACAAAGGTCCTTAATCTCATTTGATGTGAGGGATTCCTCCTCCTTATTCTCCTCCTCCTTCACCTCTTGCTGTTGCTTACAATGCAGATCCATTGTTTACAACAAAGTTTCCTTGTAAAACTATTTGTCAAACTCGGCCAAAACTGTTTGTCTTACAAGACACAGTGACCCCCAAATCCAGAGCAACTACGGGAGCACGTAAGAGACTTTACGTGCACCCGTAGTTACTGCACCACCTAGTGAAAAACTATGGGAAATTCATATTGGTATCCAGAGTAAGTTGTTCTTACACTGGAGCAAGGACTCCCCGTAGTTACTCTGGATTTTGCCCTTAGTCTTACAAAGCAGATTTCCTTAGAAATTTTAATTTGTCTTACAAAGCGTTCTTTTTACAAGTTATTTGTCTTACAAGGTACCACTGTACATATATGATAATACAGTTACCCATGCTAACTGGGTACTTCTAAGTGGTGCTCCTCTTATATTTAACAAGAAAAGAATAATCATTTCTCTTTGTCCCAGCACCAATAAGGGACACAATTTTCATTTTTTACTTAATTAAATTTGATTTCGTTATTGCAGCGGGGGGAGAGAAACAAAATCTTTAAATTCAGAGAGCATATAGGTGCTTTAATTATGCCACTACCAGAACAAATGAGTGACGAACTGCTGAGGAACGGAAAGCAGATTTTCCCAATTTTAAAAAAATACCCAGGGATGATGTAACTTCTGGTTATGACATCACTTCTGAGGCAACATTTTGAGCTTTGCACCGGGCTACGTGATCACTAGCTACATCACTGGTCATGACTAGCAGTACAACCTACGAGGGACACCTTTACCTTTTCATATTGCCGCAAGGGCAGTCCATTAGGATTGGGCTGCTGATTGTACTATGGTTGTGCTTTTGGAAGGTATGTATTACTCATCACAAATGAAAACAACTCCAAATGCTTATGATAATATCTGATTATGCTTCAACTAAAGCTAGAATGAAATCCCACTTAAACCTTGTCCCAACCTTCAAAATGCAAATCCATATTACATCTGCAGTGAAGAAAATCAAATCAACAAATTGCTTCTCCTGCCTACAGTTAGAAACATTGGAGTGTTCATTACAAGGCATATTTTTGAAACAGCACTTCACTGTTTTTGAAATACACTAGATATATTTGAAGTGTAGAAGCCGTTTACTTAATTAAACCTTGGTAGCTTAAGGAACGCACCAACATTTTAGATAGAATTATTAATATATTGGTGAAATTTTAACCTAAATTCAGTAGTAAACACAAAGTAATAGATTATTGTATGCAACCTTGAAAAAAGCTTTGCTTAAAATGCTGATAAAAATATAAGTCACAAAATTCAAATATTTATATTCATGTGAGTCAGTACCAAAGTAGTTTAAAAAATGAGCAACTGCATGCTGACTTCATTAAACAGCTACAATAAAAATTAAGGAACAATGAAAATATTAAGTTCCATATTGGACTATCAATGAAACCAAGCACTGAATGTAAGTTTCAGAGCTATAATCCTAACCATATACCATTATCAGAAGTAAGGAGGAGGCTTAACTCTCCTTTCTCATTATTGTACCTTAGTTTCTATTAATAGTTTTTGTTATCTACCTTGGGTTGCGGAAAGACAGCTAAGAGCATAATCTTATACATGCCAATTCAAAAATAAATCCTATTGAGTTTGATAGGATTAAGTTCAAGATTAGTGTGTACAGGATTGCAGCTTTAGAACTGTTTTATAGAAATTACTTAAATAATCTCTATGCTTCTCTATGCCAACTGAGGCCTGATTTTAACCACCCGTTTCATACCAGCAAAGGAACTAGAATTAGCAAGATCACAATTTATATTAAATTGGGCCAAAAGCCCATCTTGTCCACAGAAAAAAAGTCCACAAAAAGTCCTTCTTTTATCTCACAGAGGTCCACAAGAAGCAGAATTTTGATTTAATAATGAGTGCGGAATCATTAATATTTTTAATGCAGTGCATGAAGACCCCTACATTACTGTCTATTTCCTACAAATTTAACCCTAGAAATTATTACAATGGTCCACAATTCTGCTAGCCAACTTTGCTATGATGAGTGTTTCACAGCCTTCTGTCTTGGGAACCATAAACTTCCTCTCCTGCTTATTCTTTGGAAGGACTTACAGTTGAATTCCCGAAAAAATAAAAAACCTCCAAAAATGACCACACCACAGGTAAAAATTAAAGTTGCTATCGAGAATATGAACCTTGTAGACATAGGAATGCCTTCAAACCAATCCAAACAATGTGGCTTCCAGGGTTTTTCCAACTTATTATTTAATCCAATCCTGAGGTCTTACATTTCCATCTACCCTTGGGTGGCGCAAGTGGTTAAGACACTGTGCCTGTTAATCAGCAGACCAGGGTTTGAGACCCGGGTCGGCCCCACAAAACAGGATGAGCTCCTGTCCTTAGCCCAGCTCTGCAATGCCAGCTGGATCCAATCGTATCGGCTCTACCTTTCCATTGGACTAATTCAGTGGCGTGGAGAGGGGGGATTTGCTGCTTGGGTAGCAGCCTATCCTGCATAACATTACAACCCAGGCTTTCATGTTTCGCATGCAGCATATGCAGCGCCGAGCACAATACCACAGTCTCTCAAGACTGACGGAGGCCTGCTTTTCTGAAGCTATTTGCTACAATAAGCTTATCTTCCCCCCTATGTCTGAAATAGGGCGCAATCATGGAGTCCTTGCTCTAATGTAAGAACAATTTACTCTGGATTGCAATATGAATTTTCCATAGGTTTTCACTAGGTGGTGCCGTAACTACATCAGCAGTAAATGTCTCTTACGTGCTCCTGTATTTACTACAAGAGTAGAAAAGCCATTTTTTAAACTGTGATTTGCAGTGGCCATTCGTGTTGAGTCAAATCTGTGTATAAAAACTCAATGTATAATAAGGGTGGACCTGTATTCACGGTGCTGACATGCATATTATACATCAGTGGTTCTCAAAGTGAAGGTTAGGACTCACTGGGGGGGCACAATTTCATTTCATGGGGGTCGTGAAAAGCCGGGTGCCGCCATCTTGGAAGGGGCACTCAGGCAGCTTTCCTGGGAGTAAGTCTGATTGAATACTATGGGACTCACTTCTAAGTAGACTTGGAAGAACTCTGGCACAATGATGTTATTTCCTGTTGGATGTCACTTCCAGCCAAGACATCTCTTCCAGGGGATCCTGGAAAAATTGTCATTCACAGAAGGGGATTCTGGGCTGAAATGCTTGAAAAACACCTTTATATGCAAGATGATACTATAAAATGTTCTATATTCATAGAATTTTTATGTGCACTTACTTGGGAAAAACCTCAAAGAATGCAGTGGGATTTACTTTAAGTTAGCATGAATAGAATCGCACTGTAAGTTACTTTTGCCTATTTTACTAAAGGTTAGCTTCATTCCACAATTACTTAGATAACAGCCAAACACCCAAACCATCATTCCATTCTCTCTTCACAGATACCAAACCATAAAAGGTTCTGGCACCATTCAAGTTTAATTTTGAAAGCTGCAGTTTGATATAACCCGGAAATGTGAAAGAAAAGGAACTAAGCTTTCCTACACAGGAGAACAGTTACAAACAGAATTAAATGTATAGCGTAGAGATAAAAAGGTAAAGGTGTCCCCTGCAGGTTGTATTGCTAGTCGTGACCAACTGTGAGGTGCAGTGCTTCTCTGTTTCAAAGCCTTTAGAGCCAACATTGTCCAAAGACACTTCCATGGTCATGAGGCCGACATGACTGCCAAAGTCACATGGATCACTGTTTCACCAAGGTGGTACCTACTTATTTACTTGCATTTGCATGCTTTTGAAGTGCTAGGTTGGCAGGAGCTGGGCTAAGGATGGGAGCTCACTCTGTCTGATAGGACACGGGTCTTGAATCCTGGCCTGCCGGTTAATTAACAGGCACAGCATCTTTACCACTTCCTCCACTATAGCCCTATAAGCATAGATATTTGGTCTGGCCTAAAAAGAAGAAAATGGTATGTTGATATGGAATTTCACTCCACCAACTGATCACACCAATATCTGATCCATCAATATCTCCTCTCCCTTTGTACGTCGTGAAATCCACAAAGGACTTTACAGTCATCTCTGGAACTTTGTCCACTTTGCTTCATTCACAGACAAAGGAAAATAATTGCTATCTACTTCTATACTGAACTGGAAAAGTTCAGCATACCATAAGGAAAAAACTTCATGTTTTTATAGCATATTAGGGGCGTGCAAACAATTATCAATTTTTATTGATAATACTACAAGAACCTTGTAAAGGGGAGAAAGCTTCAATATCCCCATATTGTGGCTAAAAGGTGAGGCCAAAGTTTAGTTGAGGCTAGTTTCTTAAGAACATCTAGCAAGAACGCATAGCAAAAGCAAGATTCAAGATGGGCAAGTACAGATTCAGAACACTTTTATAATTCCAAAGCCCAACCAAGAAAGATGTGCTATGCCCCAAAAAAAAAAAAAAGATTTACTTGGCAAAAACAAGAAAATGGTATCACATTAGTTTATCAGTAGTACAAATTAGGTAATGCTTAAGACTAAGTAATGGCCAGCAATTACTAAAATTTTAATTGAGAGATTTATATTGTCAGCTGATTAATTCTTTTCCAAAGTCTTAAGATCAACAGTTTTATTTTAAAAGCTTATCACATAATTTCATTAAAAGTTAATTATTAAAATGTGAGAGCTGGATGGCTCTTCATTATCAGCAACTGATTATTACAGAATAAAAATAGCTCAGTTCTTAAGGCAGTAAAACCATGTCCATATGCACAGCTGGAAATAATGCCTTGGTTTAACAAAACATACTTCCTACAAGGAGTTGAATAGAAAAATAAACAACCAATAAGATAACTTAGTGAGAAGCTTCATAGTGTTTTATGCTTAGCTGAAGTTTTTAGGCACAAAGATAATAAAAATAATCAAGTGACCATACTAAACTGTTAAAAAGAAAACAGATCAGCTTAAATAGGCTAATTCTAAAATGAGGTCAATGTAGAACATACTGTATAAAAAAGCCAATTAGATTAAATCCTAGCTATTTCAGCTTTTATTCCATGGCAGGTTACAGTAATTTTAAAATGATTACCAAATCTATGTTCATTTTATAAAGCACAGCTTCTTTTGTGTTCCATGTGAAAACATATCCACAAAAGTACAAGACAACACTCAAAATCAATCTGCATGTACAAATATGCACATTCTGGTGCTTTCAACCAAACAATCAGTCAATCAATCAATCAATCAATCAATCAGTCAATCATCAACTGAGAAAATCCCACATTCTTAATAAAATCATGTGCAGAGAAGATACAATCCAGTAACTTCTATCATCATACCATTCAAAAAAGTATGTGCAAAGAAATAGTTAAAAATTAACTTAGGGCACAATCCACAGTAACTACGGGGAGTCCTTGCTCCGGTGTAAGAACAATTTGCTGTGGATTGCAGTATGAATTTCCCATAGGTTTTCATTAGATGGTGCAGTAACTACGGGTACACGTAATGTCTCTTACGTGCTCCCGTAGTTACTCTGGATTGTAGGGTTAATCTGTGTGTCTCAATCCTAGGCATACATCATAAATAGCGAACAGGGGACCAGGAGATCATTTTAATGATCCAGCCAAAGTCCTTATCAACTTTTACCAGCAATACTAGTGGAATTTACCCACTGTTGCAGGAGTAAAATTTCAAGAATATTTGTAAACTCCAGATATAGCTGGGCCCTGGTGGACACTGCTGGGCACAGACAGGCACTGGAGGGTCCTAGAGGGTAGTGGCATGCAGTAGTGGGCACTGCTGGGGACCAGGCAATAGTGGGGGACTGGGCACTGGCCACTACTAGGCAGTAGGCACCACTGGGCACCATTGTGCAGTGGGCACCACCAGGTACTAGTGGGGAGCAAACACCACTGGGCACTAGGCATCCCTACCAGGCACCAGCATGCAACAGCCATCAGTGGACTGTGGGCAGCAGTGGGCTGTGAGCACCTTACTGGGCGCCACTGGGCATCAACTGCCAGCAGCACCACTGAGCCCTGCTGGGCATCCCTACCATGCAGCACCAGTCCACCAGCAGGTAGCGAGCACCACCAGGCACTGGGCACCATCGGATATCACAAGGCAGCAAGCACAACCAGGCACCAGTGGGCAACAAGCATCAGTGGGCACCGGGAATCCCTACTGAGCACCAAGCATCCTTACTTAGTACCACTGGATATCAGGCACTACCACAGAGTGGGCAGCTGGCAACATTGATAAGCACCAGACACCACCAGGCACTGAGCATCCCTACTGGGCATCAGTGGGCCGTGGGCACTACCAGGAATTAGTGGGCACCACCAGGCATCTCTACTGGGCACCAGTGGACAGGAGCAGAAGGCACAACCAGGCAACAGGCACCACCAGCTCCACTGGGCACCACACATTCCACCACCACACTGGCTAGCAAGCACACTGGGCATCACCCAGCAACAGGCACCACTGGGCACCAGTGGGTAGCAGGCACTGCCAGGTAGCAGGCACCATCAACACCAATGGGCACCAGGAAACCCTGCCAGGTGCCAGGCACCAAGCACCACCAATTGGCAACACTGGATAGCAGGAACCATCAGACACTGGACCCCTTACAACACAGAAGGGCCTTTTACAACCCTAAATTTCATGCTTCTAGGTACAGGAGTTGGGGCTGGGAATTGATGAGCTAAGGTTTCTTCAATGTTAAATATAAGGACAAAAACATGTTGCACCCCTTTTCACCCCTTTTGGTCTGAATTTCCAAAAATAAGTTCTTAGTGGGTGCCTATATCATGGAAGGAAGACCCACACCAAATTTCATGCTTCTAGATCGAGCAAAATTTTAAGAATATTTGTGAGCGTGGACATGGTTGGGCATCACTGGGCACCAGGCGGCAGGCAGTGGGCACTGGTGAGCAATGGGCACCGACAAGGAACTGGGCATTGGAGATTATCAGGGGACAGTGGTGGGCAGAAGCAAGTGGTGGGCATCGTTAATCCCCCTGTGCACCATTCCCACCTCACCGGACACCATGTGAACATCAGATCATTGCAGAGCTTTAGCTCAAGGCAATGATTCTCCAGATAGTACTTCTATAATGTTTGGTACAGCTGTAATGCTTTCTTTACATAAAGCAATCTGAATTACTGGAATAATTTACTAGATACCAATTAAGCTAGGCTTTCTCTTAAAAAAAACTAAAAACAGCAGTGGGTTGACAACAAACTTCTAAAACTACAACCACTAATGCTTATGAAAACGAAGCAATCCACATGTATGTTTTGTTATAGTAACAGTCCAGCAACCCCATGAGTACAGAATTATTAGCATTAACTGAAAAATCCTTTTGTCTTTATATCCCCAAAGGTTAAATCTTTTCAGTATTTATAATTGTGTCCAAGAAAACTGTCATATGATCTCAGTACCTGGCACAATTCTAATTATTTGTTTTGTTCAAGAGAATGCTCTCAAGCAGAAAATTCATATGCTCCATTCCCTGCGGAGATTAAAAGTCTAGTGAAATTAAATAGTAGCAAAAAATATTCTACAAACTCTGACTTTTAAGTCTGGACTATGTCATTTTTCTAATCGTGACCAAAATGAACTCAGGTTTTATACAAGCGAAAACGACACCTTCTGTCTATAGAGATACAGTAAAAGTTATAATACCCAGTATCTCCCAGACAAAAGGTTAATGGATATAATTTTCTTGATATTAGAATGTCTCCACAGCTGTAGCTATCAGCTTTTCTGGATGCCGTACGTTTTCCTTCTGTTTGGAAACCAGAAATCAAGCTAATGAGCTCACAATGCAGGTTAACAACCCAATCTTAACTGAAATTCCCCCTTGTTAATTTAGAGAAAGACTTGTGTAGCTTGTGCTGTATCTCATGGGGGAATTTTGCAATCTGGAAGTTTTACAGGATAAGGGGATTTTCATGCCCTTGCCTTCAGGAAAAACCCAGCCACAGCAAAGTGTCTACTCAAAACTGCACCTGCTAAATCATTGCCACAACTTATAGTGACTCAATGCCAGAGAGTTTGGTTGGAGAGTATGGCACATGTCAGTGCCACCAATTCTGCTCACTCAAGGACCCAATATGCTCACACCCATCACCCATCCCATTATACCTTTTCTCTGCTTCCCCCACACCTGCCCACTACTCTATGTGGAGGTTACCTGTTCCAGCATGCATTGAGGCCACCTGCAGTGGTGGTGGTGGGACAGCACAGGTTAAATTATGCACTGTTGCAATTAGCTTTATGGCTCTTTGACACAATCCGACACACTCTGCC